>CM040129.1:164890236-165490236 GCA_022559845.1 Amorphophallus konjac | reverse complement strand
CCTGGCCGACACGGCCTACACCTATTTCAAGGTTTGGTCTGGCCGAACCTCATCCGAGTCTCCTCCGCCGCGGCTAACCTCAAGGGTTGGTCGCAGCGGTACGTGTATATTGCTGAGTCGAGTGACTACGATCACTCTAGCAGTTGGAGGTTTAGGGGTACCCCTCCTATCTGGGCCGATAGGAAGCCTCCAACCAATGCCGAGGATCGCAAGAAGGTCGACGCCATCCTTCGATTTTGCATGGTCGACGCAGACTTCGTGCTGACTCCGGGGTTGCTCCGGGAGCTGGGATTGAGTCCTCCATTGTCGCAGGGTACTGGCATCGATTCCTCGTCGTGTTCTTGTTAATGGCGGATTGGGCTAACCTATTCTTGCTCTGTTTTCAAGGGCGTCCGAAATTCCGGTGTGGAGCTACGAGATCGTCAAGTTGCCGCGGTGCGCTCCACGCCCGGTGGATCATGTTGCGCCGGGGGCCGGCCAGGTGACAATTGTCGCCCCCCAGGGCGAGGTTGCTTTTGCTCCGGGGAGGTTGCAATTTTCGGTCCCTGCCGGTGTCCCTCTGGTGCGTTCACCAGTAGTGCCCGCGGCCGACGAGGGGTCGAGCCCTCGGAGGGATCCTCTTGAAGGAACCGCTAGCACAGCTGAAGAAGAGTCCGAATATTATAAAACTTATAATCTTACTAAATAAGTTAGAGTTTTGATGTTAATTATTTAGCTTATTTTTTAAAAAATTAATTTTATAAATAATTAAAATAATATAATTTTAATCAAATAATTTTCAAAAATTAAATAATATAATTTTAATCAAATAATTTTCAAAAAATTGAAGGGAGAAAATAAAAGAGAACAGACGTGGTCAGCCCGTGGGTCGAACCCAAAGTCCGAACTCGACCCATGAACCTGATCGGACCATACGCGTACGTAACTAATGTTATTTGATGACATCACGTGTGTTTTGAAAGTATTTTTGGCCTTTTTTTTCATTTTAGCAACATTTTTTGCAACATTTTTCAGAATATTTCTTCTTCTTTGGTGTCGATGAGCTAAGGACGGAAAATATAAAATCACAATCAATCAGATGTATTTAGAGATATTTTTGATAATTATTAAAAGTTATTAGACGTAAATATAATTATGATACATTATAATAGAGAAACATTAATAAACTCTACCAAGTTAAATTATAACTAGTCATTATTCTTATGCATGTGCATAATATTTTATCTCTTCTTCCGCTGCGGTAAAACCTCACGATATTAATTAAGTCACCTTGTTCGCGCACATATACTCTCGCATTAATTAGAATGTCTGAATTAGAGTAATGCCATTTTCATGTTAGGTAATGTATATCTGCCTCTATATCATATGTTCTATATATATATATATATATATATATATATATATATATATATATATATATATATATATATATATATATATATATATATATATATATATATATATAGAGAGAGAGAGAGAGAGAGAGAGAGAGAGAGAGAGAGAGAGAGAGTGACTAATAAAATAATGAGTATTTATAACTTACTGCACAGTCAAATTATTCTACTTATTTCAATGATATCTCAGGGGAAAATAAAAAAAACTTTTGGGTACTCTGCCTAAGGCTCTGATACCAGTGAAGGGAACAAAGACCAAAGGGGTGTTCAAGACTATTGGAGACCCAAAAGTTTCGAACGATTGCTTACAGACGTACGAACACAAAGGTTGTTTTTCAACTTTCGATACCCCAAATGAAGCGTCGAACTGGTTTATATAGAGAATGCTGTAGTACTATTACAAACATAAATCCGGATTGAAGTCCGGAATGAAAAATGATACAAGTCCGAACTTAAAAATGTTTAAAGTCCGGCGGCGCGTCCGAGATACATATATGGTAAAATCCCCCTTCCCCCTTCACTGGTATCAGAGCCTTAGGCAGAGTACCCACGGGCGTTCAGTTGTTCCAGGTACTATTTGTGACTTACACCACGATCTGTAAGTCTTCTGCGCTTCCACTTTTAGCTTCATGGGTGCCTCTCACGGTGAGTCTTTGTTTGACATCTTGGTTGCCTCTGGGATTCAGCACTCTATCCCTCAGGGGTGTCTTAATTTCAACTCTCTTGCTCCATTGGTTCATAATGGTTATAAATTTAACCATCATTTCAGCGGTGTTTGGGATCATTACGACACTCACACTCCCAGGAATCTAGATATATATTATGACAGATTAGAGTATAAAACACTCTATATGTTTCAAGAATCCCAGGATGTCTGTGAACTGGTCATTCCCACTTATCTTCCAATAGCACCATGTTTTCGACACGATGTGGTTTACACTGAATGGCATACAATTACTTTTCCCATTGAGGAAATTTGTAAATGGGAAGGAATACTTATGAGTGCATATCCCATAAATCGACGTTATTTTGCTATATCTCATATTGTGCCCTATAACAACGCGCATTTTGTAGCCATCTTTAAAGAAGTTTCAGTTGCAAAACCCATGGCTCCCCTCTCAAAGTATCAATTGTTACTCCAAGCATCCGTCGCCCCAACTAGTATGCACACTGATAAGGATGTACATTTTAAGCTTTCAAGATGGGCCCCTCCTCCTCCAAAAGAACCACAAATTCTACGGCCAATTGCTCAGTGAGCAAAGTATAGTTCGTTTATTGTAAACGAACATCCTCTCTCATATTTCCGCAGATAGGATGATCCCTTGCTTTATAACAATTATTTTATTGCACAAGGGCCTATTCTCACGAAAAACCAAACGGCCAACATCTTTTTACATATCAGAAAGATAGATGATGGCCACTGCAAGTATCATGCTTATGCTTTTGATCATCCGAAGAATCTGCCGGTGTGACGACCCGAAAATCCGATTACCGGGAAGGCCCGATAACCCGAGACTCGCACCGCCGCCCACGAGCCGGGAGGGCTCGGAAGAGCTAAAAGGAGTGTGGAGGCACAAAGAAATAGGAAATAAAGCAGGACAATTCAATAATTAACAGAAATAAATAAACAACTACAACAGAGTCCAGTCCAACAGAAAGTACAGTCTAAAGCAGTAAAACGTACCACGTGCCAAGTGAACACTCGGCCCGGCAAGCTGGCAACTAAGAACCTCGCTCCGCGCCCTCGAACCTCGAGGAAGAAGAACCGCCTCACCTGAAACGCAGGGGTGAGCCTCCTGTCACTGGCCCAGTAGGGATCCCGCGGAACCCCAACTGAGAAACAACGGCAGAAGGAAGGCTACGCTAGCAAGACGGCAACAGAAAAAAGTAACCACGAAGGCAGGAAAGTAACTACGGTGGCCGACAAAACCTCGGCTCTACAGCTACTCCTATTGTACCAGAAAACACCACCTAGTCTCCAGTCGGGGGACAACCAAGCCACGCACCCGACCACCCGATTCCACGATCGGGGACCACCAGACACGAACCGCCCTAGCCACGCTACTAGGAAAACGCCACGATACCTCCGTAGCGGAGGCCTACCCTTACCAAAAGGGCCCAAGCCAAAATCACACGGTCAGGGAACACGGTCACGACCTCACCATCGTGAACACAACACTGTCTGGGGAAAGGCCCTCGGTGAAGCTCACCGGAAACCCCAGACCTTGACTCCGGGAACACTCCCGAAACCACTCACGAAGTCCCGTCCCGCGGACGGACGCAGAACCCGGTACACAACAACTCACGTCGCGTGACAGGAGTACCACCCACTAGAAGAATGACCGGATGCGTCCCCTGACGTCTTACACCACGTCACAAGTGTCTAGCTACGACGCCCCAGGCGTGAGACTCAGACACACTCAGTAACCAGTACCACAGAATAAGGACTAGTTGGGGTCGCGCCTGCCGGCGCCGTCCGACGCCCCCAACCTCGTGTGCACACTCAGACCATACACCCTAGGCCTGTCCTCTACCTGGTATTTCCCCCTAAACCCGGACTCGGAAGTACGCGGGGGCCCTGCGGTAACTAGCCTACTCACCGCCTCTCTCGGGTACGCCGCTCAGCCACTCCCAGGCGAGCCAGCACACGCGTGCCGTGGGAAGCTACGACTAGTGGACGTGTCACAGAACGTGGACACAGAAAACCACGCACGCACCCATTGCGAGTAACACGGAGTAACAGGTGGCACGACGCCACCAGACTACAGATGGTCCACTAGACCTACGAAACCCAACGGCCTTTGAGTCACAAGACTCGGGGTCAAGACCGTTGCACACGACAGCACTAAGCTATCAATCAGGCCTAATCCCTAGGTCCAAAACCACAATGCGATGACTCACGAGGCGAATCGCAATCGCCGAGACCATTCTCCCACCTGGGAACTCAGGAGACCTCCAGTCCCAAGTTAGGACATGGACTCGCGGTTCATAGGTCATAGGCACGGCCTACGCGGAAACCACAGAAGCACGATTCCCAAGGCAGCCCGCAAGCTGCCACACTGATTTCCCAACCCTGGGAAAAGCGAGAACCCTCCAACACCAGGTTGGGCAATTGGACTCGCAGACCGAGGCCACACACATGGCCCACTCAAAACCAACTCCCGGAGAAACCACGCCGTGCGGGGAAACCTCGCCGCACTCACACCGATACACGGTGACTCGATCTAGCAAGAACCCGGAAGCCCGGAACACCTGGGGTCACCCGGACCCACCAAGCCCACAGGCACGCTTATCGAGGTAACACGGTACCTCCAGACACCCAAAAATACGGTAACGAAACCCACGGGGTGTCCGGGACACTCACGAGGCCAAAGATCGACCACTGGGTCACAACTGGGTCGACCGGAGACCAACACAACACAATCGGAACACTAGCAAATCGCCCGGACCCTTACACTCACAAGCGCGCAAATCAAGGTAAACGGAACCCCCGGACACCCAAAGGCACGGTCACGGAACTCAACGGGGTGTTCGGGACACACACGGCCCAAGGGGAGCACGAGACAACAGGGAAGATCGCGCTAGGATCACCTAGCGCGACAAGACGGAACGCGCTAGGCTCTCCTAGCGCGACCAGACAGGTCGCGCTAGGGACCCCTAGCGCGACAATGATGATCGCGCTAGGAACCCCTAGCGTGACAAGGCAGATCGCGCTAGGGCCCCCTAGCGTGACAACGCAGAACGCGCTAGGACCCCATAGCGCGACAAGAATTGCCTTACTGTTCATCTTCTCCGATGAACGCGCCCCGTCGGGACAGCGCGACCATCAAGAACGCGCTACTGGAGCATAGCGCGTTCTCAGTCCGCGCCTGAAAACGGTGGAAACCGCGGGAAAAATCATTCCACGCCCCGTTCACCCCCAGGTGAAGGGGAAACAAAAGGGGAAACCTTCCCCAAGCCCCTAGGCATGCATCTAAACCCCTGGATCGCCCAAAAACACGGTAAAACGAAAGATCCGGCTCACACCCCAAAAACATGCATTTTCTCCAAATTACCCCGTTTAGCCCGCTCGGCTCACCACGGCCTACAAAACTCGCGGGAAATAAAGTACGCGGGTTGAGGGTCCATCTCCCTACCTCCACCGAAGATTCGATGCACCGTGGACGCCGATCCACGAAGAAAACGCCGTTTAAACCCTCGCCGGTTCACGATCCCACGAACCGCCTCCACCACGCCTCCGCCGCTCGATCCTCGTCCCGTCCCCGCCCGCATCCTCGCCCGCGCCGCCACTAGCTCGCCCCCGTCCCGCTCCGTCGGCCGTCTGAGAAGAGAGGGGAGAAAGGGAGCGTGAGAGAAGAGAGAGGGAGGGAAGAGAGAAATGAGAGGGGAGAGAGAAAAAGGAGGTTATTATATAGAAAATCCGGAAATTCTCGAAAATACCAAAAAATAGAAAATCACATTTCACGATCCTCGGAACGCACCGATCGCAACGGTACCACTCGCGCCCTGGTAAACGGCCCGGTCCACCCGCAATGAGGTTCCGAAGGAATTACAGAAACACACACACCGGGAATCGGAAAACACACACGGAAAAGCCGCGGAACGCTTCCGGGCCTCCGAAACAACTCCGGATCGCGCCGATCCGAACACGAAAGATGTCCGAAATGAAATTTTAGACACAACAGAGTCAGACACTCCGAAAAACCAGATCCGGGACCCACGAACAAGGATCTGAAAAATTCGGAGCATTACAGCCCTCCCCCCTTAAAGGAATTTCGTCCTCGAAATTCAGGACTAGCACCAAGTCACGGGGGATGAACGCCTCCACTAACTGACAACGCTGCCAGGGCCCCAACACAGAAAAACCTCAATTCTCGTAGAAGCACCGATCATGAGGGATACAGCCAGACCATAATCACGAACAATGCCACACTCCGCACACCGCGCACACACCGGCCACCAGAGCAGGCATAACACAAGAGCACAAGTCTGGTATCACCTCAGACACAATGGAAATCACTCACGGCATCGCTGCCACCCTCTCGCTCACCGAGGGAACGCAACCCTCGCCACAAAACCAATCCACCGGTCAACGCCCATGCTCGGCGGACCAACCAAACGCCAGCTTCACAACCCGCTGACCGGTCTCACACCCTGCACCAGGGGCAACCAATCACTGAGCTTCCACCAGCTCACACCTCAGAAATGGCCACCAGAAGGCCTCGCTTGCACGCCGCTCTCTCCGTTCTCGAGCCCTTACAACCAGCATCTTCTGTCTCTGAAAAGACTATCCACTGGCCGCCAGACATTCGCCAACGGAAAACCTCCACCGGCCCAGCAGGCACGATCCAACTCATGACAGGCCATCCGTTGACTCTTCGCACAGACCACCACTACATCCAGATGGACCCCTGCGCCAACTCTACCCTTCAGGGGAGCACGGCGGGACCCAATGACTCCATCTCTCCTCGGTCTTCACGTCACTCGACTCAGACTTACGGGGAATCCTCCCTTGCTGGCCACAGACTGAGGATCAATATCCCATGCCAACGACTCATCAGAGACCTCCACACACAGGCATCAACCACCGTCCTGTCTCATCGAATCCTATCTCATCAAGACTTCTATCTCGATTAATCCAAGAGGACGCCTGCCAATCCCGACTCCCGCTCTTATCACAGAGCCACGGGACACACAACCTCTTACAACCCACGGCTCACTTCTCCAAAACACGATCTTATCCGCGAACGCAACCTCCAATGCAAGGACAGGGTACTCATGCGGCAACCTCGCCAGCACATTTCCCCAACTCTCCACCTGCCAGTGCCATGAACCACCATATCTCAAGCAAAGGCACGGCAACAACACGTCTCACGCCGCCGGAGACAACACACACCGATGAACCAATCCTCCGTTGCTCTACACTTCCTCAGAAATCCACCCGCAGCAACCAATGCCACGATCCGCGCACTCTGATCCACATACACAGCCACCACAACGCCAACTCGGGATCCACCATCCCGACAACCATCTGTAACCCCGCAGACTCCGATCCTCCGCACATCGGGAACCACAACACCAACCGCAATTCTCGCGAACACCGCCCAGCCGGCACTCGTCCTTCCGGAACAGCGCCAACACCCTTACACATCAGGGAACGGGCAACGCTTCTCACAGGCAACCACCTTGCCAAAACACGGAACACGTCTCGCACGGACTTCATGGCACACCGAGGCCAACCAATCCGGACACGCAATGCAAGACGACGAACCTTAGCCAAACACGATTCTCTCCAACCAAAGGAGAACCCAATCACACCTCCGACCAACGGAATGAAAACTCCACATTCGACCTGACCTCGAGCCTTGCGCATGCTGGGAACAGCACCTTCCAGCACCAAGGAAACCATCACCACGTCAGGTCAGCTCCTCCGACAACACTTACCAAGTGTCCCGTCGGACCATGATCACAACATCTCTCGATGCACCACCGCTGCAATTCCTCGAACTGCAACACGGCATGCCTAGAGCCGCAACACGAGCCCTAACAACAATCGCCGACGCTCATCCTCGAGTCCCGAATGCATCGCGGAGCCTTTACATCTCAAGCCAACTCCAGGGCGAACACAACCCATTCGCACACAAGAGCGCAGGAGCAAGACTTACTGGGACACCGCAACACAATCCTGCCTCGAAATCCGTAAAACAACCGGGACCGACACGTCATTTCTGACGCCACAGAGCACGACAAGATCATCAGGCTCGACGAAATAGCAGCTCACCGAGAAGATCCTCCGCTCACCCGACCACACTTCTCGATCAGAACACCCGCTCTGCCACCTTAAACCACGACCTGAAAACCTCAGGGGCTGGACAAACCTCAAGCTGGAGTGGCCAAAACCGACAATAGCTCCCTCGGAGCACGCTCACGGCCACTTAATCACGAAAAATCCTCTCCAGCCACCTGACCATGCTGCAGGTTCCTTGAACGCAGCACCGCGAACTCACGCCTGCCAGCAACCTCTGCCCAACGCAGCACGACCAGGGTCACCATCGATGAGGGAGAAGGCTCTCGACCTCGATCCGCAGACCCCATGCAGGCACAAAAGCCGCGAACAGCAACCACCCTCACCGCGTCGCACAGCGCACTCAAACTCTCAAGCGAGAAACAAAGCAGAAAACATGCACGAATCCCTATGCCAACTGCAGACTGTACTGGACCTTACGGACTCTGATCACTGCAATATTTCGAATTTCCATGTACGTCCACAACCACGCTCTGATACCAGCTGTGACGACCCGAAAATCCGATTACCGGGAAGGCCCGATAACCCGAGACTCGCACCGCCGCCCACGATCCGGGAGGGCTCGGAAGGGCTAAAAGGAGTGTGGAGGCACAAAGAAATAGGAAATAAAGCAGGACAATTCAATAATTAACAGAAATAAATAAACAACTACAACAGAGTCCAGTCCAACAGAAAGTACAGTCTAAAGCAGTAAAACGTACCACGTGCCAAGTGAACACTCGGCCCGGCAAGCTAGCAACTAAGAACCTCCGCTCCGCGCCCTCGAACCTCGAGGAAGAAGAACCGCCTCATCTGAAACGCAGGGTGAGCCTCCTGTCACTGACCCAGTAGGGATCCCGCGGAACCCCAACTGAGAAACAACGGCAGAAGGAAGGCTACGCTAGCAAGACGGCAACGGAAAAAAGTAACCACGAAGGCAGGAAAGTAACTACGGTGGCCGACAAAACCTCGGCTCTACAGCTACTCCTACTGTACCAGAAAACACCACCTAGTCTCCCGTCGGGGGACAACCAAGCTACGCACCCGACCACCCGATTCCACGATCGGGGACCACCAGACACGAACTGCCCTAGCCACGCTACTAGGAAAACGCCATGATACCTCCGTAGCGGAGGCCTGCCCTTACCAAAAGGGCCCAATCCAAAACCACGCGGTCAGGGAACACGGTCACGACCTCACCGTTGTGAACACAACACTGTCTGGGGAAAGGCCCTCGGTGAAGCTCACCGGAAACCCCAGACCTCGACTCCAGGAACACTCCCGAAACCACTCACGAAGTCCCGTCCCGCGGACGGACGTAGAACCCGGTACACAACAACTCACGTCGCGTGACAGGAGTACCACCCACTAGAAGAACGACCGGATGCGTCCCCTGACGTCTTACACCTACGACGCCCCAGGCGTGAGACTCAGACATACTCAGTAACCAGTACCACAGAACAAGGACTAGTTGGGGTCGTGCCTGCCGGCGCCGTCCGACGCCCCCAACCTCGTGTGCACACTCAGACCATACGCCCTAGGCCTGTCCTCTAGCTGGTATTTCCCCCTAAACCCGGACTCGGAAGTACGCGGGGGCCTTGCGGTAACCAGCCTACTCACCACCTCTCTCGGGTACGCCGCTCAGCCACTCCCAGGCGAGCCAGCACACGCGTGCCGTGGGAAGCTACGACTAGTGGACGTGTCACAGAACGTGGACACAGAAAACCACGCACGCACCCATTGCGAGTAACACGGAGTAACAGGTGGCACGACGCCACCAGACTACAGATGGTCCACTAGACCTACGAAACCCAACGGCCTTTGAGTCACAAGACTCGGGGTCAAGACCGTTGCACACGACAGCACTGAGCTATCAATCTGGCCTAATCCCTAGGTCCAAAACCACAATGCGATGACTCACGAGGCGAATCGCAATCGCCGAGACCATTCCCCCACCTGGGAACTCAGGAGACCTCCAGTCCCAAGTTAGGACATGGACTCGCGGTTCACAGGCCATAGGCACGGCCTACGCGGAAACCACAGAAGCACGATTCCCAAGGCAGCCCGCAAGCTGCCACACCGATTTCCCAACCCTGGGAAAAGCGAGAACCCTCCAGCACCAGGCTGGGCAACTGGACTCGTAGACCGAGGCCACACACATGGCCCACTCAAAACCAACTCCCGGAGAAACCACGCCGTGCGGGGAAACCTCGCCGCACTCACACCGATACACGGTGACTCGATCTAGCAAGAACCCGGAAGCCCAGAACACCTGGGGTCACCCGGACCCGCCAAGCCCACAGGCACGCTTATCGAGGTAACACGGTACCTCCAGACACCCAAAAATACGGTAACGAAACCCACGGGGTGTCCGGGACACTCACGAGGCCAAAGATCGACCACTGGGTCACAACCGGGTCGACCGGAGACCAACACAACACAATCGGAACACTAGCAAATCGCCCGGACCCTTACACTCACAAGCGCGCAAATCAAGGTAAACGGAACCCCCGGACACCCAAAGGCAGGGTCACGGAACTCTACGGGGTGTTCGAGACACACACGGCCCAAGGGGAGCACGAGACAACAGGGAAGATCGCGCTAGGATCACCTAGCGCGACAAGACGGAACGCGCTAGGCTCTCCTAACGCGACCAGACAGGTCGCGCTAGGGACCCCTAGCGCGACAATGATGATCGCGCTAGGAACCCCTAGCGCGACAAGGCAGATCGCGCTAGGGCCCCCTAGCGCGACAACGCAGAATGCGCTAGGACCCCATAGCGCGACAAGAACCGCCTTACTGTTCATCTTCTCCGATGAACGCGCCCCGTCGGGGCAGCGCGACCATCAAGAACGCGCTACTAGAGCATAGCGCGTTCTCAGTCAGCGCCCGAAAACGGTGGAAACCGCGGGAAAAACCATTCCACGCCCCGTTCACCCCCAGGTGAAGGGGAAACAAAAGGGGAAACCTTCCCCAAGCCCCTAGGCATGCATCTAAACCCCTGGATCGCCCAAAAACACGGTAAAACGAAAGATCCGGCTCACACCCCAAAACATGCATTTTCTCCAAATTGCCCCGTTTAGCCCGCTCGGCTCACCACGGCCTACAAAACTCGCGGGAAATAAAGTACGCGGGTTGAGGGTCCATCTCCCTACCTCCACCGAATATTCGACGCACCGTGGATGCCGATCCACGAAGAAAACGCCGTTTAAACCCTCGCCTGTTCACGATCCCACGAACCGCCTCCACCACGCCTCCGCCGCTCGATCCTCGTCCCGTCCCCGCCCGCATCCTCGCCCGCGCCGCCACTAGCTCGCCCCCGTCCCACTCCGTCGGCCGCCGGAGAAGAGAGGGGAGAAAGGGAGCGTGAGAGAAGAGAGAGGGAGGGAAGAGAGAAATGAGAGGGGAGAGAGAAAAAGGAGGTTATTATATAGAAAATCCAGAAATTCCCAAAAATATCAAAAAATAGAAAATCACATTTCCACGATCCTCGGAACGCACCGATCACAACGGTACCACTCGCGCCCTGGTGAACGGCCCGGTCCACCCGCAATGAGGTTCCGAAGGAATTACAGAAACACACACCGGGAATCGGAAAACACACGCGGAAAAGCCGCGGAACACTTCCGGGCCTCCGAAACAACTCCGGATCGCGCCGATCGAACATGAAAGATGTCCGAAATGAAATTTTGGACACAACAGAGTCGGACACTCCAAAAAATCAGATCCGGGACCCACGAACAAGGATCCGAAAAATCCGGGGCATTACAGCCCTCCCCCCACTTCGTCGGGTAAACTTCATGCTTACATGCTGCAATCTCGATATTCTTCTATTGATCCATCTGAACAACCACTTTCAATTCTTCATTCTCATATGCTCACTCAGGAAGCATCCACTTCCGAAATTGGTTCAGTTTCTTTTTCTGAAATTAACAAAACTGAGCTGTATAATTTCTCTCAATTTCAGGCCCGGCTCCTAAGAAGCATAAAACAGGTTGAAGTAAACATGCAAGTGCAAGGCACCGGCATCCGCCCCGTGTTTTTACCTTTCTTTTCTCCTAGTGATGTTAAAGTTTGGAAAGACAAGGAAGCAAAGTTTTTGCATATAGGTCAAATAGACATCCTTATTCATCCGCACTTTTCATATAATTTAAATGCTCCCTATCTGGTAACACTACTAGATGTTAGGCATTTATATAGGCAAAAGGCGGTGTTATGTCAGTTTTCTGGTACTTTAGATAAGGATGGTTTGTGTGTAATAAGACTCAACTTTACTATTGCGCTAGATGATCCCCATCTATCGCAATCTTTTGTGATTTGTGTGCAAATTAAGGATGTAGAATTACTACCTCATTATGTTTATGCTACCATTGCTTCTCGATGCATTTTCCATCTCACAAACTCTGTGGTTTCTCATTTTAAACATCCTTATGGACTTCAACTCCCCATGACGTTAAATAAAAACATTGAACAGGTAGCCCCTTCACTGAATCTCGAGGGATTTGCTCAAGGTTTTCCTGCTATTGAACAATATATAACCAATACAGAATTTCAAGAGAAAAAATAGAAACAACGTTGGATGTCTCGCTTTTCTGAACCACATTCGTTACGCTATTCTACATTAAACCTATTACCATCATCTTCAACAGCTTCCACCTCATTTCGTCACTCCGAATTACCCTCTCTTTTCCCAGTTATACATGATCCATCCATTTCTTCTGTTTCCACTTCTCCGAATCGAGATGCCGTAGCAATTCGCATGATAAATACCGCTGGTACTTCTCGTCCCTCAGGTTCCGATGTTTATATAACCCCAGAAAATTGTGAGTGGCCTCCCAAAATGGCCTATCACACCACTACACAGGAACAGCCGGAAAAAGAGAAAGTTGAGTTGCGAGCAGATACAAGTTATCTCTTGTTACACAAAGCTGATAGTATTCAATTGCAAGATGAAAAAACTTGACAGCTTAACTACCTTATCCATTGGACCACTTTTGCTGAAAAGAATTTGAAAAGTGCAGAATTACAGTTTCACCAAATTTTGCAGAATCTAGAAGCTTTAACTACCATGGTCCAAGAAATCAAAGCCACCATCGTTGACACTAAATCAGTTGCATTACAGGTGAAGGGGCGTGATCTCGCGCTTGTCCTGAGCTGGGAGGATGATCACCGAATAGTGAACTGCAGAGAAAGGGAAACGAATCAGGAGGCCCAGGGATGGTTCCCTGGGGAAAACCCTCCGATGCTTAAGTCAGTAGAGCAATGGTGGAAGGTATTGAGGGAGATAGAAAGAGGTGCACGAGATCCCCCAACACCAAGATGGTGAAGTGGTTCCTGCTCAGGGAGTTTTAGGCGTGTATTGGCCTTACCTTCCGCTGGAGGGAGTCCCTGGTTTATATAGTGAGCTCACCTGATGAGTCCCGTAAGCTGAGGAGTTTCAGGCGGGAGTTACGTCCTCATCATGGGATTGTTACGTCCTCATCGTGGGATCTTCATGGCCTTGAGGGATCATGGATCCTTTATCCCCCTAAACTCCTGCTCATAAAGGGCTCTCAACGGCTGCATGGATAAACACTTGTCAGTCGGTCCGAGCATAAGAGGTGCCAGCCCTGTCTGGGCGATAGGCATAGCTCGGATGCAGTCAGGTCGGAGTGGGCGCAGAGTGCTCGCCTCTATCCCGATGGAGGGATAACTCGGGCGTGGGTCTTCCTCCGTTATGATGCTCGGTCCTTCCGAGCCTAAGGGCCACTGAGGAAGGGTGGGTTCCCGAGTGATCTTTATTGAGCTTTTTTGCCTAAGTGGGCCCTAGGGGGCTGTCACTTGGATGAGCTGAGCCTCGTTTGGTCCTGATGGGCCTAGTTCGGCTGCTCTTAGTTGGGCTACAGAAATCCCCTCTCCACTTGTCCCCCTCCTACTCCCGAACTTTAGTAAGCTCGGAAGAGTAGCTGTTTGGGGTTTCGGACCAGCGTGGCTCAGGTGGGTGGAGATCTGGCGGTGTTTGGAAGCCACGTGTCGTGGTCACCTGGGCCCGTGTTAATGATGATCCTGACGGATTTGAACTGAAGGGGCCCCCTTTTCTCGGAGGTCGGAACGACACGCCGCCTCCCGTGTGGGTTTATAGGTGTTGGACGCTTGTTGTCATTCCAGACTCTCTCCGTCTTTAGGGTTTTGACTCTCTTTCGTTCTTACTTTTCAGGCTCTTCGATGCGCCGTGAGGACACGACGGAGGAGCAGAGGCTTGCAGCGGCGTTTGAGGAGTTGGCGGAGATAACCGTGGAGGCAGTCTGGCAGCTTCCTCCTCCCCCGGAATCTTCAGAGTCTCGGGATCGCCTTTCCTCAGAGTCTTCTCCTGATTCCATGGCGGACCAGCGCTCATAGGTTGAGGAGTGGGAGGACGAGCCGGTGGCGAGGGCGCCGGTCCCAAACTGCAGCAAACTGGGGGAGGCGGATGTGAGGAGGCTGGAGCACCAGTATCGCCTGCCCCACAAGTTCAGTTTTGCCGCTGCTTCTCCATACGAGACGAGCCTGGACTCTCGTACAGGCCACATCTGTATGTTTCTTCTGTCGTGGAAGGGTGGATTCCGCCTTCCTTTCGAACCTTTCGTTCATCAGATTCTTGATTTTTTTCGGTTGGCGCCCATTCAGTTGGTAGTCAACTCTTATCTCCTCCTTTCCGCCTTCCGCATTCTCTGCCGCCAGTGTGGAGTTCCTCCTTCCATGGACCTCTTCCACTACTTTTTTGAGTTGAAAGCACATCCTTCGGCTGGGAAGGGGTTCTATTTCATCCAGGCGAGGCGGAATAGGAGTTGTATCTCTTTGGCGGTGAAGGATTCTTCGCATAAGGGGTGGAAGACCTAATTCTTCTGGGTGGGGATTTGTTCAGTGGAGGAAACCTGGAGGTGCCTAGTAATCCCCAATTTCCATCCTAACATCCCTCCCAGACAGGACGAGTTCCCTCCTCATGTGGAGAAGTATGCTGCCATCTTGTTGAAGCACCGCTAGTCCACCGAAGAGCTGGTGACGCCGGAGAATATCGAGCGGTGTCTTCTCACGCTGCTGCATCCGTCGGGCTCAGGTGCCACAACTTAGATTCTCCTTCAGATGTGGGGGTCATCTTTCTTTTCCTGAACACGTCTTCTTCTTCGTGCAGACACCATGCGGGAGCCTCTGAAGGAGGCCGCAGAGGTGATCGAGCTTGGAGATGACTCGGCTGCTCCCGTGGGTCGCTCCTGAACCAAAGATAAGGGCAAGGGAGCGGCCCAGGGTGAATCCTCCAGACCGCGGGGACCCAAGCGCAAGGACCCTATGGAGGGTATGATCCGGGCCGCCGCGAGGGCCAGGAAATGGGCCAAGAAGGCCGGGGTCGTACCCACAGTCGGAGGCGACCTTACCGCGGCTTACCCCTCCGCCGAGCATGATGGGGCCGACCCTACCTGGCGAGCTCTCCCACCCGCCGAGCAAGAGGGGGCCGAGGAGGTCGGGGCTGCCCCTGCGGGCGGCGACGATGTGGGCTCGGTTCCTCCTTCGGCCGGGATCGAGGGGGCCGAGGATGCTCCTGCAACTGGCAGCGGTGCCGACCCGGCTCTCCCCTCGGTAGGAATCGAGGGGGCCGTGGCCGAAGTGGGGGATGCTCGACCATGGCCGAGGCTGGCACTTCAGGTGGTGATGCAAGTGCCGAGCCGGTCCAGGTTGAGAGGCCGTAGGAAAATCCGGCCGGGGCGCGAGGGGCGACCGAGGCTGGGGCTCGATCTGAGCCATTCGGTGGGGCATCGGGCGATGGGGGGTTCTCCGTACCGGCGGCCTTGGAGAGGCTGGGTATCTCGGGCCCCCTGCACCAGGTATGACGCGGTATATCCACGAAGGTGAGGGGGGTAGGTAGGCAGCACTCCCCGTCCACGGCTCTCGACGGGGTTATGGAGGGCGGCCTGGCCCTGGCCCAGATGGGGGTTGTTCTGGTAGAAGCGTACGCTCGGTCGGAGTGGGAGCAAGCGAACCTGGCCTGGACCCTCGGTGGGTCGGACAGGAGGTTGGCTTGGCTCGTCGAAGAGCGAGATGGGCTTCGACGGGAGCTTTCCTCAATTAGGGAGCTGGTACGGTCGAGCCAAGTGGAGACTCGGGCGCTAGCCGAGTAGCTAGCCAAGGCCCGTGAATCGCTCGAGAGGAAGAACCGGCTTCTTGAAGAGGAGCGCCTAGCACGCGTTGAGCTGGACGGCCGGTGGGAGACCGAGCGTGTCGAGCTAGTGGACCGAGCGGAGGAAGCCGAGTGCCTTCGGCGGGAGGTTGAGGCTGATCGGGCCAAGGCGGAGAAGCAGGTTGCGGAGGCCGCAGAGCGGACGGCTGAAGCCGAGCGGAAGTCAGCCGAGGCGGAGCGGCGGGAGGCCGAGCTCGCTGGTAGGGTGGGATCAGCCGGGGCGGAGGCTCTCGAGCAGTACAAGAGCTCAGAGGCCTACTGGGTCGACCTTAAGGAGGCTGCCCTCCCCTACTACGAGCTAGGACTTCGCCGGGGCATCCGCAAGGGATTCAAGCAGGGCTACGACCGGGCCGTCTTTTACGCCGAGGAGCAGGCGTCTGGGGTAGTTGACTTCCCGTCCGGGCAATGTTATGACTTGGACTTGTCATCCTCCAGTTCCTCTGCTTTGGCGCAGGATGAAGAGGATCAGGGGGGCTCATCATTCGAGGGGTCGCCAACTCCGGGTGCCTCGGGAGGGCACGCAACCGAGACAGTTCCCACACCGGTGGGGTCAGTGCCAGGGTCGGCCGTCACCGAGGATGCCGGGGGCAGACCGCTCGAGCCCTCTATTTTCGAGCTTCAAGGTGGGCCGGAGGCCTGATGTATTTGCTTCGCTTCCTTTTTTGTATGCCTTTTTCCTTTTTGGAGGAAAGAACTTCCTTTTTTGTGTAGAAATAAATAAGGTAGTAGTGTTGTGATGAAGACTTATCTGTTCCGTATCGCCATTGCCGTATCTTGTTCAGCATATCTGTGGTGGTTGGAAAGAACCGATACTTTCTGCGTGGATCTCGCCTGATGGTTGGGTGAGCGTCTGACAGGGTGTCTTTCCGTTTTCTCATGCTTTGAATGCCTGGCCGCTTCGTGTGTCCTGCTGGGGCGGAAGACGAGAAGTTTGAGGTGACCGTTCGTAAGGAGAATCCCTTTGGCGTGTTTTCGAGGAGAGAATCATTTAAGGCAAATAGCCTCCCTTTGCCTATAAAAGGTCTGAAGGGTGTCTCTTCCTCTCCACCGCTTAGGGGTTTCCCTGACAGTCTGTCCTCATTCGTTCTTCACGTGGCGTTGTGCCGTCGCATCTGTAGCATGGAAGACGCTCCGGAAGATGAGGCTGCTGACGATGGGGGGCAGAGAGTTCTTGCTGTTTCGGATTTGAAGAGGGTTCGACGGCCGTCGAACGGAATTGAAGAGGGTTCGACGTGTGGAGGCACGTCGTCTTCCCTTTATCAGTTCCGGCGGTGCTTGCAGGGGGGCGAGATGGAGGACGGATGGGGGCATCAGACATCCCTGCCGCCCGTCCCTTCCTGCTCGCTTCACGGATGGGAGGAGGAAGCCAACTACGCTCCATCCCTTCCGGGCTTTCCCCTGCCTCCTCGTCCAGCTCTGCTGGTTTCTTTTTCTTTCTCGCAGCCTCTTTTTCCCTCTTCTGCTCTACTCCTCCTTTCTTTCACTCTTCGGAGGGTGCCTGCACCCTCTTTCTTCCAAAGAGTTGGCAGTTTGGCGGGAAGATGCTTTCATATGCATTCCCTCTCCCCCTTCTCTTCCAAGTTCAACTTGGAAGGTAGCCTTCTCTTTCCTAATCCCTCTGTCACCTTTGTCTTGAGCTACCCGAGCCAACGGGGTCGACTATCCTTTATCCGAGCCAGTTTCTACACGAGGCAGAGTCAGTGGCTGGTGCAGGAAGGTCATCCGAGTCAGCCGAGCGATGGGCTCATCGACGGCGCCAGATGGATTTTTTGCTTTTTTGACATGTATTTCCTTGGCTTCGGCCTTCCTGATGTACAAGCGGGTTGTTTGAATAAAAGAAAGGAGCCTTTTGCTTATCTCATGTCGTTTGCATGATACTCAGTACTCAGAAGTAGAACTTGCGTAATGTAGTCGCGTTCCAGGTCCGAGGGATGAGCTCTCCTTCCATCGTGGATAGACGGTATGCTCCTTTTCCGAGCGTCTCGACCACTCGGTAGGGGCCTTCCCAATTAGGGGATAACTTGCCCGCCGCCTCAAGTGGTCGAGAGGCTTCGGCTTTCCTGAGGACGAAGTCTCCCGGCTGGAAGTGTCTGTCTCGGACTTTGGCGTTGTAGTATCGAGTGAGGCGGCGTCGATATTCCGTTGCTCTGATGCTAGCAATCTCTCGGACTTCATCTGCTAGGTCGAGATTTTCGAGCAGTTTCTGGTCGTTTACCTCGGACGAGAAGCAGATGACTCGAGGGAGGGGTTGCCAATCTCCAACGGGATCACGGCCTCGGTACCGTACACTAGCTGAAAGGGCTTTCACCAGTTGCCGTTCTGGAGTCGTTCTGTGCGACCAAAGTACGTTCGGCAATTCCTCGAGCCAGCTGCCCTTGGCTTTGCTGAGCCTAGTCTTGATGCCTTTTAAGATAGTCTTATTGGCATTTTCGACCAGCCCGTTAGCCTGAGGGTGGGCGACCGAAGTGAAGTGATTGCGAATGTTGAGGTCGGCGCATCTGTCTCGAAAATACCGAGAATCAAATTGCCGACCATTATCGCTCACTATCACCGGGGGATGCCGTAGCGACAGATGATCGACTTCCAGACGAAATTCCAGACGACTGTCTCGGTGATCCTTGCAGTGGCTTCGGCCTCGATCCACTTAGTGAAGTAGTCGATGGCGACGATAATGAACTTCTTCTGGGTCTGGGCCATGGGGAATGGCCGAGGATGTCGATTCCCCAGCGAGCGAAAGGATAAGGCTCGGCTAGGGTGATAAGCTCCGTTGCTGGCTGATGGACCAAGTGGTCGAATCGCTGGCAGCGGTCACAACGTTGTGTGTAGGCCGAGCAGTCACGCTGTAGGGTGGGCCACCAATAACCTTGCCGTAGCAAGATCCTGGCGAGCGACCTTCCCCCCAAATGCGCTCTGCACAGACCTTCGTGAACTTCTTCGATCGCTCGGTTGGCTTCGTCGGTGCTGAGGCACTTCAAAAGAGGGCCGGAGAAGGATCTCCGGTAGAGTGCGCCATCCAGAGTGACGAATCGCCGAGCTTGGTATTTCAATCTTCGGGCTTCCCGAGGGTCGGGAGGCTCCTGGGAGTCTTGAACCCACGACAGGTAGGGGGTACGCCAGTCGCTTGGGGAGGCCGAGTCAACAGCTAGGAGCTCTGAATCGATGCTCGGGCGCTCTAGCTCTTCGAGAAGGACCGATCGAGTACCCTCGGGGTCAAGAGAGGAGGCCAGCCGAGAGAGGGCGTCCGCTCGGGAGTTTTCCTCCCGAGCTATTCGGACTACCTCAAAACTCTCGAACTGTTGTGCCACAGTCTTGACCAGTTGGAGGTATTTGATCATCGGTGCTTCCCGAGCTTCATAATCGCCGTTGACCTGGCTAGCGACCAGTTGGGAGTCAGTGTGAATCCTGACTCGCTCAGCCCCTAACCTCCGGGCCATGCGGGCTCCCGATATGAGGGCCTCATACTCGGAAGCGTTGTTGGATGCTTGAAAGTTGAACTTCAGGGCGTACTGTAGCTCTGCTCCTTCGGGGGACTTCAGGAGGATGCCGGCACCGCTTCGGCTGAGTTGGAAGATCCGTCGACGAACAGTTCCCAGGTCGGCCCGGGCGCGACGGAGATCTTTCTTCAGTCGGGATGGTGCTCTCGGCGATGAAGTCAGCGAGCGCCTGGCCTTTGATAGCCGAGCGAGGCCGATACGATATATCGTAGGCCCCGAGCATGATGGCCCACTTGACGAGGCGTCTGAGGCTTCAGGGTGAGCGAGGATCCTCTTCAATGGTTCGCCGGTCAGCACGGTGATGGAGTGCCCTTGGAAATAGGGTCGGAGGCGCTTGGCCGAGGTAACCAACGCTAGCACGAGTTTCTCGGTTGCGGGGTACCTTTTCTCAGCCTCATTGAGCACCTTGCTGGTGTAGTAGACCGGTCTCTCGATTCCCGAGTCATTTCTGACTTGGACCGAGCTAACCGTAGACGGAGTCGCCGAGAGATAGAGATGCAAGGCTTCACCTGGGACGGGCTTGGAAAGCACTGGGGGCGAAGCCAGGAACTCCTTAAGCTCGGCGAACGCTCTTTGGCATTCCTCGTCCCACGCGAATGTAGCAGATGCCACTTTGGGCCCCCTCAACAGTTTGAAGAAGGGTAGGCATCGTTCAGCCGCGCGAGACAGGAATCTGCTGAGCACAACAATGCGCCCGGTAAGGCGTTGAACGTCTTTGATGCAGGTGGGTGGGCGCATGTCCAGGATGGCCTGGACCTTGTCGGGGTTGGCCTCGATCCCACGCTGGGTGACTAAGAAGCCCAAGAATTTCCCGGACCTTACTCCGAAGGCGCACTTGGCGGGGTTGAGCTTCATGTTGTACTTCAGGAGGGTGTCGAAAGTTTCTGCTAGGTCGGCGAAGTGGTCCTCGGCCTTGGGGGTCTTCACGAGCATGTCGTCAATATAGGCCTCGACGTTCCGACCGAGCTGTCCCTCGAACATATGGTTGACCAGCCTCTGGTACGTGGCTCCAGCGTTCTTCAACCCGAAAGGCATCCGGGTGTAGCAGTGTATGCCGAAGTCGGTGATAAAGGCGGTCTTCTCGATGTCTTCGGGGTGCATTCTGATCTGGTGGTAACCTGAATAGGCATCCATGAAGCTGAGTATCTCATTGCCCGAGGTTGAATCAACCAGTTGGTCGATGCTCGGTAAGGGATAGCAGTCCTTTGGAGTAGCCTTGTTCAAGTCGGTGAAGTCCACGCACATCCGCCACTTTCCTGAAGCTTTTGACACCAGGACGATGTTAGCCAGCCACTTCGGGTACATGACCGGTCTAAAAAGGCCAGTCTTCTGCCCCTTGGTGACCTGCTCCTTGATAATCGCCTACTTCTCTGGCGCATGCTTCCTTCTGCGTTGTTGCACGGGCTTCATGGTTGGGTCGAGGTTGAGCTTATGCACCACCGTCTCTTCCGGTATCCCGGGGAGTTGATCATCAGACCATGCAAAGACCAGGATGTACGCGGAAAGAAACTCTTTGTATTGCTGTTGAACCTCAGATGTTAGGTCGGCTCCGATCTTTACTCCTAGGGTCGAGTCGTCGTTTAGGAAAATCGCTAGCAATTCGCCTCCAGGCTCGACGGTTGCGGATTTTTCCTCGACTTCCCGGGGGCCCTTGTTCTTTCCGTCCGGCCTTGTGGCTTCAACCGAGATATTGTAGCACCTTCGGGCCATTGCCTGGTTACCTCGACTTCCCCCAACCCATTTTTGGTGGGGAACTTCATCTTTTGGTGATAGGTAGAAGGCACCGCTTTCGTTCGGCTGAGGATTCCTCGGCCGAAGATTGCGTTGTATGCTATCATACCTTTGATCACTATGAAGTCCACCATGACCGTAACGGTTTTGGGTGGGGTGCCAAGAGTAACCGGCAGGCTTAGGGCTCCCTCGGGATAAGTGGCCTGGCCATTGAACCCGCATAGGGGGTTCGGATCGGGCGGAGTTTAGACGGATCCTCCCCCATCTTAAGGAAACATTCGTAGGATAATACATCAGGGGCACTTCCATTGTCAACTAGAATCCTGGCTACGTTACAATGGTTTATTGTGGCCGATATCACTAGGGCGTCGTCATGCGGGGTGCTCAGCCCCTCCAGGTCTTGGTCGGAGAAGACTATGACCTGGGGCTCACTCGGCGGGGCCCTGGGAGGCTCGATGGCTCGGCTCGCCCGCTCAGCATGACGCTTCCTTCCTCGGCCACTGTCTCCTCCTGATGCAGCTCCTCCAGCGATGACGTTGATGTGGACCCCTCGGGGGGCGTTGTCGATCTCCTCCGGGGCGCCTCGGTCTTCCTGGTGCCCGACTATGAATCGGGAGAGGTGCCCATGATGAACGAGATGCTCGATCTCATCCTGGAGCTGATGGTAATCGCCGGTGTGATGCCTGTGGTCGCTGTGGAACATGCAATGCTTGCTGCGACTGTGGTTCTTCCACTTCATTGGCTTGGGTTGACGGAGGAGGTCCGAGCCTTTGATGTCTTCATAAATCTCGTACACTAGAGCAGTTAGGGAAGTGTACCGCTCGTACTTCCGTGACGGTTCCTTGCGTTCCCCGTCTCGGTTCCGCCTTTTTCCTTGGCCCGAGCTTGGCTCGGGTGCCCGCTTCTTGTCCCCCTCCCGACCCGAGCCGGTTGCGTCTCGGCATGCACTGAGCACTTCTTCGCACTCGGCGTGGCGCAATGCCAGAGTCACTAGCGCAGCAAGGGTCGAGGGAGGGTGGAGGACAAGCTCGCGGCGGAGGCTCTCGTCGCGGGTGCCCCCGGTCAGTGCGGTTATGGCCGAGGCGACGTCCAGGCGGGGATCCTCAGGGCTTCCGATTTGAATCGGAGAATGTAGGCCCGAAGTTTCTCCCCTTGCGCCTGTTTGAGGGCCAAAAGCCCTGCTACCGACCTTGGGGGGCTGCTGTCGGTGAAACTCTCCTTGAATACTCGCCCGAATTGCTTGAAGTCCCGGATGGATCCGGGGGCGAGGGCCCGGAACCATGCTTGGGCGCCTTGGACCAAGGTGGTCGCAAAGGCTCGGCACTTGATGGCGTCGGACGCTCGTGAAGGGTCATCAGAGCGTCGAAGCTGTCGGTCGGGTTACCCTGGCCGTCGTAGGGCTTGAAGGTCGGGATGGAGGCTCTGGGAGATACCTCTGCCTTCAAGATATGATCAGAAAATGGGGATCTCTCCTCATCCTCTGGTGGAGAGGTCTTCTGCAGGGCTCGCAGGGCGCGCTCATGCTCTACGAAACGCCTCTTGAATTCTCGCAGTCGGAGGGATAGCTCCGACTGTCGCTGCGTCGTAGGGCTGAGGGGGCGTGAATGCAGGCTATCCTGGCGCTCCCTGGGGACTTCGATCTCCGGGAGGGGAAGGCGTGCCCCATGCCTGCCCCGCTTCGGCGTGGAGGAGGCCTCTTGCTCCGGAGGGGGGGCTTGAGAGGGTCCTCCTACTTTGTTGCGGATGAGCTGCTGTCCTCGGAGGGTGAAGCGGCCTCCGGTGGTGTGCTGGGACACGTTCTCGCGGGGAGGGCTCTCCGGAGGGGAGCGTGACCTTCCATCCCTGGCCGTCTGGGTCCTCATGAGTTCCACGAGGACGTCCAGTTTTGCGTTGAGGGCTTGGAAGGCGTCAGCGCCGCCGTTGAGCGGTAGCCCTACCGCCGTGGGAGGAGGGGGCGGCAGCCCGGCCGTAGGGGGAGGGGGCGGTCCGTCGACGGGAGTGCTGGCACCGGAGGGGGGGTTTTGGGAGGCTTGTGAGGGGCCTTCCCCCGCCGCCGCCGTGGCCTTTCCCCTGTCGCCGGTGGACCTCCTCCCTGAACTTCTTCTCACCATACTGGCTCTTTGGTCGTTTCCCACAGACGGCGCCAGATGAAGGGGCGTGATCTCGCGCTTGTCCTGAGCTGGGAGGATGATCACCGAATAGTGAACTGCAGAGAAAGGGAAACGAATCAGGAGGCCCAGGATGGTTCCCTGGGGAAAACCCTCCGATGCTTAAGTCAGTAGAGCAATGGTGGAAGGTATTGAGGGAGGTAGAAAGAGGTGCACGAGATCCCCCAACACCAAGATGGTGAAGTGGTTCCTGCTCAGGGAGTTTTAGGCGTGTATTGGCCATACCTTCCGCTGGAGGGAGTCCCTGGTTTATATAGCGAGCTCACCTGATGAGTCCCGTAAGCTGAGGAGTTTCAGGCGGGAGTTACGTCCTCATCATGGGATCGTTACGTCCTCATCGTGAGATCTTCATGGCCTTGAGGGATCATGGATCCTTTATCCCCCTAAACTCCTGCTCATAAAGGGCTCTCAATGGCTGCATGGATAAACACTTGTCAGTCGGTCCGAGCATAAGAGGTGCCAGCCCTGTCCGGGCGATAGGCATAGCTCGGATGCAGTCAGGTCGGAGTGGGCGCAGAGCGCTCGCCTCTATCCCGATGGAGGGATAACTCGGGCGTGGGTCTTCCTTCGTTCTGATGCTCGATCCTTCCGAGTCTAAGTGCTGCTGAGGAAGGGTGGGTTCCCTAGTGATCTTTATTGGGCTTTTTTGCCTAAGTGGGCCCTAGGGGGCTGTCACTTGGATGAGCTGAGCCTCGTTTGGTCCTGATGAACCTAGTTCGATTGCTCTTAGTTGGGCTACAGAAATCTCCCTCTCTAACAGGAGCATCAAACAAATTTACGTCTCTTAAGACAGCAAGCCATTGATTTCTCTACTTTCAAGACACACGAATTTGCTAATGCAATTACCTTACCTTCAGATCCTATGCAGCATCAACAGCACAATTTGCATTTAAAAATGATGCACTCCCGAATCCCTAAACATGAACAAGGAACACATAAGTTCGCTGATTGTAATGCCCCGGATTTTTCAGATATTTTTCGGATATTTTAAGTGGGTCTCGGAGTGTATTATGTGCTTTACACGTGTTTTTCCGTGATGTGCCTTCGGAACTCTGTGCAGGGCAAACCGTGACGTTCTTTGACTCCGAGACGTTACCACTGCGTTATGCTGTTCCCGAGGATTGTGGAGGTATTTTTTCGTAATTGTCTGAATTTCTGCAATTTTTGGGGTTTTCTATATATACTAACCCTTTTCTCTCCCCCCCTCTCATTCTCTCTTTCTCACTCTCTCTCATCTCTTTCTCTCCCCCTCTCCCCGGGCGGCCGACGGTGGTGGAGGAGGGCGAGGCGGCGATGGCGGGAGGCGAGGAACGGGTCGAGGATCGAGGGTCGATGGCGCGTGGTAGCTCGGTCGCGGGTTCGTGGAGCGGCGGGGGTTTCACTGCGTTTTCTTCGTGGATCGGTGAGCTCGGGGCGCGGAATCTTCGGTGGAGGTAGGGAGATGGACCCACAGCTCGTGCACTTCCTTTTCCGCGAGTTTCGTAGGCCATGGTGAGCCGAGCGTGTGGAATCGGGGTTTTTGGGCAAACCCATGTTTTAGGGCTTGTGGGCCGATCTCTCGTTTTACAGCGTTTTTGGCTGATCCAGGGGTTTAGATGCATGCCTAGGGGCTTGGGGATGGATTCCCCTTTGTTTCCCCATCACCCGGGGGTGATCGGGGCGTGGATCGGAGTTTTGGGTCGTTTCCCGCCGTAACGTTCTCGGGAAGGTGTGACGGTCATTCCAGTGACCGTTACATGCGTGTAACGCGCCTGGGCAGGGGCGTTACATTCCCTTTGCTTTGGCTTTGGCGTTCGTGGGTGTGACGGTCCCACGATAGACCGCCACAGCCGTGTGACGCGCCTGGGTGGGTGCGTCACATCCCATGTTACCCAGCTGAGGGCTGGGGGTGTAACGGCCCCCGACGGACCGTTACATGCATGTAACGCGCCCGGGGTGGGCCGTCAGGGGCGTTCCAACCGTTGTCTTCCTGACCGTTGGGGGTCAGCGCGTGTAACGCGCCAGGGCGGGCGCGTTACATTCGTGTAACGCGCTGGGGCAGGCGCGTTACATCCCATTTTCACGCTGGGAGCGTGGGGCGCACGTGACGCACCAGGGCAGGCGCGTTACATTTGTGTAACGCGCTGAGCCTGGCGCGTTACATTTTGCGTCCCCTTGGGCCGTGTAACGGCCTGCGTTAGGCCGCCAGGTGGATGTGACGGTCCCGCCTAGACCGTTACAGCCCTGTGACGGTCTAGGGCTAGACCGTCAGGCGTTGTGTTGCACCGAGGTGAGTTTTTGTGTTCTCCGCCTTGTTTCGCGATGTGTGGGTCCCCGGTCGACCCGGTTGGGACCCAGTGGTCGACTTGCGGTCTCGTGAGTGTCCCAGACACCCGTGGGATTCTGTGTCCGTGTTTTGAGGGTGTCGGGAAGACCGTGTTACCACATTTAGCGTGCCCGTGGGTTTGAGAGTCTGAGTGACTTCTCGTGGGTCGGGTTTTCGTGTTACGCTAGACTGAGTCACCGTGTATCGGTGTGTGAGCGGTGGGGTTTCCCCCGCATGACCGTGAGTTCTCCTGGAAGATGATTCCCGAGTGGGCCATGTGTTTGGCCTTGGACTACGAGTCAAGTTATCGGCGTGGCGGCTTGGGCGCTACCTTGGGAATCGTGCTTTTATGCTTTCCACGTGGGCCGTGTGTGTGGCCTTGGACTGTGAGTCCAGTTGCCCTGCCTGGGGCTGGAAGGCTTCTTAGTTCCCTTCCCAAGAGAATGGTCTCGACGGCTCGTGAGCTACCTCGGTATTCGTGCTACCGTGATTTTAGACCTAGAGATTGGACGAGATTGACGGCCTTGTGCTGTCACATGCAACGGTCTTGACCCCGAGTCTTGTGACTCAAGGACCGTTGGGTGTAGTGCGTCTAGAGGACTGTCCAGAGTCCAGTGACTTAGCGTCACTTGGGTTTTCTCGACTCTCGCGCAGGGTGTGTGCGCGGCCGTGGACTGTGAGTCCCGTTTTTTCTCCGACTGTGGTCACCGTGCGACGGTGCTAGTACGTGGGATGGTCCCCGTACTTTGTCGGGTTTGGACGCTGTTTTCTTTCGACTTGAAAGTCTACTCCTTCAGTGACCCTCCACTAGTCGTAGCCTACCAGTACGCGTGTGCTGGTCGCACCAGGGAGTGGTGTACGGGCTTACCCTTAGAGGCGGTTTGTGGACCGCTTACCGTCGGGCTCCACGTCTTGCAGCCAGAGTCCAGCTGAGGGGAAAACCGGTCAGAGGGCCAGACCAGGGACGCGCGGTCTGTGTGTGCACACGTGGTTGGGGGCGGTTGGACCCACGTCGACGGGCATGACCCCAGCTAGTCACTTGTTTGTGGTTACTTGTACGGTGTTCGTGCCTTTGGTAGGAGCCACCACGTCAGGCAGTTCACCTGCGGTGCGGTGTAAGACGTCAGGGGATGCTACCGGCTGTGCTTCTAGTGGGTGGTACTCCTATCGAGTCGAGAGTGACAGACTGTCAGTTTCCGTGACTTCGACCTTCAGGTTTTCGGTCATGTTGACCGTTGAGTTCGGTTGTTTTACCGTGGCGCGTGTGTTGGTTTTCGCGCCGTGGGACTAGTGCTAGTGGCTCTACCAAGGTTGCGTCTTGTTGTGCGGTACCCGCGATCCGATGGTCGGGGTTGCACCTTTGACAGCGTGTCCAGGTAGGCTGTGTCCGGGGGACAGGCCTCTACAGCATGGTTGCCGTGTGTTTTTACTTCGGTAAGCGGTTCTAGTGTAGTCCGGTAGCCTCGACCGCGAGGTCAAGGTGTGTTTCTGATACAGTAGGAGTAGTTGTAGTGCCGTGTCTCGACCGGCCACCGGCTTTACTGTTCCTGCTGTTGCGGTTGCTCTTGTAACCTCCCTTTCCGCTACCGCCGTTGTTTCCGGTTGGGGTTCCGCGGGACCCCTGCTGAGTCTCTGTCTTGGAGACTCATTCCCTGCTTTTCAGGTGTGGCGGCTCTTTTTCGAGGTTCGAGGGCGCGGAGCGGAGGTTCTCAGTTGCCAGCTTGCCGGGCCGAGTGTTCACTTGGCATGTGGTACGTTTTACTGCTTTAGACTGTACTTTCTGTTGGACTGGACTCTGTTGTAGCTGTAGTTATTCTTTCTTTCAGCTTGTTGTTGTTGGTTGTCCTGTTTTATTTCCTATTTCTTTGTGCCTCCATACTCCTTTTAGCCCTTCCGAGCCCTCCCGGCTCGTGGGCGGTGGTGCGAGTCTCGGATTATCGGGCCTTCCCGGTAATCAGATTCTCGGGTCGTTACAGCTGGTATCAGAGTGGTGGTTGTGGGCGTACATAGGAATTCGAGATATTGCAGTGATCAGAGTCCATAAGGTCCAGTACAGTCGGCAGCTGGCTTAGGGTTTTGTGTTCACTTTCCGCCTAGTTTCTCGCTTGAGAGCTTGAGCGCGCTGTGTGGTGCTGTGAAGGTGGTTGATGTCCGCGACTTTCGTGCCAGCATGGGGTCTAAGGATCGAGGTTGAGAGCCTTCTCCCTCATCGGTGGTGGCCCTGGTTGTGCGGCGTTGGGCAGAGGTTGCTGGCAGGCGCAAGCTCGCGGTGCTGCATTCGAGGAACCTGCAGCGTGGTCAGGTGGCCGGAGAAGATTGTTCGTGGTTGGGTGGCCGTGAGCGTGCTCTGAGGGAGTTGTTATTGGTGTTTGGCCACTCCAGCTTGAGGTTTGTCTAGTTCCTGAGGTGTTCTGATCGAGAGGTGTGCTCGGGTGAGCGGAATACCTTCTCGGTGAGCTGCTGTTTCGTCGAGCCTGATGTCCTTGTCGTGCTCTGTGGCGTCAGAAATGATGTGTCGGTCCCGATAGTTTTATAGATTTCGAGGCAAGATTGGACTGTGGTGTCCCAGTAAGTCTTGCTCCCGCGCTCTTGTGTGCAATTGAGTTGTGTTCGCCTTGGTTTTGGTTTGGGTTGTGAAGGCTCCGCGGTGAGTTTCGGGACTCGAGGGTGAGCATCGGCGGTTGTCAGTTATGGCTCGTGTTGCGGCTCTTGGCGTGGTGTGTTACAGTTCGAGGAATTGCAGCAGTGGTGCATCGAGAGATGCTGTGATTGTGGTCCGACGTGACACTCGCCGAGTGTGTCGGAGGCGCTGACCTGATGGAAGCGATGGTTTTCCTTGGTGCTGGATGGTGCTGTTTCCAGCATGCGCGAGGTTCGAGGTCAGGTCGAGCGTGGAGTCCTTCCGTTGGTCGGAAGTGCGTTTGGTCTCCCCTTTGGTTGGAGAGATTGTGTTTGGTTAAGGTTCATCGTCTTGCAGTGCGTGTTCGGATTGGTTGGCCTTGTATGCCATGAAGTCCGTGCGAGACGTGCTCCTTGTCTTTGCAAGGCGGTTGCCTGTGAGAAGTCGTGCCCATTCCCTTGTCGTGTGAGGGTGCTGGCGCTGTTCCGGAAGGACGAGTGCTGGGTGGGCGGTGTTCGCTTTCTCGGCTGTGCGCGCGGATCAGAGTGCGCAGCGAAAGCGTGGTGGGCTTGTGACCCATTGGTTCAGGATCGTAGCGTTGGTTGCTACGGGCGGATTCCTGAGTTTGCGTTGAGCATAGGAGGATTGGTTCCTCGGTGTGAAACGTGTTGTTACCGTGCCGTTGCTCAAGGTATTATGGTTCTTGGCACTGGCAGGATGGAGTGTTGGGGAATGTGTTGGCTAGTGCGCCGCATGAGTACCCTATTCCTGTGATGGAAGCCGCGTCAGGCGTCGGTGTTGGACCTGGATGGGGTTGTTGAGGATGTCGCCTGACGATGGTCGAGGACGTGTTGGTCAGAGTCGGTGATGGGAATCGACGCCGAGCATGTACTTTTTCTTTTACATTTATGTCCTTTTAGTTTGTGTTTATATCCTTGGGAAAGTATGTACGCAATTGTACGGCTTTATCGGCCACTGCGTTATTCCCACGGATTGTGTGGGTTTCTATGTAATTTGTCAGTAGGACCAGCAAGGGGGCCCCCAGCCCTTTCCCATTGGTCCATGTCATCCATGTGGGGCTGGTCAACCATCCTAGGTGGCCATCTAGAAGGGTTGAATGCCATTTGACCACATGGGAGACAAGTGTCTTAATTAGTCCAAGGTGGGTTACCTACCTCACCTACCCATTCAACCCCTTTAACCATGGTCAAGGGGGCGCCCCTCTCCCCTTAATATTTTATATTTTTTGTGTGTGTTATTCACACTTCATCCCAGCCATCCATTCCCCTCCCCTAGATCTAATGGTGTAGGTTAGGTTTGATGTAAGGCATATAAAAGGTTGTATTTTCCATTTGTTGGCATTAATGAAGAGAAAATTGTTGGAAAATCAAGAGTGTTCTTGAGCCCCCCCTCTCTCCCTCTGGTTTCTCTCCTCCAACCTCCAGTTCTAGAGTGATTTCATCTTCTATCATCCCCTCTTCACCTCCGGTGATCATCTGTGCCGCCGCCGCCGCCGTTCGTGCCGCCTTCGAGCCGCCGCGAAACCGTTCTCGGTATTTTATCCTGCTGGACAGAGGTCTCTTCCCGAAATTCCTTCTATCAGCCACGGCCTCTTCATGGTCTGCAATTTGTATGGTGTGTTCTTCCCTTGTATCCCAAGCTCCACCTAAATTTTCACGCCCAAATTCCATCGTTTAGTATTTTCCCATTTTCGTGCATCTTTCATTCCTAGTTCTGTTTTGTCTCTGTCTACAGTGACAGCAGCCCTGTGTTTCCCACCTCCAGCCATCTTTTTGATTTGTCCAAACCCTCCCAATTTTACTGGGAGTTCTGTCCATCACCCCCTACATCCACAAATTTTCTTAATTTTTTTATTTGTCTTCTATCTATTTTTAGAAATTCGTGTTCTTCCTCAGCTACAGTGTTGTCAGCCAGATTCCAGATCTGACCCACTGCTAGTGCAAAACTCATAGAAATTCGTAGCCTTCCCCAAATCCAGATCCCAAAATTGTCCTGGTTTCGTAGCTTGATTTCCCACAACTTTTCTGAAGGACACAACCCCAGATTCGGACGTCTACCTCACGGTCAAAGGCAATTCACAGGAAAGTTCTCTGCTGACCTGAGACTTCAGGAACTGTACAACAGGAACTTGGAAATTCCATAAGTCCAGATCCGTGCAGATCCAGATCAAATCTCCATGCCTAGATTGAAGGATTTGAAGTTAGCTTTCCAACGGCGCCAGTCTCGTGTCGATCCGACATTGGGGCTGATCGCAGCGCCCGTTCTCGCCGGGATGCGCGCTGAAAACCAGAAGCTGCAGATCCGTGGCCGGTTATTCCGACCGGTGCCGAACGGAGCCGCCCGGCCTCCGGCCGGCGAACCAGCATGCCGCCAGCCCGGGGAGTGCTTTCCGAAGTGTCCCCACTACAGCGGTGCCACCGGGTCCCACACGGCCCCTCCGGACAGCACGTGGGCCCCACAATCACAAGTTCGAGTGCTACCGAAGAGACGCGAGAAGCCGCCCGTCAACCCGAATTCGGTCCTCCCGGGCCCGTTTGTGTAGCCCTTTACCTCCCTGCGTGGAGTGGGCAGTAATTCATTTGCTGTAATATGGTGTATTAATTGTCCCGGGAGTACGAGTTTCGGCCGGGTCCGTCTTCCCCACGCCGGGCGCGTGGAGGTATCGTTTTCGCTCCCTTCTCGGTATTTTGCTTACTTCATATATATTTGTTTATGCCGCTGCTAGAGAGCATGTGTAGGGATATCTAGCTCGCTTTATATGTTCATTACCGCTGCTGCGAGAGAGTACGTGATCGTCCCGTGACTCGATCCGGGCACAAAAGAGAACTGATCACCCTAGCTCATTACCGGTTTCTCAACCGCGCACATCCGACGCTTCCCTCATTAAGGGGCATTCACGAGCTTGTCGTGTCCGTGGTCTCGTCCCACATCAATTTGGTATCAGAGCGAGTTGAGTCTAGGGTGTCAAAAAAAGTGTCATTCATTAGTCATTTACGTCTAAGTCGTGTTTAGGGTCATCATTGTTTTAAAACAAACAAAAAAAAAGTGTCTTTTGCATTGCATCCCAATAACCCGGTATATCAAAAGGTGTTGTCCGAACGTTAGGCTACGCCTATCGGGAAGGCCGCACACTTGCGCGAGTGATCTTCGGATCGATTAACTCCACCACGTGCCGAGTTTTGGTTACGTCTAGGTGCATCATCTTGTAGTGTGCATTTACCTTAGTCGGTGTCTCCTACTCCGTGTCTTGCATGCCCACTCGTCGAGGTACTCAATACTCACCCCCACCACCACCTATGGCGGAATCCCGAGTCTATAGTTCCGATGAAGTGGCCACATTGTTCCGAACTCTTGTGGGGAAAATGGATGGGTTGAGTGAGCGCATGGATGAGTTAAGTACTCGAGTGGATAGGATGGAAGGAGCGAGTACCCGAGTGAATGGCCTAGGCACCCGCCTAGAAGAGAGGATGAAAGCCGTAGAGGATAGGGCCGCTGGGTCGAACCAGTCCGTTCAAGGATTGGTCGGGAGAGTTGCCGCACTAAAGAGAGGTCGAGCCGAGGCACCACCGATTGCCCCAGTCCAAGCACCCGTCCCACCTACACAAGGTCAACCGGAGCCAGGTCAACAACCCGCGACTCCAAGGGTTCAAGGGATAGCTAATAGGAGGCACGAAGTCCCCGAGGTGCATGACTATGAGTCCGAAAATGAGCATCGGGGGCATGGTCGTGATTACCGCCCTACACGGCGTACCCACGACCAAGATATGGATGAACGGGTCATTCGGACCGTTCGGGCCGACCCTCCCACCTTTGACGGGTCCTTGGACCCAAAGGTCTATCTTGATTGGGAGGCTGGTATGGACCGATATTTTGAGTGGTTCGAGATGTCGGACCAACGAAAAGTCAAGTACGCCAAGATGAAACTTTTAGGCCAAGCACAAACCTATTGGAGGAACATGGAGAACCTATTATTTCATCGTCAAGAACCCCCGATCGATACATGGACTGATATGAGGGAGAAGTGATGCGGGACGGGACCACGGACACGACAAGCTCGCGATCATCCCTTAACGAGGGAAGCGTCGTATGTGCGCGGTTGAGAAACCGGCTGTGAGCTAGGGTGGTCGGCTCTCTTTTGCGCCCGGATCGGGTCACGGGACGGCTTCACTCTCTCTCGCAACAGTGATATTATAAATTGAAGGCGAGCTAGGTATCCCTACACATGCTCTTTAGCAGCGGCATATAAAGCATATAAAGAATTAAGCGAATGCCAAGTGTAAGGGTGAAGGCGATACCTCCACGCTCTCGGCGTGGCGAAGACGGCACCCGACCAAAGCTCGTACTCCCGGGAACTTAGTACATTATGTTTACAGCAGTACAAATAAGCCCACTCCACGCAGGGAGGTAAAGGGCGACACAAGTGGGCCCGGGAGGACCAAGTTCGGGTTGACGGGCGGTTTCGGGCAATGCTTCGGCTTCACGCGTACTCGTGCTAGTGGGGGCCCACGTATTGACCGGAGGGGTCGTGTGGGGCCTGATGACTTCTCTGTGGTGGAGACACCTGGAAAGCGTACCCCTGGGATGGCGAGCTGCTGGAACGACCGCCGGACGCCGGGCGGCCCTCGGACGACGCTCGCGGGAACTCGGCCACGAATCTGAAAATTCTGTTTGCAGGCGCGCGACTCGGAGAAACCTGCTGCTGCGATCAGCCCCGTCGTCGGAATGTGAGGAGGTTAGCGCCGTTGGAAAGCTGACTCAGAGTACTTCGACGTAGGGCTCTTCAAAAAAAAAAATCAGATCTGTATTTCTGATCATGTATTTTACAAGCTTGCTGGAATCTGGCCAGAACTGCAGGGGCAGGTTCTGACTTCTCTGAAGATCGACGTTGACCGGAAAGAAGACCTCTGAATCTGGAAATGATCTCTTCAGAAAAGTTGAAGATCTCTGAGAGAGGAATCTAGGACTATTTTTTGTTTTCTGATTGGGTATGAAATGGATTTTCTAGGATTTCTTTACTAGACCTGGGTCGGATCTGGGAAACTGTGGGCAGACTGTTCTTGGGAACTTGGACGAAATTTGAAAAATACTTGGAGGGTGAACCAAAAATTAAGAAAATTCCTGGTGGTAGAGGGATGTGGACAGAGATCCCAGTAAATTTGGGCGACCCAACAGAAATCAAAAGATGGTTCGAATGGGGTAAACTTAGAGCTGGTGAATAGTAAACAGAACCAGGACAGATCTGGAACTTGGACTTGGACGAAAATAAAAAAATAGCTAAAGGATGAATTTTGATGTGATTTTTTTTGTGGGGATAAGGGTTCTAGAGGAGAACCAACCTTGAAATTTTGAACTTCAGAAGATGAAGGGAGTGATAGCAGGAATTCGGAGAAGAAGGATCTGTCCTGAGTGGACAGAACACCGAAACCGTTGGCAACGACGCGTCGGCGGCGCGACGATGGCGGCGGCGATCACCGGAGTTGATTCAGATGCTGGAGGGGATCAAGGGGGAGGGGATTACACTCTAGAAAGGGGGCTGGAGGTGGAGGAACCAGGGAGAGAGAGGGGAGGGGTGCAAATCTCACTTGGGGGCAAATGCCAATTTTCTCTTCATTAATCCATGCAATATGAAAAATACAAGTATATATATGCAAGGGGTATAACCTATTCTAAGCCCTTGGATCAAGGGTTGATCAATGAAGGGTTGAGATGTGGTTTGACAACCACATTAAACCCCATTAAACTACTAGGTTCGCCCCCCCCTTTAAGAGGACAATTGGAATTTGTCTTCTTTAATTAATTCTAGGTCCAAGTCCAAGGTTGGACCATGGACCAGCCACCTTGGACCCAGGAGTCCAGGTGGACCAATAAGGATGAGGGAGGGGGCCCCTGCAGGGCCTACATGCACATTTGCAAAGAAACCCAATGGCCTTTTACAAATAAACCCACTAAGACCTACTATTGTGTACCCATATATCACAAGGGCGTACATACAAATACAAAAGGACGTAGATGCAAACACAAAGTGAGCGGGCTGACGTTGATGTCCCCATCAATTCTCCCCGGGTGGGAGGAACTCGACCCCGTCGAGTAGGGGTATGGCTGCTCCGGTACTCCGGCGGATCTGTCACCGTGCTAAGTAGCGCGGGTATGCTCCACTCCAAGTGATCGGCACCTGCTCATTCCATATATACTCGATATGCGCACTGCTATGGCTAAAGGTGGTCACTCCGAAGGGGCACTCTCAAAAGGAAGGAAACAGCTCGAAGACTCACTAGGAATCACCGCTGAGTCCCTATAGGTGACTGATCCGGGTATAGATGTAGAACCGATCCCATACTCATCGAGTGAGTCGACTCGCTTCACACTCATAAGAGAACGACACGAGCTTGCACAAGACACATGCAGACTCACCATGCACTGACACATGAATGAAAATCACACAAACAATCGACTCAAAATCACCACACAAACAAACCACACAAAGAAAACACACCGACTCAACTATGACCCTAGACACACCTAATGTTAGTCCGACCCGTACATGGGTGATGGCGGACCAGGACACCCGAATATGTGCCATACATTCATTTGACGTAACTGGAGGTTGACGTCATGGGGAACTCCTAGACATACTACGATGCACCAATCATGGACATTGGGCTTGGATGCGGGAAGTCCGGGAGGTGCGGGTGGTTTAGAGGGATCGGAGAAACCAAAGTCTTCCTTACCCCCGAGGGATGGTTCGGACCTATGGCTATGTGGAGTTTGCTTGGCCCGAATGGAAAAGGTGGGATAGTGAACTCCGCGGAAGAAGGGTAACGAGTATGAAAACTCGGGAGGGTCACTAGTGAAGGGGTCAAAAGGGTCGAAGAAGGTGTGACCCCATGAAGTGGGTTCCAACATGACATGGTCCCAATCGTGAAATTCTTGAAGGTGCGGGTGGTCACCTTCCTCCGTCATGGTAGATGGGACCGTGTATAGGAAATATGACTCCTCCCTCAGAAGCAAAGTCATGAAGTCGGGCTCATCCGGTAGCGGGAGAAGTAGAAGAACCTCCGTGGTGACACAACCCACGGTGCACTCGGAGGTAATGGACCCTATGGCCGGATGGGTGAAGCTAAGACTAGCGGGTTGGTCAAAGCCTCGGGCCAAAAGATGTGTCAACTCCCATTGTGAATCTAATCCCATGACAAGATCATCCAACGTATCAACATGGTGACGAGATCGAAATGTGGTATGGAATGAGTTGACCGGCACTAGTGGTAGTGTGGGGTCCATTGATGGGAAGGGATGTGGGACCAAGCCATCCTTGAGCCATCTAAGAAGTGGCTCGGCTATGTAAAGTGTTCCCGTAAGAAACACGGGTGGCTCGGGCTTTGGTAGTTCCCACTTTGATGGTTTCGAATGAAGACCGGAGGTAGATAACAATGGAGCATCCATGGGTGGTGGAGTAGCTTGTGTCCTTTCCCACCAATCCGAAATCATTTTCTTTATTTCCTCTAAGGAGCGGGTTGGAGGAGGGACCTTGGGGTGGACTAGCTCCTTAACTCTCGGCTCGGGTGTGGGCCTTGGCTCGGTTATAAGCGGGACTTCCACTCGGTTGGAGGTGCTTGAGTGGGTTGGGATGGGAGTGCCAAGGGGAGGTTGGTTGGTGGTGCATGGGCGGGCCACTAGATTGGGGTCACTTTGGTGGGCTTGGACGGCGGTGAAGGGGTGGGATTGGGTAGAGGTGTGGCCCACTTGATTGTGGGTGAGTTGGTGGGGTTGGTGAGTGGAATGACCTCCGTGGTTGGAGGTAGGTGGGCGGGGAACGTAGGCCCTCCTAAGCACTCTCTTCATTTCCCACCATGACTCGATGGGCCTTAGATTCCTATCCTCCCTCCAATATTTGATGTCCCTCCAAGTTGCAGCGGCTTCACCAAAAAGTCACCTTTTGGCAACATCGACTTGCATGGGCCCGTACATGATGTACACCTCGAAGTAATCATCCATAATGGCTTCCCATTCTAGATAGACACTCGGGTCATCGGACCCGTAGAAATCCCGGGTTTCGGGTCTCGTGGGGTGGTTCGGGTGGTCCTTCCATTTGAGATAGTATCGCCACCATCCGGGAGTTTGGGACTCCATGGGACACGGGAAACTAGTGGATGGCCATGCCGACACTCGGACCAAAACACAAGACACGACACTAAGTAATGCAAAGTTGGAATGCACTAACTGATGCACACTAAGGACCCTAGATGTAAACCAAGACTCGGTACGGGGCGGAGACAATCGACCCGAAGGTCACTCGCACAAGTGTGCGGCCTTCCCGATAGGCGTAACCTAACGGTCGGACAACACCTTTTTATATACCGAGCAAAGGGATGTATGCGACCCAAAAATGACTCTTTTTGTTGTTTTAAAAATGTGATGATCCTAAACACGACTTAGACCGACTAATGACTACATGACACTCTTTTTTTTTTTGAATGCAAACACCCTAGACTCAACCCGCTCTGATACTAAATTGATGCGGGACGGGACCACGGACACGACAAGCTCGCGATCGTCCCTTAACGAGGGAAGCGTCGGATGTGCGCGGTTGAGAAACCGGCTGTGAGCTAGGGTGGTCGGCTCTCTTTTGCGCCCGGATCGGGTCACGGGACGGCTTCACTCTCTCTCGCAGCAGTGATATTATAAATTGAAGGCGAGCTAGGTATCCCTACACATGCTCTCTAGCAGCGGCATATAAAGCATATAAAGAATTAAGCGAATGCCAAGTGTAAGGGTGAAGGCGATACCTCCACGCTCTCGGCGTGGCGAAGACGGCACCCGGCCAAAGCTCGTACTCCCGGGAACTTAGTACATTATGTTTACAGCAGTACAAATAAGTCCACTCCACGCAGGGAGGTAAAGGGCGACACAAGTGGGCCCGGGAGGACCAAGTTCGGGTTGACGGGCGGTTTCGGGCAATGCTTCGGCTTCACGCGTACTCGTGCTAGTGGGGGCCCACGTATTGACCGGAGGGGTCGTGTGGGGCCTGATGACTTCTCTGTGGTGGAGACACCTGGAAAGCGTACCCCTGGGATGGCGAGCTGCTGGAACGACCGCCGGACGCCGGGCGGCCCTCGGACGACGCTCGCGGGAACTCGGCCACGAATCTGAAAATGATCTCTTCAGCAAAGTTGAAGATCTCTGAGAGAGGAATCCGGGACTATTTTTGGTTTTCTGATTGGAGACGAAATGGATTTTCTAGGATTTCTTTACTAGACCTGGGTCAGATCTGGGAAACTGTGGGCAGACTGTTCTTGGGAACTTGGACGAAATTTGAAAAATACTTGGAGGGTGAACCAAAAATTAAGAAAATTCCTGGTGGTAGAGGGATGTGGACAGAGATCCCAGTAAATTTGGGCGACCCAACAGAAATCAAAAGATGGTTCGAATGGGGTAAACTCAGAGCTGGTGAACAGTAAACAGAACCAGGATAGATCTGGAACTTGGACTTGGACGAAAATAAAAAAATAGCTAAAGGATGAATTTTGACGTGATTTTTTTTGTGGGGATAAGGGTTCTAGAGGGAAACTAACCCTGAAATTTTGAGCTTCAGAAGATGAAGGGAGTGATAGCAGGAATTCGGAGAAGAAGGATCTGTCCTGAGTGGACAGAACACCGAAATCGTTGGCAACGACGCGTCGGCGGCGCGACGATGGCGGCGGCGATCACCGGAGTTGATTCAGATGCTGGAGGGGATCAAGGGGGAGGGGATTACACTCTAGAAAGGGGGCTGGAGGTGGAGGAACCAGGGAGAGAGAGGGGAGGGGTGCAAATCTCACTTGGGGGCAAATGCCAATTTTCTCTTCATTAATCCATGCAATATGAAAAATACAAGTATATATATGCAAGGGGTCTAACCTATTCTAAGCCCTTGGATCAAGGGTTGATCAATGAAGGGTTGAGATGTGGTTTGACAACCACATTAAACCCCATTAAACTACTAGGTTCGCCCCCCCCTTTAAGAGGACAATTGGAATTTGTCTTCTTTAATTAATTCTAGGTCCAAGTCCAAGGTTGGACCATGGACCAGCCACCTTGGACCCAGGAGTCCAGGTGGACCAATAAGGATGAGGGAGGGGGCCCCTGCAGGGCCTACATGCACATTTGCAAAGAAACCCAATGGCCTTTTGCAAATAAACCCACTAAGACCTACTATTGTGTACCCATATATCACAAGGGCGTACATACAAATACAAAAGGACGTAGATGCAAACACAAAGTGAGCGGGCTGACGTTGATGTCCCCATCAAGAAGCTTAGGAAGAAGTACCTCCCTACCTCCTACCGCCAGCGTCTTATAGAGAGGTGGCAAAGTCTCACCCAAGGAGACCGGTCCGTCTCTGATTACATCGCCGAATTTGATTAATACTACTTGCGATGTGATGCCATGGAGGAGGATTCCCTTACCGTCTCTCGGTTCCGGCGTGGTCTACGCCCACACCTACGGTATGAGCTTCTCCGCCGCAAGGTGGACAAGCTGGAGGATGCATATCAAGTTGCTCTCGAGATGGAGCAATTCGAGGGTGAGTTCGAGTCTATTCCCCGGTGGAGCCCCGCTCCTCCCCGTAGTGACTCCCGTGGCTCCTTAGGTTCATACCCGAGGGGACCTATGGCTCGTCCATAGGAGCCCGTCCGTCAGGATCCCTTTGCTCCTAGACCTCGACCTCCCCCACCACGGGATCTACCCCCACCCCAACCACCGGCACCCGTTGCCCGTCCCCCGGCACCCATAGGCCGTCCCACGGCCCCGACACTCCCTCCTCTGTTGCCCACGACACCTACACCACCCTTGTTGCCTACACCCCCTACCCGTCGGGAGGATAAGGGTAAGGCCCCTCTTATCGGAGAGAGCCGTCGGTCCCGGCTGTAATGTTTCCATTGTCATGGGTTTGACCACTTCGCCAACCAATGTACAACTCGTGCCACACTAGCTCTAGGGGTTGAGGAGACCTTGCCATCTGAGCTTGAACTTGTCAATTATGAGGCTGACCAAGCACTAGCCGATGAGTACTATGCCATGGGGGGAGAGTTGGACGGCTCACCCGCCGCAGAGGATGCCGCCACTTAGTGGGCTTGTGTCACCACCTTAGTTTAAGGTCATATATGAGTCGGTGTGGTTTGTTTTGTGTGGTTTGTTTGGTTTGTGTGTCGTTTGTTTGTCTGCATGCGTCTTGTGCAAGCTCGTTGTCGTTCTCTTATGAGTAAGAGGCGATTGGACTCGCTCGATGAGTATGGGATCGGTTCTATATCTATACCCGGATCAGTCACCTACAGGGACTCAGCGGTGATTCCTAGTGAGTCTTCGAGCTGCCACCTCCCCTCTTGAGAGTGCCCCATTCGGAGTGTCCACCTCTAGCCCATAGCAGCTTGTGCATATCGAGTATATATGGAATGAGCAGGTGACGGTCACTTGAAGTGGAGCATACCCCCGCTACTTGGCACGGTGACGGATTCACCGGAGTACTCGAGCATCCATACCCCTACTCGACGGGGTTGAGTTCCTCCCACCCGGGGAGAGTTGATGGGAATCGACGCCGAGCATGTACTTTTTCTTTTACATTTATGTCCTTTTAGTTTGTATTTATATCCTTGGGAAAGTATGTATGCAATTGTACGGCTTTATCGGCCAATGCGTCATTCCCACGAATTGTGTGGATTTCTATGTAATTTGTCAGTAGGACCAGCAAGGGGGCCCTCAGCCCTTTCCCATTGGTCCATGTCATCTATGTGGGGCTGGTCAACCATCCTAGGTGGCCATCTAGAAGGGTTGAATGCCATTTGACCACATGGGAGACAAGTGGCTTAATTAGTCGAAGGTGGGTTACCTACCTCACCTACCCTTCAACCCCTTTAACCATGGTCAAGGAGGCGCCCCTCTCCCCTTAATATTTTATATTTTTTGTGTGTGTTATTCACACTTCATCCCAGCCATCCATTCCCCTCCCCTAGATCTAATGGTGTAGATTAGGTTTGATGTAAGGTATATAAAAGGTTGTATTTTCCTTTTGTTGGCATTAATGAAGAGAAAATTGTTGGAAAATCAAGAGTGTTCTTGAGCCCCCCCTCTCTCCCTCTGGTTTCTCTCCTCCAACCTCCAGTTCTATAGTGATTTCATCTTCTATCATCCCCTCTTCACCTCCGGTGATCATCTGTGCCGCCGCCGCCGCCGTTCGTGCCGCCTTCGAGCCGCCGTGAAACCGTTCTTGGTATTCTGTCCTGCTGGATAGAGGTCTCTTCCAGAAATTCCTGCTATCAGCCACGGCCTCTTCGTGGTCTGCAATTTTTATGGTGTGTTCTTCCCTTGTATCCCAAGCTCCACCTAAATTTTCACGCCCAAATTCCATCGTTTAGTATTTTCCCATTTTCGTGCATCTTTCATTCCTAGTTCTATTTTGTCTCTATCTACAGTGACAGCAGCTCTGTTTTTTCCACCTCCGACCATCTTTTTGATTTGTCCAAACCCTCTCAATTTTACTGGGAGTTCTGTCCATCACCCCCTACATCCACAAATTTTCTTAATTTTTTTATCAGCCTTCTATCTATTTTTAGAAATTCGTGTTCTTCCTCAGCTACAGTGTTGTCAGCCAGATTCCAGATCCGACCCACTGCTAGTGCAAAACTCATAGAAATTCGTAGCCTTCCCCAAATCTAGATCCAAAAATAGTCCTGATTTCGTAGCTTGATTTCCCACAATCGTTCTGAAGGACACAACCCAAGATTCGGACGTCTACCTCGCGGTCAAAGGCAATCCACAGGAAAGTTCTCTGCTGACCTGAGACTTCAGGAACTATACAACAGGAACTTGGAAATTCCATAAGTCCATATCCGTGCAGATCCAGATCAAATCTCTAGGCTTCGATTGAAGGATTTGAAGTTAGCTTTCCAACGGCGCCAGTCTCGTGTCGATCCGACATCGGGGCTGATCGCAGCGCCCGTTCTCGCCGGGATGCGCGCTAAAAACCAGAAGCTGCAGATCCGTGGCCGATTATTCCGACCGGTGCCGAACGGAGCCGCCCGGCCTCCGGCCGGCGAACCAGCATGCCGCCAGCCCGGGGAGCACTTTCCGAAGTGTTCATTACCGCTTTATATGTTCATTACCGCTGCTGCGAGAGAGTACGTGACCGTCCCGTGACTCGATCCGGGCACAAAAGAGAGCCGATCACCCTAGCTCATTGCCGGTTTCTCAACCGCGCACATCCGACGCTTCCCTCATTAAGGGGCATTCACGAGCTTGTCGTGTCCGTGGTCTCATCCCGCATCAGTCGGTGACTTGGTGTCCGACTTGTGTCCCCATTCGTGTCCTCGGTTGAGATCGTGTTTTGAGGAAGTGGTCTCTGGCAGACGATGGGTCCCGGTTGGCGGCTGTGAGTGGTTGGTGAGCCTAACCGTGTGACCGACCACAGCATCACCTGTTGGTTCTACGGTCTTGTCGGATTGTGATGGTGAGATGTATAATCGATCGGGGACCCAGAGTGCTTTGGTCGTGGTGTCGGCAACCAGGTCGCCGTGAGCACTGTTCAAGTGGTGTCCCGTGGCTTTGTGGTAAGGGCGGAATCGGGATTGGCAGGTGTCCACTTGGATTGATCGAAGGATTTGATGAGACCAGATGGAAGAGTGACGCCTGTGGGCGGAGGCCTTTTTGTGAGGTTGGCGTCGCATGGGTGGTCCTTGATAGGACGTTGGTGTCGCAATGGTTATCCCTGGTTTGGTGACCAACATGGGATGGTTTCCCTGTAAGTCGGAGTCCAGTGAGGTGATGACTGAAGACGCCAGGATCTTATCATTTGGTTTCGTCGTGTTCCCCGAGAGGGTCGAGTTGGTGCGATGTTCGAGCTCGGATGCGGAGTCCGAGAGGAGTGTAGCTCGAGATGTGGCATTGGTATATGTGTGAGTCAGCGGATGGCCTGCTGTGAGTTGGATCGTGCCTGTTGGGTCGGTGGAGGTGTCCCGTTGACGTGTATCTGGCGACCAGTGGATGGTCTTTTCACAGACAGAAGATGCTGGTTGTCGGGGCTCGAGCGTGGCGAGAGCCGTGTGCCAGCGAGACTTTTGGTGGTCGTTTCTGTGATGTGCCTTCCCGGACGGGATTTGGACTTTGTCGAAGTTTGTCTTCTGACAAGAGTTGGCACAGTGTTGTGTCCGACTTTCAACTTGCCATGTGTGAGATGTTTCTTGGTGCTGAGCCAATGTTCTGGTTGCGGTCTGCTGAGATGACTGCTTGAGCTGGTGGAGGCTCTGTATTGGTTGTCCCCTTGAGAAGGGTGTGCGACCTGTCAGCTGGTTGTGAAGCTGATGTGCGATTTGTCTGCTGACCATTGGATGGATCAGTAGATGTTTCTCGTGACGAGGGTTGTGTTTCCTCGGTGAGCGAGATCGTGGCTGCGGCGCCATGGTGGTTTCTCGCGTTGTCTGAGGTGATGCCGGACTGTGCCCTTTGGTATATGCCTACTCTGTTGGCCAGTGTGCTCGGCGCGAGGAGCGAGGTGTTGTGTGTGATTGCAAGTCTGGCTGTGTCCCTCAGGATTGGTGTGTTCGTGAGGATCGAGGTTTTTGTGCTGGGGCTCTGACAGCGTGTCAGTTGGTTCAGTGTTCTTCCCCTGGTACTTCGTGCTAGGTCTTGAATTTCGAGGATGAAATTCCTTTAAGGGGGGAGGGCTGTAATGCCCCGGATTTTTTGGATATTTTTCGGATATTTTAAGTGGGTCTCAGAGTGTATTTAGTGCTTTACACGTGTTTTTCCCTGATGTGCCTTCGGAACTCTGTGCAGGGCAAACCGTGGCGTTCTTCGACTCCGGGACGTTACCACTACGTTGTTCTCTTCCCGAGGATTGCGGAGGTAATTTTTTGTAATTTTTTGAATTTCTACAATTTTCGGGGTTTTCTATATATACTAACCCTTTTCTCTCTCCCCCTCTCATTCTCTCTTTCTCACTCTCTCTCATCTCTTTCTCTCCCCCTCTCCCCGGGCGGCCGACGGTGGTGGAGGAGGGCGAGGCGGCGATGGCGGGAGGCGAGGAACGGGGAACGGGTCAAGGATTGAGGGTCGGTGGGGCGTGGAAGCTCGGTCGCGGGTTCGTGGAGCGGCGAGGGTTTCACGGCGTTTTCTTCGTGGATCGGTGAGCTCGGGGCGCGAAATCTTCGGTGGAGGTAGGGAGATGGACCCCCAGCTCGTGCACTTCCTTTCCCGCGAGTTTTGTAGGCCATGGTGAGCCGAGCGGGTGGAATCGGGGTTTTTGGGCAAAACCCATGTTTTAGGGCTTGTGGGCCGATCTCTCGTTTTACGGCGTTTTTGGCCGATCCAGGGGTTTAGATGCATGCCTAGGGGCTTGGGGATGGATTCCCCTTTGTTTCCCCATCACCCGGGGGTGATCGGGGCGTGGATCGGAGTTTTGGGTCGTTTCCCGCCGTAACGTTCTCGGGAAGGTGTGACGGTCATTCCAGTGACCGTTACATGCGTGTAACGCGCCTGGGCAGGGGCGTTACATTCCCTTTGCTTTGGCTTTGGCGTTCGTGGGTGTGACGGTCCTAAGATAGACTGCCACAGCCGTGTGACGCGCTTGGGTGGGTGCGTCACATCCCTTGTTACCCAGCTGAGGGCTAGGGGTGTAACGGCCCCCGACGGACCGTTACATGCGTGTAACGCGCCCGGGGTGGGCCGTCAGGGGCGTTCCAACTGTTGTCTTCCTGACCATTGGGGGTCAGCGCGTGTAACACGCCAGGGAGGGCGCGTTACATTCGTGTAACGCGCTGGGGCAGGCGCATTACATCCCGTTTTCACGATGGGAGCGTGGGGCGCACGTGACGCACCAGGGCAGGCGCGTTACATTTGTGTAACGCGCTGAGCCAGGCGCGTTACATTCTGCGTCCCCTTGGGCCGTGTAATGGCCTGCGTTAGGCCGCCAGGTGGATGTGACGGTCCCGCCTAGACCGTTACAGCCCTGTGATGGTCTAGGGCTAGACCGTCAGGCGTTGTGTTGCACCGAGGCGGGTTTTTGTGTTCTCCGCCTTGTTTCGCGATGTGTGGGTCCCCGGTCGACCCGGTTGGGACCCAGTGGTCGACTTGCGGTCTCGTGAGTGTCCCAGACACCCGTGGGATTCTGTATCAGTGTTTTGAGGGTGTCGGGAAGACCGTGTTACCTCGTTTAGCGTGCCCGTGGGTTTGAGAGTCAGGGTGACTTCTCGTGGGTCGGGTTTTCGTGTTACGCTAGACTGAGTCACCGTGTATCGGTGTGTGAGCGGTGGGGTTTCCCCCGCATGACCGTGAGTTTTTCTAGAAGATGATTCCCGAGTGGGCCATGTGTTTGGCCTTGGACTGCGAGTCCAGTTATCGGCGTGGCGGCTTAGGCGCTATCTTGGGAATCATGCTTATGTGCTTTCCACGTGGGCCGTGTGTGTGGCCTTGGACTGTGAGTCCAGTTGCCCTGCCTGGGGCTGGAAGGCTTCTCAGTTCCCTTCCCGAGGGAATGGTCTCGACGACTTGTGAGCTACCTCGGTATTCGTGCTACCGTGATTTTAGACCTAGAGATTGGACGAGATTGACGGCCTTGTGCTGTCACGTGCAACGGTCTTGACCCCGAGTCTTGTGACTCAAGGATCGTTGGGTGTAGTGCGTCTAGAGGACTGTCCAGAGTCCAGTGACTTAGCGTCACTTGAATTTTCTCGACTCTCGCGCAGGGTGTGTGCGTGGCCGTGGACTGTGAGTCCCATTTTTTCTCCGACTGTGGTCACCGTGCGACGGTGCTAGTACGTGGGATGGTCCCCGTACTTTATCGGGTTTGGACGCTATTTTTCTTCGACTTGAGAGTCTACTCCTTCAGTGACCCTCCACTAGTCGTAGCCTACCAGTACGCGTGTGCTGGTCGCACTAGGGAGTGGTGTACGGGCTTACCCTTAGAGGCGGTTTGTGGACCGGTTGCCGTCGGGCCCCACGTCTTGCAGCCAGAGTCCGGCTGAGGGGAAAACTGGTCAGAGGGCCAGACCAGGGACGCGCGGTCTGTGTGTGCACACGTGGTTGGGGGCGGTTGGACCCACGTCGACGGGCGTGACCCCAGCTAGTCACTTGTTTGTGGTTACTTGTACGGTGTTCGTGCCTTTGGTAGGAGCTACCACGTCAGGCAGTTCACCTGCGGTGCGGTGTAAGACGTCAGGGGACGCTACCGGCTGTGCTTCTAGTGGGCGGTACTCCTGTCGAGTTGAGAGTGACAGACTGTCAGTTTCCGTGACTTCGACCTTCGGGTTTTCGGTCGTGTTGACCGTTGAGTTCAGTTGTTTTACCGTGGCGCGTGTGTTGGTTTTCGCGCCGTGGGACTAGTGCTAGTGGCTCTACCAAGGTTACGTCTTGTTGTGCGGTACCCGCGATCGGATGGTCGGGGTTGCACCTTGCACAGCGTGTCCAGGTAGGCTGTGTCCGGGGGACCGGCCTCTACGGCATGGTTGCCGTGTGTTTTTACTTCGGTAAGTGGTTCTAGTGTAGTCCGGTAGCCTCGATCGCGAGGTCAGGGTGTGTTTCTGATACAGTAGGAGTAGTTGTAGTGCCGTGTCTCGACCGGCCACCGGCTTTACTGTTCCTGCTGTTGCGGTTGCTCTTGTAACCTCCCTTTCCGCTACCGCCGTTGTTTCCGGTTGGGGTTCCGCGGGACCCCTGCTGAGTCTCTGTCTTGGAGACTCATTCCCTACTTTTCAGGTGTGGCGGCTCTTTCTCGAGATTCGAGGGCGCGGAGCGGAGGTTCTCAGTTGCCAGCTTGCCGGGCCGAGTGTTCACTTGGCATGTGGTACGTTTTACTGCTTTAGACTGTACTTTCTGTTGGACTGGACTCTGTTGTAGCTGTAGTTGCTCTTTCTTTCAGATTGTTGTTGTTGGTTGTCCTGCTTTATTTCCTATTTCTTTGTGCCTCCACACTCCTTTTAGCCCTTCCGAGCCCTCCCGGCTCGTGGGCGGCGGTGCGAGTCTCGGGTTATCGGGCCTTCTCGATAATCGGATTCTCGGGTCGTTACACTGATCATGCCATAATCCTTGGAATGGATATCCCAATTTTGTCCATAGATTCAGCACCTATGGTAGATATTGAAGATATCATTCGCATATGGTCTCAAAAGGTATATATGGCGCAACCGATAAGCAAAACCTCTAATCATCAATTGTTCGAAATTTTACCATTCGCCTTGACAAGAAAGGCCAAATATTAGTGGAGTTACCTTCTGGATACAACAAAAGTAGAGATAGCAGCACAAGGGGTACAACATTTAGGTAATCTTTTGCTACGAGAATTTTATCCTATTCGTTCTCACCAAAAATCCACCGACATTTTGCTCTTGGCATGAAGAAAACTTCGCAACTTAGATGATTTTGAGGCTTACGCGGACAGCTACACAAAGGAGGTCTACAGATTAGGCCAACACGGCTCAGCAGCTGTTAAGGCACAGTTTCTTGCTTCATTTCCTGAAGCTATAAGTAACTTGGTTCTTCAGGAAGTCAATACTACAAATGTCTTTCTAGACAATTTACTCTTTGTTGACATTATTCAATATGTCCGCCAGGAAATAAAGAAACTTTGTTATAACATGAAAGCCCAAAAAACTTTGTCTCATATATCTCTAAAGATCTGTTCCCAGATAGATGGAGCAGAAGCTTTTAATATTCCACCAGTAAAGACAGAGAATACCAAAAAAAGAGGAGATTCATCTCTAGATTTAGCAAACGTCCTCGCTTTGCTAAACTCAAGAAATCTCCTAAATCTTTTCGCCCTTATTGTTTCTTTAAACAAAGGCAATCTGCCCGCAAGACTGCCACCAAATCTGATGAGTTTATTAATTTATTAATTTATTAATATAATAATATAATAATTAAATAATTTATTAATTAAATAATGTATTAATATATTAATTAAAAATTAAATAATTAAATAATTATATAATTTTTATTAAATAATTAAACAATTAAATAATTAAATAATTAAATAATTAAATTAAACAATTAAATAATTAAACAATTAAATAATTAAATAATTAATTAAACAATTAAATAATTAAATAATTAAATAATTAAATAATTACACAATTAAATAATATTGCATTAATTTATTAAATAATTAAATAATTAAATTAAATGATTAAATAATTAAATAATTCAACAATTAAATAATTAAACAATTAAATAATTAAACATTTAAACAATTAAATAATTAAACAATTAACCAATTAAATAAGTGCACAATTAAACAATATTTCATTAATTTATTAAATAATTAAACAATTAAATTAAATGATTAAATAATTAAATAATTAAATAATTAAACACTCAAATAATTAAACATTTAAATAATTGAATAATTAAATAATTAAATAATTAAATAATTAAATAATTAAATAATTAAATAATTAAATAATAGATAATTAAATATTGAAATAATTTATTAGTTTATTAGTTTGTTAATTTATTAATTTATTAATTTATTAATTAAATAATTTAATAATTTAATAATTAAATAATTTATTATTTATTAATTAAATAATGTATTAATTAAATAATTAAATAGTTAAATAGTTAAATGATTTAGTAATTAAATAACTAATATGTAACTAATTAAATAATTAAATAATTTATTAATTAAATAACTAATAATTAAATAATAGATTAAGTAATTAATTAATTTATTTATTTGTGCTGTTGAGTTGAGTTGAGTCGGACTTATTTATTTATTTATTTATTTATTTGTGCTATTGAGTTGAGTTGAGTCGGGCCGGGCCGGGCCGAGTCGTTTCGGTTACCGTGTTTGAATTCGATTTGGGCCTACCGTTGGGTCGCATCTTTATTTATTTATGTCGTTGAGTTGAGTTGAGTCGGGCCGGGCCGAGCTGAGTCGCTTCGGTAACCGAGTTTGAATTCGATTTGGGCCTATCGTTGGTGTAGATATATTTTCTTCTTCCCGAATACGTTTCTTCCAAATGTCTTCCCGAACGTCTATCCTACCACCTCCACATGAGGAACAAGTAAAGGCAGAGGAAAAAGGGAAGTGTAACAAACTGTGATCGCCACCAAAGCGTCGAACGCGATGAACACGCCGTGCTTTGGAAAGAGGGAGAGACACTCGCCTGACTGTAGCGCTGGGACGATGAACGGTTGATAGAGAACCGCCTATAGGATGCACGGCCTTACGATAGACCGTCCAAGGACGCTGCAGAAGATGCGGGATGAAGGACTTCTGGGAGTTGAACGGCTCTTTCTTGACCGCAGGAAGAAACTGAACGGTCCAGCCTGCACCGCACGTCTTCTTGAACGGACCGTGTAGAACCGCGCAAGACCACCAAGCTAGAAGTCGCAAAGGGGTCTAACCTCCACCCTCTCCAGCCGGCCAGAGGGGATGGGCCTCGTGCTAAGGATTGCTGACCTGTAAAAGCAATGTAAAAACACACAAAAAATAACTTAGATTAGAACTGAATGGTGTAGTATATGTCAAAATAACAAGGAATGAACGTGACTAAGTGGAAAGGGGGATACCTGGGAGATTTTAAACTCCTAGGGTGGCAAAAACGCAGGTGAATGTGTGCATGGTGATGAGAATGAAGAGGAACGTAGAGAGAAAGTAATGCATGCAACGAAAATGTGACGAAATCTATGAAACACAAAAGACTCAAGACTCGACTACTCCCTGAACCGGAGACTTATATGGATGTAGAAAGCCTCTCTCCTTGGTGCTAGGTCGCTCAAGAGTGCGACAGGGCTTCGCCGTCGACCAAATTCTCCCCCCTTTTAAGTCCGACCTTTAGGGTCTATTTATAGAGCCTAGAATGCCAGCCCCGGAATTGGGGTTTCCAGTGGATATTAATCCGAGATATCAAAAGATAAAGTGAAGATAATATCCTCAGCTTTCGTTAGGATCAAATCTCATCCGATTTGGTTGAGAATCCACGGAGAAAATCGAGGATAAAGTTGATGGTTTAACCACGGATAAAAGAGAGAAAATCTGTTAAAATTCAACAATCGACGAGATGAACGGTCTTACGATAGACCGCTCAACTGGATGGGCGGCCGTATACTGGCCGTCCAACCTCATCGGTGGAAATTTAAAATAAATTATTAATAATCCAAATTATCCGTTGGACTGATCGAAACCTTCGCCATTGGACTCTCAGAGATGAACGGCTCAGATGAGACCGTTTAAATGTAGAGCGGCCAAAGAAAAACCGTTCTAGTCCTGTCGGTGGAAAATTAAAATAGATAAGATAATTAGATAATTATCTGAGAAAACTCTTAAGCGCAGGACTCTGAGAGATGAGCGGTCACCTTCAATCCGTCCATCAGGTTGAACGGCTCGGAGAGGGCCGTGTAAAGACTTGTCGGTGATAATTCAGAAAATTAACTAAATATCCCATAAATATATGAACGGTCCAGAGTCAACCGCACATGAGTTGAGCGGTCAGGGATGAACCGTACATGCACATGGACGTTTGAAACTTTATAGAAAATCCCGATCAACCAGAACCAAGGCCAGTTAAGCCCTGAATCAATTTGGACCTGACCAAGGAGGGAGGCAACCCATAAAACTGGCCCAAAACATGCCTGAAAATAACTCCAACAAGTGATGGACAACTCGAGGCATCAACAAAACGGGAGTAAGAGAAACGACTCCACTTATCGGCATAAAACGGGTGTCAACAGATACCCCTCCTTAACGTCCTCTTTGCAGGGGAGCGAGCGGAGGTGAAGCGGAAGTGACATGGAACATGGAGATGAAGCGAAAATGCAGCGGAGTGGACAGGAAAAGCGGGCGTTAAATTAAAACGACACCCGTTTTTACCAACAAGCGACATGAATCTTCCGGAAAACTCTGAACCAAACGCAAGGAATGATTAAACCAAAAGCGACACAAGTCTGGAGGAACTAAACTAAACGAAATAAATCGACAAGACCAACCTCATGGGGGACACAATCCCGCGGTCCAATGAGGAGGCCAAAAGCAGGCAGCAAAAGTAAAGAAAACAGGCTAACACTCCAGACGGGGACCTCTTAATCAACCAAACCAAGCGAATCGACCAAAGAGAACTTTCCAACTCAGAGTGGAATTAGTTCCTCTTACTAAAACACTGAACGCACAGCTAATCATCACTGATGAGACATTCTTCAAGTAAACCATGGGGCATGAAAGCTCAAAAGATGTGTATGATGCATACTGGGCTAAAATAAAAGAAATCGTTAAAACAAATGTAAAGAAAGATTAAAATACAAAATACTCGAGAATAATATTGCTAAGCTGGGAAAATCAGAGTCAAGATACCATCCGCAACCACGGCGTGTAGGATAGAACCATCCTCCCCATGACATCCCAACTTAACGGCCTATCCGAAGATTAAACACGTGAACCTGGATCATCATCGTTTTTGTTGAAGGGGAACATCAGATCCTAGAACACGTAACTAACCAACTGGTTCTCGAGATAGCGTAATATAGTACCATGTAATAATGCAATAAGGGTGATAAGGATATAAGGACATACCTGACTTACCTGTGCAGGCGAAACGGCAAGTGAAATTTTTAGATGCTGCACACATATTTGTTAACAATACTTGCAACAATTCATCAAAATTCATCACTTGAACAAACATCAAGTGCAGATATAGAGAGTCAAACCACTTCACATATGAACGGTCATGGGCCAACCGCCCAAAGAAGAACGGTTATGGGTTAACCGTATATATCATAGAATTCGAACCGACTTAAAAACTTACCGTTGAAGATAAACGGTCAGATGCCAACCGCACAAACCAAGGATGGTCTATCGCTAGACCGCACATCCTCTGCAACTTTGAAAAAAAACAAACCCTTCGTCTCCCTCCACCGTAATCGACGGTGGAGGAGAACGAAGGGCAACCGAGCCTCATTCTCACACTCCCACTCTCAATCTCTCGAACTCCCTCACTCCCCATCTTGTCTATCGCCACCATGACGAGGACAAAACACCAGGCCTCCCGCCCTGGGGCGAGCGGAGGCGATGACGACACACCACCGCCGGCGACGACGATGGCCATGGAAGCGGAGGCGACGGCGACGCCCACCACCGAGACACCATCAGTGGCTACAATCGGCGAGGAGACGACCGCGATCGTCGTGGCAGAGGCACAGGAGGAGGAGGAGGCCGAGGCACCACCGGCGGCAGCAAGGGTGGCGAGGCCGGTGAGGGACCCCGAGGTAGATTCCCCCCACCCTTAACCCATTTTCTTCGATTTTAATAGATGCATGTTAGTTCTAGGGGGTTTTAGTGGGGATTAGAAGCTTAGGGGCCGGTTTAGGGGGCCATGGTGGCCTCCCCGCCGGTGGGGAACCGCCACTATCGTCGGGGAAGACGACGGTGGGGCGGTTGAACAGAAACCGTAGAAACCCCGACACGCAGCCCACATCGGACCGCCCAAACTCATACGGCCCAGGAACGGCCGTTCAAACGAATGAAACATTAGGACCGAGGCAAACAAAGACGGTAGGGAGAAGACTGCACAAATGACGAATGGGCCACATTGGTCCGTTCAAACACAAACAATACGGTCCACATGAGACCGTCCTCATTGGTACGGCCCATGTTTGGCCGTCCATACCCAGAAATCGACAGAGGATAAACGGTGAGCCATCCACTGCACAAAAGAAGAACGGGCCCAATCTGGCCGTTCAAAACCTGAACCCCAAAAAACTATACGGTCTATATCGGACCGTCCATTAGGATAAATGGTCCATTGAGGACCGTTCAAATCACAGACAAGACAAATGATGATTTTGTTTTATTGATGAGATGAAATTGTCTAAATGAATTATCTAATTGCCTAACATGATTTACTAAATGAATGGATGAAAATGAATGAATGCAGGGGAAGCGTAGGACCTGCACCTCCTGGTTGCAGGTCCGCGCAGTGGACTTAGCACTGCTGGACCTTCAGAGGGAGCGGTTGGCTGCCATGGGGTTCACCCCATTCCTGAGCATTGAGGTGTGTCGATTCGACGCAGCTCTGCTCTACACCCTGCACGACCGCTGGGACCCAGTGAGTCGGACGTTCCTTTTCCCGTGGGGGCATATGGTCCCCACGCTAGAGGACGTGGCCAGGCTCACTGGCCTTCGGGTGCACGGGTCACCGGTTGGCGGGACTACCTTTCCCGACTACCGGGCGATGGCTCGGGAGTTGCTGGGCCTTGAGCTACGGTGCCCCGAGAGGCAGTCGACTCTCCTTCCCCGGGCTGGTCTCCAGGACAGCCTGGGCTTGCGGCGGGCATGTGTTGCAGTCGGGGAGCGACCGGAGGAGCACTTGCAGCGGTTGATACGGCCGAGAGTTGCAGCAGGACCGGGAGTGGAGGCAGACCGAGTTTTGCGGCGGTTCCTGATGTTGCTGTTTGGACGGCTTCTCTTCTCCACACGAGCGGATGTGATGAGCTGCCGCTACCTCCCCTTCTTCCAGGAGCTCGAGCATGTTGGGGACTATGCCTGGGGAGCAGCAGTCCTCGCGTTCCTCTTCGACACCCTCAATTCGACGGCTTGTCAGACGATGCTCGGGGGATTCTCCCCCTTACTCCAGGTACGACCCTTACCCTAGACTTAATTATGCAATTCTATATGCTTCCTAAATGCTGACATGATGCCGTGATGTAGGTGTGGGCCTACGTACGCCTACGTGGGCTGGGCAGAGGCGAGGAGACCCGTCCCGGGCTCCTGCCGATCGCACGGAGGTGGACAACGCCTCGGGAGACGGCGGCTCTCCGGAGACAGATACGGGAGCTGCAGGACGACCTCGACTCCCTACCCTTCGCCTCGGTATGCTTCTAAACTCAGACTCTTTAATTAAATGCAATTCCTATATGATGTTGATGTGACTTTCTACTTCTCGCAGGTACGGTGGACACCTTACGCAGAGGAGGGCCAGGAGGGTCAGCCTTGGGTGGTTGGTGCCCTTGCCTTCGCTGGACGAGATGTGTGGCTTCACTGCGTGAATGTGGTGGAGCCACTGCATCACAGGTTGGTGATGAGGACCATCGGGGTTCATCAGCCCGCGGTGGAGTTCCCAGCGCCTGAGAAGGCGGGGGAGCGAGTGACGAGGACTACCCGGGGCCTAGCGGCATATTTTGATTGGTCGACGAGGAATGCTGCGCAGGTGGCCGACTGGACAGCTCTTGGGCGAGTGGTGACCACCCGAGCGGAGAGCGACTCGGCATACTACACCGCGTACGCCAGACACTACCGGGACCAGGTGTTCCGGGATGCCCACCGACCGGTACGACTTCTAAACTCAAACTCCGTCTATTACGCTTATGATGATTATATGATGCACTGACATATGAACTTCTGAATGTAGATTGACCCTGAGGGATGACTAGTGGAGTTGCAGGGGCTCCTGCACGCCACCATCAGGGAGCGGGACGAGGCCCGGCAGGCCCTGGCCCTACTGGTGAGTTTTCTAAACCCTAAACTCTTTAAATTATGCAAATGCTTATGATTATGATTATACATGTGACTGACCTGGAGTTTTGGATGCAGCGTTCTGAGGGGGGCCCAGAGACAGGGGGCCGATGCTCCTTCTTCTTCCTCTACCCAGACTCCTGCGGATCGGGCTGAGCGGGAGGCCGACTTCACTAGGATGGTAGCGCGGGCCAAGGCGGCCGAGGTGGCGCTCCCTGAGAGGGTACGCAAATCACCACACTTTCCCTTGCTACTTATGCTTATGATATGTATGAAATGCAATTGAAATGACAATGATATGTGAATGCAGACGTCCGAGCTGACTCGCCTTAGGGCTGAGCTAGAGCAGAGCCGGGCAGCGGCTCGGGAGGAGTTGGCCCGTGTGCGAGAGGAGGCAGCACAGAGCCGACCAGCAGACGCGCTAGAGACGACACTTCTGCGGGTAGAGCTGGAGCGACTTCAAGCCAGCGCGGCCGAGGCAGACCGCTATCGGGCTGAGACGGAGCGACTTTGAGTTAGCGCGACCAAGGCGGAGCGCTACCGGGCTGAGTTGGAGCGCTATCGGACTGAGGCAGAGCAGGCCCGGTTACAGGTTGCCAGGTTGGAGGGCAAGGTGGAGGGCATGAGAGAGGTGAGTCGAGAGCGCAGTCGAGCGACTGCGAGCGGCAGCCATGCCACTCACGGCTCTGTTAGGAGTTACTTCACAGGTTCCTCCGGCCACCGGAGGAATGAGGAGGAGGAGCGACGCCGGTGACGTCAGCGTGACGAGGCGGCTTCAACGATGCCTCCACCAAAGAGGCATGAGGGAGCCGGAGACAGCGACGAGGGCCAGGGAGAGGGACAGGCTTGACTTTGTACTTGGCCTGACTTTTGTACATGATATGATATGATAGTGATATGCATGTTTTTATTTTGATTTTGTATGAATGAATAAATGAATATATGAATGCGACTTGAGTGCGTGAGTGAGAGACGATGACTACGGGTGAGACACGACTCGACCACGAGTGAGATAGAGGGACGCCGACTCCGAGTGAGAGAGAGCGTGATGAGTGACGTCAAAGGAGTGAGATGAGTGCGCCAAATGAGTGAAATAAGAGCGCCAAATGAGTGAAATGAGAGCGCTAAATGAGTGAGACGAGGGACGCCAAATGAGTGAAAGGGAGATGCATATGAGTGAAATGAGAGGGCCTGAGATGAGAGATGCAAATGAGTGAGATGAGAGTGAGATGAGGGGCAGCATGACGTACTAATTGGACAGGTTGACAAAGGGCTCCGGATCAGATGAGCGATTCTCAGTGAGCCGCTCAAAGCAATACACGGTCCATAATAGACCGTTCCAAGGAGAATTGAACGGTTGAATATTAACTGCTCTAAATGATGAACGGTTTAGTATGAACCGCGTGAAAATAAGAACGGTCAGGTTCAGGCCGCCTAAAGTCCCGCCCTCGAGTTGTTTTGGAGGATGATGAACGGTCTGTTACAGATCGCGCAATGGGATGGGCGGCCTATCGTAAGACCGTCCAAGTTGATTTCCTGCGAACCTGAAGGGGACTCTCCTAGAGAGTCCTCAACCCGGGGGTAAATCGCTTAAACCTATCCAAACCTCATCTTAACCCATCCTAGACTTATCCAACCCAATCTCAAGAAGGCTATGCTTCCTAACAAGCCCTATAAGTAGGAGGGGAGCCTAAATTCGTAGTTCACACACCTTCCCCTTCTAAGCCTTGAAACCTTTGATATCCCTCACCAAATCACCATGAAGAGGGCCCTAGAGGGGAGTTCTATGGAGGGAGCATCTTTTGAAGGGCCAAAACCGGCCAGGAAGGAGCGGGAAGTGCTCCAAAGGCTGACTGCGATCCCGCGACATCTGAGCTCGAGCCCTATGAAAGAGGTAAGTTAATCATGATTTCATTCAATTCAATTCTCTTTCATTTACTCACATGCTTTTCCTTCCTCTCTTTTCTTCCATCTCTCAGCTTCTTCCTGGCGCGAGGCGGTATTCCACCTTGAAGTGGCTGGCTCCCATGGTCCGCGCCTTACCCCTAGGAGTGACATCCATCCTGAGATCTTAGCACTTGCAACCTCTCCTAGTGTTAGGTCAGAACTACCCAAAGCTTTCCCTTGATTGGCACAACATCTCAGCCTTAGTTGAAATTTGGCATCCTCAGACTCATACATTCATCTTTCCATCATTCGAGGCCACTATCCTACTAGAGGAGGTAGAGACCTACTTCTCTTTACCCAGGTCCCAGGTGGGAGGGGAAAACTTAGTGCGTCACACTGTTGCCCCTATAGATCCTAGGCTCATCTTAGGAGGGTTCATACCAGACAGCAGGGATGTCCATACCTTCGTAGGCCCACATCAGATTCACCTTCTTCCTCTCAGCCAGTGGGTAGTGGAGCATTGTAAGAACAAGTGTGGGTGGGATGAAGCCATAGCGAAGGCTGCGTCCATTTGCTTGTGTGGGGCTATCTTGTTTCCTTCAGTTGACCACATTATAGAGATGCCCCTTCTTAGTACCATCAGTGGCTTATGGCAGGGACTTTCCATCTCCCAGGCCATCCTTGCTTACTTGTACGAGGGTCTTACTTCAGCAGCCTTAGGAGGTCCTTTGTTTGGTTCTATGATCCTCTTAGAGTGTTGGATGGGTGTTAGGATGAAGTTCATCTATAGGGAGGATGTCACTTCGGCTAGCAGGATCTTCGGGAGCCACCCCCTTTTCTTCATAGGTGGCGCATTCTGATTCTCTCCGCAGGTAGAGTGTAGGATAGCTGAGATGAAGATCAGGGATGAGTGGCGACTGTACATTAACAGGTTGCCCCTGGATCGGTTCGTGATGCGCCCGGGCTTCCTCCGTGACACCACCGTCCGAGTTCCCAGGAGGCCAGGCTTAGACTTGAGGCTCGTGAGCGACACCGCACTGGCAATGTACAGCCCGCACCGGTGCTACCTACAGGTTGGACTACCCCGGAAAGTTCTACCAGCACTACCCCATCTTCCCGTACTATAGGCGAGGAGAATTGGCACAGAGGAGGATGAGCAGGCGGTCAGGAGTGCCTTGATCATGTGGGAGGTGAGCAGGGTGCTTACCCTACCAGCAGAGGTTGCAGAGATCCCGGCGACGCGCCAGGCCTATGTTAGAGAGCTGAGAGAGATACGTCCCCGCGGGGATGCCCAGCGGAGGACTGAGTGATTTCCTTTTATTTCATGATGATGATGGTGGATAGGACTTGTGCTTAGAAAGCTTGATATATGAGATGAATAAAATTGATGATTGGATTGAGTTTGAGTTTCGTTTGGTTCATGATGTGATTGCACAGGTTGGGATAAGACTTTAACATCCACACGGTCATGGGCTAACTGCACTTTTCGGCTTCAACCTGCCCCTGAACATACAGAAAACAGAATAAATCTGTTTTAGGCTTAACCCCTTGCGTATAACAAGTTAGGAAACGACCAGTTCTTGATTTTTTTGGTCAAGGGGGTAAGCCTTATCAAATAGGCAAATAACAAATGTTAAATGGATGCGATGGATGCTATGAATGCAAATCAAGAAAATCTTTTTTGGAGTTTTGAAAATATCTGATTTTTGTTTGGATTTCAAAATTTTTGATTTTGTCTTGGGTTTTGAACATATTTAAATTTCTTTTGGATTTTGAAATATTAGATTTTTTTTGTGTTTCGAACATATTTGATTTTTTTTGAGTTTCGAAATATCTGATTTTTTTGAGTTTTGCAATATTGGATTTTTTGAGTTTTGAAATATCTGATTTTTTTGAGTTTTGGAATATCTGATTTTTTTGAGTTTTGAAATATTGGATTTTTTTTGAGTTTTGAAATATCTGATTGTTTTGAGTTTTGAAATATCTGATTTTTTTGAGTTTTGAAACCAGCTTAGACGACAGGGAACCTCTCATCTCACCGGGGGCCTCTCAGGTTCAACGTGCAATATAAAGGACTGCCCGTGGCCGGTGCTAACCTTGCTTTGGCGGTGCCTCTACCGAGGCTATACCCGGGGTAGGATCCATTCCTTGGAAAATAAAACAGACTTAGCAGGAAAGCTGGCGGTAGGTATAGAGGTTTTTAGGGCTTGAGTTTTTCTCACGACACCCCTTTTTCAAAGAATTTGGTCTGTTGCGCCGGACTTTATGTCCATTCTCGAACCTACTTCCGCTCTAGGCACGCATACGACCGGGCTCATAACGTCCCGCGGGAAAACTGTATTGCCACTCTTGTCGTGCCTAGTTTTGTTATTTGGGGACTTTCGAACTTTTTTAGAGCTGCGAGCTTTGAGTGAGCTTTTAGCCTTGATTTTTACCCCCTTTTCTCATTCCTTCCTTCCTTTTCTTTTTGTTCGTTTGTGGAATAAGGTCATAATGGACTGCCCCTATTTGAGCCCTCTTTTATTGGGGGGTCTAGATCGGTTCTCGCCCCCTTATTCACCCTTTGCCCCTATTTTCAGCCGAAAGAGAAGGAAAAACAAGGATTTTCACCTTTCCTGAAGCATGGCCAAGGGGGGAACGGAATTTATGCAAAAGAAAGAAACCGACCCACGAGGGGTTGTGTAGTGTGTGAAATGTTGAACCGGGGATTTCCTTTCGTGATCAAGTGAAGGCGCACCCCGCCACCAAGTCGTTGCTGGTTTGTCCCTATGGATAAAAGCATTTTAAATACAGCGCATTCCACGGATTTGGTAATTCTTCACCCTCCGCGTTGATTAAATGATACGCGTTACCCACCTCCATCCCATAGGTGAGAGCAAAAGGAGTTTAGCCCGTGGGAGTGCGGACGGAGGTGCGATAAGCCCATAGAGCCTCTACCAGTTTATCGGCCCAATCAGGAAATTTGTGTGATTCACATATTTTCTTGATAATTTTAAGAAGGGTTTTGTTCGTGGCCTCAGCCTGGCCATTACCTTGGGGGTAGTATGGTGGTGAATGATGCAATGATATATTAAACTTCTTACAGAGGTCCCGGAGTTCTTGAGAAACGAATTGAGGCCCGTTTTCGGTGACGATATCACTTGACACTCCAAACTGTGAGATGATATTCTTCATGATGAAGCGGCATACTGTGGTGGCTTTGATTTCGGCATAGGCTTCAGCTTCTCCCACTTGGTGAAGTACTCCGCAGCCGTCAGGATGAAGGACTTCTGCTTGACTACGGAATTCGGGTCACCGAGAGGTCCGATGACATCAAAGGCCCACATGAAAATGGCCAAGGAGTAGAAAGAGGATGGAGAGAGGAAGCAGGAGCATAGATCTTGTCAGCATGGAGCTGGCATTGAAGACACTATGGACATAGGTGGAACAATCTTCTTCTAGGGTTGGCCAGTAATAGCCCTGCCTAAGAATCTTCTTCGCCAACGCCTGCCCATTTACGTGCCCTCTCCACACTCACTGGAGTGAGCTGCTTCTACTACCTTCCAAGCCTCATCGTCATCTAGACATCTCATTAGAACTCCATTGAGAGCTCGCCTATACAATTCTCCGGCAACAACCGTGTATCTCGCGGCGACTCTTCTAATGGCCTTTCGTTGCTCGGCATTTGCCGTCTGCGGGAATGAACCATCCTTACAATATTGCTCGATCTCATAATACCACGACAATTCTTCTTCTTCTATGATCTCCTCAAGCTCAGTTAACAAAACTTCTTTCACCTCTTCCCTTTCTGCCTTCCTTTCTACAGATTTCCTAAGGTTCTCAAACCAGGGATCCTGAAGAGAGGGAACGTCTAACCGCTGGACCACAATGGTCTCAGTGGCACGACAGAGGGGGAACAAAAGAGAAGAAGCTAATGATGCAAGAGCGTCAGCCAGAATATTCTGAGAAGGAGGAGTGTGAATATAAATAAGCTTCCGAAATTGCCTAGCCAAGAGCGTGACCAGATCTTGATAGGGCTTAAGCTTAGGGTCACGGGTGCGGTAAGTTGACAAAACTTGATGCAGCACCAACTGAGAGTCTCCTATGATGTTAAGGTATCGCGCGCCCATGATGTAGGTGTAACGACCCGAGAATCCGATTACCGGGAAGGCCCGAAAACCCGAGACTCGCACCGTCGCCCACGAGCCGGGAGGGTTCGGAAGGGCTAAAAGGAGTGTGGAGGCACAAAGAAATAGGAAATAAAGCAGGACAACCAACAACAACAAGCTGAAAGAAAGAACAACTACAGCTACAACAGAGTCCAGTCCAACAGAAAGTATAGTCTAAAGCAGTAAAATATACCACATGCCAAGTGAACACTTGGCCCGGTAAGCTGGCAATTGAGAACCTCCGCTCCGCACCCTCGAATCTCGAGGAAGAACCGCCACACCTGAAAAGCAGGGAATGAGTCTCCAAAATAGAGACTCAGCAGGGATCCCGCGGAACCCCAACCGGAAACAACAATGGTAGCGGAAAGGAGGGCTACGAGAGCAACCGCAACAGCAGGAACAGCAAACCCGGTGGCCGGTCGAAACTCGGCACTACAACTACTCCTACTGTACCGAAAACACACCCCAAACTCACAGTCGAGGCTACCGGACTACACTAGTACCGCTTGCCGAAGTAAAAACACACGGCAACCATGCCGTAGAGGCCTGTCCCCCGGACACAGCCGACCTGGACACGCTGTCCAAGGTGCAACCCCGACCATCCGATCGCGGGTACCGCACAACAAGGCGCAACCTCGGTAAAGTCACTAGCACTAGACTGACGGCACGAAAACCAACACACGCGCCATGGTGAAACAACCGAAACTCAACGGTCGACACGACCGAAACCCGAAGGTCAAAGTCACGGAAACTGATAGTCTGTCACTCCGTACTCGACAGGAGTACCTCCCACTAGAAGCACAGTCGGTAGTGTCCCCTGACGACTTACACCGCACCGTAGGTGAACTGCTTGACGTGGTAGCGCCTACCAAAGACACGAACACCGTACAAGTAACCACAAACAAGTGACTAGCTGGGGTCACGCCCGTCGACGTGGGTCCAACCGCCCCCAACCACGTGTGCACACACAGACCGCGCGTCCCTGGTCTGGCCCTCTGACCGGTTTTCCCCTCAGCCGGACTCTGGCTGCAAGACGTGGGGCCCGACGGAAACCAGTCTAAAAACCGTCTCTAAGGTTAAGCCCGTACACCACTCCCTGGTGCGACCGGTACCGCGTACTGGTAGGCTACGACTAGTGGAGGGTCACTGAAGGAGTAAACTCTCAAGTCAATAGAAAACAACGACCGCGTCCGAAGACGTACGGGGACCACCCCACGTATCGGCCCCGTCGCACGGTGACCACAGTCGGAGAAGAAACAGGACTAACAGTCCACGGCCACGCACGCACCCTGCGCGAGAGTCGAGAAAACTCAAGTGGCGCTAAGCCACTAGACTCTCGACAGTCCTCTAGACGCACTACACCCAACGGTCCTTGAGTCACAAGACTCGGGGTCAAGACCGTTGTACGCAACAGCACAAGGCCGTCAATCTAGTCCAATCTCTAGGTCTAAAACCACGGTAGCACGAGTACCGAGACAACTCACGAGCCGCCAAGACCACTCCCTCGGGAAGGGAACGCAAAGGACTAAAGCCACCCACACGGGCCACACGGAAAACACAGAAGCACGATTCCCAGGGCAGCACACAAGCCACCTTGTTGATTTCCCATCCCAGAGCAAGCGGGAAACCTCCATCCCGAGGCCGGATAACTGGACTCGCAGTCTAAGGCCAAACACATGGCCCACACGGGAATCGCCTTCCAAAGAAACCCACGACATGAGGGGGAGACCCCACCGCACACACACCGATACACGGTGACTCGATCAAGCGTAAAACGAAAGCCCAGAACACGTGAGGTCACCCGGACCCACCACACCTAGGGGCACGCTAATCGAGGCAACACGGCGCCTCCCGACACCCCAGAAACACGGACACGGAACCCACGGGGTGCCCGGGACACTCACGAGACCTAAAGTCAAGCACTGGGTCACAACCGGGTCGACCGGAGGTCAAAACCACGCAGACGGGAACCGCCACGTAGTCGCGGTCTCCTGAAAACCGCGACCACCTAGAAGCGGTCGATCGGGGACCGCGACTAAGCAGTCACGGTCGGGTCACGACCGCGACTAGCCAGACGCAGCCCGGTGGTAGCGGTCGCCCTAGGACCGCGACCCTACAGTCACGGTCGGGTCACGACCGTGACTAGATGAAAATGGTCTATCGCACGTCCGCGACGCTTGCCGACGCTCTTAGGCAAACGCGGTTCTCCCAGGACCGCGACCAATGAACGCGGTTACTGGTAGACCGCGACCATTTCGGAAAATCGAGAACGGTGGGAAAACGCCCAAAAATCTGATCCACGCCCTGATCACCCCCGGGTGATGGGGAAACAAAGGAGAATCCATCCCCAAGCCCCTAGGCATGCATCTAAACCTTTGGATCGGCCAAAGACGTCGTAAAACAAGAGATCCGGCTCACTCCCCCAAAACATGCATTTTCTCCCAAAACGCCCCAAACGACCCGCTTGGCTCACCACGGCCTACGAAACTCGTGAAAAATGAAGCGCACGGGCTGGGGGTCCATCTCCCTACCTACACCAAAGATTTCACGCACCGTGGACGCCGATTCACGAAGAAACGCCTCCAAAACCCCGCCTGTGCCTCCACGCCCGCGAACCTACTCGCCACGCGCCACCGCCTCGTTCCTCGACCCGTCCTCGCCGTCCCTCATCCCACGGGCCTCGCCACCTCGCCCCCATCCGCCTCCGTCGGCCGCTGGAGAGGATAGGGAGAGAAGAGAGAGCGTAAGAGGGGAGAGAGTGAGGAAGAGAGAATGAGGGGAAGAGTGAGAGTGGGGGGTTTAAATAGGAAAATCCAGAAATTTGAAAAAATCCCAAAAAATAGAAAATCACACACTCGCGATCCTCGGAACGCACCGATCGCAACGGTACCACACTCGCCTAGGTGAACGGCCCGGTTCACCCGTAACGAGGTTCCGAAGGAATTACCGAAACACACACCGGGAATCGGAAAACACACGCACAAAAAACCGCAGAACGCTTCCGGGCCTCCGAAACGACTCCGGATCGCGCCGATCCGAACACGAAAGATGTCCGAAACAAAATTTCAAACACAACGGAGTCGGACACTCCAAAAAACCAGATCCGGGACTCACAAAGAGGGATCCGAAAAAACCCGGGGCATTACAGCCCTCCCTCCTTAAAGGAATTTCGTCCTCGAAATTCAGGACCTAGCACAAAGTCACAGGGGAAGAACACTGAACCAACTGACACGCTGTCAGAGTCCCAGTACAGAAAACCTCGATTCTCACGAAAACACCTATCCTGAGGGACACAGCCAGACTTACAATCACACACAACACCTCGCTCCTCGCGCCGAACACACTGGCCAACAGAGCAGGCATATACCAAAGGACATAGTCCGACATCACCTCAGACCACGCGAGAATCCACCATGGCGCCGCAGTCACAATCTTGCTCACCGAGGAAACACAACCCTCGACACGAGCAACAGCTACTGATCCATCCAATGGTCAGCAGACAAATCGCACATCAGCTTCGCAACCAGCTGACAGGTCGTGCACCCTCTTCAAGGGAGCAACCAAAACAGAGCCCCCATCGGCTCACGCAGCCATCTCGACAGACCGCAGCCAGAACATCGGCTCAGCACCAAGAATCACCTCTGGTGGGGACACCGGGTCCACTACTGGGCCCACTACTCGGAGCCGACGCCGCACTGCCCCGACACCGAGCTTATGGCTCGGAGATCCTTCCTGAAGACTCGGCCTACGGCTACGGTGCTATATTACGTATCGAGTATGTGTGTATGTATACATGTATCTCTACATGTATTTTTCTTTTCGTTTTATTAGGCTAGTCTAAGTCAAAATAACATGTGTGTAATTTTTATATTTTATTTGATTAAAACCCACAAGTCAAATATTGGTTGGTGGGTTTATCTTGTTAGGCTAAGGGTATGAACATAATTAGTAGAAGTTAGAGGGTCTTGTTGTTATAGCTTTCTTTCCTATATAAGGAAGCTAAGGTGTGTTACGTATGATATGTTGTATGAAAGAAAGAATTGAGTTGAAGGAGCCTTTGCCCCTTTGTTCATCTCCCTTCCCTCCTTTCTCATTTTTGTGAGATCAGAGTGTCGCCCGGTGTGAGACCGTCCGGCGTGAGGCCGAGCTGTGTGAGATAGCAGTTATCCGTTCCTGTCCTGTTCGCGTCCCGGAGTGCCGTCGATCCATTCCCACGTCGTCGCCGCGTCAAATTGGTACCAGAGCCCAACAACGGCATCTCCGACGGTCCCGACGTCCCCGACATCTTGCCCTCTATCTCTCCGTTGCTAGAGTGAAAAAAAAAGAGAAAAAAAAAGGAGAGAAGCATACAGATTCTGATTAAAGAAATTGAAGAAAAAAAAAGAGAGAGAAAAAAGCAAAGAACCCCTGCGTTACTCTCTGTCTCTCTCCCTTTCTCTCTCTGTTTCTATCTCTCTCCCTATCTCTCTCTCTCTCTCTCTCTCTCTCGGTTACAGGAAAACAGATAAAAAAAGAAAAGGGGGGGAAGCGAGTTCGCGGCACGGGCCTCCTCGCCCGTGCCCTTTTCAAAGAGGAGGGGCAGCCGCAACGGTCACGACTGCCCCGCCCTTCACCGCCGCTCAGGGCCGCCCACGCCCCCTGCCGCGCCCAGCCCCACGCCCCTGCGCGCCTGGCCCCGTGCCCGGCTCCGCGCCCCTGCGAGCCCGACCGTCCGCCAGCCCCGTCCGCGCCCAGACGCGCCCCTGCGCGCCCGAGGCCCGCCCGAGCCCGCCTGCGCCCCGCCACCACGCAGCGCGCCCGGCCCGCGCTCGCCTAGCCACCCCGCGCGCCAGCTGCCGCTTCGACGATCGCACCGGCGACCTCGTCGCCTGCGCCACGCGGCACCTTTTCCCCGTGCGCCCGCATGCGCCGGCGCCCACAGCCGCATGAAGCTCGCCTCTTTGACCACCCCTGCCAACTTTTTTGACAACGGGGAGCGGCTGAAAGTCTTGAGAGATTTATATATATATACATATATTATATATAGATTAAAAAAAGTCATAAAAGGGAGGTTTGAAAAAAAATGTGTGAATATATATAATATATATGGAATATATTTGAGATATATGTATCTATATATATATATTATCTTATAATCACTTGTGGCACCCCAGTCCACAATCGGCGGCCAGCCGATGCCCGAGTCACCCGGTCGCTGACACACAGTCCATAATTCACGGAGTGTGAGTGTCCGTAAGTCTCCCTGCGTGGAGAAATTAGACTAATTTGTTCCCCTGTGCGGGAAATTTTTAAGTCACGTGATTTTGTAATAATTCAATCCTCCCTGCGTGGAGTAAGTTTGTTGTAACCGTGAAGCTTCCTCGACGCCGTGCGGGTACGCACGTCCCCGCTCGCCTTCGTCTCCGGTCGGAGCTAGGCTTTTCAGCCAGCTAGGTACGTGCTCCGAATCACTTGTTCATTTAGTATCTTTTCAATTACCGCGCGAAGTGAGAGAGAGCCCGATCCATGCAGCCAGTCTCCTGAGTGCATCGCTGTGGACGGAAAGCGAGAGCTTGTATGTACCCATCCTAGGCCCTAGACTGTCACATTAGGGCACCCTAATTGTCAGGAGGTAGTTCCACAACTACTTCGCCTACGGGCGAGCAACTCTCCCTGACCGGTCCCTTCAAATTGGCCCTTTGCCAATTAGCCAACAAAATTTGGGTCTATAGCTTGCTAATTATCGGTCTCAGGATTGCATCATCTAGGTCCGAGGTCGTGCATGCCACGTTGGTATAAGAATTCATCTGGCCGTCTAGAGCACCCTTCAACTCTACAATCCCACATGGATCAGAAGAGCGTGAGTGCTATGTTGGCTCAGCTCGAGCATAATCTTCTAACCCATTTTGAAGAATCCATAGGCCAACTTCGAGCCGAGCTAGATGAGAGGATCCGAGCCTTAGAGGATCGACTGAAGGGAGAGGAAGGAAGAGTAAATGGCCACGGCAATCCCGTAGCAAATCCTAGGGAGGAGAGAGAGCAAGTCCGCCCGAATCAGGCTCCCCAAGGTAGAGAGCAAGAGGCCCGTACGCCTCGAGAGAGAGACCACGATGATGAAGATATCATCCTACGGAACGTCAAGATTGACGCTCCAAGTTTTGATGGGTCCCTCAACCCCGCTACATACCTTGAGTGGGAGACCGAGATGGACCAATATTTTGATTGGCATCGCCGCATGACCCCTGCCACAAGGGTGAGATTTGCCAAAATGAAACTCCTCGGTCAAGCCAAAACTTACTGGTGTAACGTTGAAAATCTCCTAGCCAGGAGACGGGAGGAGCCTATTAGCACGTGGGAAGAAATGAAGGAGAAATTGAGGGAGAAGTATCTGCCACCTTCCTACCATCAGCGTCTTTTAGACCAATGGCAGAAACTCACCCAAGATGGAAAGTCTGTGGACGAGTACATCACCAAATTTGATGACTTCTTCCTTCGGAGTCGAGTCATGGAGGATGCCTCCGTCACCCTCTCTCGGTTTAGGGCTGGCCTACACGAGAGTATTCAGCGGGAATTATTCTTACGGGAGGTTAACATCCTCGAGCACGCCTACCAGGTTGCACGAGATGTTGAGAGGTTTCAAAGGGTGGTCCCACCTCGGGTTCCCATCTACCGCCAACCTGAAACCCGAAACCCCATAGTCCGCTATACTGAGAGAGCTGGCCCCTCCACCTCCTACGTCCCTACTGCTGCCCCACTTAGGGCCGTTGCCCCTACGGCTCCTTTCCCACGGAACCCATTACCTGCACCCGCAGCTGTGCCTAGGCTGGAGTATACTCCACCAGTTGAGAGGAGAGATGACAAGGGAAAGGGAGTCGTCCCTAGCACCTCCCAACCAGCCCCTGTCTCGGGAGTCCGCTGCTTCAGGTGTCATAACTTAGGGCATATTGCCACCAATTACCCCACCCGAGCCTTGGTCATCACCGACCCCCAGTCTATGGAGCTTCCACCTCAGGAAGGAGAAACCCTTGAGAGATATGAGCCTGACCCTGATCTCGTGGCCCAGTTTGAGGAATTAGATGCAGGGTATGATAGAACGCATGTTGAGTACATGCAAGTGGGGGAAATTGCCGAAAGTTCAAACTAGGGAAGACTAGGTGTAGTTCGCTGCATCCTCGCACACCCACAGGAGGACGACTGGCGTCGAACCTCTATCTTCCAAACCTACATCATGGTCAAAACTCAACCCTGCAAGGTGATCTTTGACAATGGAAGCTGTATCAATACAGTCTCTTCAGACTTTGTATCCCGTCTAGGTCTACCTACCCATCCTCATCCGAGGCCATACAACGTGACTTGGGTTGACGACACGTCTATCCCAGTCACCACTACATGTGTCATTCCCATCCAGTTCCAGTCCTACCAAGGACAAATCCTATGCGATGTAGTGCCTATGAAGGTCGGGAGTATCATCTTAGGACGGCCATGGATCTACGATGTAGACCTTACTACATTCGGTCGGTCCAATAAGTGTTCCTTCTCCCACAATGGGAAGAGGATTCAGTTACTCCCAACACCCCCAAAGGTGGCCACGGGAAAGAGTCCTACCTCCACACCCGCTGCATCCCCTAAAATTCGGGAGAATGCCCCAACCCCCACCAAAGGGAAGCTTCCCATTCCCTCCTCTCCTACACCTGTCATATCCATCCCTAAGGCCCCTAAGGTTGACCATGACCCGATTAGGTGCCTTAACTTCATAGGTGTTCGTGAGATGAATAGAGAGGTTACCGAGGGTGCCCCTGTTTGGGCTGTTGTCGTCACCATTACCCCTGAGGAGTCCCAAGTCTCCATCCCACCTGAAGTCCAGGAAATCCTGCAGGACTTCCAAGATATCTTCCCGGAGGACTTGCCTTCAACACTCCCTCCCATGCGTGATGTTCAACACGCCATTGATCTTGTCCCTGGGTCCACCCTACCCAACCTTCCCCACTACAGGTTGAACCCCAAGGAGCATGCTGAGCTCCAAAGGATTGTCGAGGACCTTATCCACAAAGGTTTCCTCAGGGTAAGCAAGAGCCCATGTGCGGTCCCTGCCTTGCTCACACCCAAGAAGGATGGCACCTGGCGGATGTGTGTTGACAGCCGCGTCATCAATAAGATCACTGTCAAGTATAGGTTTCCCATTCCCCGTCTTGATGACATGCTTGACATGATGAGTGGAGCCACTATCTTTTCCAAGATTGACTTGAAAAGTGGCTACCACCAGGTCCGGATTCGACCAGGGGACGAGTGGAAGGCAGCCTTCAAAACCAAAGAAGGTCTGTATGAGTGGCTCGTCATGCCGTTCGGGCTATCCAATGCCCCCAGCACATTCATGCGGCTTATGACGGAAATCCTTCGACCCCTCATTGGTCACTTTGTTGTCGTCTACTTTGACGACATTCTCATCTATAGCCACAACCCTCAAGACCACATCCATCATTTGAGGGAAGTCTGCGAGACTTTGAGGAGAGAAACCCTGTTCGCTAATCTCAAGAAATGTGAATTCATGACAGACCGGGTCACTTTCCTTGGATTTGTGATTTCTAGTCAAGGAGTGTCTGTGGACCCATCAAAGGTCCGAGCTATAGTAGACTGGCCGGAGCCCCAGAATGTCCATGACGTTCGTAGTTTCCACGGGCTAGCCACCTTCTACAGACGCTTCATTCAGGGTTTTAGCACCATTATGGCACCCATTACGGATTGCATCTGTAAGGGGAATTTTGAGTGGACCAAAGCCGCCTCCCAGGCTTTTCTTGCCATAAAGGAGCTTATGACCAAAGCTCCTGTCCTCCGCCTACCAGACTTTTCCAAAGTCTTTGAGGTTTCATGTGATGCATCTGGCGTAGGAATAGGTGGAGTGCTTAGCCAGGAGAGCCACCCTGTGACTTATTTCAGTGAGAAGCTTTCTGATGCAAAGCTTCGATACTCCACATATGATAAGGAGTTTTATGCCGTGGTCAAGCCCTCAAACACTGGAGACACTATCTCTTACCACAAGAGTTTGTCTTATACTCGGACCACGAGGCTTTAAATTCCTTAGCTCTCAGAAGGGCTTAAACCCTAGGCATGGTCGGTGGGTAGAATTCCTCCAGTCCTTCACCTTTGTCCTAAAACATAAGGCTGGAAAGGACAATAAGGTGGCCGACGCCTTGAGTCGAAGGGTCTCCCTTCTTTCCACTGTTCGGGTAGAGGTCACCGGATTTGACCGCATGAAGGAACTCTATGGAGAGTGTCCAGATTTTGGCCCTGCCTACTCTGCTCTGTCCGCTGGACCCTCGACAGTCTTTTCTGACTATCTACTCCAGGATGGTTTTCTATTTCGAGGGCAGCAACTCTGTGTCCCGAGGACTTCTGTTCGGGACTTCCTGATATGGGAAATGCATGCTGTAGGTCTTGCTGGTCACTTTGGCCGCAACAAGATCATCCATTCTGTGGAGGAGCACTTCTATTGGCCTGACCTGAAGAGAGATGTGGCCAAGATTCTAGCCCAGTGTAGGACGTGCACGATGGCCAAACCGGTCAAACAGAACACTGGTCTCTACACTCCTCTCCCCGTTCCTGGTCGACCATGGGTTGATGTGAGTATGGATTTTATCCTTGGGTTACCACGCACTGCTCACAAGCATGATTCCATCTTTGTTGTCGTTGATAGGTTCTCTAAGATGGCCCACTTCATTGCATGTTCCAAAACATCTGATGCATCTAGAGTAGCCTATTTGTTCTTTGATGAAGTCGTGCATCTGCATGGTCTCCCCCAAACCATCGTGTCTGACCGAGATGTCCGGTTCACTAGCTATTTTTGGAAGACACTTTGGCACCTAGTTGGCACCAAACTGAAGTTTTCCACTGCCTATCACCCACAAACTGATGGGCAAACTGAGGTCGTCAATAGGAGCTTAGACAATCTGTTGAGATGTCTTGTAGGGGAACATTCTGGCACTTGGGATCTTCTTTTGCCCAGAGCCGAATTTGCATACAACAGCTCCATCAATAGGTCCATAGGCATGAGTCCATTTGAGGTCGTGCATGGCTACAAACCTAGGAAACCTGTGGATCTCATTCCCCTTCCCCTCAAGTCTAGAACGTCCAAATCAGCTGAGAAATTTGCACAACATGTCCAAAGTCTGCATGAGTCGATTAGTAAGCAGATAAACCTCAGTAATGAGACTTATAAAAAATTGGCTGATTCGCATAGGCGTCACCATGAATTCGAAGAAGGTGACATGGTTATGGTACGGGCTCGACCCGAACGACTCCCTTCGGGAGCCATTAAGAAGTTACAAGCCTGTAGTGATGGACCCTTCCCAATTCCGCGGAAGATTGGCTCTAATGCTTATGTTGTAGACTTACCTCCCGAATATGGGATTAGCTCGACTTTTAATGTGGCAGACCTAGTGGCCTATACGGAACCCACAGCGATTCCTAGTGACCCTTTCGAGCCTTCTCCTCCCATTGAGAGTGAGCCCACTCCTGTGCGTCCCACAACCTCGAGAGTACCGCGCGAGCACATTGAGAGGATACTGGATGAGCAGGTGACCACTACACGGAGCAGGGTGTACCAGCGCTACCTTGTCCGCTGGCAAGACCGTCCACCTTCTGATGATTCCTGGATCAGCCGGGAAGATCTCAAACGCCTCGATCCAGATCTGCTGGAGTACTACCACAGCAGTGTCCCCCCTTACTCGACGGAGTCGAGTTCCAGCCGCCCCGGGAGGGTTGGTGGGGACACCGGGTCCACTACTGGGCCCACTACTCGGAGCCGATGCCGCACTGCCCCGACACCGAGCTTATGGCTCAGAGATCTTTCCTGAAGACTCGGCCTACGGCTACGGTGCTATATTACGTATCGAGTATGTGTGTATGTATACATGTATCTCTACATGTATTTTTCTTTTCATCTTATTAGGCTAGTCTAAGTCAAAATAACATGTGTGTAATTTTTATATTTTATTTGATTAAAACCCACAAGTCAAATATTGGTTGGTGGGTTTGTCTTGTTAGGCTAAGGGTATGAACATAATTAGTAGAAGTTAAAGGGTCTTGTTGTTATAGCTTTCTTTCCTATATAAGGAAGCTAAGGTGTGTTACGTATGATATGTTGTATGAAAGAAAGAATTGAGTTGAAGGAGCCTTTGCCCCTTTGTTCATCTCCCTTCCCTCCTTTCTCATTTTTGTGAGATCCGAGTGTCGCCCGGTGTGAGACCGTCCGGCGTGAGGCCGAGCTGTGTGAGATAGCAGTTATCCGTTCCTGTCATGTTCACGTCCCGGAGTGTCGTCGATCCATTCCCACGTCGCCGTCGCGTCAACCTCACACCTGGCAAGCCGAAAGTCGGACTTAACACTGTGCCAACTCTTGTCAGAAGAAAAACTTCGACAAAGCCCAGATCCCATCCGGAAATGCACATCACAGAAACGACCACCAAAGGTCTCACTGGTACACGGCTCTCGCCACGCTCAAGTTCCGACAACCAGCACCTTCTGTCTGTGAAAAGACCATCCACTGGTCACCATATACATGTCAACGTGAAACCTCCACCGGCCCAACATGCACGATCCAACTCACAGTAGGCCATCCGCTGACTCACACACATACCATTGTCACATCTCGAGCTGCACTCCTCTCGGACTCCGCATCCGAGCTCGAACATCGCACCAACTCGACCCTCTCGGGGAGCACGATGAAACCAAATGACAAGATCCTGGTATCTTAAGTCATCACCTCACTTGACTCAGACTTACAGGGAACCATCCCGTGCTGGTCACCAAACCAGGGATAAACATTACGACACCAACGTCCCGTCAAGGACCACCCTCCGACGCCAATCTTACAAAAAGCCTCCGGCCACAGGCGTCACTCTTCCATCTGGTCTCATCAAATCCTTCGATCAATCCAAGTGGACACCAGCCAATCCCGATTCCACCCTTACCACAGAGCCACGGGACACCACCTGAACAATGCTCACGGGTCCCCAAGGCAACAAACATCTCACCGCGGTTGGCTACGAGACTAGCCTTACCAATCACTCGCAGCTACCAACAGGAACCCACAGCATGCCAGAGATCACTTCTCCAAGAACGATCTCATTCGAGGACACGACTAGGAACACAAGTCGGGCACCAGGCCACCGACTCTGACCAACACGTCCTCGACCATCGTCAGGCGACATCCTCAACAACCCCATCCAGGTCCAACACCGACGCCTGACACGGCTTCCAACATAGGAACAGGGTACTCATGCGGCGCACAAGCCATCACATTCCCCAACACTCCATCCTGCCAGTGCCAAGAATCACGATATCTCGGGCAACGGCACAGCAACGACACGTTTCACACAGAGGAACCAATCCTCCAATGCTCAACGCAAACTCAGGAATCCGCCCGTAGCAACCAACGCTATGATCTTGAACCAATGGGTCACAAGCCCACCACGCTTTCGCTGCGCAGTCCGATCCGCGCGCACATTCGAGAAAGCGAACACCGCCCAACTAGCACTCGTCCTTCTGGAACAGCGCCAGCACCCTCACACGACAAGGGAATGGGCACGACTTCTCACAGGCAACCGCCTTGCCAAGACAAGGAGCACGTCTTGCACAGACTTCATGGCACACGAGGCCAACCAATCCGAACACGCAATGCAAGACGACGAACCTTAGCCCAACACAATCTCTCCAACCAAAGGAGAAACCAACGCACTTCCGACCAATGGAAGAACTCCACGCTCGACCTGACCTCAAACCTCGCGCATGCTGGAAACAGCACCATCCAGCACCAAGGAAAATCATCGCTTCTATCAGGTCAGTGCCTCCGACACACTCGGCGAGTGTCACGTCGGACCACAATCACAGCATCTCTCGATGCACCACTGCTGCAATTCATCGAACTGCAACACACCATGCCAAGAGCCACAACACGAGCCATAACGACAACCGCCGGCGCTCATCCTCGAGTCCCGAACTCACCGTGGAGCCTTCACATCTCAAGCCAACTCCATGGCAAACACAACCCATCCACTGACAGAAATGTAGCAGCAAGGACTTACTGGGACATCTCTGCCAAATCCTACCTCGAAATCCGCAAAACAACCGGGACCGACACGTCATTTCTGACGCCACAGAGCATGACAAGAACATCAGGCTCGACGAAACAGCAGCTCACCGAGAAGATCCTCCGCTCTCCCGAGCACACTTCTCGATCAGAACACCTCAGGAGTTGGACAAACCTCAAGCTGGAATGGCCAAAACTGACAGCAGCTCCCTCAGAGCAAGCTCACGGCCACTTAACCACGAAAAATCCTCTCCAGCCACCTGACCACGCCGTAGATTCCTCGAACGCAGCACCGTAGCAACGCACCTGCCGGCAACCTCTGCCCAACGCAGCACAATCAGGGCCACCACCGATGAGGGAGAAGGCTCTCAACCTCGATCCTTAGTCCCCATGCTGGCACGAAAGCCGCGGACAGCAACCACCTTCACAGTGCCGCACAGCGCACTCAAGCTCTCAAGCGAGAAACAAAGCGGAAAAACAAGCACAAAACCCTAAGCCAGCTACCGACTGTATTGGACCTTATGGACTCTGATCACTGCAATATTTCGAATTCCTATGTACGTCCACAACCACCGCTCTGATACCAGCTGTAACGACCCGAGAATTTGATTATCGGGAAGGCCCGATAACCCGAGACTCGCACCGCCGCCCACGAGCCGGGAGGGCTCGGAAGGGCTAAAAGGAGTGTGGAGGCACAAAGAAATAGGAAAATAAAGCAAGACAACCAACAACAACAAGCTAAAAGAAAGAACAACTACAACTACAACAGAGTCCAGTCCAACAGAAAATACAATCTAAAGCAGTAAAATGTACCACATGCCAAGTGAACACTCGGCCCGGCAAGCTGGCAACTGAGAACCTCCGCTCCGCACCCTCGAACCTCGAGGAAGAACCGCCACACCTGAAAAGCAGGGAATGAATCTCCAAAACAGAGACTCGGTAGGGATCCCGCGGAACCCCAACCGGAAACAACGGCGGTAGCGGAAAGGAGGGCTACGAGAGCAACCGCAACAGCAGGAACAACAAACCCGGTGGCCGATCGAAACTCGGCACTACAACTACTCCTACTGTACCAAAAACACACCCCAAACTCACAGTCGAGGCTACCAGACTACACTAGTACCGCTTACCGAAGTAAAAATACACAGCAACCATGCCGTAGAGGCCTGTCCCCCGGACACAGCCGACCTGGACACGCTGTCCAAGGTGCAACCCCGACCATCCGATCGCGGGTACCGCACAACAAGGCGCAACCTCGGTAAAGCCACTAGCACTAGACTAACAGCGCGAAAACCAACACACGCGCCACGGCGAAACAACCAAAACTCAACGGTCAACACGACCGAAACCCGAAGGTCAAAGTCACAGAAACTGATAGTCTGTCACTCCGTACTCGACAGGAGTACCTCCTACTAGAAGCACAGTCGGTAGCGTCCCTGACGACTTACACCGCACCGCAGGTGAACTGCCTGACATGGTAGCGCCTACCAAAGGCACGAACACCGTACAAGTAACCACAAACAAGTGACTAGCTGGGGTCACGCCCATCGACGTGGGTCCAACCGCCCCCAACCACGTGTGCACACACAGACCGCGCGTCCCTGGTCTGGCCCTCTGACCGGTTTTCCCTTCATTCGGACTCTGGCTGCAAGACGTGGGGCCCGACGGAAACCTGTCTAAAAACCGTCTCTAAGGGTAAGCCCGTACACCACTCCCTGGTGCGACCGGTACCGCGTACTGGTAGGCTACAACTAGTGGAGGGTCACTGAAGGAGTAGACTCTCAAGTCAATGGAAAACAACGTCCGCGTCCGACGACATACGGGGACCACCCCACGTACCGGCCCCGTCGCACGGTGACCACAGTCGGAGAAGAAACAGGACTCGCAGTCCACGGCCACGTACGCACCTTGCGCGAGAGTCGAGAAAACTCAAGTGGCGCTAAGCCACTGGACTCTGGATAGTCCTCTAGACGCACTACACCCAACGGTCCTTGAGTCACAAGACTCGGGGTCAAGACCGTTGTACGCAACAGCACAAGGCCGTCAATCTAGTCCAATCTCTAGGTCTAAAACCACGGTAGCACGAGTACCGAGACAACTCACGTGCCGCCAAGACCACTCCCTCGGGAAGGGAACGTAAAGGACTAAATCCACCCACACGGGCCACACGAAAAACACAGAAGCACGATTCGCAGGGCAGCACACAAGCTACCTTGTCGATTTCCCATACCAGAGCAAGCGGGAAACCTCCAGCCCCAGGCCGGATAACTGGACTCGCAGTCCAAGGCCAAACACGTGGCCCACACGGGAATCACCTTCCAAAGAAACCCACGACATGCGGGGGAGACCCCACCGCACACACACCGATCACGGTGACTCGATCGAGCGTAAAATGAAAGCTCGGAACACGTGAGGTCACCCGGACCCACCATACCTATGGGCACGCTAATCGAGGTCACACGGCGCCTCCTGACACCCCAGAAACACGGACACGGAACCCATCGGGTGCCCGGGACACTCACGAGACCTAAAGTCAAGCACTGGGTCACAACCGGGTCGACCGGAGGTCAAAACCACGCAGACGGGAACCGCCACGTAGTCGCGGTCTCCTGAAAACCGCGACCACCTAGAAGCGGTCGACCGGGGACCGCGACTAAGCAGTCACGGTCGGGTCACGACTGTGACTAGCCAGACGCAGCCCGGTGGTAGCGATCACCCTAGGACCGTGACCCTACAGTCACGGTCGGGTCACGACCGCGACTAGACGAAAATGGTCTATCGCACATCCGCGACGCTTGCCGACACGCTTAGGCAAACGCGGTTCTCCCAGGACCGCGACCAATGAACGCGGTTCCTGGTAGACCGCGACCATTTCGGAAAACCAAGAACGGCGGGAAAACGACCAAAAATCTGATCCACGCCCCGATTACCCCCGGGTGATGGGGAAACAAAGGGGAATCCATCCCCAAGCCCCTAGGCATGCATCTAAACCCTTGGATCGGCCAAAGACGCCGTAAAACGAGAGATCCGGCTCACTAGCCCAAAACATGCATTTTCCCCCAAAACGTCCCAAATGACCCGCTCGGCTCACCACGGCCTACGAAACTCTTGGGAAATGAAGCGCACGGGCTGGGGGTCCATCTCCCTACCTCCACCGAAGATTTCGCGCACCGTGGACGCCGATTCACGAAGAAACGCCTCTGAAACCCCGCCGGTGCCTCCACGCCCGCGAATCGACTCGCCACGCGCCACCGCCTCGTTCCTCGACCCGTCCTCCCCGTCCCTCATCCCACGGGCCTCGCCGCCTCGCGGAGAGGAGAGGGAGAGAAGAGAGAGCGTGAGAGGGGAGAGAGTGAGGAAGAGAGAATGAGGGGAAGAGAGAGAGTGGGGGGTTTAAATAGGAAAATCCAGAAATTTGGAAAAATCCCAAAAAATAGAAAATCACACCCTCGCGATCCTCGGAATGCACCGATCGCAACGGTACCACACTCGCCTAGGTGAACGGCCCGGTTCACCCGCAACGAGGTTCCGAAGGAATTACCGAAACACACACCGGGAATCGGAAAACACACGCGGAAAAAGTCGCGGAACGCTTCCGGACCTCCGAAATGACTCCGGATCGCGCCGATCCGAACACGAAAGATGTCCGAAACGAAATTTCAGACACAACGGAGTCAGACACTCTGAAAAACCAGATCCGAGACCCACAAAGAGGGATCCGAAAAAACCCGGGGCATTACAGTAGGCGTGCTTCAGACCGGCAAGGAGAGCCTCATACTCGGCTATATTATTCGTGGCAGGAAATGAGAGTTGATAAGCGACAGGGATGGTTACCCCTTTCGGAGTAAGGAGAACGGCGCCAATTCCGCTACCCTGGGAATTGAGAGCACCATCAAAATGGAGAGACCAAAAAGGAAGACGAGTGATAACCGCCAAGTGTTCATCAGGGAACTCGTCCTGGATCGAATCCATGCGAGGGATGGGAGAATGAGCCAGATGCTCAGCAATGGCATATCCCTTGATTGCTTTTTGGACGACGAAGGTGATGTCGAATTGGGAAAGAAATCTCTGCCAGCGAGCTAATCAACTAGAAAGGACATGTTTTTCTAAAAGATACCGAATGGGGTCCATTCTAGAGATCAGCCTAACCTCGTGGGCAAGAAAATAATGTTTGAGCTTCTGAGCTACCTACACTAGCGCTGCACAGGTCTTCTCCATGGCAGCATATTTGGATTTAGCGGGATTAAACAACCTCGAAAGATAGTATGCTGCCCTTTCCCTTCCTTCATCATCTACCTGAGCCAGAACAGCTCCTAGGGAGTCCTCAATCACAGAAATATATAGGATCAGGGGTTTCCCAGGGACGGGTGGTTGCAGAACCGGGGGATTAGAAAGATAAACCTTAAGCTTCTCATAGGCATTTTGGCATTGCTCATTCCATTCAAACTTTGCTCCCGCCTTTAACAATTCATAGAATGGGCGGCATCTCTGCGAGTGTTGAGATATGAATCTCCTGATGAATTGTAAACGCCCAATCAAACCTCGGAGTTCAGTGATGTTCTTAAGTGGCGGCATTTCCATAACGGACTTTGCTTTGTTCGGATCGATCTGAATCCCCCGTTTACTAACTATAAACCCTAGTAACTTCCTCGATGCAACTCCGAACACACATTTCTTCGGATTCATCTTTAACCTATATTCTCTAGCCCTTTGCAACACTTTGGCTAGAATGGCGGGGTGTTCTTCTTGAGACCTCAACTTCACCAAAATATCATCCCCGTAAGCTTCTAAGTAGACATGCATCATGTCGTGGAAGATAGCCATCATTACCCTCTGATAAGTAGCACATGCATTCTTCAATCTAAATGGCATAACAACATAGCAGTATGTGCCCTAGGGCGTAGTGGACGAGGTCTTCTCTTGATCCTCAGGAGCCAGACAGATTTGGTTATATCCAGAATAACCATCCATAAACGAGAGGGCTTCATACCCAGCTGTATTATCAACCAATACATCAATGTGAGGAAGCGGGAAATCATCTTTCGGACATGCCTTATTCAAGTTCCTGAAATCGATACAAATCCGAATTTTGCCATCCTTTTTCATTACCGGGACTATGTTGGCCACCCACTGCGGATATAAAACAACTCTAATGAACCTGGCCTTATGCAATTTGTCAACTTCTTCCTTAATCCTCAAGGCCATCTGTGGGTGGAATCTTCTCGCTTTCTGCTTAACGGGTGTTGCCCCTGGTTTAAGAATCAATCGATGTTCAACCAATGTGGGGTCAAGACCCAGCATGTCCTCGTAGGACCAGGCAAATGAATCGCTATACTCCCTCAAAACCTTGATGAGCTCCTCTTCGACCTAAGGAGGGAGATTAGCAGAAATAAGTATGGGCCTGGGGTCCTCTTCGGTTCCAAGATTAACTTCCTTAGTGGGTTCATCCACTACCGAGGACGGTTCGTCAAATCTCTTAAAACCTTGTGCGTACAGATCAACAGTGTCATCCACCTCGCTTTCCTCATCATCAGCTGGGTCCTTCTCATTCACAATTTCATATACCCCTAATCCGTCATTGCTCCACTCCTCGTCTAATTCCTCATCATCTTCCAAGACAATCACGGTCTCTACAAATTCTGGGCACCTAAGGAGGGCGTGGCATCTCTCGGCCAAATCTTGCAAAACCCTATTAGGGACGGATTTAGGACGACGCGCCACAGGGTGCGCTGCAGATGTGGACGGGCTGACTAGACTCGAACTAGACTCTACCCCAACTGACTCGACTAACCTAGGAGACTCTGCACACTGTACATCTAACCTAGGAGAGAGGAAATCTACCGGGAAAGGAACAGGGGTCTCACACCCCTGGAATCTGAGCAGAACACAGCGTAATCTTCCACTGAAACCTCCGTTTTGAAATTGGCATTTTTTTTTGGAGGCCAGAGGAGATCACGCAGCACAAGGAGGAGGATGGAGGAGGAGGGAGTTGCATGGGGAATAATTCAGGGAATATGCAATCAAAGAATGGATCATATGAGGAAATTCACATCTCGTGGAGTTGAGCACCGGGGGGAGGAGGAGTAAATAAGGTTGAAAGATCAATAGGCGGGCAATGCCCGCAAGCACAGGGAACAAATAAAATCTCAGATGGTCTCTCCGTGAAGTACGGGTCGACCAGGATTGGAGGGGAACAGGGTACAAACCCCAATTGTTGAAACCAAGAGGCAAGACGGGACGGGGACATAGAATAAGTAGTGATAGAGCTCCCCACTTCTCGTGGCCCCTGGCGGACCAGTTGCATTGGAGGACATTTCACCAGCTGCGTCTCCTTCTTCTTCGGACGGTCTTCTCTCTTGCTGAACAGCTTTTCGAAACAACCAGCAAAATCTTCCATATCACCCACCAACCCCTTCAACGGCGGCGGTGGGTCAGAATCATCACGGGCATCATCCTTCACATCAGGACTGGGTGGCGGCTTCTTCAAAGTGCCGGGCTGCAACGGGCCTTTTACAAAATGCTGTCGATAGTCCCATGTTAACGGCCTGGAGTCTCCAAGTACCGACATCGCCGAATCACGGTAGCCAAGGCCTCGGCGGCCCATCTTCCTGCCCTTAGGGACGGGGTTGGTCCGGCCCTGCAATTGTGCACCAAGACCCAGGCCCGGCTGATAGCCCAGTTTCAGAATCATGTGCCACCCCTTGGAATCTCTCATCTTGGACTTGATCTCGACATTTGCTGGTGTAGTAGCGGGCTTGCGTGACGCATATGCCCATGAATAATTCAAGTCCATAACTGATAGAGCTGGCCTATTGCTCGGCCATAGTGTAGGAAGAATCTTGGCCGCTATCGCATCGACATTCTGGACCGTGGAAATGCTCTTCACCTTGACCACCCACCCCTGAAATGAGAATTTTAAACAATGGTGGGCAGTCGAGGGCACGGCGTTCAGGCTGTTTATCCATGGACGACCCAGAATAGCTTTGAACATTGGGTCTATGTTCAATACATAAAATTTCACGTCCATAACCAAAGGCCCTAGCTCGGCCTGTACGGTCACGACCCCGTGACAAGCACGCCTGGAGTTGTCATATGCTGCTATGGTGGTGGGCGTGGGCTTGAGCATATCCTCTGAAATGTTGCAGGCACGGAGGGTACTTAATGGGCATACGTTTATCGACGCTCCTGTGTCCACAAGGGCAGACTCCACGGCCACTTTGTTCAAAGAGATGGTAATACACAGTGGCATCTGCCGTGCCTCAGGGGGCGCTAGCTCTGACTCAGAGAATGAAATAGAAGGCCTCTTTGTAATGGATGCCAACACTATCGGCAAACTATCTACTGCCACATCCTCGCTCACCATAACCTTATGTAGGAAAGTTCTCAAAGCATCCTGGTGTCGCGGCGACCTTTTGATCAATTCCAACACTGAAATCTTGGCCGGCATCCGGTCCAAGTGCTGCAATAGGTCGTACTTCGTGCCTGGCACGGGGTCTACTTCTTCTGTTTCTACTGTGGGGGAGAGAACTTGGAGGTTGGGTGTAGACGCACCAGAGGAAGGAAAAACTCTTTGGAAGGGACGCCCGCTCCGAAGGGCGTAATGTGGTGCCGGCACGGCCTGAGATGGGCCCCCGCTTGGCCCGGTGGGATAGGTGGAAGGCGTAGAAATGGGGGTGAGGATGGCGGAAGTTGGTCTAATGGGCCCTGGTGAAGGGGAGATGGGCGAATGGTTAAGCGGAGGGTTGATGATGGAGGGTATGGTGGGTGGTGGCGAAAGGACTGGTGATGTGGAGGGGAATGCGGTGGGCCTGACGGGTGATGCGGAGGGGATAATGGGTGGAGTGGTGGTCAGAACGGCGGGCCTGAGAATGGAGGGGATAGCATGTGCGGGGGAATGGTTGTGGTGGAAGGCCAAAAGGTGTGCGGGGGTCTCATCATCAAAAGTCCACCCAGCGTTGGGGGCCGGGTGCTAAACAATGTTTACTTGGGCCGGTACCGGCGCCGGCGGTTGCTGTTGCTGCTGAGGAGCGGGTTGATGGATTGGCATGAGATTCTGATGGATCCCGAGGTCCTGTTGCTGCTGCTGTTGTTGGGATTGCTGTTGCTGCTGGGGTTGCTGTTGCTGCTGCTGTTGTTGGGGTTGCTGTTGCTGCTGGGTTGCTGTTGCTGCTGCTGGGGCGCCGCCTGCTGCGGCCTGGCTTGTCTCTGCCTCTGCTTGATGTCCTCGATCAGTTGGTGCATCTGGGCCTAATCAATCCTCTGGCCCTCGTGTAAGTCATACACCAGATCTCCGAACTGATAGCACCGCTCTATTGTGTGCTCGGGCTGCCGATGATATATGCAATATCGGGACTGATCGGCGGCCGGATTCCAATTTTGACGCTCCGGAGGCAATTGAATATCACCCGTATACATCAAAGCGGAGAATACATCAGACAATGTCTCAGGAAGAGGAGGGTAGTGGGTCCTCTTTGGGCTCGGTCGAGCAGGTCCGTAAGCGGCAGGTGGAGGAACATTGTTATACTGCGGTGGCCGCTGAGGCTGTTGGGGTGGCGGTGGTTGTTGTTGCGGGTATTGAGGAACCTGGAAAGTGGGTTGGGGAGCTTGCGGAGCGGCGAATTGGGGGTTGCGTGGGGGCTGCGGGAAGCGAGGTGGAGCGGCTTGGTGGGGGAACTGAACAGCCTGGACATGCTCATTGATCAGTACTCCCTCAGTAACAGGGCCCTGGGATTTTCTGGCGGTTTTAGGTTTCTGGGCTTCAAATGGGGAATGAATAGGGGAGTCTTTGAACTGGGTTTGTATGAACCGAGCTCTACTGTATAACTGGTGCATATTCGAAATGTCATTCATTGCCAAGATATTTCTGAATGTTGGTGTGGCATTGGAGATCAACAATTTAACTTTTTCTTCTTCCGGGATTTGCCCGGGCACACGTGAGGCCATCTACCTCCATCGATCTGCATAGGTTGCAAAGTCCTCTTCCTGCTTCATCTTTTATGCTACCAGGTCGGTGAAGGAATACTCGGGACCGACCCGATCCTGGAATCTCTGGATGAACCTCTCCTTGACGGTCTTGAAATTCTCAGCCTCCTCCATAGGCAAAGTATAAAACCATTCCAGGGCGACCCCTTCCAATGATCGGCGAAACAAATAGGCCATAAGGTGATCGTCATGCTAGAACTGTATTGACTCGTAAAGAAACTCCCGAACATGAATGAACGGGTTGCCATTCCCGTCATATTTCCGGTACACGGGGAGCTCGGATTGAGGAGGAAAATGAATGTCCCTGAAGTTAGGAATAGAGACGTCAGCCAAAGATTGCGGGCCAGCCTGCTTGTGGAGGAGGTCAATTTGTTGCTACATAGCAGCCCATTTATCAAGAATTTCCCGTTCCCAGGATGGAGGAGAAGGAGCTGGAGGAGCAGTACCCGGATACGTAGTCAAAGGAAAAGCCGACTGAGGGGGTAGCCCGTAAGATGGATAATGGGCCAGGGAAGGGCCCACATCCGCATGAGCCAGCTGGGCAGCCCCTGGTTGCAACCGAGTGAAGTCTGTCGGGGCTACAAGGGCCTGCGGCGATGTAGAAATAGTAACATAAGGATCAATGTAAGGAACAGAGGGGATTTGAGACTTCCCCTTATCGAGCGACTGATGGGCCGAGGTAGAAGCCTGGCCCATTTCCATGCTGGAGTAGCGAAGGATCTGAGGACGGGTAGGAGTAAGGTCAATGGGGGCCACAGAGGTGGTCCCAGCAACAGAAGATGTGGTGGCAGTAGCATTCGTGCCACGAGAAGGAGCTGAAATCGGGGCGTCGGCCCCCTGCAAGGCTTACCGGATGAGATGGAGCTGGGTAGGGTCCAGCTGGGCCATCATATTGAGAATTTGATTGGCCGGATTCTGATTGGACGGATTGGAAAGAGAGGGTTGGGATCCCTCGCCAAGAATGGTCGGGAGTGGAGGGGCGGTCCCCTCTCCTCCCTGCAGATGGGTGACCCGAGGTGGGTCCTCAAGAAGGCCGCGAGGAAGAGAATCCTCGTGAGACTGAGAGAAATCGTATGACGACATGGGGGATGATGAATCGAACAAAGGATTGAAGTAAGAATGGAAATAAGGACTGACCCTAGGGGATGATCCTGAAGGAAAGAAACAACCCCACATACACTAAACAACTAAGACCAGGGAAAACAATCCTAACCAACCAAATCAACAAATCAAACAACAAACATGCAATGGAAGGAAGAGATGAGAGGAGAATCACCCAATTAGACAATCAAGTTATTAAACGATGCTCGTCAAATTCTTATGAGTTCCTCTTTGAACCTTAGTGGGTTAATCAAAATATAAATTCACTCAACCACTAGGTGCCTAACTAGGGTAAGAAATGAGGAACTGTGTGACTTTATAGGGATCTCTCACTTGCAGATGCAAACCCTAGACTGGGGGTGGATACAGTACAACCTGCCCGGCGTCCGTGTGGGAATCCACGGCTCACGGGGGCTTACGGAGGTCCTCAGCAAGGTCCCTAGTCGGCTCCAAGGAATATGGAGACGAGAGGAAACCCTACCTCGGTAGGAATGCAACTACTATGAAAAGAGATGGATGGCCCTATGTGCACCGGAGTGCATGCAAAATCTAGCCTAGCAACTATTAAACAATGGTCAATCAAATATATAAGCAATAAAAGTAATGATGCAACAATGGTAGGGGAGCAGGGGGAGATCAATAACTAGCACCAAAGCTGATAAATCTCATGGAATATGGCAATCAAAATGAACAATGAGTGCACTGCGGCACCAGAAGGACGGTCTGTATGCGACCGCTCAAAAGGACAGACGGTCTGTAGAGGACCGTATAAGCCAGGGAGCAACAGAACGACAGACTGACTGTAGAAGTAATCACAGAACGCTGGAAATATAGGACATCAGAGATGAGGAATGTACCAGAAGAAAGGTATGTAACCAGCCGCGTAATCTCTGGGACGGACCTCCAGCAGCCGCGCACCTAGAGTCAGAACACACAGAAGAGCACCTGTGCTAGAGCGATGAACGGCCAGAGACAGGCTGTGCAGAAGGATGGACGATCGATAGGACGCCGTCTACGATAGGACGCTGGAGGAGAACTAGCGCTATTCGCAGGGGAAGGATGGTGGATGAGCAGCCGCCCCAGAGGATGGACGGCTCTGGGAGAACCGCTCACGTTCTAGAAGGTAGAAAACGCTCCCGGCCTGCAATCACTCCAAGAAGAAAATTAAACAACAAAATAGGGGTCAGCAACTCACAAGCACGATGGGCACTAGGGGTCCCACCGTGATCGCCACAAAAGAAGGGTGTAGATATATTTTCTTCTTCCCGAATACGTTTCTTCCAAATGTCTTCCTGAACGTTTATCCTACCACCTCCACATGAGGAACAAATAAAGGCAGAGGAAAAAGCGAAGTGTAACAAACCGTGATCGCCACCAAAGCGCTGAACGCGATGAACACGCCGTGCTTTGGAAAGAGGGAGAGACACTCGCCTGACTGCAGCGCTGGGACGATGAACGGTTGATGGAGAACCGCCTATAAGATGCACGGCCTTATGATAGACCATCCAAGGACGCTGCAGAAGATGCAGGATGAAGGACTTTTGGGAGTTGAACGGCTCTTTCTTGACCGCATGAAGAAACTGAACGGTCCAGCCTGCACCGCACGTCTTCTTGAACGGACCGTGTAGAACCGCGCAAGACCACCAAGCCAGAAGTCACAAAGGGGTCCAACCTCCACCGTCTCCAGCCGACCAGAGGGGATGGGCCTCGTGCAAAGGATTGCTGACCTGCAAAAGCAATGTAAAAACACACAAAAAACAACCTAGATTAGAACTGAATGGTGTAGTATATGTCAAAATAACAAGGAATGAACGTGACTAAGTGAAAAGGGGGATACCTGGGGGATTTTAAACCCCTAGGGTGGCAAAAACGCAGGTGGATGTGTGCATGGTGATGAGAATGAAGAGGAACGTAGAGAGAAAGTAATGCATGCAACGAAAACATGACGAAATCTATGAAACACAAAAGACTCAAGACTCGACTACTCCCCGAACCGGAGGCTTATATGGACGTAGAAAGTCTCCCTCCTTGGTGATAGGTCGCTCAAGAGTGCGACAGGGCTTCACCGTCGACCAAAATCTCCCCCCTTTTAAGTTCGGCCTTTAGGGTCTATTTATAGAGCCTAGAATGCCAGCCCCAGAATTAGGGTTTCCAGTGGATATTAATCCGAGATATCAAAAGATAAAGTGAATATAATATCATCAGCTTTCGTTAGGATCAAATCTCATCCGATTTGGTTGAGAATCCACGGAGAAAATCGAGGACAAAGTTGAGGGTTTAACCACGGATAAAAGAGATAAAATCTGTTAAAATTCAACAATCGACGAGATGAACGGTCTTACGATAGACCGCTCAACTAGATGGGCGGCCGTATACTGGCCGTCCAACCCCGTCGGTGGAAATTTAAAATAAATTATTAATAATCCAAATTATCCGTTGAACTGACCGAAACCTTCGCCATTGGACTCTTAGAGATGAACGGCTCAGATGAGACCGTTTAAATGTAGAGCGGCCAAAGATAAACCGTTCTAGTCCTATCGGTGGAAAATCAAAATAGATAAGATAATTAGATAATTATCTGAGAAAACTCTTAAGCACAGGACTCTGAGAGATGAGCGGTCACCTTCAATCCGTCCATCAGGTTGAACGGCTCGGAGAGGGCCGCGTAAAGTCTTGTCGGTGATAATTCAGAAAATTAACTAAATATCCCATACATATATGAACGGTCCAGAGTCAACCGCACATGAGTTGAGCGGTCAGGGATGAACCGTACATGCACATGGACGTTTGAAACTTTATAGAAAAGCCCGATCAACCAGAACCAAGGCTCGTTATGCCCTGAATCAATTGGGACCTGACCAAGGAGGGATGCAACCCATAAAACTGGCCCAAAACATGCCTGAAAATAACCCCAACGAGTGATGGACAACTCGAGACATCAACAAAACGGGAGTAAGAGAAACGACTTAACTTATCGGCATAAAATGGGTGTGAACAGTTGGGTCGCATCTGTTAGGCGTTGGCCAAAGGTTGCTTCCTTTCCAACCACCCGAGACTTCTATAAGGGGGCTCGTTTATGAGTTTCTGTACTACAAAAAATATACTGCGAAACTGTGCTCTCTCTGAAATTCTCTGCTTCAACAACAATTTCTTTCTTTTACTCTAGGCATTCTTCATCAACAAGTGATCGGATTTGGGACTACTCTAGCCTTGCACCTAGAGAAGTCGGCGGAATCACGGAGGAGTCATATCTCGGAGACGGAACGCCGGTGAACCCTGTGCTACAAGGAGGGGGCATCTTCCATTTCAAAGACAGTGTCATCCGAGACACGTTTCTCTCCTAATCAGTCGATTCTAAACTTATTTCTCTTTTGCTGTTATAGTAGATTAATTTGATAATTGGTTCCTTCATTTCATATTCAGACTAGCATATTGCCCATATAGTCATATAGTTCTAACAATTTTTGAAACGGAAGAAGTTTTGCTATGTCTGCATATTCGCTGTCCAGTGTGGAGGACCTGAGGCCTGAAAATTTTTCGGATACTAACTTTAAGAGATGGCAACAAAAGATGAAATTTCTTTTGACCTCTCTTCATCTGTTTTCTGCTATCAGTGAATCCAAGGATGTGCCATCTTCTTCTGATACAGACCACACTCATGATTCATCCACTCATATCAACAATGCATCTTCTGTAGTCGGCTCTGTTCCTGTAAAACCTGCATACACCCCTGATGAAAAGGATTATTTATGCCATGGTCGAATTCTCAGTAACCATCATGATATGGTATGACATTTATTGTTCAATTTCTACTGCAAGTGAATTATGGAAAGCATTAGAAGATAAATATGGCAAAGAAGATGCTGTAATTGAATGATTTATTGCATCTAAATTTCTGCATTTCACCATGTCTGATTCCGTGTCTGTTGTTTCTCAAACTCATGAATTCCTCAACATTCTATGTGAAATGAAATCAAGAGGTTAAAATATAGATGAAAATTTAATTGTTTCATATTTTATTGATAAACTCCTACTTTCTTGGCATAACTTTGCTAGATCCCTTCAACATAAATATTTTAAGATCTCTTTGGATGAACTTCAATGTTCTATTCGAATTGAGGAAGAATAAAGAAAATTGATTGAGTCTAAAAACACCTCCAATGTCAACCTGACTGAAAATAGAAATAGAGTTGGCCATAATCCTAAGTTCCAAAATCATAATTCTAGATTCCATAATCAAAAGAAGACCAATTATCAAAAGAATCAGAACTATAAGGCTAAAGGGAAAAATTTTAAGAATCAACCTAATCAAAAGTGTTGCTATGTGTGTGGTAGACCAGGGCATTTTGCCAAGAACTACTATGAGAGAAAGGATAGTGGCAGACTTCGTCCCAGGTTCTCACGCCATGATCACAACCCAGCTCCAAATCCACAAGTCAACATGATAACTTCTGGAGCTTCTTCTTCTCAACCTTCTAATGAGTTTGTAACTTTATTCCCTGAAATAAATTTAATTAATTTCTCTAATGATTGGTGGAAAGATACGGGGGCTAACACTCATGTTTGTTTTGATCGACATACTTTTGCCACCTATCAGGCCACCAACAAGAGCGTGACTTTGGGGAACTCTAGTGCTGCTCGAGTTGTGGGAAAGGGACGAGTTGATTTGAAGTTAACTTCAGGAAATGTCCTATCTCTCCAAGGAGTACAACACGTGCCTACAATCCGGAGGAACATTATTAGTGGATTCTTATTGAATAAGAATAATTATAAGTTAGTGTTTGAGTCCGGGAAAGTTGTAATCACTAGATTTGGAAATTTTATTGGAAAGGGTTATGTATGTGAAGGATTGTTTAAGTTAAATGTACTTTGTCCCAATGTTGTTAATAATATCAATTTCTGTTTTGATTCCACAACTTCTGTTTTCAATACGGAATCTAGTGGTCTATGGCACTCTAGACTATGTCATGTGAATCATAAGACTATGAGAAGGATGATGGGTTTAAATCTAATTCCTAGAACATATATAAATGATAAGGTTAGATATGAAACATGTGTTGAAGCAAAACTCCCTAGATATCCCTTTAAATCTGTTGAAAGGAGTAGTGATCTTTTAAATTTAATTCACACTGATGTATGTGATTCAAATGGTGTATTAACTAGAAATGGGAAGAGGTATTTTATAACATTTATAGATGATCACTCCAAATTCTACTATATATATCTCTTAAGATCCAAAGATGAAGTCTTAGAAAAATTTAAAATCTATAAAAATTTAGCAGAAAATCAAATAGGGAAAAACATCAAAAGGGTTAGGTCTGATAGAGGAGGAGAATATACTTCTAATGACTTTGCTCAATTTTGTGATGAAAGTGGTATCATACATAAAACAACTGCCCCTTACTTTGCTCAATCTAATGGTATATGTAATGCCCTAGTTTTTTCTGGATATTTATTGGATCAGGATCTGTGGGTTTCGGATCGCTTTCGTGGGTCCCGGAGTATGTTTTGTGCTTTACGTGTATGTTTCTCTGATATGCCTTCGGAACTATGTGCAGGGTGAACCGTTGCGTTCTCCGACTCCGGGACATGGCCTGCGTGTTGTGCTATTCCCTAGAATCGCGGAAGTAATTTTTCATAATTTTTAGAATTTTTAGAATTTTTGAGTTTTTCTATATATTAACTCTTTCTCACTCTCCCCTCTCATTTCTCACTCTCTCCCTCTCTCTTCTCTCACGCTCTCCCTTCTCACCCTCTCTTCTCCGGCGGCTGAAAGAGCGGGGCAAGGGCGGAGTGGGGCGACGCGGGCGAGGAGGACGGCGAGGATGGGTCGAGTATCGAGGCGTGGAGGTGCGTAGAAGCTCGGTGGTGGGATCGCGAGCCGGTGGAGCTTTAACGGCGTTTTCTTCGTGGATCGGCGTCCACGGCACGTCAAATCTTCGGTGGAGGTAGGGAGATGGACCCCCAGCTCATGTACTTGATTTCCCGCGAGTTTTGTAGGTCGTGATGAGCCGAGCGAACTTATTTTGGGCGTTTTGGGAAAAATGCATGATTTTGGGGGTGTAAGCCCGATCTAGAGTTTTGATTGCATTTTTGGACTTAGAATGGGTCCTCTCGGTGCTAGGGAGGTAGGGGACTAGTTTCCCCTTGTTTTCTCCTTCACGTGGGGGTGAACGGGGCGTGGAATGGAGTTTTCTATGTGCTTCGCCGTTTTCAGGTTCGGGACGGCCTACCGGTCCTTCCAGTTAAGGCGGTCTTGTAGGGGAACGCTAGGGTCTCTCGTATGTCTGTTCGAGCCTTGCGGTCGTGCGATGGACCGCTTGGCTCTGCCTTGCGGTCCAAGGGGTGACCGTTTGATCGTGATTTGGTCGATTAGAGGTCGGTGGGGTAGCGGTCTTGCGACTGACCGCTAGGCATCGCCTAGCGGTCAGGCAAAAGACCGCCACTCGTCCTAGCGGTCGGAGAAGTGAACGCTAGGGGTTTTCGAGTTCCTGGAGCTTAGCGGTCCAGGGGTAGACCGCTAGGCTCTCTAACAGTCCAGGGGTAGACCGCTAGGCGATTTTTCGTGCTCGCCGTGTCCGTTTGTGTGTATTGGTCTCCGGTCGACCCGGTTGTGACCCAGTGGTTGACCTTTGGCCACTTAGATGTTTCGAACACCCCGTGGGTTCTGTGACCGTGTTTCTGGGGTGTCTGGAGGTACCGTGTTACCTCGATTAGCGTGCCCATAGGTGTGGTGGGTCCGGGTGACCCCATGTGTTCCGGGCTTTCGTGTTACGCTCAATCGAGTCTCCGTGTATCGGTGTGAGTGCGGTGGGGTCCCCCCGCATGTTGTGGGTTTCTCGGAAGTGGTTTCCGATGGGGCCACGTGTATGGCCTTGGACTGTGAGTCCAGTCAACTAGCCTGGGGCTGGAGATTTTTTTGATGTGTCCCGTGGATGAGAGATCCACTTGGCGGCTCGTGAGCTATCTCAGTATTCGTACTACCGTGGTTTTAGACCTAGGGATTAGGCCAGATTAACGGCGTTGTGCCGTTGTGTGCGACGGTCTTGACCCCGAGTCTTGTGACTCAAGGACCGTTGGGTTTTGTAGGTCTAGAGGACTATCCAGAGTCTGGTGGTGTCATACCACTTGTTACTCCGTGTTATTTGCGATGGGTGCGTGAGTGGCTTTCCGTGTTCGCGTTTAGTGACCTTCCACCAGTCGTAGTCTTCTTACGGCACGCGTGTGCTGACCCACCTGGGAGTGGTAGAGCGGCTTACCCAAAAGAGATGATTTTTAGGCTAGTTACCGTAGGGCCCCTCGTCTTTGCAGCCTGAGTCCGGATGGGGGGAAATACCAGCTAGAGGACCCGACCTAGAGCGGACGGTCTGTGTGTGCACACATAGTTGGGGGCAGAGGACACGCGCTGATGAGCGCGACCCCAGCTAGTCCTTGTATTGTGTTCCTGGTTACTTGTATAGTGTCTCGGTCTCAGCCTGGGACGTCGTAGAGAGACACTTGAGGCGCGGAGTAAGACGTCAGTGGACACATCTAGCTTTGCTTCTGGTGGGCAGATACTCCCGTCACGTGACGTGGGTTTTCTCGAGAGTCGAGTTCCGATTCACGTCTGCGAGACGTGATTTTGCGTGAGTCCCGAGTGCTTTCCTGATGCCGATGTCCAGGGGTTTCGGTGAGCGTCACCGACGGCTTTCCCCTAGACAGCGTTGAGTTCCCGACAGTGTGGTCATTTTCCTAGTAGCGTGACTAGGGTGGGTTGTTGTCTGGTGGTCCCCCGACTATGAGATCCGGGTGAGTATTTTCGTGTACAGTAGGAGTAGCTGTAGCGCCGAGTTTTACCGGCCACCGGTTTACTGTTCCTATTGTTCTTGTTATTCTAGCTGTAGTTGCTGCTTTCCGTGCCACCGTGTTTTCGGTTGGGGTTCCGCGGGACCCCTACTGAGCCCGTGACAGGAGGCTCACCCCTGCGTTTCAGGTGCGGCGGTTCTTCCTCGGGGTTCGAGGGCGTTGCGTGCAGGTTCTTAGTTGCCAGCTCGTCGGGCCGAGTGTTCACTCGGCATTTGGTACGTTCCTTGCCTTGACTGTACTTTCTGTTGGACTGGACTCTGTTGTAGTTAGATTGTTTATTTCTGTTAATTGTTGAATTGTCCTACTTTATTTCCTATTTCTTTGTACCTCCACACTCCTTTTTAGCCCTTCCGAGCCCCGACTCGTGGGCGGCGGGCCAGAATTCGAATGATATCGGTTCCTTTCCCGATATCCGAATCTTGGGCCGCTACAATTGGTATCAGAGTGTGGTTGTGGACGTACATAGGAATTTGAGATATTACAGTGATCAGAGTCCGTATGGTCCAGTACAGTCGGCAGCCAGCATAGGGTTTTGCATTCATTTTTTCGCTTGGTTTCTCGCGTAAGAGCTTGAGTGCGCGGCGTTGACGCTGTGAAGGTGGTTGCTGTTCGCGGCTTTCATGCCGGCATGGGGTCTGAGGATCGAGGTCGAGAGCTTTCTCCCTTTGATGGTGGCCCCGGTGGTGCTATGTTGGGCAGAGGTTACCGGCAGGTGTGTTGCTACGGTGCGGCGTACGAGGAATCTACAGCGAGGTCAGGTGGCTGGTGAGGATTGTTCGTAGTTAAGTGGCTCTGAGTGTGCTCTGAGGGAGCTGTTATCGGGTTGGCCACTCCAGCTTGAGATTTATCTAGCCCCTGAGGCGTTGAGATTGTGGTTTGAGATGTCGGAGTGGGTGCTATGGTCGAGAGGTGTGCTCGGGTGAGCGGAGGATCTTCTTGGTGAGCTGCTGATTTGTCGAGCCTGATGTCCTCGTCGTGCTCTGTGGCGTCAGAAATGACGTGTCGGTCCCGATTATTCTCATGGATTTCGAGACAGGATTGGGCGGAGGCGTCCCAATAAGTTTTCGCTCCTGTGCTCTTGTGTGCGAATGGATTGCGTTCACCCTGGAGTTGGCTTGAGGTGTGAAGGTTCCGTGGTGAGTTCGAGACTCGAGGATGAGCGTTGGCGGTTGCCGATTATGGCTCGTGTTGTGGATCTTGGCGTAACGTGTTGTATTTCGTGGAATTGCAGTGGTGGTGCATCGAGAGATGCTGTGATCGTGGTCTGACGTGACACTCGCCGAGTGTGTCGGAGACGCTGACCTGATGAGGTAATGGTTTTCTCGGTGCTGGAAGGTGCTGTTCCCAGCATGCGCGAGATTCGAGGTCAGGTCGAGCGTGAATATTTTTCGTTGGTCGGAGGTGTATTGAGTTTCCCCTTTGGTTGGAGAGAATTGTGTTTGGCTAAGGTTTGTCGTCTTGCATTGTGCGTCTGGATTGGTTGGCCTTTGTGTGCCATGGAGTCCGTGCGAGATGTGTCCCGTATGTTGGTAATGTGGTTGCCTGTGAGATGTCGTGCCCGTTTCCCTGGTGTAAAGTGTGTTGGCGCCGTTCCGGAAGGACGAGTGCCGCTTGGGCTGTGTTCGTGAGAATTTGCGGTTGGTGTTGCGGTTTCCGATGTGCTGAGGATTGGAGCCTGCGGAGTTGCAGAGGATGTGTTGAGCATTGGAGGATTGGTTCCTTGGTGTGAGACGTGTTGTTGCCGTGCCGTTGTTTGAGGTGTTGTGATTCGTGGCACTGGCAGGATTGAGAATTGGGGAAGTATGTTGGCGAGCGTGCCGCATGAGTACCATGTTCGTGTGTTGGAAGCTGTGTCCGCGGATGAGGTTGTGTTTTGGGGGAGTGATCTCTGGCAGAGTTGGCCATGTTGCTGAGGGCGTACGGCTTGCCGGGTGTGAGTTGGTGGAGCCTCAGCGATGGTTGTCCCTGGTACGGGGTGTGAGATCGGTCAGCGGGTTGTGAAGCTGGCGTTTTGTTGGTCTGCCGAGCATGGGCATTGACCGGTGATTTGATTTTCGTGGCGAGGAGTGTGTTTTCGCGGTGAGCGTGGTAGTGTCTACGGTGCCGTGGTTGGTTTTGTGTCAGTTGAGGCGACACCAGACTTGTGTCCTTTTTGCATATGCCTGCTCTGATGGCAGATGTGTGTGCGGCGTGCGGGGCGTGGCGTTGTTTGTGATTAAGGTCTGGTGGTATCCCTCATGATTCGTGATTTCGTGAGAATCGAGATTTTCTGTGCTGGGGCTCTGACAGTGTTATCAGTTGGATTAGGCGTTGTCTCCCAGTCGCTTGGCGTTTGTCCTGAATTTCGAGGACGGAATTTCTTTAAGGGGGGAGGGCTGTAACGCCCCAAATTTTTCTGGATATTTATTGGATCAGGTGTGGACACGCCATTTTCACATTTACGTGGGTAAATTTCATATTACACCATGATGTCCAAAGTGGTCTACGCACATGATTAATGTGGGTGATTTGTATTTTTTTCTCTCTTTTTTAGTTTTACATAAAATACAAAAAAAATAAGAAAAGATTAAAAGAAAATACAAAAAATAATAATAACATAAAAATAATAATAATCAAATAAATAAGAGTACTTAGGAATGACTAAAATAAAATACAAACCACAAAAAAATATATAACAATATATATATACAATACAAACTATCAAAACAAAAATAAAATAAATATATATAATATATCCCACCCTCTCAATCAACCCATCGTAACCCATCCCTTTCATTCTCCTCATCCCTCTTATCTATTTCTTTTTTTTCTTTCCTTTTATTCTCCCACTCCCACTATCTTTTTTTCTTCTTTCCCTTTCATTCTCCCCACTCCTCCTATCTTTCTTTCTTCTTTCCTTTTCATTCTCCCCACCCATCGTCCTCATGTCACCCATTCACTCTCTCTTATCCTCTCTACACTTAACCCATCCTCTACACTTAACTCAACCGAAGCCCACCCATCTAACACAAAACCCATCTATTAAACCCACCTCTCCCAACCCATCCACGTAACCCATGAAATTGGCCCATCTCCTAACACACATGGGACCTTCATGACATCCATTATACCTCCCCCTCTCACCATTTTTTATTATTTTTCCTCTCAACCATCTCCCATTCACTCTCTCTTATACTCTCTCCACTTAACCCATCCTCTAGACTTAACTCAACCGAAGCTCACCCATCTAACACAAAACCCATCTATTAAACCCACCTCTCCTAACCCATGAAATTGGCCCATCTCCTAACACACATGGGACCTTCATGACATCCATTATACCTCCCCCTCTCACCATTTTTTATTATTTTTCCTCTCAACCATCTCTTTCACGTTCTCTCAACTTCACACCGTTGGTTGAATCCACAAAAGACCTACGGGACTATTGCCCAAGGAAAATTATGTCTAAATACTTCAACACTCTCCATCACGGTCAAGATGAGTCGTGGATATTATCGGGTGGAGGTGACAAGAGGAGTTGGGTCATGACCATGCTCTAATACCATGTTGAATCCATAAAATCACGATGTTGAGATACACAGGCCCAGGGTCATAAGTACATGAACCACAACTCATTTAACCAATACGGGACTATTACCCAAGAGAAACTATGTCTAAATATTTCAACACGGTTTCTCCCTACTTCTCCCCTCACGCAACACACTCTCTCGCCCTCACTCTCTCTCCACAATCAGGTCCCCCTAACACTCTCCCCTTCACTTCATCCCTCTGCTCCCATACACCTCCCACCGCTCAGCTCCTCCGCAGCCCGCACCCCGCCGTCGTCACCTCCACTCTCCCCTGCTGCGACCTCCACACCAGCACCCTCCACAGTCACTGCTGGCAGCCCTCCTCCACCCTCCTTTCTCCCTCTCTCACCCTCTGCTATACCACTCCTCCACTCTCCACACCCTCACTGCCCTTGACAATCCACAATCTCTCCCTCTCATCTCCCTGCACACTTCTCCCCACCGTAAGCACACCTCACACCCTCTCTCCCTTCACCCCGCTAACCTCCCCACCCTTCCTCTCTTGCACTCCAACTATCACCTCACCACCGTCCACGCCTCCACCGACGCCCACGCCCTCCCCTCTCTCTTGATCTCTCTCACTAACCCCACGTCGCGGCAGACCACCAACAGCCCTCCTCTCTTCCTCTCACACCCCCGCCGCTCTCGTCCGCCTCCACCGTCGCCGCGACGACCTCTCCACTGTACTGCCACCCTCCGCTTTACACCGCCAGCCTCACACACGTCCCCCTTCGCCCACTCCCTCTCTTCCCTCTGCACACACAGCCATCCTCACAGCTGAAGACCCCGCGGTCATCGCCGGCGACCACCCCTGTGCATGCACCTCTCCCCTGCGACACCACCCTGCCCTCTCTCAGACCGCGCCCACGTCCAACACCTTGCCGCGGCAACCTTCCTCTCCCCAGCACCTCCCTCACCCTTGCACACCACCGTTCGTCGCGAACCCCCCTCACCCTGTCCATCGTGCCAACCACGACGCCGGCCACACCCCGCCGGCCACCGTCGCCGCCGTCGTCTGCCTAGCCGCCGGTCGCCGTGCCGTTGCCGCTGCACCCCACGCCACCGCGAGGCCCCCCCTCTCTCTCCCTCTCTCGACCTCTCTCCCGTCTCTCTCTTCTCTCTCCTTCTCTCGACTCTCTCCCGTCTCTCGTCTCTCTCTTCTCTGTCTCCCTCGCACACACACTCTCTCTCTCTCTCGCGTCTCTCTTCCTCGCTCTCTTCTCTCTCTCTCGATTCCTCTCTTTTCTCTCTCTGATCTTTTCTATATTTTTATTCTATTTTCTCTTTATTTTTTTATCATGTACATATATCTTTAGATATCTTATATATATATATATATATATATAGTTAGGTGTGTATATATATATCTCTATATATAAACATACCTTATATCTTCGCTTATGTATATACATAGTTGTCCGGTTCTTAAATTCATGCAATAAAAAAAGATCCTTTTGAATGCCCCCGGATGTCCGCGTACACGGGGAAGGTCATTCCGTCGCGCCACACGCTCGTGTTGTTGGAGCATCCCTCGAAACCCACCACCGGCTTCTTAATAAGCTTTCTCATCCCTTTCATTTTGTGGTGTTTTTATCCTGTTAAGTTGCATTGCATGCATCATTCATCATCCGTATTATGCCTCTCCTTGAGAAGGCCCCGTTTGTGAAATTTTTTCACGTTTGTGCATTTCATCATTTCATTTCACACCCTTTGTGTCTAACAGAGGTTTTAAACCACACCAACCAGGTGTGTGTCGGTTCATGATTTCATCCTTTTTAACACATGAGATTGATACTACACTAGTGTTATTCTGATCCTTTGTTGTTCGTTTTGTTTGTTCTTTTTGCAAGGGTAACCAACCAGAAGGCCCTCTTCTTCGGCCTGTCGAAAGAAGAGGAAGAAGGAGTCCGCAACGTCCCCTGTGACTCAGGTGAAGGTGATCCTTATTTTGGGGCCTCTAGCCCCTCGCGATCACACCATCCCCGTGTTCGTGCCTTTCGGCCTATTGTAATTTTGTACTTACCCGCACAGAGAATTGTTCCCCGCGGTGTTCTTTTTATTATTCCAATACTATACTTTTATCCTTACCCGCGCGGAGGATCGTTCCCCGCGGCGGTTTTAATTTCAAGATTGTAATCCTGTTCTCACCCGCGCGGAGGATTATTCCCCGCGACGGTTCCCTTCCCCTAATTTAATTTCAGTACTTTCTCCTCCCTCCGAGGCCGCGGTGAGTCATTTCACCGCTATGGCCGTTTAATTTCTGTACATTAACACTAACCCCCTAACTTTATGTATATATTATGTCATTTCATTCTATAACATTCCGCGGAGAATAATATCTCGCGGTGGTTTATTGTATATACTTATATCTAATAATTATTTATATTTCTATAACACCCCACGAAGAATAGTATCTCGTGGTGGTTTATTGTACATACTTATATTTGTTAATTATTTATATTTCTGTCAAAATCCCGCGCAGGCCAACGTCTCGCGGTGGTTCATTTTTGTTCATATTCTTGTTAATATCCCGCGGTGAGTAACATCCCGCCATGATTTTTATATTACTAGTCCGTGTAAACCTCAGATCCGCGTCGGTCGGTCTCGAGTCTCAACTCATCCCAAATCAACTCGGTATCAACGGTCTAGTCACGTGTAGTATTACTTTAGTTGTGCGATATTGGATAAGTCTTGATTCCCAGTTCTGCCACCTTTTCGTATCTTATCTCGTAACACGTGTCAGTCACCGCCAACTTCTACCACGTAGAGTCACCGGACCACTACTCAGTATATGAAAAGCTACTCCCGGAACTGTAGGCCACGCCTACTGAGAAGGAAGTTAGCTTGCGTGAGAGGATCTTCGGATCCCCATCTCCGCCCTGTACCGAAAATTCCATAAGTCTAGATTCTCCGTGTTCTACCAGAGTGTCTCCTTTAGGTCGTACTGTCCTACTGTCTTTCCTATATCCCCCCCACAATGCGCGCGTTAAAAAGAGAGAAACCGCGAACTTCCACCACGTGACGTCGCTCACATCAGGATCCGTGGGTTTCGGATCGCTTTCGTGGGTCCCAGAGTGTGTTTTGTGCTTTACGTGTGTTTTTCTCTGATATGCCTTCGGAACTATGTGCATGGTGAACCGTTGCATTCTTCGACTCCGGGACGTGACCTGCCTGTTGTGCTCTTCCCGAGGATCGTGGAGGTTATTTTTCATAATTTTTTAAATTTTTAGAATTTTTGGGTTTTTCTATATATTTAATCTTTCTCTCTCTCCCCTCTCATTTCTCACTCTCTCCCTCTCTCTTCTCTCACGCTCTCCCTTCTCACCCTCTCTTCTCCAGCGGCCGACGGAGGGGGGCGGCGGCGGAGTGGGGCGACACGGGGGAGGAGGACGGCGAGGATGGGTCGAGGATCGAGGTGTGGAGGCGCGTGGAAGTTCGGTGGCACGATCGCGAGCCGGTGGAGCTTTAAGGGCGTTTTCTTCGTGGATCAGCATCCACGGCGCGTCAAATCTTCGGTGGAGGTAGGGAGATGGACCCCCAGCTCGTGTACTTCATTTCCCTCGACTTTTGTAGGCCGTGGTGAGCCGAGCGGGCTTATTTAGGCGTTTTGGGAAAAATTCATGATTTTGGGGTGTGGGCCCGATCTAGAGTTTTGATCGCGTTTTTGGGCTTAGAATGAGTCCTCTCGGTGCTAGGGAGGTAGGGGACTAGTTTTCCCTTATTTCCCCTTCACGTGGGCGTGAACGGGGCGTGGAATGGAGTTTTCTGTGTGATTCGCCGTTTTCAGGTTCGGCATGGCCTAGCGGTCCTTCCAGTGACCGCTAGGGCGCTAGGCGGTCTTATAGGGGACCGCTAGGGTCTTCCGTATGTCGGTTTGAGCGTTGCGGTCGTGCGATGGACCGCTAGGCTCTGCCTTGCGGTCCAAGGAGTGACCATTTGACTGTGATTTGGTCGATTAGAGGTCGGTGGGGTAGCGGTCTTACGACTGACCCCAAGGTGTAGACACGCCATTCCTGACGTCTCCTGAGAAAGTCTCATATTACTATACAACGCCCCGCAACGACTTACGCATTTTGAATCACTCGAGTGCTTCCTTTTCTCGGGTCTTCTTCTGCCTTTTTCGGCATCCGGAATCGTCTCGTCACGGCATTCGGACGGCATCAACACCAGTCAGACGTATCAAGAGGTTCCGGAACCAAGATGTTGACTGCCGGGCGGCCGCCGATTCAGGACCCGGGTGGGTCTTAATGGGGGCGTCCAGGCCTCTGGACGCCCCCATATTTTTAATTTATTTTATTTCTTTTCTCAGGGCCCAAAACTAATTAAAAAAATAATATATATATATATATATATTAATGGAGGCATCCAGGCCCCTGGACGCCTCCATAAAAATAATAATAATAAAAATGTTTGTAAAATACCAGCTGGCATAAAAAAATAAAAAAAAATATATATTTTTTAATGGAGGCGTCCAGACCCCTGGACGCCTCCATAAAAACAAATAAAAAAATCAAAATGCCAGCCCTGGTATAAAAGATAAAAGAAAAATAAAAAAATAATATAATTTTGGAGGCGTCCAGGCCCCTGGACGCCTCCATCAAAACCCTCACGGGCGCCGGCCACCGAACGACGGTTTGTTGTGTGTGAAAAAATCCAAAATATGGAGACGTCCAGCCAGCTGGACGCGCCCATTTCTGAATCACGGGGCACCGCTCACAAAACCACGCGTTGTGCCAAACCGCGTGCAGCCGTCGTCGATTTTCGGTGGACCTGTTTGAGGCGTCCGGGGCCCTGGACGCCTCCACAAAAGTATTCCAAAAAAATATATAAAAATAGAATAAAATATTAATTCGGCCCTGATGGAGGTGTCCAGGGTCCTGGACGCCTCCACCCTCCGTAGCTCTATAAATAGAGGCCCACCCCCTCAGTTCTGGAAGAGCGGGGAAGTGATCCGATAGGCTGCCGGAGCCCAGAGGCTACGGAGTCATTTTCTAACCCGTGAGTTCTTTTGTAGGTGGAGGTTCTGCCGGCTTCTCGGGTGCTCACGCTCGTGAGAGGAAGGTCGTCTTCATCCACCGCGCTTCCACATCGTCCCCACGCTGCCGGAGCTCCGCCGGATTTCACCCTCGGCTCATCCAATAAGCCTTTTCTTCCCCTTTTTTCTTCGTAGTTCTTTTGCATTCATCATCTCGCATCCTCTATCCCCCTTCATAAGGGCGCCCCTTCTTTTATACTTCTTGCATCCATCATCTCATTTTCCTCCTACTCGAGTCCGAGAGGGGTTTAAAAGATAACACCAACCAGGTGTGTGTCTTGCCATCATTTCGTTATTTTTATCGCAAGGATTTGAATACTACACCTCCATCTTTCTAATCCACTTGTCATTCATTTGTCGTTGTTTTGCAAGGGTAGCCGAGGAAAGCCCTCTCCGTCGGCCGGCCGGAGGGAGAGGAAGAAGCAACCCGCCATCTCCCGCTCTTGAGGTAGGCGCGATCACTTTCTTATTTTGGGGTCTTTCGGCCCCTGGCGATCACATCTTATTTTCGAGGCCGCGGCGAGTCACTTCCCCAATGGCCGTTTAAATTTCCGTTCTTATATTCTCTTTATACTCTGTTATATTCTGCTCATATTCTCGAGGCCGCGGCGAGTCACTTCCCCAATTGCCGTTTAAATTCCCATTTTTATATGTTATATTCTTATCTATTCGTGTTCTCGAGGCCGCGGCGAGTCACTTCCCCAATGGCCGTTTAAATTCACGTTCTTATACGTTATATTCTTATCTGTTTGTGTTCTCGAGGCCGCGGCGAGTCACTTCCCCAATGGCCGTTTAAATTCCCGCTCTTTGTATTCTCTCTATATTCTGTCATCTTATTATCTGCTCATATTCTCGAGGCCGCGGCGAGTCACTTCCCCAATGGCCGTTTCAATTCTTGTTATTTAATTTTTGCACCATTCCCGTCCCCCCGAGGCCGCGGCGAGTCACTTCCCGCTATGGCCATTTAAACCCCATATTTTGCTATATCGCACTTGTCCCGCTCGTCCCGCCGGAGCAATCTCCCGTGGTGGCCCCTTCTCTCTCTTCTCTTATTTCTATGTTGCAGCAAACAAACACCAAAAGAAAGAAAAGAGGAGCCCGCGCGCGCTCCGCGTCCTCTCTGCTCTTCCCCGAACCGCGTGACGTCGCTCACAGATTGGCGATCACGGTGGGACCTCTACTGCTTCCTTTCGGCTACCCTTGCAAGTTCGGCACCACCCGTGCCTCTCCACCTTCGCGCCCGCGCGCGCCCCTGTTGTGCTCACGGCAGCACCGTCAGTTTTGATTGGTTCTTTGTTTATTATATGTCTGTTATTTCTATTATTTTCCCACTCCATATATCTGTCAGCATTCCATTGCATACATCCATTCCTCTTTTCTATCCTTTTTTTCATTTTTTGAGGATCACCCTTTCCCGGTGAAGGAAGGACTCTCCGTTTGGGAATTCCTCTCAACGGACTAGAATCTCCTACACTGGGACCTCCGTAAGTCCCCGACATCGAAGAATCTCCTCTTCGTTCACTGGGCTGGTTGTACCATTGAAGTTCCCCGGAGTTAGTCATTTCATTCGTGGTGAGACGAGAGACCCTAGCTGACACGGCGGTGAAACAAAAACAAACTAGGGTCCCCATTTTGTGTGAACTTCGGATCTCGCTAAAAATATAAAAAAAAAATCATCAAAATCAAAACACAAAAAGGGCGTAAAGGCATCCACTTGTTTGATAATCTCTGCTACCTACTTGCTAGTGTATGTTTTTGCATTCTGGGAAAACTGTGAGCATGTCTCACGAGTCTTTTGAGGAGAACCACCCTAGCCGTGGTTTGTCAGCCGACCCGCGAGTCTATGCTATGGACTCGGGTCCTTCTCATGACCCCTCGCATGAGGTGCAGGTTATTGCCGGGGACACGTCCCCGCCACAGGATATCACTTCCTTACTGGGCGTCCTCGCCAACACGGAGCTTACCTCTGAACAGCTCCGGGCCTTCCAGGCCATTCTAAAAGGGAAATCTGTTTCCCCCACGCCCCAGGAGTCAACTCCGGCCATCGCACCTCTCCAAGAGTCCGTGCAGGCCATTCCATCTCCCTCATTGGCGCAAGCCATCCAGTCTCCCTCGCTTCAAGGACAAGCGAGCCAACAACCACCCTCATTCCAGTTCCCATCACAATCTCAAACTCCCGTTGTTCCCCAGACACCGCTTCAGCCGGGGCCAACTGTCGGCGGTCCGACAGCTCCCTCTCATTCTGGGTTCCCCCCTCAAGTCTCCGGGAGACAGTTTCTCCCCCAGTGGCAAGTGCCACCTTCACCTCCAGAGGAGCTCGCCCAATCGCTCCTCAATAGGTTCATGCAGTTTCAAAATCTGAGAAGGATGGTGGACGTGAAAGCCACCCCGGAGGTTGCTTTGCCAATCCTTCCCGTCATTCATCTTCCTCCCTCCGAAATGCCCACGTACCGCAGATACAATGGTACCGGCAACCCCTTCATTCATCTCAAGGATTTCATGTATGAGTCCTCTTACTGGCAAAACGATCAGAGGTCCCTGGCATACCTCTTTCGGAGATCATTGGATGGTCCCGCGCTTGAGTGGTTCTATTCTCTGGAGCCCCGCGAGGCCGAGAATTTTGAAATAGTCCAGAGAAGGTTCTTACAGAAATATAGGGATAGGGTCGGTCCCTCACTCTCCATTACCGACCTAGTGGCCGAAAAGATGAAACCCGACGAGGATTTTGTCCGATATGCTGATAGATGGAGGTCTCTGGCGGAAAGAATAAGGGATACCCTCTCCGAGCCCGAACAAGTGAAGATGATTGTGTCTAATGCAACCCCACAGTTCAGACATGTCCTGGCCATGAATAAACTTACTACAATGGAGGAACTCTATGAAAGGGCCCGATACATCCAAACCCAGCTAAAAGACTCCCCCATCATGAACATGTTTGAGTCGCCGAAGCCCAAAGTGGTCAGAAAGACAGGCGCTGGTGTCCCGGGCGGAGCCACAGAAGGGGTCGTGACAAATGAGTAAGTCAGTGCGGTCAACAATGCCAACTATGCGGTCAACCCAAGGCCTCCACAAATGCCCCGACTTCCCCTTCAACCAGGTCCTTTCCCTCTTCGTCCTCCACCCCAAAATATTCCACCCCAGGATAATATGCCTCCATTGTGCCAACCCCAGCAACAACAACCACAACCTCAGCAACAACAACCACCGCTTCAGTACAACCAAGTTCCACCCCCTGGGAACTATGCTCCCCAACAGCAACAAAGGAGGCCGCTCGGTCCCAAGAGAGCCTACTATCCACCATTGCCAGAAACTTTAACAGACATTTTTAATGCCCTCATGGCATCAAACCAACTCGCCCTACCCAGAGAAAGGCCCGCGTGGCCCCCCAATGTTGATACCTCCAAATACTGCGTCTACCACAGGCAGCCGGGACACACAGTAGATTACTGCTTCCATTTCAAAGATTACATCCATGACATGAATGATGAACATCAAATAGATTGGGATGAGATGAGACGATACGTCGCGGCTCTCAAGGCTAGGAGACCTCCTCATAGGCCACAGCAGCAGTTACAACAGCAACAGCAACAGCAACCACAACAACAACAGCAGGCTCAGCAGGCCCCACAACAACAGCCCGACATGGGCATAATCCAGAATCCATTATCGGAGCACCAACAGCCCAATCATCAGGTTAACCCCATCTCCTCCTTCCCGGAAGTCGGGAGAGAGCAGGTGTGGCACCAGGAAAGTACCTCCATTCTTTCTACCTCCAAACCTATCGTCATGCAACCCCCTCACCTTGCCCGGGTAGCACCTCTCTCTCATCAACCCGCGTCAGTATCACCATCACCATTTCCACTACCATTGCGCCCTCTCATCCGCACCCCGACCTCCTATCAACCGACACTCTCCACTACGCCTTCACACCCTCTCACCTTCTCTCACTCCCCCACTTTACCATCCACCTCTACCACATTTACCCCTACGCCTTCTAAACCCCTTATCATCCGTCAACCATACATAACCCCGTCTTTCTCCACCACATCACCACTAATGCCTTCAAAACCACTCATCACCCACCATCCACCTCAAAACCATTACCCGTTTCAAACCTTACCCACTTCCACTTTGCCTCCGCCTCCACCTTCCAGACCCCTTATCCTTCATAATCCGCGCGATATCCCCTCTACCTCCACCATGCCTCCACCTAACAAACCCCTCATCAGAATCCCTGCTCCCGTCATCACCCCTGCTTCATCAACCATTCCTCCACTACTACCCCTCAAACCCCTATTAAAACCCACTGCTACCCCCACAGAGGTACAAAAGCCGCAGGCAATGGTGCTCCGGAGTGGAAGGATTTTCCACAGGGTTTTCCCCCACAACAGTCAGAATCCTGAGCTATCTCAGCCAGAGAAGGATGATGGAGAACAACCAGAAAGAGCTATCCCTGGAACACAGTATGATCTATTGAAACACCTGGATAAGACACCTGCTCGGATCTCCATCCTGGAGCTACTTCAAAGATCCACATCCCACCAGGCAGCCTTAATGGAGTACCTTCAAAGGGTCATGGTGAACGAGGACCTCCCTGTAGAAAAGATTTCGACCGTCCTGACCCCAACAGACACACAACCGGCCATCATATTCCACAACTACGAGCTCGCTCCCAAGGAAGCTCGGAAATATGCATTGTGCATTTCAATAAAAATTAATGGGGTATCCATAAACCCGTGTCTTGTGGACACGGGTGCGTCCATAAATGTGATCTCCATGTGCACTCTTCAGTTGTGTGGGATCGACGAGGAACAAATAAGACCTTCCTCGATCACGGTCACGGCCTATGACAATAGCAAAAGGCCGCCGCAGGGGATGATTATCCTGAAGGCAGAACTAGGCCCCATGTCAATTCCCACGGAATTCCATGTTCTCGACATGGACCCCACATTTAAGGCTATACTGGGTCGCCCTTACATCGAAGCCATGGACGCTGTGCCTTCCACCAACCATCAGTGCCTGAAGTTTCCTTACAATGGGAGAATTATTAAAGTGGTCAGTACACCTGTCCTTCACGCAGTGGATGCTATCAACACCTCTCTGCCTTCTGTTTGGCCGTCTCATCGGCCCATATTATCACTGCTGGACGTGCGTGATCCATCTCACATTCCACTAGCACCAAAGGAGCCGGTCAGGGCAACCGCAACATCATGTCTCCCTTTTCACTCCAAAGGTTGGGAGATTATGAGGAACATCGGCTATCAACAGGGAAAAGGTCTGGGAATATTGTCAGTCAATCTAGGAATGATAGGCCGAGGGTAGTACCTAGGAAGAAGTCCAAGGGGAGGCAGATCCCTCGTCGATTCCTTCTGGATTTGGCCGCCAGGTGTCAGGCCCTTCTTGCCATCCCCCAGTTGTTAGAAAATCCCATCCAGCTACCCGAAATAGAATGCGAGGGCGACTGTGCACCTGATGAAGGGTATGAAGTCTACGAGATCACGGATGAAGAATGCCCCACTGAAGATGAGGGTGAAAAATATGAAGATGCGGCGGGCGCATACGCAAGTGGAATGAGGAGATTCGATGAGCCGTCAACCGCCGTAGAAGAATCCACCAAAGAAGTCAACTTGGGAACTGAGGAAGACCCTAGGATCATCCTCATAAGTGACAACCTACCACCCTCTGAAGAAGAGGCATTAATTGAGGTTCTCAAGGAATATAAGGACACGTTTGCATGGAGCTACGAGGATATGCCGGGTCTGGATTCAACCTTGGTCGAACACCGTTTAACCCTAAAACCAGGGTCCATCTCGGTAAAACAAAGGTTAAGGCGTTTCCACCCTCAGATGGCTTTGAAAATGAAAGAAGAGGTCGATAAGCTCCACAAAGCCAGGTTCATTAGAGTCATCCTTTATCCTCAATGGGTGGCGAACATTGTCCCGGTCATGAAGAAAGATGGGAAAGTCAGGATTTGCATCGACTTCCGGGACCTTAACCGCGCGTGTCCAAAGGATGATTTTCCCTTACCTCACATTGATGTGCTGATTGATAACACGGCAGGCCACGAAACCCTCTCTTTCATGGATGGATTTTCAGGATACAATCAAATTCGTTTGGCAGAAGAGGATCAGGAAAAGACGTCATTCACTACCCCTTGGGGAACATATTGTTACGTGGTCATGCCGTTTGGGTTAAAGAATGCTGGAGCTACTTACCAAAGAGCGATGATGGCCATATTTCATGACATGATGCACATATATCTGGAAGTGTATGTGGATGACTTATTGGTGAAATCAAGGACCAGGATGGAACATCCAGAAGTTTTGGCTAAGGTCTTGCAAAGGTCAAGAGAGTTCCAATTGAAAATGAACCCGAAAAAGTGTGTGTTTGGTGTGTCGTCGGGTAAATTGCTGGGGTTCATTGTGAGTAAAAGAGGGATCGAGATAGATCCCGACAAAGATAAGGCCATCAGGGATATGCCACCTCCCAAGAATTTGAGGGAAGTTCGAGGTTTAATCAGGAGGTTGCAGTTTATTCGTCGGTTTGTGTCTCAACATTCACAAAGGTGTAGACCTCTCTACGAGTTGACCAAGCCAGGAGTAGAATTCCACTGAAATTCTAAATGTCAGAAAGCTTTTGAAGGGTTGAAGGAATATCTGGCTAGTCCACCCGTTCTCATTCCACCCAAACCAGAAAAATCTCTGATCCTTTACGTCTCAGTCTTGGATGACTCCGTGGGAGCCGTCCTCGCACAAGCTGATGAAGAAGGCAAGGAACAGGCAACCTATTACTTGTCCAAACTTCTCAATCCCTGTGAGCAGAAGTACACCGTCATGGAGAAAACCTGTGCTGCCCTCGTTTGGGTAGTGCAGAAATTGAAACACTACTTCTTGGCTCATGAGGTCCACTTGATTGCTCGGATGAATCCTATCAAATTCCTTCTGGAGAAAGCCGTCCTTACGGATAGGCTAGCACGTTGGCAAAGTTTTCTCTCTCAGTTCGACATCACCTACATCCAACAAAAGGTGATTAAAGGCTATGCCATAGCCAAGCATCTCGCTCACCATCCTCTTCCCAAGTTCGATCCCGTCCAATCAGAGTTTCCAGATGAGGAACTAATGTCTGTCAACCAATCAGATGAGCCAATGTGGACACTATATTTTGATGGAGCTCTGAATTCTCAAGGGAGAGGAATCGGCATCGCCCTCCTGTCACCTGAAGGCCTCACATTTCCATTAGCATACCAGCTCAAATTTCCAGTTACCAACAATATAGCCGAATATGAAGCTCTTCTAGCTGGCCTAGAACTCGCCCATTCTTTTCGTATCACTGAGTTGCGAGTCGTAGGTGATAGTCAACTCATCCTTCGCCAGGTGCTCACTAAGTATCGCACTCGCGATCCCAAACTCAAGCCATACCAAGAACTCACTGCTGCCTTTGCCAAATTATTCGCAAAACTGATCTTTGTTCATATCCCTCGTCATCAGAATATTCTCGCCGATGCCCTTGCCTCGTTGGCTTCGGCCATAAGGTTCCCTCTAGGAAGATGGTTTAAGTCCATTTCCATCTATAAACTTCACGCCCCTGCAATCGATGATGCTTCCTACGTAAATATCAAAGACATGATAGCAAGGAAGATCCTGTAGGAAGATATCCTTGAAAAGAGGGAAATCATGTTGGCAGAGGCCGAAGAAGAACCGGCTGATGAAGAGAAACCATGGTTCTATGAAATTGTCAAATACTGCCAAGATCAGTCTTATCCTGAAGGGGCCACCGCAGAGGACAAGAAAGCCATAAGAAGGGTGGCTCAGAAATACACATTGGTTGGAGGTCTACTCTATAGGAGGAGCCTTACTGGTATTCTGTTAAGATGTCTTGGTGACGATGAGATTTGGAAATGTGTAGAAGAGACGCACTCGGGTGTGTGCGGTGGCCACGTGAATAGTCAGATGCTCGCCAAGAAGATCATTCGTCAAGGCTTTTATTGGCCCACTATGGAAGAGGATTGTGCTGTCTATGTCCGTAGGTGTGTCAAGTGTTAACTTCACGCCGATAAAATCCATTCACCATCTTCCTCACTTCATCCAATATCCTCCCCATGGCCTTTCTCCATGTGGGCATTCGACATCATTGGTCCCCTAGGTGATCTCAATTCCCTCACCAAGCAGAAATCTTTCATCCTTACTGCGACGGAATACTTCACCAAATGGGCCGAAGTCGAAGCTTACGCGGAAATCAAGGCGTCAACAGTTTGCAAGTTCATCATGAAGAACATTCTCGCCAGATTCGGCATCCCAAGCACGATCGTCACCGAAAATGGGCCACAATTCATTTCTCAGGACCTACAGGACCTCTGCAAAAGGTACGCAATTGCATTGCATCATTCATCGCCATATTACCCACAAGGTAACGGCCAAGCGGAGGCCACCAATAAAACATTGCTCAAAATCATCAAAAAAACCTACGAGTCTAGTAAGTTTTCAGACTGGCCAGAAAAGCTTATCGAAGCTCTATGGGCCTATCGCACTTCAATCCGTACCCCCACCGGGCAGACTCCATTTGCCCTTACTTATGGTATGGAAGTGGTAGTCCCGTACGAGACTCTGATCCCTTCTCTCAGGGTATAATTGGACGAGGAATTTCCCCTCGACGATCGTCGTAATTCACTCCTCGCCCAGTTGGAACTCTTGGATGAGAAGCGGCTGGCCGCCGCCGAACACGCGCGTGTGTATCAAAATAGACTCTCTCGCTTTTACCAAAAGAAAGTCGTTGAGAGAAAATTCAAAGTCGGTGAGATGGTCGTAAAAAGAATTTTTGTCAAACCTGGAGGGCCGCGTTCTAAGCTCCAACCCAATTGGGAAGGACCATTTGTAATTCAAGCCGTGTACCCTGGCAACGCCTACAAGCTAGTCAACGTCGAAGGGACCGAGTTATCCCACCCCTGGAATGGGCTTTATCTTAAGAAATACTACCCTTAGCACAAAATAAAAAAAATGATGAAAAGATAAAAAACATCAAAAACAAAGAAATATTGAAAACCACTAAAAATATGGAAAATTCAAAATGCCGATGCCTGGCAGTCACCATGTAGTTAAGTCCCTGCATCTAACCTTCATATTAGGATAGGGCCCATTAAGGCTTGGTAGGCACCGGGTCTTGGTTTGCCAGAACCGTAGAGACCCCTGTCCGGCCACGTCGGCCTATGCTCGCTCGAAGGAAGCTAACATGTGTTCACTTTTATATTTTATTCAAAAAAGTTGGTAGCATCACCTACGGTAGGGCCACACCTAGAAGATCTCCGGAAGCTGTAATCTTTATTCTTTTCTCTTCGACCAAATGAGACAGTCGGCGCCCTTAAAACGCTGAGCATGAGAAACCAAAACTCAAACCCCAAAGGCAAGAGTAGGATCCATTTCCTCGAGCATCGATCAGAGCACGAGAAGAGGGCAGTGTCCCCGCAGGCATACGAAAAGGGAGCCCACAAACGTCAAACGACTATATCTCCCTCACAAAAAGAAATATGAAATCAAAATCAAGAGAAAAGCCTGGTCGTGACCGTGCCTGTTACGATAAACGGAACCCCTCAAAGCAAAAGTCTGAATCCACAAAAGGGGCCGTGAAAATGTAAATGCTCGAGATTTGGTCCGAAGTTGTCCGAAGGGAAAGAGTTAATGGGCCCTTATTCGCTCACCGGGTTAACGGCTTTGCCGGTCCTCTCAGGAGGTTTATCCCCTACACTCTTCCTTCTCCCTCTAAAGATGAAGGTTCGATGGAATTTCTGAAAGGTGAAAACTGCCCAGGGTCTGCGACCTTATTTTAATATACACATTTGGTTGCCCACTTTGAAAAGCAAAAGCTATCGCTGCGAAGGAGTCTCCGTGTTTCTGGCTGGTCAAGACCCCTGTTTACCACCTTGATGTCTTCTTGTTTAACCTCGGGCTTAGGCCAATGCAAGCGCGTCACCTATGGGTGCGACGGTGTCTGATTCCGGGTCAGCGTCGCGCGGTTGGTCGTTAGGGTTCCAGGGTGTTCCATCTTATACCATCTAGAGTTGTGAGGAAACAGACCCGGGTCGGGGGAAATCATTTACCTCAAACACCTTTTGGGTGAATCCCTGTGGTCGGAAGCGACTGGGAGCCTAAGCATGGCATGACGGTATTGTCATCAGGGTAAGTCTTAGCCGGCGGGATCATCATTCGAGGGGTCTAGATGCCCAAATCAACCTAGATATGCACTTAGGATACCTGGGAGGTTAGTAAGAAACCCCTGTTCTCACGAAGGTCAGGTGCCATTTGGGTGCTTGCCGGGCGTTAGCAATAAAAAAAAATCGTAATGATAAAAGCAAAAAAAAAATGGAAAAGAGAAAATGCACATATTTGCAAAGAAAAAAAATCTTTTTATGATAAAACAAAAAAATATCAAATATAAAAAAGAAAACAAATCAATTTTGCATGATTACATTTGCGTGCAGCATCTCACTTTTAATACCGCTTGCATTCGTGTGCTTGCCTGTCGCATTTATCATCACCGCATCTTTCCCTTGTCTTCGTTAAATAAAGGCTTGGCCCCTTGACCAGTTATCAAGGACAGTCACAGTGACCATTTGCTTATTGAGCAAGGGGCCAAGTCAGAACAGAAATTCTGATTTGTTTGTTTCAGTGATGTGTGCAGGGATTCAGGCAACAGAAGTAAAGGTGAAAACCAAACAAACCGAACCTTGTATTTTATTCCAAAAAACAAAAAAAAATTACATCAAGTTCCGCCCTCTCTCTCTGCATTACTCGTCCCACTACTCTCCGGACAAAACACTCTCAAAGGTGCTACCCAACTACGAAAAGCGGTACTCCTACCGCTCTGTACTCCTCTTCCTATTCCCGCATCCCGACGTTGATCTACGGAAGCAGTAGACAAGCTACCAACACGAAAGCCACGCTCTCGTGCTCTTCGGTAGCGCTCCTCACCATCTCTCAGCCACTGTTCAGCAAGGCCAAGGCTGATTCGGAGTTTGAATAGTTGGGCCTCCATGGCCCTTCGTTCCTCCCTTTCAGTCAATCTGTTGGCTCTTTCTCTCTCCGCGTCTCTTTCTCTCTCTGCACGTTCTCTCTCACGGTCTTCCCTCTCCAACTGGAGAGTGATCCTCAGTTCCACGGCATCCCTAGAGGAGTCGTCATCAGGATGACGCCACAGTTCCCTCTCCAGTTCTGCTATCCTAGCCTCCTTCTGCGCAGCTTGGGCAAGCGCTCCTTCCGTCTCCTTTTCCTGCCAAATGTACCATCTCAGATACGCGATAAGGCGTAAACCAAGAGAACCCAACACTAAAACTTTTACCTGTATACAGAGCATCCCTTCTGCCTCTGCGGCACGCTGCGTGGCATGAGCAAGTTGCTCATGAAGCGAGTCAAGTTCTGAGGTGGGAATCTACAAGCTGGAAGAGGCACCACCCACTCCCATCGCTGGGGAAGCCGCGCCAATCTGGGCATGCTACGACCGCGTGAATTAGCAGCCAACATCTGGAATCTGGGGTTTTAATTAGGAACGTACTGTACACCTACCAAGGCGCTCGTAGCTCCGCGGGCATCGCCCAACTGTTGTTCCATCTCTGCCAAGCGAGTTCGTAAATTCGCTATCATGGCATCCCGGACATCCTGCAGCCTTACAAGTCAGCATTTTCACCAGAAAACCAAAAAAGGAGAAAGAAGAAAAGAGAAAAAGGGGAAACCTACCTCCACAAGTCCCCAGGGTTGGAGCCGCTCTGCGTACTTTATCCTATATAGACGCAAATAGTCTTCGCTATCCCGCGCCTGCGATTCTACAATCATGCCACCCCGTTGCCAATCTTCGTACTGTTCGGGGAATCGCACGCGCCAGTCAATACAGGTCGCCGGTCCCCGCGTCTTTCTCCCGACACGAGGTGGCGCAGCCGTATCCACCCATTCCTGAGCCAGTCCTAAAGTCCTCATAACCAATCGTAGCCGAAGTGGCTCGATTTCATTCAGGCAGTGCATCCACAGTTCCCGTCCAAATCGGGCACGACTTGCTAGAACCCACGGCTGGTCGGCATCGACCATGTCTGAGTAGGGTCTCCAGTTTACCATCGCTGCAGGGAACTCCTGTAGCTCCCGCCTTAGCACCATCAGTTGGTAGGTTAGGGGTGCCGCACTCATGATGGGTTCCCACCGCCTGGCTAGCGGCACCATCGCAGGTCGCCAATGCCGAGCTCTCCCCATAGGGAGGTAATAATAGCTCCACAGCTGCTCGGCGCAGGCCATCAGAACTTTGCAAAAACACAAAAAAAAAATACAAAACAAGCAAAACCAAAAATACCTGGATGAATGGTGTGAAACCACTCACAGTCATCTCACGATCCGTTTCTTGGAATAGGCCTGCAAACAAGTGTGCCAGCATGGCGGCTCCCCAGGCATAATACCCTACTCTTTCAAGGTCTGACAGCAGCTCCAGGAAGCAACATTAGATACCGTCCCCTTTCGAGCTCAGTACCAATCTCCCCAAAAGGAAGAGGAGAAATCTCCTCAAATCTATGTTGCATCTTTCCCAGTCGTCGAAATCTGTGCAGTACACGGCGCGGCATCCTTTTTCTATCCTTTCCATGAACTCTTCTGAGGATCATCGTCCCGCCGACGAGTGTCGGTGAGCCCTAATGCATCCATCAGGGACGCCCTAGCTACCGACCTGTTTTTCCGACCATCCAGGTCCAAACCTAGTAACTTCTGGGCACCTTCTCTGTAGTCCGCGTAAGTGACTCCGGTCACTGCCTCGCCCTCTACCTTCAGGCTTGTGATCCGGACCACATCCTCCAAGCTGGGCACCATGTGCCCCCAGGGCATCAGGAATGCCCGGCTCACTGGGTCTCATCTCTCACACAAGGCTTGGATCAGGACTAGGTCAAGCTGGATCAGCTTGATCCGAAGGAAGGTACCAAATCCCATCACGTCTAGCCTCGCCTTCTGAAAATCTGGGAGGCCCCTGTACGCTGCTACTACCAACTCCCATAAGATTTGTGATTTCATCACAACCTACACATACAAGGAATGGGGGTGAGGTTTGGTCAGAAGAAAGGAAGAAAGAATGAGAAAAGGGCAAGAAAACTTGGCTTACGAGTTGTGATTGGGCCCTTTCGCTGAAGTGCCCTTCAAGGTCTGAAAGCCTCCTAGAACTACTACCACTGGACCTGCTTCTCTTCGAGGAATGGGAAGATTCGCCCTCCATCCAACTCTCAGAATTTTGAACTCCTCCTCTCCCGTAAGAAATTGTGCTCCTCGAGTTAGCTCTCGATATACCTGGGAGGATAAAAGGGACAAGAATTTATAGAAATGGAAGGAGTGCGGGCCAAGATTGCCTCCAATAATAGCCCTCGCAATGAGGCACCGCCCAAGCGGTCCCATGTGTCGCTTCACCGCTCGCACAGGGTGATTGACTGGACGAAGAATAGGACGAATAGCCCCTATGTTGTCTAGGGATACCCTATCATAATTTGGAGGACGTCCGCAAAATTTGACATAACATCCGGGAAAAGGAACTAGGGCCGTCATTATTGACTTCGACGGCAGATTCCCGTGGAAAATGGTCACAACAAGATGCGATTCTCTGCTTGGGGCGGAGTCCCGACAGACCTATCACATGGGAACAGTGCAAAGGAGAAAAAGTGTAGGGAAGAAGGAACGCACAAAAGAACAAATAAATAGCAGAAAATCAAATCACTCCATTCATAATTCTACATAAGCTGTCACAAACACTACAATCATAGAGAGGTGGCGGGTCCACTAGCTCGCCAATCCTCACCATCACTCATCTCTCTGGGCACTCTCCTCCTCTCCCCCGAGGTGAGGGTCCCTCAGAAGCCTCCGGGATCCCCGTGCAGTAGCACCTGCCTCGCCTCTGGGCGCCTGCTCCGCAGTAGTGACTCGCTGCTCCTCCCCTGGGGTGGCAAAGAAGCCACTGGCGGCAAAGCGACCGGACTGGCGGAGTCGCTCCCCGAACTCTCGCGCTCTCTCATAGCGCGTCTCCATCCCTCCTAGCCTCTGCACGACGGCCTGAAGGCCCAGCTGGAGCTCCCTCACTTGGGCCTCCAAGGCCCTCCTCTCGGTCAGATCCCGCTGTCGCTCGGACCTTCTCTCGGCTTTCTCTCTCTCTGCCTCTCTCCTCATCATCTGCAGAAGAACCCTTAACTCCAGGATGTCTGGAGAAGGTCTCTCCTCACCGCGATGCCGCAGCTCCGCTACAGTCGCCACCCAGGCGTCACGCTCCTCTTCCGCCCGGGTCGCGCGGGCCACCGCACCGGCAAGTTGCTCCCGGAGGGAGGCAATCTCGAGAAAAGGGGCCGAGGAACTGGAAGATCCGCCAGCCACTCCCACCGTCGCTGTCTGCTGGGCACGCTGGAACAAAATAAACAACAACCATCAGTGAAACTCCAAAATCTGAAGTTAAAAGTGCGGCACATAACTTACCAGGAGCGACAACTCATGTTGAGCGACGGCCAGCTGCCGCCTAGTCTCTGACAGTTGGGCGCGCGAGCCGCCGATGCCACGCGTGTCCCCAGCTTGGGGAAGCCCCGCGTAGCTCTCTCTCTGCCGCCGCAGGAAGTCGGCACTGTCCTGCACCAGTATACCCCCTTGCTGTCCAGGGAGACGTACGGGCCACTCCTCGAGCCTCGCCTTGCCGCGACTCTCCCTCCTGACGCGGCTCGGCTCGTCCGCACTCGCCCACTCATCGGCCAGACCCAGGGTCCTTGCCATGTCCTGCACCAAGAAAGGGGTCCCACATCAGTCAAAAGGAACGCGTCCCCTGTCTAGGACGCGTCCATCATTTGAGTGCAACACTCGCCGAACCCTTTCCCCCTCGCGCGGCTCGCTTCAAAACCCAAAATGAATTAAAAGAGGAAGAGATCGAAGCACCTACCGAACCGTGTTCACCTCCTCCTACGCCATCGGGCCCCTCAGGTCCCTCGGGGGCCCGGAGCGGCCCTTCCTCCTTCATGGACGCCGTTCCGTGCTCGGGCGCGTCCCTCCTTGGGCGAGGAGTCCCGCGTCCCTCTCCACCTTCACCGTGGTCAGGCCCACTGAACTCCATCGATCAAAAGAGGAGGAAGACGAGAAAGGGGGCAAGCGAGTTTCGGCAGAAGGCGGGCTCGTTTGCGGGTAAGGCACGGGAGAAGAAAGACCACCCGTCGCTTTAAATTTGAAATCAAGGATTAAGACGCGTCCTCGCGCCTGGACGCGCCCAAAAGGGGGAAAAGGAAACAAAATCCCCCCGTGCAAAGCGTAGTTCCCCGCTGTTCAGGGCAAGGTCTCGCGGAGCGTGCCTCAAAGGACAACTCAGTGCAAAGAAGAAAGTGTGGGAGAGAGAAAGGTACACACAACACAAAAAAGCCATTTACATTTCATATAATAGCCGAAAGTACATCATACAGTGCGAAGGGTGACGTACAAGCAACTCTCTAACTCTCACCGTCACCCTCCTGGTCATCTCCTTCCTCCCTCCTCTGACGGGGATCTCTAGGGGGCCTCTGTGACCTCTGTGAACCCTGAGAAGCCGTGCTCGCCTCTCCAGGTGGCACCATGCCAGCCTCCAAGGTACGGCGACGCTGCTCGGCCGAGGAAACTAGAAAACTACCCACAGAAAAGGAACCGGACTGACGAAGTCACGCACCGCGCTCCTTCGCCCTCTGATACCGCTCCTCACTCTCCCGAAGTCTCCCCTCCGCCGTGCCAAGACTCAGCCGGAGCTCCGACACCTGGGCCACCAGAGCTCTCCTCTCGTCCCAATCTCGATATCGCTCTGCCATCCTGTACTCCCTTTCTTTCTCCATGGTCTCCCTATCCCTCTCCCTCTCTCTCTCTAGGGTCTCCCTATCCCACTCCCTCTCTCTCTCCATGGTCTCCCTATCCCTCTCCCTCTCCTCTCTCTCTCTCACCGCCTCCCTCCTCGACAGCTCGAGGGCGATCCGCAGATCCAGCACGTCACGAGGGAGCTCCTCAGCCTCCCGTTGACGCTCCTCCTCCAGCTCCGCAATCCGGGCGTCACGCTCTGCCACCCAGGCATCGCGCTCTGCCACCCAGGCATCGCGCTCCTGCTCAGCACGAACAGCATGGGCCAGGGCCTCCCGAATCTCGGCCACCTGTCAAAGCACGCATGCACCGTAAGAGAACAGTGATAGAAGGAAAGCAGCTAGAAAAGGGTCGGGGCCAACCAAACACTCACTCGAGCCTCGCGGTCACGCTCGGCCTCCTCAGCCCTAGCCACCGCGTGCGCCAGCTGCTCCTGGAGGGCAGAAACCTCCGGAGGAGGGCCCCGCGAACTGGAACCCGCTCCACCAGCCATCCCGACTGCCGCTGTCTGGTGGGCCCGCTGAAACACAGGGCAAACGTCAGTCAAAGGCTAAGCATCAAAAATCCAGATCACAAAAAATGCATTGCATAGACTCACCAGGATCTCCAACTCCTGTCGGATGGCCACCAACTGCCGCCTGGCGTCCGCCAGCTGGGCCCGCAGGTCGGCGATCATGTTGTCATGAGCATCCTGCATTGCACATAAGTCAGTACCACATGCATATACATATAGAAGGGTGAAGCATTTTCATTTCACACTTACCCCTGCCATACCACCGAAGGAGAGGCGGTCCCCGTACGTAGCTCGATATCGTCTCATGTAATCTGTGCTGTCCTATACATGGGACACCACTGGGACCCCGCCCTGCTGCCAGTCCTGGTACTGTGCTGGGAAGCGGGTACGCCAGTCCACAATCTTCGCCTTCCCCTTGGTCTTCCGCCCAATGCGGGCCGGCGCATCTACATCAACCCACTCCTGGGCTAGCCCCAACGTCCTCATGACCAGTCTAAGCCGCAGCGGCTCGATCTCGTTCAGACAATGGACCCACACGTCCCGCCTGAAACGAGGAAGACCCGCTACAACCCAAGGCTGGCCAGCGTCGCCCATGCCTAGGTAGGGCCTCCACACCACCTGCATCACCATACATACATCATATTAGTTACCATTCAGTCACACGCATAAACACAAAAAAAATCATACGCATCATACCATGGCCTCGGGATACTCGCTCAGTTCCCGATGAAGTGACGCCAGCTGGTAGCCGTGGGGTGCTGCAACCACGACCGGCCTCCACTGCCGCGCCAGAGGCACGGCCCTCCTGTTCCCATGCCTAGCCCTCCCCATCGGGAAATAGTAATAGCTCCACACCTGCATCCATCATACATCATTAGTGCAATAATTGCATATTTAACTGTGGGAATGCATAAATAAAATGTTTACCTGGAGGAAAGGTGCGAAGCCGCTGACTGTCGTCTCCTTCTCCGAAGTCTGGGAGAGATCAGCAATCAAATGGGCAAGCAGAGCCGCTCCCCACGCGTAGTGTCCCACTCTGTCCAGATCCGCCAAGATCCCGAGGAAACGGCAGTGGATGCCATCCCCCTTCGTCCCCATCAGAAGGCGGCCCAGGAAGAAGAAAAGAAACCTCCGAAGATCTAGGTCCACCAGCTCCCTCTCGCTCGGATCCTGGGTGAAAGCTGCACGAGCATCCCCCTCCAGTCGAGCCAAGAACTCCGCTCCAGTCTCGCTAACCCGCTGGCGCGGGTCGACGAATCCGAGCGCCTCCATGATCTCCACTCGGCCGACTACCCTGCTGTCTCTATCAGTCACGCTCGTCTCTAACCACAGCAGGTCCAGGGCACTCTCTCGGTAGTCGGGGTAGGTGACCCCGCTGACTGCCTCTCCGTCAACCCGTAGCCCGGTAATCTGAGCCACGTCCTCTAGTGTCGGCACCATGTGCCCCCAGGGCATCAAAAATGCCCGGCTCGATGCGTGCCACCGCTCCCTCAATGCCTGGATAAGAGGAAGGTCGAGCCGGAAGGGCTCGATCCTAAGGAAAGCTCCAAAGCCCATGGCGTCCACACGCGCCCTCTGGAAATCCGGCAGCCCACGGTATGCTGCCACCACCAGGGACCAGCTAATCCGGCCCTTCATCACGCCCTGCAAACCACAAAACCAACAAAGAACACATCAGCATCATGAACAGTAATAAACAATAACACTGTATATATACTACTTATTCTTTTTTTTTATTTTTACTTTTTTTAAAATATTTATATTTTCTTGTGGAGGCGTCCAACTCTCTGGACGCCTCCTTCCAATTTACATTTTTCCTTTTTTAGAAAAAAACTCAAAACCAAATTTATTAATAATATGTATATTTTTATGGAGGCGTCCAGGGCTTAGGACGCTTCCTTATTTTTTAATTTTATTTTATTATTTACGTAAATAAATAAATAAATAAAAATAAAAAGTGGAGGCGTCCAGGCCCCTGGACGCCTCCTTCTCTCACTACTCGGCCTTCTCTCACAGCCTCTCGCACGCCCGTTTTAGCCTATTGAACCACAGAGTGAGAATTTCGAAGTACTTACCGGGTCGTGATCGTCCTCTCCCGCGTCACCAGCATCCGCAGCGGCCTCCGCGGCCAGAAGCGGCACCTCCATCATCTCCTCCGCAGCAATCTCCTCTGCTACGGCCTCCTCGGCATCATCCCTCAACCTCCTCGCACGACGAGCCAGTCGTTTCCGCTTCTCTGGACCCTGGCTCGATCCTCTTCGCTCCATTGGGACTAAGAATGGGTCGTTTGGAGTGGCTGGACGGTCAGAATGAACAGTATAAGTGAGTAGGGGGGGAGCCCTCCCCCCTATATATAGATTGACCTTTTATTGGGGCGTCCAGGCGCCTGGACGCCCCCACACTCTTTTATTTTTTTCAAAATTCAAAAAAATAGGGGCGTCCAGGCGCCTGGACGCTCCCATAAATAAAACAAATAAAAAAATAAAAAAAATCAAAATAGGGGCGTCCAGGACCTTGGACGCCCCCAAAAATAAATTGTCAAAAAAATAATAATAAAAATAAAACTTAGGGGCGTCCAGGCCCCTGGACGCCCCCATAATAAAAAAATATATATATATAATAAAAGAAAAAAAGATAAGAATATAATCCAAACAAAAGAAAAAGAAAGAAAGAAAAAGAAAAACCACGAAAAAGATAATAATTAACGGAGGTCCAAAACATCCAAATGCCAGATTTTATTCCATCAGAAAGCAGAATGAGCTACATCAGGGGTTTAGGCGCCTTAGGCCTTAACTTCCCCAGTTCGGTTACATAAGCCCTCCACGGCTCGCATTCTTCCACCACGTGTGCTAATGCCTTTCCCGCAACACTTGTCTTCCAGGGAGCTTTAATGGCCTTCGCTTCCTTCGCATCCGCTTCAGTGCCCAACTCCCTCTTCTTCAAAGGAACGATGCCAGTCGGTGGCGGGAACGAATGGCGTGGGATGCCAATCTGGAGGCAGCACTGATACGCGTTGTATAGAACAAACTCGGACGCGCTGATCAGTTGAAAATCAACTTTGGGGGAAGGCCTCATGTGGAGATCAAGCGAAAGTAAACATGCCGGTGCGCAAGTAAAGAAGCCTTGTGTCACGGTGCGGAAGTGAGACCGCCAGTCTTCACGTTTCTTCAGCCACGGAACGCGGTTCACTACGGTACCACCGAAGCCTAACACGTCGGCTATGTGATGAAGAGGGCTTTGTGGGAAGAGCTTCGAAGCGGTTGGCATTCCCTCGCGGTGGTCGAATTTGAAATGTAAATCCAGCCAGCAATTCAAGACAAGTGCACAACCAAATGGAGGCTTACCAATGCTCGAGACAGTAGAACCGCTGTAAAGATAGGCAAGGACGGCGGGTCCCACCCTCTTTCCACGCCAGATCCCACAGATAGCACCCAGTTGGTCTTCCTCCACCATGTTGTCGGTATAAGGGAACAAGAGAGCACCCGCCAGACAAATGGTGAACCCCTTCATGATTCCCTCCAAATAGTCATCGTCTGGTGACCCTCTCAGGGCGTCCATGACCCACTCCGCAAGCTTTTGGAGATCGATCCCCTTTTGAGTACAGACCTTTCTGGCTGCGTCGGGCGGCATGAAGCTTCCAAGGACGCTTTCAGAAGTCCCCCGTGTCAGCATCCGCATAGCCTTCACCTTCCCGTCACTCTTAAATTTCTTCAATCCAAGCAGAAGCTCCACCTCCTCAAGGAGGATGGTCACCTCGAAGGTCGGGAAGATAAAAGTGTGGGTCTGGGGATGCCAGATCTCCACTAGTGCGCCCATAGCCGCCCAGTCCATACGAATCTTCTCGTAATGCTTGGCGTGAATAAGGAGCCCCTGCAGATGCCACTTCGAGAGTATGGCCCTCATGCCAATGGAGATATTGGAAGTCAGCTTTGAAAGTCATGGCAGCTTGGAAAACTTCCTCGGGCCTGGGAAGAGTGGATATGGCTGGAAGAGGAAAGAAGAAGAAATGAGGGAAGTAAGAAGAAGGTTCACGTGGAGAAATTTGAAAAGAGTCAGCTTACCATATGCGACATGATCGTCCCACTCAGATGACCCTCGAGGTCGGAAAGTCGCCTAATCTCGCTGCTAGGCTTGCTCCTCTTCATAACGCGGGTAGACTCTCCTTCCATCCTGAAATCTCTAGATTCTCCTCTCCTTCCTCTCCTGAGCTTCCAAAACCCACCTTGGTGCATTTGAATGAACTAGCCTAAGGGGAGTTCTTATAGGAAGGGAAGATCACTACAGGACGGAACATGTCACATCAGTGGTCATTGTCAAGATTTTGTCTGGATCTCCTTTGTACTGTGGTGCGATTCTGCTATGATTCTGCTACTTTATGATGTTGCTAGCCTTTGCTGGCCTGTGCAGGTTTTACTAACGGACGTCTTTATCCTATCTCCTCTCCCACCTTTCATTGGTTGGTCCCACCATGTCATGCATCGTAGTATATGATACGTACGCTACTAGAACATGTCGAGGACCGTGCGGCCTGAACGAATCTGGGATCTGAGTTCCCCTTCAACAAAAACGGTGATGATCCCGGAAGAATTTGGGCTGTACGGATAGGCCGTCAATTTGTGATAGAATGGGGACGACGGTTCCATTCAGTGAGTTGGTACGCGGATAAACGGGCCCCAGCCCAGTATCAGCTCACCGGGTCGGTATCCTGACCCGTTCTTTACAAGTTGACAATATTATCCTTGGCTATTTTCTATTTTAGTTTGTTTTAAATTTTTCTTTGAACCCAGCATGCATTCATATAGGACTTTGATTTATTGCGGAAGATCATTCAAGTGATTCGATTGTGAAAGCCGTTGTGCCCCAATTCCCACAAATATGAGATATTCCACTCCGAATGAAATACTGAGTTTCCTTGAGACAGCCCTACACTGCTCTTCCAAAGGAGACCCTTGTTTGGACAGACCCTCAGATATTCCTTTACCTTTTTTGACCCACCTTGGCCGCAGCACTTCCACACTGGCTGGTAACCGCTCCCCAAAGGTGAAACCTCCGGTTTATGACCCAGGTACTTCCACACCGAGAGGTTGGTCTCCTTTTGTTTCGTGCCTGAGCGCACATCTCACCCTCCCTTATTTGATCTCCGTCCAAGCAATCGTCAATATTTGAAAGACCTTCTTCAAGGTCGCCTCATTGAAACTCCAGGAAAGATTCCAAACAGTAACGTCAAAAGCGTGTCTCATCACACCTTGGCATCAACTTATCAGTCCGCTCCCACTTCACTCCACTCCACTTCGATACCATTCCACTACGTGTCGCTCCCTTGCAAAGCAGACGCTAAGGCGGGGCAGCTGTAGACACGCCATTCCTGACGTCTCCTGAGAAAGTCTCATATTACTATACAACGCCCCGCAACGGCTTACGCATTTTGAATCACTCAAGTGCTTCCTTTTCTCGGGTCTTCTTCTGCCTTTTTCGGCATCCAGAATCGTCTCGTCACGGCATTCGGACGGCATCAACACCAGTCAGACGTATTAAGAGGTTCCGGAACCAAGATGTTGACTGCCGGGCGGCCGCCGATTGAGGACCCGGGTGGGTCTTAATGGGGGCGTCCAGGCCTCTGGACGCCCCCATATTTTTAATTTATTTTATTTCTTTTCTCAGGACCCAAAACTAATTAAAAAAATAATATATATATATATATATATATATATATATATATTAATGGAGGCGTCCAGGCCCCTGGACGCCTCCATAAAAATAATAATAAAAAAAAATGTTTGTAAAATACCAGTTGGCATAAAAAAATAAAAATAAAAATATATATATTTTAATGGAGGCGTCCAGACCCCTGGACGCCTCCATAAAAACAAATAAAAAAATCAAAATGCCAGCCCTGGTATAAAAGACAAAAGAAAAATAAAAAAATAATATAATTTTGGAGGCATCCAGGCCCCTGGACGCCTCCATCAAAACCCTCACGGGCGCCGGCCACCGAACGACGGTTTGTCGTGTGTGAAAAAATCCAAAATATGGAGACGTCCAGCCAGCTGGACGCGCCCATTTCTGAATCACGGGACGCCGCTCACAAAACCACGCGTTGTGCCAAACCGCGTGCGGCCGTCGTCGGTTTTCGGTGGACCTGTTTGAGGCGTCCGGGGCCCTGGACGCCTCCACAAAAGTATTCCAAAAATATATATAAAAATAGAATAAAATATTAATTCGGCCCTGATGGAGGTGTCCAGGGTCCTGGACGCCTCCACCCTCCGTAGCTCTATAAATAGAGGCCCACCCCCTCAGTTCTGGAAGAGCTGGGAAGTGATCCGATAGGCTGCCGGAGCCCAGAGGCTACGGAGTCATTTTCTAACCCGTGGGTTCTTTTGTAGGTGGAGGTTCTGCCGGCTTCTCGGGTGCTCACGCTCGTGAGAGGAAGGTCGTCTTCATCCACCGCGCTTCCACGTCGTCCCCACGCTGCCGGAGCTCCGCCGGATTTCACCCTCGGCTCATCCAATAAGCCTTTTCTTCCCCTTTTTTCTTCGTAGTTCTTTTGCATTCATCATCTCGCATCCTCTATCCCCCTTCATAAGGGCGCCCCTTCTTTTATACTTCTTGCATCCATCATCTCATTTTCCTCCTACTCGAGTCCGAGAGGGGTTTAAAAGATAACACCAACCAGGTGTGTGTCTTGCCATCATTTCGTTATTTTTATCGCAAGGATTTGAATGCTACACCTCCATCTTTCTAATCCACTTGTCATTTGTTTGTCGTTGTTTTGCAAGGGTAGCCGAGGAAAGCCCTCTCCGTCGGCCGGCCGGAGGGAGAGGAAGAAGCAACCCGCCATCTCCCGCTCTTGAGGTAGGCGCGATCACTTTCTTATTTTGGGGTCTTTCGGCCCCTGGCGATCACATCTTATTTTCGAGGCCGCGGCGAGTCACTTCCCCAATGGCCGTTTAAATTTTCGTTCTTATATTCTCTTTATACTCTGTTATATTCTGTTCATATTTTCGAGGCCGCGGCGAGTCACTTCCCCAATGGCCGTTTAAATTCCCATTTTTATATGTTATATTCTTATCTATTCGTATTCTCGAGGCCGCGGCGAGTCACTTCCCCAATGGCCGTTTAAATTCACGTTCTTATACGTTATATTCTTATCTGTTTGTGTTCTCGAGGCCGCGGCGAGTCACTTCCCCAATGGCCGTTTAAATTCCCGCTCTTTGTATTCTCTCTATATTCTGTCATCTTATTATCTGCTCATATTCTCGAGGCCGCGGCGAGTCACTTCCCCAATGGCCGTTTCAATTCTTGTTATTTAATTTTTGCACCATTCCCGTCCCCCCGAGGCCGCGGCGAGTCACTTCCCGCTATGGCCGTTTAAACCCCATATTTTGCTATATCACACTTGTCCCGCTCGCCCCGCCGGAGCAATCTCCCGTGGTGGCCCCTTCTCTCTCTTCTCTTATTTCTGTGTTGCAGCAAACAAACACCAAAAGAAAGAAAAGAGGAGCCCGCGCGTGCTCCGCGTCCTCTCCGCTCTTCCCCGAACCGCGTGACGTCGCTCACACTAGGCATCGCCTAGCGGTCAGGCAAAAGACCGCCACTCTTCCTAGCGGTCCGAGAAGTGACCGCTAGGGGTTTTTGAGTTCTTGGAGCTTAGCGGTCTAGGGGTAGACCGCTAGACTGGCCTTAGCGGTCTAATGGTAGACCGCTAGGCTCCCTAACGGTCCAGGGGTAGACCGCTAGGCGATTTTTCGTGCTCGCCGTGTCCGTTTGTGTGTATTGGTCTCCGGTCGACCCGGTTGTGACCCAGTGGTTGACCTTTGGCCACTTAGATGTTTCGAACACCCCGTGGGTTCCGTGACCGTGTTTATGGGGTGTCTCGAGGTACCGTGTTACCTCGATTAGTGTGCCCGTAGGTGTAGTGGGTTTGGGTGACCCCATGTGTTCTGGGCTTTCGTGTTATGATTGATCGAGTCACCGTGTATCGGTGTGAGTGCGGTGGGGTCCCCCGTATGTTGTGGGTTTCTCGGAAGTGGTTTTCGATGGGGCCATGTGTATGGCCTTGGACTGTGAGTCCAGTCAACCAGCCTGGGGCTGGAGGTTTTTTTCATGTGTCCCGTGGATGAGAGATCCACTTGGCGGCTCGTGAGCTGCCTCGGTATTCGTACTACCGTGGTTTTAGACCTAGATTAGGCCAGATTAACGGCGTTGTGCCGTTGTGTGCGACGGTCTTGACCCCGAGTCTTGTGACTCAAGGACCATTGGGTTTTGTAGGTCTAGAGGACTATCTAGAGTCTAGTGGCGTCATACCACCTTTTACTCCGTGTTATTTGTGATGGGTGAGTGAGTGGCTTTTCGTGTTCGCGTTTAGTGACCTCCCACTAGTCGTAGCCTTTTTACGGCACGCGTGTGCTGACCCACCTGGGAGTGGTGGAGCAACTTACCTAAGAGAGACGGTTTTTAGGATGGTTACCGTAGGGCCCCTCACCTTTGCAGCCTGAGTCCGGCTGGGTGGAAATACCAGCTAGAGGACCCAAACTAGAGCGGATGGTCTGTGTGTGCACACGTAGTTGGGGGCAGAGGATACGCACTGACGAGCGCAACCCCAGCTAGTCCTTGTTCTGTGTTCCTGGTTACTTGTATAGTGTCTCGATCTCCGCCTGCGGCGTCGTAGAGAGATACTTGAGGTGCGGACTAAGACGTCAGTGGACGCATCTGGCTTTGCTTCTGGTGGACAGATACTCCCGTCACGTGATGTGAGTTTTCTCGAGAGTCGAGTTCCGCTTCACGTCTGCGAGACGTGATTTTGCGTGAGTCCCGGGTGCTTTCCCGATGTCGATGTCCAAGGGTTTCAGTGAGCATCACCGAGGGCTTTCCCATAGACAATGTTGAGTTCCCGGTAGTGTGGTCATTTTCCTAGTAGCGTGACTAGGGTGGGTTGTTGTCTGGTGGTCCCCCGACTGTGAGATCAGGGTGCGTGTTTTCGTGTACAGTAGAAGTAGCTGTACCACCAAGTTTTACTGGCCACCGATTTGCTATTCCTGTTGTTCTTGTTGTTCTAGCTGTAGTTGCTGCTATCTGTGCCGCCGTGTTTTCGGTTGGGGTTCCGCGGGACCCCTACTGAGCCAGTGACAGGAGGCTCACCCCTGCATTTCAGGTGCGGCGATTCTTCCTCGGGGTTCGAGGGCGTTGCGTGCAGGTTCTTAGTTGTCAGCTCGTCGGGCCGAGTGTTCACTCGGCATTTGGTACATTCCTTGCCTTGACTGTACTTTCTGTTGGACTGGACTCTGTTGTAGTTAGATTGTTTATTTCTATTAATTGTTAAATTGTCCTACTTTATTTCCTATTTCTTTGTACCTTCACACTCCTTTTTAGCCCTTCCGAGCCCCGGCTCGTGGGCGACAGACCAGAATTCGAATGGTATCGAGTTCCTTTCCTGATATCCGGATCTTGGGTCGCTATAGTATAGCTGAAAGGAAAAATAGAACTTTGTTAGATGCAGTGAATTCAATGTTAACTTATTCTGGTTTACCCAACAATATGTGGAGGGAAGCTTTATTAACTCCATGCTATATTTTGAATATGATATCTCATAAGAATGTTTAAACTACACCGTATGAACTATGGTGTAAAAGAAAACGTAACTTAAATAACTTAAAAGTTTGGGGCTAATTTACAAAAATTAAAATTCCTGAAAATAAGAAGAGGAAAATAGGCCCTAAAACTGTAGATGCTATATTTATTAGTTATGCTGAAAATAGTGATGCAAACAGATTCTTTGTTATAAAATCTGATATTAGTGAAATAACTGTCAACACTATTATTGAAATAAGAGCATCTGATGCTGTTTATTACGAAAATATTTTTCCTATGAAAAATAATGTCACTAGACATATTGAAGAAGGAACATCATCTAATAATCTCTCTCAACATGACACTTCTATCATAGAACCTGAATCTGTTGTAGAAAGACCTAAAAGAGTAAGAAAAGAAAAGAACTTTGGTGATGATTTCTTAATTTATTTAGCTGAGGATGATCCTCAGACCTTTCATGATGCAATGAGCTCTGTTGATTCAAGTTTTTGGAAGGAAGCCATTAATAGCGAAATGGACTCAATTATGAATAATCATACATGGATTTTATGTGATTTACCCCCTGGATGTAAACCAATTCGATGTAGATGGATCTTTAAAAGGAAATTTAAACCTGATGGTTCTATTGATAAATTTTAGCCAAGATTAGTTGCTAAAGGTTACACTCAAAAGAAAGGCATGGATTATTTTGATACATACTCTCCTATTTCTAGATTTGCCACCATACGTGTGTTAATTACCTTGGCTGCTATATATAGACTCGAGGTCCATCAAATGGACATTAAAACTACTTTCCTTAATGGAGATTTAGAAGAGGAGATCTATATGGATCAGTCAGAAGGTTTTGTGGTATGTGGACAAGAGAATAAAGTCTACAAGTTAATTAAGTCCTTGTATGGTTTGAAACAAGCACCTAAACAATGGAATGAAAAATTCAACAAGGTTGTTTTAGGTAATGGTTTTATTATAAATGATTCTGATAAATTTGTTTATAGTAAAGTTGTTGATTCTTCCTGTGTGATATTATGTCTTTATGTTGATGATATTTTAATATTTGGAATCAACATGGAAATTATTAACGAAACTAAGTTCTTTTTATCTTCTCAATTTGACATGAAAGATTTAGGTCCTACTGATGTGATTTTAGGAATTAAACTCATCAAAACAACTAATGGCATTTCCATGTCTCAATCTCATTATGTACATAAAATTTTAGAAAGGTTCAATTATTTAGATTGTATTCCTATTTCTACACCCTTTACTCCTGGTACAAACTTAACAAAAAAATTAAATAAACCTATTTCTCAAGAAAAATATGCACAAATCATAGGTAATCTCATGTATTTAACAAATAGCACTAGACCTGATTTAGCTTATGTTGTGGGGGTACTAAGTAGATTCACTAGTAACCCTAGTCAAGAACATTGGCATGCTTTAGAAAGAGTTTTCAAATATCTTCAAGGAACAATGGATTTAGCATTAACATTTTCTGGATTCCCTGCTGTCCTGGAAGGGTATTGTGATGCAAATTGGATCACTAATTCTTATGATACCATTTCTACAAGTGGTTATGTGTTCACCCTAGGAGGGACTGCTGTGGCAGGGAAATCTGTAAAACAAACTATAATGGCTAGATCCACTATGGAAGCTGAATTAATTGCATTAGATATTGCATGTGCTGAAGCTGAGTGGCTTAAGAATATTTTATCTGATATTCCTGTTGCGAATAAGTCTTTACCTGCAATTTCTATGCATTGTGATAGTCATTCTGTGATAGATAAAGTTAAACAAACTACAATTAATGAAAAGAGAAGACATCTGAGTATTAGATGGAACTCTATGAGAGAGAAAATACCACAAGGTGTGATATCATTAGAATTTATAAAATCATTGGATAATATGGCAGATCCTTTTACAAAAGGTCTAGCGAGGAGGCTAGTATTTGAATCATCAAGGTGGATGGGGTTGAAATCCCACAGTCAGTTACCATAGCAGATACCCAACCTATGTGATTGGAGATCCCATGAAGTAGGTTCAATGTGGAATATGAGCTATTGGGTAACTGGAGAGCACTACTTACTTTGTATACCTATCCCCGTGAATGATGATTAGTGCTCTACTGTAATAGCACTAGGATGAGATATGTTCTTAATGGGATCGCGGCCTTATAAGGCAGGGTATGGATCGTGGCAGGTACCCTTGGAGACCCACCTACGTGAGTGTGATCGTGGGGCCGCGATCTATGGGAATTGGGTATTCTCTTGAGCCCTCATGAGACGAGATATTAGTGCATGGCCTATAGCACTACCATATAAAGAATCTGATCACTGATGTACTATGTTGTGAATTAAGTAACAGTCTGAGTAAAAGGGCTTAGTTCAAGGCCCAGTCCACTACAGTCTCTTTCAGATGATGACTTAATATCACTAAGTGAAGGTTCAAGTCCGGAAGACACCTTCACCCATGACATAGTAGTTCTGCCTAGAACTTTGTTTTATTTTGTTTCCTTCGTTGATTTTGGAATTTGAATCAAGTGGGGGAATGTTAGAATTTGTGCCCTATTTTTTGATTCAAATTCCTTCATTAATGTTTTGTCCCGTATTGGAAGTTGGAAAGACTTCCTTGGTTTTATGTATTGGAGAGCTCACCCTTGCGTCGAGACCCAAGGGACATAGGATGTGGGCTCGAATTATGTGTCATATTAAGTAGTTTGATTGAATATAAGTAAATAATAGATTTAGTTATTTATTTATTTATTTGTTTGTTTGTACCGAGCCGCATCGCGTCACGTCGTGTCATGTTGGGCAGGGCCGCGCTGCGCTACGCTGCGCTGAGTTGAGTCAGGCCGTGCCGGGCCGAGTCGCTTCGGTTACTGAGTTTGAATTCGATTTAGGCCTATCGTTTGGTCGCATCTGTTGGGCGTTGGCCAAATGTTGCTTCCTTTCCAACCGCCCGAGACTTCTATAAGGGGGCTCGTTTTTGAGTTTATGTACTACAAAAAATACTACTGTGAAACTGTGCTCTCTCTGAAATTCTCTGCGAACGAAACTCTTCTGTGCTCTCTGGTTTTTTGCTTCTGCTTCAACAACAATTTATTTCTTTTACTCTGGACATTCTTCATCAACAAGTGATCGGATTTGGGACTACTCTAGCCTTGCACCTAGAGAAGTCGGCGGAATCGCGGGGGAGTCATATCTCGGAGATGGAACGCCAGTGAATCCTATGCTACAAGGAGGGGGCATCTTCCGTTTCAAAGACAGTGTCATCCGAGACACGTTTTTCTCCCAATCAGGCGATTCTAAACTTATTTCTCTTTTGCTATTATAGTAGATTAATTTAATAATTGGTTCCTTCATTTCATATTCAGACTAATGGTCGGGAACGACCATACCCTGTTGGATTTAAGATGGAAGGCCTCTTTATCCAGAGCATGGGCCAAGGAGTTGGCAGACCTGGGAGTGAACTCCACCAGGATGTGTGAGGGGTTTAGCAGGCTCCTACAGTCTAGGATGATAGGGATAATTCTCCACGGGGGGGGGGGGGGGGGGGGGGGTGAGGTCCCGTTAATATAATTTATAACATTGAGAGTGTCCCCCTCGACCGTCACCTGCTGGGGTTGAGATGCAGCTAATTTTAGGGCTTGAAGCATAGCTAGGGTCTCTGCCTGTTCCGGGGAGGAGGCTGCGAACTAGAATTGCTGACAGCGGAGCGGGAAGGCTGTTGAATTCGTCAAGATGATTCCCGCGGCTCCCTGCCCAGCTGAGAAAGCTGCATCCACATTGATTTTAAGGTTTTGGCCCTCCGGAGGACGCCAAAGGGCTGTGCGCTGAGGAGTGGGATTGCAGTGGACCTCCCGGATGCCTCCCCAATTGTGGAGATGATTCAAAGCTTTTGCCATTATGGAACACGGGTGCTCCTCTTTACCCTCGAAGACTTTTTTGCATCTCGCCACCCAAATATGCCACATGATAGCGTAACACATGGAAAACACCTGGGTATCTCTCCTTCCTGTTGCCAGGGGTGGGCTGATCCAATCCAGAATTCTGTCCTCAAGTGCTCTGGAGTCCTCAGCTGAGTGGTAGTTTAATGGGGACATCTTCCATATAGCTCTCGCTACATTGCAGGAGAAAAGCATGTGTTGAATGGACTCTTCATCGTTGTAACAGAGAGGACAGCTAGGATCTATAGCCTTATTATGCTTAGCTATTCTGGAGTTAACTGGGAGGACTTCTGCAATACATTTCCAGACAAAAATTGAAACTTTTGGTGGTATGTTGTTGTAGTTGAGGGGGTTCAAGATTACCTTCTAGATATCATGATTTGTGGATGTCGAGGGTGGGAGGGATCTCTCGGCCATCATCCTGTAGGCCGATTTTGTGAAGAACTGCCCACTCTGAGTGAGACTCCAAATAGTGATGTCACCCTTGGTGCTAGCAAACTGTGGCAGATTTATGCTTAGGATCTGATCCGCTGTCTCTTTCTGAAAGTAGAGTCAGATGAGGGATTGATTTTATTGGTTGTTGGTGATTAACTGTGAGACTAGATTCAGGGAGCTCAGCCTAGTCTCTTTGAGAGGGGCAGGTGGGCCTGGCCTGTCAGGTATCCATTTGTCTTCCCATATATTTCTACTGCGGCCGTCTTGGACAAGCTTGAACAAACCGCTTTTGATTTCTTTTCTTACTGACATCATAGCTGTAATGACCCGAGAATCCGATTACCGGGAAGGCCTGATAACCCGAGACTCGTACCGTCACCCACGAGTCCGAAGACTCGGAAGGGTTAGAAGGATGGTGTGGAGACTACACAAGTATCACAAATAATTACAGAAATTAAACAGATTATATAATTAAGCAAGAAATAAACAACGTTTTAATTAATACATGGTCCACAAGATAATAATAAAATAACAACAATAGTCCACAACTAGTACAGATACAAGAAATAAAAGTACAGCTACACGGGGCATACCCCGGCTCTGACCGCTGGCGCTAACGCTGGGCATCCGAACCACGATGAACCTCAGACGCGCTCCCCTGAAGCCGTGCCTCACCTGAAACACGGTGAAAACACGCAGGGAATGAGTTTCAGAACAAGACTCAGTGGTGATCACTCGAACCCTACCTCGAAAATGGAGAAACCGCTACGCTAGCAGTAAGCGAGTACCTCGGAAGGGAAGCCCTGCCATCTACAAAACACCGGTCTCACGGCACGAAAGCCGACACACATGCCACGGTGAAACGACCGGAACACAACGGTCAACCCGACTAAAACCCGAAGGTCGAAGTCACAAGACTGACAGTCTACCACTCCCGACTTGACAGGAGTACCTCCCACTAGAAGCACAGTCGGTAGCGTCCCTTGACGTCTTACACCGCACCACAGGTGAACTGCCTAACGTGGTAGCGCCTACCAGAGGCACGTACACCATACAAGTAACCACAAACAAGTGACTAGCTGGGGTCACGCCCGTCAGTGTGGGTCCAACCGCCCCCAACCACGTGTGCACACACAGACCGTACGTCCTAGCTTTGGCCTCTAACTGGTTTTCCCCTAGAGCCGGACTCTGGCTACCGACGAGGGGCCTAACGGAAACCAGTCTAAAAACCGTCCTCAGGGTAGCCTCTCCACCACTCCCTGGTGGGTCCACTCGCGTGCAGGTAGGCTATGACTAGTGGAGGGTCACTGAAGGAGTAGACTCTCAAGTCAACGGAAAATAACGTCCGCATCCGACGATGTACGGGGACTGTCCCACGTACCAGCACCGTCGCATGGTGACCACAGTCGGAAGGAAAACGGGACTGCAAACCATCCAGAGCAATCCCAAGCCTGGCGGTCTACCCTAGACGCGCCACAGGCTCTGACGGTCTAAGGCTGACCGTCACAGTCATCTGACGGCCCAACACAGGTGTGTCAGACCCTCAGTGCAAAAACGACTGTGACGCGCCTACACTGGTTCGTCACAGGCCTGACGCACCCAGCTTGGTGCGTCACAAGGCACGAAGGAACAAGCTGTGAAGCGTGCCACTCGGTGCGTCACAGACTGTAACGGACCAACTCTGGTGCGTTACAGTGTGGGAATGTGCCTGCCCTGACGCACCCACACAGGGACGTCACAAGGCTGTGACGCGCCAGTCCTTGTGCGTCACAGGCCTTGACCCCCAACGGTCAAAAACCAACGGTCAGATCGTCCCTGACGGTCCAAGCCAGGAGCGTCACAGCGCCGTGGCGGTCTATCGTGGGACCGTTACTGCCCACAGACCCCAACTGGCTAACGACATGGCTGTGACACACCCATCTTGGGGCGTCACACTGTGTGACGGTCACTGAAAGGACCGTCACACCGACCCAAAGGCGAAACGGCGTGAAACGCCCAAAAATTCCAACCACGCCCCCATGCCTCCATATAAGAGGGGGAAATCAAAGGGGAAGACCCCTGGGGACCCCTAGCATACTTCTAAGCCATCAAAACGTGAAATCATGGCCTAAAATCATAGATCGGGCGAACTCTCCCAAAATCATGGTTTTGCCCTAACCCGCTCAAAAACACCCCTCTCGGCTCCCATTAGGCCTACAAATCGCGGGGGATGACGGGATGAGTATAGGGATTCGTCCCCCTACCTCAATGGAGCGAAAGCTCCACCGAATAGTTGCCGAAATCAAGGAAGACGCTTTTAGAACTATCGCCCTTCACGATTCCCCACAAGCTTTACGCCGCCACGATCGCCTCGCCGTCGCCCACGTCGTCACGCCGTCGCCCCGCGTCGTCTGCAGCCTGAGGGGATGCCGCCGCGGTCGAATGGGAGAGAGAGAGGGGGAGGGGCAGTTCTCATGGTGGGGGAGGAAGGAAAGAGGAAGAAGGAGAAGAAAAGATGGGGGAGAGAGAAAAGGGTTGGGTATTTATAGAAAATCTAAAAAATCTAGAAAATACCAAAAAATTAAAATTTACATTTCCGAGATCCTCGGAACGCACCGATCGCAACGGTACCACTCGTGCCCAGGTGAACGACCCGGTTCACCCGCAACGAGGTTCCGAAGGGATTACCAAAACACACACCGAAAATCAAAAAATACACGCAGAAAAATCACGGGCTCGCTCCGGGCCTTCGAAACAACTCCGGATCGCGTCGATCCGAACGTGAAAGATGTCCGAAATGAAATTTCAGACACAACGGAGCCAGACTCTCCGAGAAACCAGATTCGGTACCCACGAAGAAGGATCCGAAAGGTCCAGGATATTACAGCCCTCCCCCCTTAAAAAATTTCGTCCTCGAAATTGAGAACAACCCAAGGGGAAAGAAGAGGAAGACTCACTCAAACAGGTAAGGGAACTGTTGATGCATCTCGTCCGCACGCTCCCAAGAAGTCTCACCACCAGAGTGCCGCTGTCACACCACCTTGACCAAGGGGATGACCTTGTTCCGCAGGCGCTGCTCTCGCCTATCCTCAACGCGGACGGGAAACTCTGGGGGAGAAAGATCTGGAGTCACCTCATGCCAAACAGAATCCTCAAACACATGGGAGTCATCGGGCATATACTTCTGCAACATCGAGACGTGAAACACGTGATACACGGACGCCAACTCAAGGGGTAACTGCAACCGATAAGCTACCTCACCGATGCCCTCCATAATACGGAAAGGACCGACATAGTGGGGACTCAGCTTTCCACGCCGTCCAAAATGCATCACCCCCTTCATCGGAGAAACTCTCAAGAACACACGATTGCCCACGATGAATGCAAGAGGCTGCCTCCTCCGGTCAGCGTAGCTCTTCTGCCGACTCTGGGCCGCCAACATGTTCTGACGAACCAAGTGCACAACGTTCACACACTGCTGCACCAACTCCGGTCCCGTCAAAACATGCTCACCAACCTCGAACCAATCGAGTGGAGTCCGACACGGACGCCCATACAACGCTTCGTAAGGGGCCATGCCGATGCTCGAATGATAGCTGTTGTTGTAGGTAAACTCCACCAATGGCAGATGGTGAATCCAACTCCCCTGCCACTCCAGGCAGCAGGATCTCAACATATCCTCCAAAGTCTGGATGGTTCTCTCTGACTGACCATCGGACTGAGGATGATACGGTGAGCTAAAAGCTAACTCCGTGCCAAGAGCTCGCTAGAAACTCCTCCAGAATCCAGAAGTGAAGCGCGGATCCCGATCTGACACAATGGAGATGGGAATCCCATGCAACGGAATGATCCGCTCCACATAAAAACGAGCCAACTTAGGCACACTCCAGCTGAATTTGACCGGTAACAACCGAGCCACTTTCGTCAGCCTATCCACCAGCAACCAAATACTGTCCTGCCCACTCGGAGACCTCGGCAATCCCACCATGAAATCCGTGATCACGTGGTCCCATTTCCACGCAGGAACATCCAAGGGCTGGAGAGTACCTCCTAGTCGCTGATGCTCCGCCTTCACCTGCTGACAGGTCAGGCACCTGGCCACAAATTCGGTAACATCTCTCTTCATGCCAGGCCACCAGAACTGCCTCCACAAGTTCCGATGCATCTTCGTCGCACCCGGGTGTACGGTGTACCTGCTCCCATGAGCCTCGCGTAATTCCGCACGACGAACCTGCTCCTCGACTGGGACGTACAGTCTACCACGAAATCTCACAGCACCGTCCTTGTCGAGCTCCACATCAGTCATAGCTAAAATCCGGGGCAACTCAGGGTCTGCATGCTGAGCCTCTGTCACCTGACGGCGGATAGCTGGCGTGACAGTCAGACTCGCAAGCACTGCTAACCCTGGCTCTCGGAGAATCTTGAGCCTGAATGATACTTCGAACACTTGTTCCAAGAGCCTCCACTTCCTCAACATCAAGGCACTGACCACGACCTTCCGACTCAAGGCATTGGCGACGACGTTCATCCTGCCCGGCTGATAAGACAGGGTGAAGTCATAATCCTTCATAAACTCCATCCAACGCCTCTGCTTGAGGTTAAGGTCCCTCTGCGTGAACACATACCTCAAACTCTGATGGTCAGTGAACACCTCGAACTTCTCACCGTACAGATAATGCCTCCAGATCTTCAACGCGAAGATCACAGCTGCCAACTCCAAGTCATGGGTAGGGTAGTTCTCCTCGTGGGGCTTCAGCTGCCGAGATGCATAAGCCACCACTCTACCATGCTGCATCAACACAGCCCCCAATCCGACCCCGGAAGCATCTATACACACTACAAAATCTCCCGAGGTGAGCAATCCGATCCAGAAGGTAAGACCAATATCGGAGCTGAGGTGAGCAATCTCTTCAATTCCTTGAAACTCTGCTCACACTCATCAGTCCAGACAAAAGGCGCATCCTTCCGCGTAAGTCTGGTCATCGGGGCCGCAATGCGAGAAAAATCCTGGATAAATCGGTGATAATAGCCCGCAAGTCCCAAGAAACTTCGGATCTTCGTCTCCGACCTCGACATCGGCCACTGCATTACTACCTCGACCTTGGTGGGGTCCACGGAAATACCATCACCAGAGATCACGTGCCCTGAAAAGTACACCTCATGAAGCCAGAGCTCGCACTTACTGAGCTTCACCTACAACTGGTGATCTCGCAACATCTGCAGCACCACACCCAAATGATACGCGTGCTCCTCGGCAGATTGCGAATAAACTAGGATGTCGTCCATAAAGACAACCACGAACTGGTCTAAGTACGGACGAAACACCCTCTGCATCAAGTCCATGAAGGCTGCAGGGGCATTGGTGAGCTCGAACGGCATTACCAAGAACTCATAATGCCCGTACCTCGTACTAAACGTATTCTTCTCTATATTGGACTCGCGAATCCTCAGCTGATAGTAACCAGACCGCAAATCAATCTGTGAGAACACTCGAGCAGACTGAAGCTGGTCGAACAAATCATCAATCCGTGGCAACGGATACTTGTTCTTAATGGTCACCTTATTCAGCTACCGGTAGTCAATGCACAATCGCAAGCTATCGTCCTTCTTCTTCACGAACAGCACTGGCGCACCCCAAGGGGAAAAGTTAGGACGAATGTACCCCTTGACCAACAACTCCTGCAATTGCGCCCTCAACTCTCTTAACTCAGCGGGGGCCATACGGTAGGGAGCCTTCGCCAAAGGTCCCGTACCCGGCACAACCTCGATAACGAAATCGATCTCCCGCTGGGGAGGCAATCCAGGTAAGTCCTCCGGAAAAATATCGGGAAACTCGCACACCACCGAACTGTCCTCGACCTCTGGACATGGCTGGTCTATTAAGACCACAGAAGCGAGAAAACCCTGACAACCCGCATCAAGTAAACGACGAGCTCAAATCGCCGAAATAAAGAAACGGGAAAAGGAAGACCTGATACCTTGGAAATAGAAGGTGGGTCCACGAAGTTACTGAAAATAAACCCTCTTCGAGCCGTAATCCACCAACGCATGATGTGCCTCGAGCTAATCCATGCCCAAAATCACATCGAAGTCCTGAAGCGGCAACGTAAAGAGCCTAGTCGGCAAACTCCGCCCTTCCACCCACACCGGAACCTCATCAAAATAATACGGAGTGATCATAAAATCACCCGAAGGCAACTCCACTGTTAGATAACAAGACAACTGGGTCACCGGCTCCTCGATACTCAGCGCGAAATCCTCCAAAATAAATGAATGAGACGCGCCAGAATCAAATAAAACCCGAGCCGCACAACCTAAAATCTGAACGGTACCTTCCACGAGCTGCGACACCACTGCCTCTACCATGGTCATGTGTGTAATCTGGCCTCGAGCTCTCTGCCTGCCTCCCACACTAGCTGACCTGGGTAGCAGCGGATACTATCCCTGCTGGTGCTGCTGCTGTTGTGGCCTCTGCTGCTGGGGAACCTGCTGCTGCTGAGGAAACTGCTGCTGCTGCTGCCTTTGAGGATATTCACGCGCCATATGCCCTGGCTGGTCACACCGGAAACAAACTATCGGCACCGTGCACTGCCAACCTGGATGGAACTCGCTATACCGTGGACATGGTCCTCGCGATCCACCCACTGATCCCTGACGTTGAAAAGGAATCGGCTGCTGTTCACTGCCCGACGATGCCTGCTGCTCACGGCCTCCCTTCTTCTTCCTTCGGAAACTCTTCCCGAGGAACTTCTTGACCTTCGAGCCAAAAGACATCGATCTTGTCACTGAGGCTGCCGGTGTCGGCGCTCCTGAACCACCCAAAGTATGCTGGAAAGAACCCTGCTGTTGGGTAGCCGACTGCTGGCTGCGACCTGACAAAGACTGCCCCTGGCTAATTGGTCCTCGAGTCCTCTGCATATCCATCTCCAAGGAAGCCGTGACATGAGACGCTGTCTCCATATCAGTGGCAGCGTTCGCGATCAAATGGTGTCTCAACTCCTGCCTCAAGCCCTGTACGAACTGTGCGGTCTTCACCCTCTCATGTTCCATGATATGCGGTACATACCGACCCAGCTCAACAAATCGGGCCCTATATTGCAACACAGACATGTCACCCTGGACCAGCTCCAAAAACTCACGCATCCTCTACGTAGCAATATATTCTGGATAGTAGGCACGCTCAAAAGCGCTGACAAAGTCACTCCACGCAATCTGCTCAAGGGGACGCGACTGAAAAGACGTCTTGCACTCGGAAGACCACCACGCTCGAGTTGTACCCTGCAACTGGTTGTAGGCCAACATCACTCTGTCCTCTGCAGTACATCGCGCGGAACTGAACACCCGCTCCATCTCGTCGAGCCAATCTCGAGCCAAATCAGGGTCTGGCTGACCGCCATAGTAAGGTGGATGGAACTGCAAGAAATCCCTCACTGCTCGGCGTGGCCCACCCCTGATCGACGAGCCCTCACCAGCCTCTCCGCCGAACTGCTGCGACATAAGCTGGTACATGCCACAAAAGAAATCCTCGACCCCCGGAAATCTCGCAGTATCCACTGCCTCGGTGGCCGCATGTGGCACTCTACTCTACTCCTCCTGCTCCCGCTGAACCTCCTGCTGGATCTCCTGACCTCCAGCCGACTGCCCCTGCTGAGAGCGAGTGCTCCGCCTCGGCGTCATGCTCGCTCCTGAAGCAAAAGAAAGAAAACACGGAACAGCAAGGTTAAGAAAAACACACGATGCCAGATGCCAGTGTCAGCTATACATCATCACTGTGGACTAGTGGATCACTACAATTACATGTGATTCTCGTATAACTCCACAACCGCGCTCTGATACCAGCTGTAACGACCCGAGAATCCGATTACCGGGAAGGCCCGATAACTTGAGACTCGTACCGCCACCCACGAGTCCGAAGACTCGGAAGGGTTAGAAGGATGGTGTGGAGACTACACAAGTATCACAAATAATTACAGAAATTAAACAGATTATATAATTAAGCAAGAAATAAACAACGTTTTAATTAATACATGGTCCACAAGATAATAATAAAATAATAATAATAGTCTACAACTAGTACAGAGACAAGAAATAAAAGTACAGTTACACGGGGCATACCCCGGCTCTGACCGCTGGCACTAACGCTGGGCATCCGAACCACGTTGAACCTCAGACGTGCTCCCCTGAAGTCGCGCCTCACCTGAAACACGATAAAAACACGCAGGGAATGAGTCTCAGAACAAGACTCATGGGGATCACTCGAACCCTACCTCGCAAACGGAGAAACCGCTACGCTAGCAGTAAGCGAGCCTCGGAAGGGAAGCCCTGCCATCTACAAAACACCGGTCTCACGGCACGAAAGCCGACACACATGTCACGGTGAAACGACCGGAACACAATGGTCAACCCGACTAAAACCCGAAGGTCGAAGTCACAAGACTGACAGTTTGCCGCTCCCGACTCGACAGGATTACCTCCCACTAGAAGCACAGTCGGTAGCATCCCTTGACGTCTTACACCGCACCGCAGGTGAACTGCCTAACGTGGTAGCGCCTACCAGAGGCACGGACACCGTACAAGTAACCACAAAGAAGTGACTAGCTGGGGTCACGCCCGTCAGCGTGGGTCCAACCGCCCCCAACCACGTGTGCACACACAGACCGTACATCCTAGGTTTGGCCTCTAACTGGTTTTCCCCTGGAGCCGGACTCTGGCTACCGACGAGGGGACCGACGGAAACCAGTCTAAAAATCGTCCTCAGGGTAGCCTCTCCACCACTCCCTGGTGGGTCCACTCGCGTGCAGGTAGGCTATGACTAGTGGAGGGTCACTGAAGGAGTAGACTCTCAAGTCAACGGAAAATAACGTCCGCATCCGACGATGTACGGGGACTGTCCCACGTACCAGCATCGTCGCACGGTGACCACAGTCGGAAGGAAAACGGTACTGCAAACCATCCGGAGTAATCCTGAGCCTGGCGGTCTACCCTAGATGCGCCACAGGCTCTGACGGTCTAAGGCTGACCGTCACAGTCATCTGACGGCCCAACACAGGTGTGTCAGACCCTCAGTGTAAAAACGACTATGACACGCCTACGCTGGTGCGTCACAGGCCTGACGCTCCCAGCTTGGTGCGTCACAAGGCACGAAGGAACAAGCTGTGACGCGTGCCACTCGGTGCGTCACATACTGTAACGGACCAACTCTGGTACGTTACAGTGTGGGAATGCGCCTGCCCTGACGCACCCACACAGGGGCGTCACAAGGCTGTGACGCGCCAATCCTGGTGCGTCACAGGCCTTGACCCCCAACGGTCAAAAACCAACGGTCGAAAACCAACAGTCAGAACATCCCTGACGGTCCAACCCAGGCGCGTCACAGCGCCATGGCGGTCTATCGTGGGACCGTTACAGCCCACAGACCCCAACTGGCTAACAACAGGGCTGTGACGCACCCATCCTGGGGCGTCACACCGACTCGACGGTGAAACGGCGTGAAACGCCTAAAAATTCCAACCACGCCCCCATGCCTCCATAGGAGAGGGGGAAATCAAAGGGGAAGACCCCTGGGGACCCCTAGCACGCTTCTAAGCCATCAAAACGCGAAATCATGGCCTAAAATCATAGATCGGGCGAACTCTCCCAAAATCATGATTTTGCCCTAACCCGCTCAAAAATACCCCTCTCGGCTCCCATTAGGCCTACAAATCGCGGGAGATGACGGGATGATCATAGGGATTCGTCCCCCTACCTCAATGGAGCGAAGCTCCACCGAATCGTTGCCGAAATCAAGGAAGACACTTTTAGATCCCTCCCCCCTTCACGATTCCCCACAAGCTTTATGCCGCCACGATCGCCTCGCTGTCGCCCACGTCGTCACGCCGTCGCCCCGCGCTATCTGCAGTCGGAGGAGACGCCGCCGCGGTCGAATGGGAGAGAGAGAGGGGGAGGGGGCGATTCTCACGGTGGGGGAGGAAGGAAAGAAGAAGAAGAAGAAGAAAATGTGGGGGAGAGAGAAAAGGGGTTGGGTATTTATAGAAAATCTAAAAAATACCAAAAAATTAAAAATTACATTTCCGGGATCCTCGGAATGCATCGATCGCAACGGTACCACTCGTGCCCAGGTGAACGACCTGATTCACCCGTAATGAGGTTCCGAAGGGATTGCCGAAACACACACCGGAAATTGAAAAACACACGCGGAAAAGTCGCGGACGCGTTCCGGGCCTCCGAAACAACTCCGGATCGCGCCGATCCGAACGCAAAAGATGTCCGAAATGAAATTTTGGACACAACAGAGCCAGACACTCCGAGAAACCAGGTCCGGGACCCATGAAGAAGGATCCGAAAGGTTCGGAATATTACAATAGCGGTCCAGATGTGTGAGCAACTGGCTGGTTTCTTGACCGTCCAGAAATCCCTGCCCTGTAAGTATTTTGCTCTCAGGATAGCGGTCCATAGTGACTGAGAATCACATATAAACCGTCAGACCACCTTCATAATGGCAGCTTTGTTCAAGAACTTAGGGTCTCTAAAACCCAGTCCCCCTGCCATGTTATGTAGCTTAAGTCTTTCCCAGTTATAAAAGTGTATTCTATACTTGTTTGGATCTTCTCCCCACCAGAATTGGCATTCTAGTTGATTTAGCTTATGAATAATACCTTTGGGGAGGAGGGTGGTGACCATAATGTGTGAGGGGATGGATGAGAGGGTGGAGTGTATGAGGGTAGCCCTCCCTGCTGGAGATAGCATTTTGCACTTCCACTTGCTTAACTTGGATCTAATCTTATTTTCTAGAAATCTGTACTGCTGGATCCTTCTCTTTTCTTGCCAAAGGGGCACTCCCAGGTACATCTCACGTTTAGGTAGACAATTTATGCTAGTAATATGACATAGATGTTCTTGCAGGGTGGGGGATATATTGGGACTGAAAATGAAGCCGGATTTCTTTCTGTTGGGGGACTGACCTGATCAGGCTGAATATGTTTGAAGGATGTCCATGTATTCTCTGATCTCCGATTCCTCCACCTTGCCGAATATGAAAATATCATCCGCGTACATCACATGGGTGATTGTTGGAGCTTTGATGTTAGCCCTGAGACCTTGGATCTCCCCCTATATAACTCTATCCCTGATCAAGCAGGTGAGGATTTCTGCACATATGATATATATGTATGGAGAAAGGGGGCAGCCTTGCCTTATCCCTCTTGTTGGGTGGATCATACCTGTGGGCTCGCCATTGATGTTGATTGAGTAGGTGATCGTGCTAATGCATTGGAGGACAAGCTTTCTGGATATTACTGAGAAATCCAATTTTCCCATGGCTGCATCAATGAAGGGCCATTCAAGGCTGTCATATGCTTTACTGATGTCAAGCTTGAGCCCAAACAGACCATTTTTCCCTTTCTTTGACCTAATGGAATGTATCATTTCCTGCACTATAGTAATACAATCTGAGGTAAATCTGTGGGGAACAAATTAATGCATTTTGGTTAGTGGAGATTGCTTGCTGGAGAATTGGCTTAATGCGGTTGGCTAGGATTTTGGTGATGATTTTATAAAGCACATTGCAAAGACTTATGGGTCTAAAGTCCGTGGGTGTTGACGAGGGTTGTGTTTTAGGGATAAGGGTGATATGGGTATGGTCGAGAGTGGTGGGGAGGGTGTGACTGTGAAAGAAGGATGTGATGAGCTCCGTGCACTGGGTTTTGAGGATAGGCCAATATTTTTGGTAGAAAAGAGGTGGGAAGCCATCAGGTCCAGGGGATTTCCTGGGATTTATGTTGTGAAGGGCCGCTTCAATTTCTTTGGTAGAGGGGAGGGGGGAATGGAAATTTTGGTCCTCGGCCTGAGATATGGGCCTGTTTGGTAAAGGAAGATGCGACTGGAGGGGGGCAGGTGTGGTGGAAGTGTACAGTTGCTTGAAATAGTTGACGAAGGTGTCTTTGATAACTTTGGTTTCCCCTATCCAGCTGTCATCCGGAAGCCTAATCCAGGAAATTTTATTGTTTGTTCGTCTGTTCAGGACCTTTGTATGGAAGAATTTAGTACATATATCTCACTCCTTGAACCAGTGTGCCTTTGCTCTTTGTTTCTGGAATTCCTCCTTCATCTTGACTTGTTCCTCTAACTGACTTTCCAAACAGAGCTTCTTTTTTGATATTTTCCTCAGCGGGAGGGAGGGACCGGATGTGTCTCATCTGATTCTTAATCTCATCCACTCGGAGAAGGGGGTCTTTGGCATTACACTGTTTCCGGTTTGTGAGATAAGTTTGAATTTGATGGGAAGACTACCACTTAGAAGAGGAGTCACAATGATGTGATGGGCGCATATGGGGCCGATTCCCGGCCGGCCCGCTAGGTCATGCCCGGAAATTGCAGGTTCTACGAAGCAGCAGAAATATGGTGAAATGATTCTACTTTATTTTTTATTGATATATGCAGTGGACGAGGAGTCCGCCGACGGGGGTCAATGATGTGATAGGGCACATATCGGAAGGATTCCTCTCGCTACAGCTCTGCCTGGAAATTGGATATATATTGATATATGACGCTGGCACGATGACATCACATACGACAACGACCAGGAAATAATTAATTGCGCATCCAATCCACCCATAATTAAGATGCCTCTTCCAGTTGGGGACGGGACCTGCTATGTATTTTGAGTACGTATTCACTTACAACATGTACGTACAATAAGAAACGGTGGTGATAAACGCGCATTATTGCACATATTAATTAGTGAGTACATGTTAATTCAAGTGCACATATAATTAATTAAGATCCCAAACCTTTCCAGTTCTACTAGATCTAATGGTTAACCCAGATTAGTATTCTTGATCCAGACACGTTCAAATATTGGTAGAGATCGATACGTCTTATTCTCATTATATAGTATGTGGTCACGTACTTTTACTACATCGATACTACTCATAGCATGTATGTACTCCCGGTTACATCGTGCCGGAAAAATCAATGATACTAATTTATATGTATTTTTTTTCCTTTTGCAATTTGTGTGGGGCCTAATTATAGCCTCTCTCTCTCTCTCTCTCTCTCTCTCTCTCTCTCTCTATATATATATATATATATATATATATATATATATATATATATATATATATATATATATATATATATATATATATATATATATATATATATATATATATATATGTTTGCTGGAGACTAAGCACCAACGTATGGAATTAGTCCACAAAGTCTACATTGGCTGGAGACTTCCACGAACGTCTGGAATTAGCCTGCAAAGTTGGCTGAAATTATACGTTGGATGGTAACGATTGTTGCACCCCTCATCCCTGATTATGATCTCCTGGGGGTGCAGTAATTTCCTTTTTGAAAATATTGAGAGATGGCACTCACCCTCCTCTTACTTACTTATCGTGCACGTTAATTTTAGCATTGGACAAATAAAAAAACTCAACGAGGATGGTGAGAACATTAACATTTTACTATTCATACAGTCAACCTTTTTTTTTGCGATAAATTAGAGGCGGGTGTATCCGTGTGCAACCTTGGCCGTAGAGTGGAGGTAGGCGAAGCCGCGGCCCGCGTGGGCGCGATGCCCATCTGGTTGTCGCAAATCCAATGAGGTTTGCCCAAACCCTCTCTGCTCTCTCTTTGGTGCATGTGCCCCCGCCTCCCCTCAAAACAGCAAACAAACCAAGCATCCATAGAGGTGGCTTGGGTTAAACCCCCCTAAGAGAGGATCGGGGAAAGAAGAGATAGGTTATATATTTTATAACTTAACCCTCGTAAAATAAATTTATTGTCATTTGAGGTTCCATTAAAAAAATCTTTTCAATTCTCTACGATACCAAATCATATCAACTTGAACATAAAAACGGCCGATAAAAATAATGTAGCAAACCTTGTTACTTATAAGCAGGGTTTGCCAACCGTGTTACTTATAAGCAGGGGTTGTCGACCCAGTCGACCCAGTCTTGGCGCGGGACGGGTCGGGTCGGGCGGGTCGTCCAGCGACCTAGTCCGCTCTCTCGGTAAGGCACATGATTTTTTGATTTTTTTAAAAATTTAAAATTTAGTTTTTAAAAAATAAAATTGTAATGAAATTTTATTTAAAGATTAAATGTTATATATATTTAAAAATATTAAAATGTAGAGTTAATTTTTTATGATAATAGATCCATATTAAATTACACATAATTAATTATATAAAAATAACATATTACACCTCTTAATTAAACATCTTATTCTAACAGATAAAAAAACTCACTAAATATGTTAAAGTAAACATAGACATAATAATGACATCATTCAACTCCAGTCATGAAGTATAAAATACTAAAACTCACTCGTCTGAGTCATCTGTGAATCTCGAATCCCAATAAGAATCAGATACATGAGACTGATGACCCGTATAATCTAACTCTATCTTAGTGGGTAAAGGTACATGTGGGTGAGACTGAAAATATGTAACCATCTGCACAAATGATGGGTCATATGCAGCGGTGGATGGTACATGAAAATCTCTAAAAAAAGTCCTCACTACATCTATACATTCAATTCTATCATGTGCTACTGGTGCGACTGGTGCTGGTACTAGTGCTACTCAAACTCTGGACGTGGAGGAAGATCCTACTTCGCCCTGTGCTAGTGGTGGGGGTACCCTAGACGTAGAAGAGGATGTCCCGCCTCTGCTACGAGAAACATATCCCTCCCGTAACTCTGTTAGAAAGTAATGTCGGACATCCCCAGGATGATGTGACACAACCTCAGACCAAATGCAAGCAAGCACAATCGCATTCAAATGGGCCGAATTGGGCCGCCGCTCTCTCGTCGCTCACCCAAGCCCGGGGTAACTTGGCAATGCCAAGGTGAGGTTGAGGGGTTGGGCCCTTGCTGGTAGAGGGCCAGCAAGGCCAATATGTGATTCCCAATGGGATGTGGAACCCAATTCAATGGGGCCGACAAAGTGCCAAGGGCACCGGTTTTACTCTTCCCACGGTGATCACTCAAGGCAACGGGGCTTGAGGATCGGGCTCTCTCTCGCACAACCAGCGGAGCTAAGAAACAAACATTGAAAGACAAGCACAATGAGCAAGGGTTTAGAGCACTTACTCGACCGGTTTGAAGAAATCGGTCCCGCTCGGAGACGAGGGCGAGCGGGGAGGCGGTGGATCCCCACACGCCGCGGCAGTGAAGTTTGACCTGCTCAAACCAATTACAACACTACGCCTCTCGCAGGAGGGGGATCTTGGGGTGGGGGTTAAATGATTACAATCAAAACTACCTCCACACAGGGAGGGGCCTTCAGCCGGCCAAGCGGGGATGGGAAAACTAAGTCGAAGATGGTGAAGCAACGAAGATGCCGAATCTGCCTCCTTTCAGCCAAAGGGGACAGATAGCCGGTGCCGGAGCTATAGATCTGCCTCTGGAATTTCGCCGGGGACGACACCAGTGGGGAACTCTTCGTTACAGGAGCTGGGATGCTTCAGAATTTTGTTAATTTCTCCTGGGGTCGTTGCCGGTAGGGGCGGGAGCTCGAACAGGGCCTCTGATTCTCAGACTAGCAGTAGCAGATCACCAACAGTGGGAAGAAGAGGCTGTCCCGGCCGCTCCTGAACTCCGAATTAGGTTCCGTCAGCTCCGTTAGAACCGTGGGTAAGTCCTCTTTGTAGCAAAAGAAACGGGGATGCCATAGGATGCCGGAGACGAACTGTAGAACCAGAAGAGTGAGGAGGGGTCGGTGCAGACTGTGGAAGATAGAGTCGCGCGACCGTGGAAGAAAATTGGTAACTTCTGTTCCCGGATGCCGAATGGACTTCCGATTCTTGTTTCTGAAAGTAGACAGGCCGAGAAAGAACTTTGCAGAAGAACTTGTGGGCTGATTCCTCCGAGGTTCGTCGTGGCAGAGCTTCTAATCCGGTTCTGGTACTCAGCAGGGACAGCTATGCGCAGTCGTGGGAGAATGGGCTTCCTGGGCAGCACCGAGCTCTGATGGGGACGAGACCACTGCCGTTGCGAAGAAGACAGGCAGACGCTTCCAACGATGGCTCTTGGGCTTCTAGGAACATCCGGAGGAGGTCGGGGTCGCTACTGCAAGCTTCAAATCTTCTGCAGGTCCTCTTACTCTAGATGGTAGAAGGTGGGGGTGATGGAGGGGAACAAAGGAAGATGGAGAGGATGAGAGGGGGCCGCCCCTAACCAAAGGGGAGGGGTCTTGGGCGCCCTAGGGCTGTAGAGGGAAGGGGATTTTTGAATTCAAATGGCCTAGGGAAGTGGAGGGTTGCATGGGGGAGAGGGAAGGGTGCTTGGGAAAGGGATGAGGTGGTTGGAGGGTGGCTTAGTGATTGGGGATGCTCCCTTGGGACTAGGGGGTGGAGTAATGGGATGTGTGGGGAAGGGGAGTGACCTTTAATGGGGGTAGGTGGGAGAGTGGTGATTGGGAAGGGAGGAGAGAGAAAATTTTCGAAATTGGGTGTAGAGGAGAGAGAAAGAGGGGTGAAAGAGAGAGATTAAGAGAGGAATGGGTGGGATTCTCTCCCTAAGGCTTCTCACCTCACTAATGGATTCACTCCACCATAAAAATAAAGATAGAACTCACCAAAATGGCAATTTTTCATTGATTGATTCATTACTTCAAAATGAGAAGAATGGGGTCCTATATATAGGCAACCCACATTTCTACAAAAGTCCCTGACAATTGACTCAATGACAAATAACCGAGGGAGTAGGGGAGAGCCCTTGGGCCAAGCCCAATGAATTGGGCCCAATAGCTAACTAGACAACCTAATGACACTCAAACTTAGGGAAATGAACACAAGACCTAGGAACATGACTCAAATAAAAGGGAAAATACATCAAATGATTCAAATAAAAATTACATAGGACTCAAAATTAAATGATTAGACCATGCTGGATGCAACCGGGGCGAGGAGACGAGCTGTGAACGTGGGCATGGGAGGTGATGTCCCCATCACAGGAACTCGGTCGCATGCACGACAATCGCGTCCCACTCCCACAAGGTGCTCTGTAAATCTATGTATTCCAGTGACGCAATGTCCGCAGTATCTACAGTGCAAATGTCGATCACCGTCAACAGTGTAACCATGCTTCCACGCATGGTGACGTCGTCCATTCATGATGACCTACAAATATTATAAAATTTTATATTAGTAACTTCAATGACAAGTACAAAACTCAAGAAATGAAGAAATTTATAATTAATTATTAGTTACTTATAAATATAAACAAATGATACATACTCCTAATCATATGGGCCCAAACTGGGCCACATCCCATCTCCAAATAATCTGACATTAAATGTGATCCGCAGATAGGACAAATAGTCTTCATAACCCATCTAACCTGCATAGTTCTCCCAGTACATGCGTACGTTGTATTCATACTGCTGCGAACCTTGTACGTACACGACCGGCGGTGGCGCAGCTGAGGGCTGATCGTATCCTTCGGTATATTGCGACATTGAAGCATGGGCATGAGGATATGGATACAATGGGAAGAATGAACTACTGCTATTTGAATCGCCATGATACATTGGCTGCTGCGGTCATGACCGTCCATACTCGCTTCCAGATCCTTGAGAGTCATGTGTGGTCATCCTCTCAAAATCAGACAGCATGCCTTGATAGCTGGTACTGTTAGCAACAGAACTTCCATAGTAGGGATCCCAATGATCAGCTGTCCGCCTCGTCCCTGGCGGTGGAGCACCGTGGTTCTCATCTTGCATGACATGTGTGAAGTGCTGCTCCTCTGTCCATGCGGCATGTTCGAGGCCCCCATGACCTCTACCTTGACCACTGCTATACTCTCTGCCACCAGCACTAGTATCCCCACGACGACTCCGTTGACCACCTTGAGAATCGCCACCTCCAAGGGATGAAGACCGTGTCGGTATACTATCATCATCGGAGTCATGACTCCCACTGAAACGGGGCTCAATAGAGGGCTCGGGAGTGTCGTCATCTGCATTGGGATCTAATGTCTCTAAGTCTGTAATATCTATCGAATTTAATGGTGGTTACGTGTCCTTCTTGCTTTTGAATAATGTGGTCCATGATGATTTTTTTTTTCTGTGGAGCAGGCGGCGACTTATCTGCTGCATGTTGTGTCCCTCTTGATGTCTGAGAAGCGGACGCTTTGTTAGATAATCATTCAATTTACTTTGTACTGTGTAAGTCTATAAGTATACCTGAGACGACTGAGTATGTGCCTTAGATGTTGAACGTCGTGGCGCCGCAGATTGAGATGGTTGTTTCTGTTAGTGTTGGTGTGCTACATGCCAATTTAGGGTCGAGTAGACCCGATATATGCACGATCTTGTTCATTATTGATAAAGTGGTGTTTGAGCGTAAATATGCGATTGTGTTACTTTACGTTGTCCCTAGGATATGTGGTTGTAAAGTCAACTCGAGATGGGATCTCGATTATGAGACTGACTTTACATGAACACATACCTTAAACTGTTCCTGGTTGGAGGGTAATCACTCGGGGACTTTGATTACCTATTAAACCAGTACACATGATATGTCAGTGACCAGTCTCATGGTCATTGGTGCGGGGCACCAACACATATGTGTAGGTGTATGTCCTTGGAGGATGTGTACTGAACTGATCCGCTATTGGATCTTCAGATGGTTGATTATACCTAATGTCAACTGAAGATCCAACGATCACAGTAGCATCGTTGGTCCTTTGACCTGAGACATTGATCGGATCTTACACGAGGACTGGAATTCTTTAATTACTTAGCTGAGTGATTTTAACCATAAGTCATGAGTTGCCGAGTCATTAACCACTCCAAGAGACGTGTGAAGATCATCAATGGTCAAGAGGGGATCGCTCACTGTCGGGTATATATCAGACAGTTAATGGGTCATGACATTGACGCTCCGTTAAATCCCTGGCCAGGGTCGTGTGAGTTCGTTTAGAACGGACGTCATACACTTTAAGGGGGTCATAGTCAAATGGCACGATCATGGGGTTTGACAGAAACCATACCCTCGATCGTACCAGATTCATAGAAGGAGCGAGGGATCATATCGATGCGGTAACTGTGAACTTACAGGTACCAGACAGGCTGGTTTAAACCCGACGTCCTCTAGGATCACGCGGATTTGCTTGACCCAACGTGATCGTAGGTTCGGAATGAATTAAACTATTATTCGGCTCTTGTAGAAGCGAATAATACGTTTAATTTACTTCTAATTAGGAATTAGAAGTTAATGGGGCTTAAACTAGAGTGACTATGGGCCTAGAGGATCACACACAATGGATTCTTGGGTGACGGATAGTTATTATACAAATGTATGTATTATTTCATTTTAATTCCTTTTGGAAAGGAGTGTAAATGGAGTTTAATACATATGTATAATATGAGATAGGATATATATACAGTTTCGACCTTTTGGAGCCCTTTTCTAATAAATCCAAACTCTATATATAGCCATCTACGTGAGTTCATTTGAACTCTTAGCTTCTTCTTTCTTTCCCTTAAGCTAACCAAGTATTAAGCTTAAGGGAGAGGATTAGTCTCCCCCCTTTCTCCCTCTTGCTCTCTCTCTCTCTAGAAGGTGATAGAGTCGGGGATAGTCGTGCTGGGGAGGTACCGTCGCTGCGCAAGGGTCCGTGTGGATCGTCTCTAGAGGCCGTACTGTTGTGCGGCTCAGTTTTTCTGCATCGGACTTAGCGGACAGCGTCGTTCCGCGCAAGGTGAAACACGTAACCCGTAATTAGGGTATTAGAAACACCGATTAGAGCACAGATTAAGCTTTCCATAACACCGGAATCGGGCAAATGAATTTTTTGTTATCCGCTGCGTCGCCCGTAGGTGCTGTGCGAAACCTTACAGTGGTATCAGAGCCAGGTTCGCGCTCTGGTTGGTGTTTTTATCGCCGTTAAGAACCGTGTTTTGGGGCATTCTTAAATCTTCAATTATTATTTGGAGACAGGAGTGCAGGGTATTTCTATTTTTCCTGCATGGTGGGCATCAGGAGAGCAAATTTTTTTAAAAAAAAAACTAAAAAAATTTTTTTTTAGCCCCGGAGTGGGTGCACTGCGCCCTGGGTGCAGTGCGCCCGCGTGCGCCGCGTGGGCGGCGCACACGGCACCCTCGGGTCAGCGCCCGCGGGCGCTGACCCGCGGGTGGGGCGGGCGGGCGCGCCGCGTGGCGGGAGCGGGCGTGGGCGCGACTGCCCACGCGTCCCACGTGGGCGCGGGCTCCCGCCTGGAATTTTTTTTTATTTAAAAAAAATTTGCTTTGTTTTTAATTTACTTTAATGCAGTATTGATAATATATATATTAGATATATATATTAAAATGCTCAGTAAATTAAATAGAATTTTATTTCATAAGTTAAATAGTATTATCTCAATAGTAAATGTCGAATGGTAAATTTTATTTAACCGATTTGAATTTACCAAGGTGAGATAATTACTTTTTATTTTGAGATAAAATGGTAATAATTGAAGTTACTTTAGTAAAATTTAAAATTTTAAATTTTTAATTATTAGATAATTATAAAATTCAAATTTTAAATTTTATTGAAGTTAAATGTGGAAAATTCAATTATTTGAATTTTAATTATTAGATAATTATTTAATTCAAATTTTAAATTTTAAAAAATTATTAATTGAGGATAATTGCATTATTTAAATTTATTTTCAAACAAAAATTATTGGATAATTAGTTTGAATTTAAATTTAAATTATTGGCATGTTTAAATTTTAATTTTAAAGTTGATTATTGGATAATTAAATTTAAATCTAAATTTAATTAATTATCTCAATTAGATGCCCCTGTAGAAAATGATGGTTCTTTACGTGCTCTATTTTAATTACCTTGTATTGGCCTGCTTGTATGTTTAATTTTAGTTAATCATGCTTTGATTTTTAAAATTATATAAAGCTAGCATGTTTTTGTTTGTACATCCCATTTTAAATTCAAAAAGTAAGTATTATTTTCAGAAAATAACCCTTGATTGATTTTATTTGAATGAGTTGGCAAGTGATCATAGACTTGGATTAATGTAATTAATTGTGGTCTACGAACCTCCTTTCTCTCTCTGTTAAAATTCCAATGTACTTCTATCTTCCTCCATTGTTGTACTCGCCCTAAGGGCTGCTAGAATTTGAGTCACATGTAATTTAATTTTTTTCGGCCATCGTGCCGTGTAAAAGTTGTAATTAATGCGGCGTCGGAGTTTGAAAGTGTGGAGCACACCCGACGAGGACGATCCAGCTGCTTCGGAAGCGGGCTAGATGTCTTAGTTACATTAGGGTTAAAGTCCATGATCACTTGCGTTTATTCTTGCATTGGATGCATTTATTTTGTGCAAACTATTAGGTACGGTAAATATATTGGATATATTTATATTACCACCTAGGGTGAGATCAAGATAAAATTAAATTCCCTCGCGATTAAATTTTAGATCTGGTAAGCGTGACTCTAGGAGTCATTGTGGCTCTCCATCATTATGTAGTGAATGAACGTCTTCATTTCATGGATTTGTTGTGCTTTCCACAAGGTCCATAAGTTTGGGGGCGAGATTAAACTCCAAGGCTCGACCTCAATGGGGTGAGGAATTGAACTCGGCTTTGTTGTGCTTTCCACAAGGGTCGGGTCATGAACTCATTGCTATGTAATAATGATGGTTAGATCTAACCGAGAATATCCTTTGTTGTGCTTTCCACAAGGGGATGATTTCTCGGGGGCCGAATATCGGATATTGCATTAGATGCAAGTGCCTGTTGACTGCCCTTGAGATGGTGTATGGCTTGTTGTGCTTTCCACAAGGTCGTACATCAGTCTCGTTGGGATTCCGACCCACTTGGTAGATCTCGCTGATCTCCCGTTCTATATACTGAGGGTTATATAGTTCGATCGAAAAAAATAGTGGGACTAACTAAGATAAAAAATCACATCTAAGTTAGAATTTGAACACATGCTAAGTTGTCTTTTATTTCTTATCCAGATTACAATGTCGTCGTCCAACCCCTTCCGTGGCATCTTGGATGCAAATAGATTAACTGGACCGAACTACTCGGATTGGCTGCGTAATCTACGCATAGTCCTTACCGCCGAAAAGATTACGTACGTGTTGGACAAGGTTCATTCTGAGCCAGCTTCTGATGCCGACGAGGGCGAGTTAGTGGCTTATGCCAAGTGGTCTGAGGACTCCTCCCTAGCCCAATGTTACATGTTGGCCTCTATGGCTCCCGAGCTACAGAGGCAATTTGAAAAGACTGATTGTAGAAGTATACTTCTCAATCTACGCCAGCTCTTCGGGGAGCAGAGTAGGATTGAGAGGTATGACATCTCCAAAAGGCTTTTCAGGACACGGATGTCTGAGGGTTCTTCAGTACAGGCTCATGTACTGAAAATGACGGAGTGGATAGAGAGACTCAATGCACTGGGGTTCAAGTTGGATCTTGAACTGTGCATTGATCTTATACTCCAGTCATTGCCCGATTCCTTTTCTTCCTTCATCATAAACTTTAACATGAATAGAATTGATGCAACTCTCCCGGAGCTGCTCAACATGTTAAAGAGTGCTGAAGGAACTATGCAGAAAGATAAACCATCTTCTTCTGTAATGATTATTGGCCGGGCCAATAAGAAAAGGAAGGCCACCCAGATATCCACTACAAGTAACAAAAGGAAAGGAAAGAAAAAGGCCACGGTTAAGCAGCTCGCCAAGGTTGACAAAGGGAAGGGAAAGAAGAATGAAAAGGAAGATAAATGTTTTCGATGCGGGAAAACTGGACATTGGAAAAGGAATTGCAAGGCAATTCTAAATGAAGGTATTTTTGTCATAGACCTTAATTTGTCATATATGGAATCTACATCATGGGTATTGGATACTGAATGTGCATCTCATATCTGCAATTCTGTGCAGGTGTTGGTAAATAGAAGGCGGTTGGGCAAAAAGGAGATTGAACTGAGGATAGGCAATGGAGCTTTAGTTTCTGCCAAATCTGTCGGGACTGCACGTCTCAGTTTACCTTCAGGAGTCATTCTAGAGTTGAATGACTGTTATTATGTTCCTAATATTATTAAGAACATTATTTCAATCTCTGGTTTGTATAACATTGGATATACATTGGCTTTTAATAGCACTGGGTGCTCTATAATGAATAATGGTTTGATTATAGCCAATGGTTCATTAGTCAATGGTCTTTATGTATTAGATACACGTTCTAATGTTATGCAAATTTTCAATGCGGATGAAGTGAATTCTGCATTTCTATGGCATTGTAGACTTGGTCATGTAGGTAAGAAAAGAGTCTCTCACTTACACTCAAATGGATATTTGAATTCGTTCGAATACAAGTCATTTGATACCTGTGAGTCGTGTCTTATGGGGAAAATGACCAAGCCTCCTTTTGGTGGACATGGTGAGAGGGCTGTTGACCTTCTCGAACTCATACACTCGGATGTGTGTGGACCCACGTCCATAGAAGCAAAAGGAGGTTATCTCTATTTCATTTCTTTTATTGATGACTTCTCTAGATATGGATATGTGTATTTAATGAGACATAAGTCACAAGTCTTTGAGAAGTTTAAGGAATACAAGAATGAAGTAGAGAAACAGACTGGCAAAAGTATTAAGGCTCTTCGATCGGATCGAGGAGGTGAATACTTAAGCCATGAATTCACTTCTTATCTTAAAGACCATGAAATAGTTTCTCAGTGGACTCCACCGTATACACCACAGCATAATGGTGTATCCGAAAGGAGAAACAGGACCTTGTTAGACATGGTCCGATCCATGATGTCTATGTCAGGACTACTGATGTGAAACATTGACGGGAATGCAGCAAGTGGCTATGGTCCCTTGGACTTAATTCGCAAACGCATTCACAAAAGTCGAGAAAGCTTGGAAGACGCCGTCTCACCGTGCGCACCCGTTACCCGTGGTGACTCGATGATGCCGAGTCGAGGTGGGGGAGAGGGACCCTTGCTGGTAGAGGGCCAGCACAACTAAGGTTTTCCCTCCCGAAGGTAGGATGCCCACGATCAAGGGCGGCCGGGTGCCTTGGAAGCACAAGGGCACTCACTCACTATTATCCACGATGACCACTCAAGATGGTGGATCCGGGAACGGGCACTCTCTTACTAGCCAGCGGACTAGCTTGACGGATATTAAACAAACAGATACTAGGGGAGCAGGGGCAGAGGCTCACCTGGTTGGTTTGAAGAAACCAACCTCGTTCGGAGACGATGGGCGAGCGGGGAAGTGTGGGATCCCCGCACACTGCGCCGATGAAGCTTGAATCCTGTTTAATACAAGCACTACACCTCACACAGGAGGGTGGACTTGGGGTGGGGATGTTGATTTACATGCAAATACTACCTCCACGCAGGGAGGGGCGATAAGCCGGCCAGGTGGGGAGGGGAGATTCGCCGAAATTACGAAAGGAGAAGCCGATGTCGAATCTGCCTGCACTCTGCGACGAATGACTGACAGTCACTGTTGAGGTCGTAACTTCTAGTTCAGAATTTTGCTGATGATGAGACCAGAGGGGAAATCTTCATAACTGGAGCTAGGATGCCTCAGAATTTTTTAGAATTCTTCTGACGTCGATGCTTGTCCGGATGGGGAGTTGAACAGAGTGACAGAATCTGGGGAAGATGGCTTCAGGTTCCTGGTAGCAGGTTGTAGAGGCTGTCCCAACAGCTCCCGGACTCCGATTCACGAACCGCCGGAGTTTTTGGAACCGTGGACGAGCCCTCTTCCAAGAAAAACTGACGGGGAAGCCATCTAATGTCAGAGAGGACTGGGAGATGCAGAATAGTGAAGGATGGTCGTTGTAGACTATGGGAGGCTGACCCGCGCAGCCGAGGGGGGAAAAATGGTAACTTCGGCCCACGAACGTTGAACGAAGTTCCGCTTCTTGATTCTGAAAGTGGACGGGACGAGGAAGAACTTTTGAGAAGAGCTCGTGGCCTGATTCTTCTGCGGTTCTTCGTGGTACAGCTTCTAATCGGGTTCAGGTGCTCTGCAGAGGGAGTCCTGCGCAGTCGGGGGAGAATGGTTCTCCCGGACAGCTCCGACCTCGGATTGAGACGAAACCACCTCGCCTGCGAAGACGACTGGCAGAGCTTTCCGTTGATGTAGACCACACCCCCAGAAGATCCGGGATGAGGTCGCGGGAGACGCTGCAACAGGGTGCTGATATGCAAGTCTTCAGCTGTATGCAAACGAGAAGAGAGAAAAGGGTGGGGGGGTGGTTTTCTTTGGTGGAGGGGTGAGGGAGATGGATGCTTTGGTGGAGGGGAGTGGTTTGGGAGGTGGGAGGGGTGGTGAGGTGGAGGCCAGGGGCGGAGCTAGGAGGGAGAGGGGCTGGGTGCGCTAATGGCCAAGGGGGAGGTGGTGGGGTGATGGGGGCGCAAGTAGCTTGGGGAAATGGGGAGGGTTCTCTTTGATTTGGGTGGAGGGTTAATGGAGGTGTTTAATGGAGGCCTAGGGAAGGGGAGGGGTTGCCTTGGGGAGGGGAAGAGTTACTTGAGAAGTGGGGATTCCTTTTTGGGAAGATGGAAGGTTGTATGGGGAAGGGGAAGGGTTGCTTGGGGAGTGGTGGGAGTAAAGGGGGGTTAATGGCCTTGGGAAGGTGAAAGGGTGGGGAGGGATGATGTGGAGGATGAGGTGGCAAGGGGAGGAGAGAGAGGGCTGGTCGACCTAGAGAGAGAGGGGAGAGGAGAGAGAAAGGGTCGCCCCTTCTTGAGAGAGAGAGAGAGAGAGAGAGAGAGAGCTAGAGAGAGAGCTCGAGAGAGAGAGAGAGAGATGCACAATTACTTTGGCAAACTTTATCAAATCTTCATTACCTTCAACTGGTGGGATTGTGGTCCTATTTATAGGAATCTCACAATTCAACATAAGTCCCTGACTTTTGAAACTAATGACAACTAACCAAGGGGGAAAGGGGCGCCCCTGGGCCAAGCCCATATAACTGGGCCCATTAACCAATCTAACTGACATAATGATAATAAACTTAGGTAGATGACTCATTAACCTAGGGACTTGACTCAAATAAAAGAAAAATTACAATGGTATGACTCCAGAAAAGTATGAAAATTACATAACTCGACTCAAGAAATCAAGACGAACACAATGGCGATCATCGGGACCCATGGAGAAATGGGAAGTGGTAAGCGATGTCCCCGTCATACTCCCGGGGTGCAGAGAACTCGACTCTGTCGAGTAAGGGTCCACCTTGCTGCGGTACTACTCCGATAGGTCAGGATCCAGCTGCTGGAGATCCTCCCGAATCACCCAGGCGTCAACCGAAGGTGGTCGTCCCTTCCACCTAACCAGATATCGCTCATACGCCTTGCTCCGTGTGATAGTGATCTGTTCATCTAATATCCGCTCCACTTGATCACGCTGGTTTCTCTGGCTAGATGGAGCTCTGTTGGTGTGGGGGCTCTCTCAAGGGGTGGGATAGGCTGGATCTCCTCACTGGGTGTCACCGTGGGACCCTTGTAGGGCACCAGGTCAGCCACATTGAAAGTGGGGCTTACTCCGTACCCTTCGGGGAGGTCGAACACATAAGCATTTGTGTCAAGGCGCCTCAACACCTGAAAGGAGCCTGCTCCACGAGACCTCAGTTTTGAGACAATCTCAGTCCTCACCATCACAAAATCACCGACATGGATTTCTTGGTGGCGACAGTGGGAATCGGCTAATTCCTTAAGAACCTTGCTGCTCTTGTTGTTGTGTTTGCGAATGTTACCATGCAATGTCATGAATGATGATCCTATAGGGATGAAGGGAGGGCCTGGACAACCAAATTCAGCCCTATCAAGTGTTAGATTGGTTTTGACAGACTTAGGAGGACCAGGGCATCCATGAATTGACCTATCATGCTTAGAAACCATGTGGACCTTGATGCACTTAGGTGGACCGGGGCAGCCACAAATGGCCCTATCATGCCTGAGGTGGATGAAGAGTGGGGGAGGACCAGCATGTCCAAATGTGGCTCTATCAGGTATGGGTGCAATGAATGCCGGAGGACCTGGACTTCCATGTAGACTCCTATCATGCATAAGATGGATGATGAATGGGGGTGGACCTACATATCCAAATGTGAACCTGTCATGCACTGGACCTAGTGTGTATGTGACACAAATGAGATGACTAGCCCTACCAGGTGGGGCAAAATGTTGTGGCACATGCATTACAATCAAGATGGTCCCATCTTTAGGTGGGGGTGGATTTGGGGGTTTCCACTCATAGGGGTCGAAGGGGTCCAAGAAGGTGGACATTTTGGGATAGGTCACTTCCTCATTTCCTAGGTGGATGTCACCCTCGGTCATGGCTCTCATAGTGTGAACTAAGTAGTGGAATGGGTGGGTTGGGTTCAACATGGTGGGTGAGGGTAGGAGGGAGTGGGTGGTGGGTAAGGCGGCTAGGTCCCATGGGTTCAATGTCTTCCATAGGGAGGGATCAAAGGGGTCATGGAATGTGTTACCAAGGAAGGGGTATTCTATCTCCTCAAGGTCTTCAAATGATGGTGAGTCCTCCTCCTCAAATGATGTAATTGAACCGAAGTCCTTGGCGGGTTGGTTGGCCATGAATGGAGGGCTTGGCATCCTACCCGAAATAAGCAACTCTAATTCTGGATAGCATCGGGCTCGTCGGGTGTTGGGAGGAGTAACAGAAGGTCACTAGTGTAGCAACCCACAGTGTAAATGGAGGAGATGGATCCGACACATAGGTGTAGGAGGTCAAGGCTCCTAGGTCGGTCGGCTATTGTAGTCATTATGCCAGTTAGTTCCATTTGCCAAACTATACCCTTAAGAAGATCCCCTAATGTTTCCACTTGATAGGATGATTGGATTGTGGTGTGATAGGTGGATAAGGGTACAATGGGAAGGTTTTGCTCCATGGGTGGGTAAACATAGGACATGATGGGGTGAAGTGGTCTCTCCTTTAGCCATCTAGCTAGGGGCCCCTCTATGATTACGGTGCTACTTGTGAAGGCTTGTGGCTCTTGGGGGTCCAAGCTATGTGAAGGGGACATTTGTGATTCTTCCTCACCATAGATATGAACTTGGGTTTCCTCAAGGATGGGGATGGGTTCCGGACTAGCATCTACTCCCATGTGGATGGTTGTGGTCTCCTCTCTCAAGGGAATGGGAAGGTCTATTGGGGGTGGGGTGATGACGGTTGGTGCATGGTGTACCCGGGGTGGTGAGTGAGGCCGGACTTGGGTTGGGGTTGGGAGTGGAAGTAGCGGGGGACTAGGTTTGGGTAGGATAGGAGTTGGAAGTGGAAGGTGGGTTGGGTGAGTAACTTTGGATTGGGGAATGGTGGCTGTCACGGGCCTAGGTGGAGGGGTGGACATGGGGTCCACGTGGGTTTGAGTGGTGAGGGTGGAGTGAGTCATGATGCTTCTTCCACCTGGGATGGGAACTTCTCGGCCTAACCCATGACACTGTGATTCATATTCTTCTTCCCAATCTAGTGGAGCCTCATAGTCTTCGGTTACCTCTTTAAGTTCCTTTTGGAAAGGGGTGGAAGGAGGATTTTTGGAAGTTTGTGGGGTGGGGGTTTGATGGAGAATTTTGGGTTGGGTGGTGGGGAAAGGAGGAGTGGGAGTGCTCCTCGGGTTATGGTTCTCAGGGTAGGAGTGGGAAGGTTGGGGAGTGAAGATCTTCCTGATCTCAATCCTTATCTCTTCCAATAAATCTAGGGGTCCTTTGGGTGGTGGGGTTTGGGTCCTAATAGAGGTTTTGGGTTGACTGGGAGGGAAAGGGGGAGTGGGAGTGCTCAACGGGTTATGGTCCTCACGGTAGGAGTGGGAGGGTCGGGGAGCGTAGATCTTCCTAAGCTCACTTTTCATCTCTTCCCATGATCCTATGGGTTCTTGCCTCCGAATCTTTCTTAAGCTCACTATGCGTTCCCACTCCTTCTTGGCTTGTCCCCGAAGTCGCCCTGTGGCCCTGCGGACTCTAGCGTGTCCATAGACCCTAGTCCTATCAAAGTGTTTGGTCATGAAAGTCTCCCACCTAACATAATCACTAGGATGTGACCCATCAAAGGTGATACTCTCATCTATAAAGATGTCCGAAAATGGGTGGTCGATCGGACCTTTGTGGAGGGCCGAGTGGGACCAAAGAGAGGTAGCCATGTTGATGAACCGAATGACTCTAAATGCTTATGCGCCCTAGGACAAGACTTAGTAGAGACAAGTCTAGAACTTGCTCTGATACCAACTGATGTGAAACATTGACGGGAATGCAGCAAGTGACAATGATCCCTTGGACTTAATTCGCAAACGCATTCACAAAAGTCGAGAAAGCTTGGAAGACGCCGTCTCACCGTGCGCACCCGTTACCCGTGGTGACTCGATGATGCCGAGTCGAGGTGGGGGAGAGGGACCCTTGCTGGTAGAGGGCCAGCACAACTAAGGTTTTCCCTCCCGAAGGTAGGATGCCCACGATCAAGGGCGGCCGGGTGCCTTGGGGGCACAAGGTCACTCACTCACTATTATCCACGATGACCACTCAAGATGGTGGATCCGGGAACGGGCACTCTCTTACTAGCCAGCGGACTAGCTTGACGGATATTAAACAAACAGATACTAGGGGAGCAGGGGCAGAGGCTCACCTGGTTGGTTTGAAGAAACCAACCTCGTTCGGAGACGATGGGCGAGCGGGGAAGTGTGGGATCCCCGCACACTGCGCCGATGAAGCTTGAATCCTGTTTAATACAAGCACTACACCTCACACAGGAGGGTGGACTTGGGGTGGGGATGTTGATTTACATGCAAACACTACCTCCACGCAGGGAGGGGCGGTAAGCCGGCCAGGCGGGGAGGGGAGATTCGCCGAAATTGCGAAAGGAGAAGCCGATGTCGAATCTGCCTGCACTCTGCGACGAATGACTGACAGTCACTGTTGAGGTCGTAACTTCTAGTCCAAAATTCTGCTGATGATGAGACCAGAGGAGAAATCTTCGTAACTGGAGCTAGGATGCCTCAGAATTATGTAGAATTCTTCTGACGTCGATGCTGGTCCGGATGGGGAGTTGAACAGAGTGACAGAATCTGGGGAAGGCAGCTTCAGGTTCCTGGTAGCAGGTTGCAGAGGCTGCCCCGACAGCTCCCAGACTCCGATTCACGAACCGCCAGAGTTTCTGGAACCGTGGACGAGCCCTCTTCCAAGAAAAACTGACGGAGAAGCCGTCTGATGTCAGAGAGGACTGGGGGATGTAGAATAGTGAAGGATGGTCGTTGCAGACTGTGGGAGGCAGACCCGCGCAGCTGAGGGGGGAAAAATGGTAACTTCAGCCCACGGATGCTGCACGAAGTTCTGCTTCTTGATTATGAAAGTGGACTGGACGAGGAAGAACTTTGGAGAAGAGCTCGTAGCCTGATTCTTCTGCGGTTCTTCGTTGTACAGCTTCTAATCGGGTTCAGGTGCTCTGCAGAGGGAGTCCTGCGCAGTCGGGGGAGAATGGTTCTCCCGGACAGCTCCGACCTCGGATTGAGACGAAACTGCCTTGCCTGCGAAGAGGACTGGCAGAGCTTTTTCGTTGATGTAGGCCACGCCCCCAGAAGATTCGGGATGAGGTCGTGGGTGACGCTGCAATAGGGTGCTGATCTGTAAGTCTTCAGCTGTATGCAAACGAGAAGAGAGAAAAGGGTTGGGGGTGGTTTTCTTTGGTGGAGGGGTGAGGGAGATGGATGCTTTGGTGGAGGGGAGTGGTTTGGGAGGTGGGAGGGGTGGTTAGGTGGAGGCCAGGGGCGGAGCTAGCAGGGAGAGGGGCTGGGTGCGCAAATGGCCAAGGGGGAGGTGGTGGGGTGATGGGGGCGCAAGTAGCTTGGGGAAATGGGGAGGGTTCTCTTTGATTTGGGTGGAGGGTTAATGGAGGTGTTTAATGGAGGCCTAGGGAAGGGGAGGGGTTGCCTTGGGGAGGGGAAGAGTTGCTTGGAAAGTGGGGATTCCTCTTGGGAAGATGGAAGGTTGTATGGGGAAGGGGAAGGGTTGCTTGGGGAGTGGTGGGAGTAAAGGGGGGTTAATGGCCTTGGGAAGGTGAAAGGGTGGGGAGGGCTGATGTGGAGGATGAGGTGGCAAGGGGAGGAGAGAGAGGGCTGGTTGACCTAGAGAGAGAGGGGAGAGGAGAGAGAAAGGGTCGCCCCTTCTTGAGAGAGAGAGAGAGAGATAGAGAGAGAGCTAGAGAGAGAGAGAGAGAGAGAGAGAGAGAGAGAGAGAGAGAGATGCACAATTGCTTTGGCAAAGTTTATCAAATCTTCATTACCTTCAACTGGTGGGATTGTGGTCCTATTTATAGGAATCCCACAATTCAACAGAAGTCCCTGACTTTTGGACTAATGGCAACTAACCAAGGGGGAAAGGGGCGCCCCTCGGCCAAGCCTATATAACTGGGCCCATTAACCAATCTAACTGACATAATGATAATAAACTTAGGTAGATGACTCATTAACCTAGGGACTTGACTCAAATAAAAGAATAATTACAATGGTATGACTCCAGAAAAATATGAAAATTACATAACTCGACTCAAGAAATCAAGACGAACACAATGGCGATCATCGGGACCCATGGAGAAATGGGAAGTGGTAAGCGATGTCCCCATCAACTACCCTTGTCTCTTTGGGGCTATGCGTTAGAGACTGCAGCTTATTTATTGAATAGGATCTCAAGTAAATCAGTTTCTTCTATACCATATGAGATATGGAAGGGTAGGAAACTAAATTTTAATCACATTAAAATTTGGGGGTGTCCTGCTCATGTAAAGAAGAACGAGAGTGATAAGCTTGAGTCGAGGACCGATAAGTGTAGGTTTGTGAGATATCCAAAGGAGACGTTTTGATATTATTTCTATCACCCTTCTGAGCAAAGGATCTTAGTGGCCAAGAGAGCTGTATTTCTGGAAAGAGAATATCTACTCCAGAAAAATAGTGGGAGCCAGATAGAATTGGACGAGGTCCAAGAACCACAACCCATTGACACAAACTCATTAGATGAGATGGTATCGGATGATCCTATTCAAGGTGAAACACTGACACTACGGAGATCTGGTAGACTACCGAGAGAACCTGAGAGATATGTTGGACATGTCTCAGAGGGGTCCTCTAAGGTATGTATCGATGATGATGATGATCCTCAGTCGTATCAGGAGGCGATCCGTAGTGTAGACTCCGAGAAATGGCAAGAGGTAATGGATTCAGAGATCCAGTCCATGTACACCAACAAAGTTTGGAACTTAGTTGATATACCCGAAGGGAAGGTCCCTATCGGCTGTAAATGGATTTTCAAAAGGAAAATCGGTGCAGATGAACAGGTTGACACATACAAGGCTAGACTAGTGGCGAAAGGATATCGTCAAAGGCAAGGCATTGACTATGACGAGACGTTTTCACCGGTAGCCATGGTTAAGTCAATCAGAATCCTCCTTGCCATTGCTGCATACCTGGATTATGAGATCTGACAAATGGATGTAAAGACAACTTTTCTTAATGGAAACCTGTCAGAAGAGGTGTACATGGTACAGCCTGAAGGATTCACTTTCAAGCTACATCCTAATAAGGTATGCAAACTTCAAAGGTCCATTTATGGATTAAAGCAGGCATCTAGAAGCTGGAACTTAAGATTTGACGAGACTGTCAAATCTTTCAACTTCATTCGGAATGAAGATGAACCCTGTGTTTACAAGAAGGTTAGTGGGAGCTCAGTGACCTTCTTGGTCCTTTATGTTGATGACATCTTACTCATTGGGAATGATGTAGGGATGTTGACATCAACTAAGTCTTGGTTGTCCAAGACTTTCTCCATGAAGGATTTGGGAGAAGCATCCTATGTGCTGGGCATAAGGATGTATCGAGATAGATCTAAAAAGATGTTAGGATTATCCCAATCCATGTACATAGACACTATCCTCAAAAGGTTTAGGATGGAAAATTCCAAGAGAGGTCTCATTCCCATGAGACATGGAATTTGCCTATCCATGGGGATGAATCCTAAAACTTCTGAGAAGGTGGCACACATGAATAAGGTACCCTATGCTTCGGTGATAGGGTCAATCATGTATGCAATGCTATGTACATGGCCTGATGTTGCCAATGCTTTGAGCATTGTCAGTAGATATCAGACAAATCCAGGCGAAGAGCACTGGAAGGCAGTAAAGGACATCCTTAAGTACCTGCGAAGGACTAAGGATATTTTTTTGCTTTATGGAGGAGAGGACTTATATCTTAGAGCTTACACAGATTCTAGTTTTCGGTCAGATCTAGATAACCCTAAATTCATGTTTGAATTTGTATTCATGTTGAATGGAGGGATAGTCAGTTGGAGAAGCCATCTGGATGAAGAAATTCATCTTGGAACTCGGCGTAGTTCCCGAGATATCAGCTCCCATCCCATTATTTTGTGATAATAATGGGGCCATCGCCCAGGCGAAGGAACCGAGATCTCACCAAAGGTCAAAGCATATTCTCAAGCGCTTTCACCTTATTCGGGAGATTGTTGATTGTGGAGATGTGACGGTAGAGCGTGTACCGTCAGAAGATAACATAGAAGATCCACTGACTAAGCCTTTGACACAGACTGTATTTGAGCGTCATCGGGATAAGATGGGCCTCAAAGTTGTGGGCAATTGGCTGTAGTTCAAGTGGGAGATTGTTAGTGTTGGTGTGCTACATGCCAATTTTGGGTCGGGTAGACCCGATATATGTACGATCTTGTTCATTATTGATAAAGTTGTGTTTGAGCGTAAATATGCGATTGTGTTACTTTACGTTGTCCCTAGGATATGTGGTTGTAAAGTCAACTCGAGATGGGATCTCGATTATGAGACTGACTTTACATGAACACATACCTTAAACTGTTCCTGGTTGGAGAGTAATCACTCGGGGACTTTGATTACCTATTAAACCAGTACACATGATGTGTCAGTGACCAGTCTCATGGTCATTGGTGCGGGGCACTAACACATATGTGTAGGTGTATGTCCTTGGAGGATGTGCACTGAACAGATCCGCTATTGGATCTTCAGATGGTTGATTATACCTAATGTCAACTGAAGATCCAACGGTCACAGTAGCATCGTTGGTCCTTTGACCTGAGACATTGATCGGATCTTACACGAGGACTGGAATGGTTTAATTACTTAGCTAAGTGACTTTAACCATAAGTCATGAGTTGCCGAGTCATTAACCACTCCAGGAGACGTGTGAAGATCATCAATGGTCAAGAGGAGATCGCTCACTGTCGGATATATATCAAACAGTTAATGGGTTATGACATTGACGCTCCGTTAAATCCCTGGCCAGGGTCGTGTGAGTTCGTTTAGAACGGACGTCATACACTTTAAGGGGGTCATAGTCAAATGGCACGATCATGGGGTTTGACAGAAATCAAACACTCGATCGTACCTGACTCATAGAAGGAGCGAGGGATTATATCGATGCAGTAACTGTGGACTTACAGGTACCAGACAGGCTGGTTTAAACCCGACGTCCTCTAGGATCACGTGGATTTGCTTGACCCAACGTGATCGTAGGTTCGGAATGAATTAAACTATTATTCGGCTCTTGTAGAAGCGAATAATACGTTTAATTTACTTCTAATTAGGAATTACAAGTTAATGGGGCTTAAACTAGAGTGACTATGGGCCTAGAGGATCACACACAATGGATTCTTGGGTGACGAATAATTATTATACAAATGTATGTATTATTTCATTTTAATTCCTTTTGGAAAGAAGTGTAAATGGAGTTTAATACATATGTATAATATGAGATAGGATATATATACAGTTTCAGTCTTTTGGAGCCCTTTTCTAATAAACCCAAACTCTATATACAGCCATCTACGTGAGTTCATTCGAACTCTTAGCTTCTTCTTTCCTTCCCTTAAGCTAACCAAGCATTAAGCTTAAGGGAGAGGATTAGTCTCCCCCCTTTCTCCCTCTTGCTCTCTCTCTCTCTAGAAGGTGATAGAGTCGGGGATAGTCGTGCCGGGGAGGTACCGTCGCTGCGCAAGGGTCCGTGTGGATCGTCTCTAGAGGCCGTACTGTTGTGCGGCTCAGTTTTTCTGCATCGGGCTTAGCGGACAGCGTCGTTCCGCGCAAGGTGAAACACGCAACCCGTAATTAGGGTATTAGAAACACCGATTAGAGCACAGATTAAGCTTTCCATAACACCGGAATCGGACAAATGAATTTTTTATTATCCGCTGCGTCGCCCGTAGGTGCTGTGCGAAACCTTACAGTTTCTATGCTACCGAAGCCTACACAATTGAAAAAATAATATATTCAATTACCAATGAAATACAACATATAAATGTATCAATGATAATATAATTTCACCTCTCTAAATGATGAACTCCCCCTAGCCTCTCTAGAAGTGGATAACCTTCTGGGTTCCGTAGATATTGAATGTCGCGGTGCAGCAACCTGGGACCACTGTTCATTTACCGGCTCGGCCTGCAATATATTTCTTACATCATCATACATAGATATATGTCTACGCTCTCTAATCAAATATGCGATTCGATTTATATATATTATTTCACCTGAGTTGGTATTGGACGCTCAATTGCTGGAGGTTGCATCAATCGCTCCCATGCTGTATCATCGTACGCATACGATGTGTCTTGATGCGGGACGGACACGCGACCTGGGACTCTAGCTCGCGGGTGTCCCTAGCGAGGGATGCATGAGACCGTGCGCGGTTGAGAAACCGGCAATTAGTCGGATAGTCGGCTCTTCCGTGCTTAGATCGAGTCACGGGACGGGTCTCGCTCTCTCTCTCGCAGCAGTGATAAAATATATATCGAGCTAAATTAACCTATCACATGCTCTCTAGCAGCGGCATAAGAAAATATATGAGTAAAGTAAAATGCCGAGTGGGGAGTGAATACGATACCTCCACGCTCCAGGCGTGGGGAAGACGACCCCGGCCAAGTACGGTAACTCCCGATAACAAAATATTATAATAATTACAGAAGTTAATTTTGCTGCCCACTCCACGCAAGAAGGTAAAGGGCTACAATGTGGACCCGGGAGGACCGATCTTGGGTTGACGGGCAGCGTTTTGATGTAGCTTCGGCGGAACGCGTACTCACGAACGTGGGGCCCACGTGCTGGTCAGCGGGTTCGAGTTGGCCCGGAGTGGTACCGTTGTGACGTTGGCTCCTGGAGAGGCGCTTCCTGAGACGGCGGCACGCTGGTTCACCTTGCGGAAGGCGAGTCGGCTCCGGTCTTCACTTGTTGACCTTGCTGCCCACAGATCTGAAGTTCTATTTTTACAGCGCGCGACCCGGCGAGAACTGCTGTTGCGATCAATCCCGATGTCGGATCGACGCGAAATAGGTACCGTTGGAAAGCTGATCTGAAATCCTTTGACCAAGGACTATGGAAGGAATTTTGACAGCTCTGGATTTTTCGTGGTGTATTTTTGAACAGACTAACTGACAGACTCAGAAAACTCTGGATAGAAATGAAGTTTCCTGATAACAGTCGTTGACCGTGGCTCAAACCTCAGATCTGGAAGTTGACCTCTTCATGAAAGTTATAGAGGCGAAAATAAGGAAGACGAGGATATTTTTTGTGGATTTTCTAGAGGTGTTTGACATGGGAAAATGATTTTCTAACACAGATGGGTCGGATTTGGATTGCACAGGATAGAACTAAAATTTGACTGAGTTTTAATTTTTTGGTGGAGAAAAAGAACTCCTAGATTTGAGCAAAAAGTTGTGGAGACGTGTTTGGATGGGTAGAACACCCAGTCCAAATTTGGACTTAATCAGAGAAGGGGAAGGGGATCGAACAAGGGAAACACAGGGTTGCTGTGACACAAGACAGAACACAGACAGATCTGGAGGACTGGAAAACACGAAATGGGAAAAATAGAAAACGAAGGCTAGAAAATGGGAAACGTTTTTTGGGAGAGGGTATTTACGTAGGGAACCTACCCTCAAAATTTGGGCTCCAATAGATCCGTAGATTAGAAGCTAAAATTCAGACATGGAGGCTCTGTCCTGATTTGGGCAGAACTCCTACGATGGTGGCGGCGGCGCGACGGCAGTGCGATGGCGGTGGCGGCGGCAGCAGAATCAGAACTCATAGGGGCAGAGGAGAAGATAAAAGGGCTTCACGCCCTAGATTTGGCAGAAATCCATCTGCAAGAGGGGGGAGGAGAGAGGAGGAGGGTGCACCCTTCTTTGGCTCCAACCAAATTCATAATTTTCTCTTCATTAATTCAACTAAAATGAGAATTACATGGTATTTGTATGAAATGTAAAATGACCCTAACTAACCTCAGATCTAGGATTAGGGGGGGTATTAATGGTACATCATATTAATGCCACATGTGGTCAAAAAAATAAAAACTAAAATACTCTTAGTGGAGGGGGGCGCCCCCTTGACCAAGGGGCATTCCAACTTGGACTTTGTTTAACACTTGTCCCCTTGAATGGTCAATCCATCTAGAAGCCACCTAGGATATTTGACTAGCCCCATATGGACCCCTAGGGCTTAGGTGGACTAATGGGGAAGAATGTGTGGGCCCCTTGCAGGACCTACTGGACTTTTGCACAAAAAACCCACTAAAACCTAAAGACTCACATTTTGACTTATAAAGCCTTACAATTACACACATACTTTCCTAAGGATATAAATGGAAACTAAAAGGACTCAAATGTAAAATAAAAAGTTAGTGGTCTTGCTCTGATGTCCCCATCAATTCTCCCCGGGTGGGAAGAACTCGACCCCGTCGAGTAAGGGGTGCGGCTGCTGGTGACGCCGACGGATCCGTCATCATACCTGGAAGCGCGGAGTACGCTCCACTCGAAGCATTCGACACATGCTTATCCCGTATAGATTCGATATGCACACGCTGCTGGGGAATGAGGCTAGAGGTGGACACTCCGGGGTGGGGTCACTCTCAAAGGAGGGAAGGCGGCTCGAAGACTCACTAGGAATCACCGCTGGGTCCTTGTATGTGACTAGATCCGAGATAGAGAATGGTCGAGCCGATCCCAAAAGTCGACAAGTCTACAACGTACGCAATAGATCCAACTTGCCTCGCACTCGAAAGGGACTGACAACGCGAGCGTACAAAGACCGACTCGACTCGATGCATGCAGACTCACTATGCACTCAACAAGAAAAAACATGGACTCACACAAGACCCTAGATAAACCTACGGTTAGTCCGACCCATACACATGCAAAGGTGGATCTGGACATCTGAATGTGTGCCATGCATACCCTAGATGCAACCAAAGGTTGGTAAAATTATGGACTCCTAAACATCCCGACATGCACCACTTATGCATGGATGGCCCTTTGGATTTGGGAGGTTTGGGTGGGCCAGAAGAGTTGAATGCATCATTCGCATCACCCCTATGTGTATCTCGCCAGTGAACGGGCTTAGTAGATGTAGATGATTCAGCCCGTGGGGAAGGGGTGTGATAGTGGACTCCTTGGAAGAAGTGGAGTGAATATGATAGCTCGGGAGGTTCACTACTGAAGGGGTCAAAAGGGTCAAAGAAGGTATGACCCCAAGTGGCCGGTTCATCCATTACATAGTTTCATATTTGAAATCCATGAAGGTGTAAACGGTCACCTTCATCCATCGTGATAGATGGGACAGTGTATAGGATATAGGGTTCCTCCCTTGGGACAAATGGACTAAAGTGAGGCTTGGCCGGTAGGGGAAGGAACAAAAGAACCTCTGTGGTGATATGACCCACGATGTACACGGAGGTAATGGACCCTAAGGCGGGGTGGGTGAAGCTACGACTTGTGGGTTGGTCGAAGCCTCGGGCCAACATATGCGTCAACTTCATTTGTGAGTGTAATCCCATAATAAGGTCATCTAATGTATCGATATGGTGACTAGATCGAAATGTTGTGTGGTAGGAGTTGACGGGTACTATTGGTAGTGTAGGGTCCATGGATGGGTGAAAATGCGGCCTAGGGACCAAGCCTATCTTGAGCCGACTAAGAAGTGGCTCGGCTATGAAAAGCGTACCTGTTAGAAACACGGGTGGCTCGGGCTGAGGTGGCTCTAAGTAAGATGGCTCCGGATGAGGATCGGGAGTAGAGGGTGGCAATGGAGCACTCACGGGTGGTGAAGGAGCACATGTCCTTTCTATCCTATCCAACCAGTCTGAAAACATTTTAAAGAATTCAGCAGAGGTGCGGGTTGGAATAGGGGCCTCGGGGTGGACTCGCTCTTCGTATCTCGGCCTGGGTGAGGACCTAGGCTTGGCAATAAGCGGGGCTTCTTGCCTCCGGCTAAGACCCACTTGACTTGAAGTGCTTGGGTGGGATTGGATAGAGGTGAAGGGGCGGGGCTGGTTGGAGGTGTGGCCCCCTTGATTGTGAGAGGGTTGGTGGGGTTGGCTAGTGGTATGACCCCCGTGGTTGGAGGTAGATGGGCGGGGAAAGTAGACCCTCCTAAGCGCTCTCTTCATGCCCCACCATGACTCGATGGGTCTTTGCCTCCTATCCTCCCTCAAGTATTTTATGTCCCTCCATGTTTCGGCGGCTTCATAGAAAAGTCACCTTGAGGCGAAGTCGACTTCCATGGGACCGGACATAATGTACACCTCAAAGTATTGGTCCATGATGGCTTCCCACTCTAGGTAGTCACACGGGTCTTCGAAGCCATAGAAGTCCTGGACTACGGGTCTACGGGGGTGGTCGGGTTGGTTTTCCCATCTTTGAGTGTATCGCCACCATGCATAGGATGCGGGCCCTTGGTAATCCATGGGACATAGGAAACTAGTGGATGGCCATGCCGACAGTTGGTGACAAACACTAGACACGACCCTAAAATGCGATGCAAAGTGGGGATGCCGACTCGACTACACACCTAGACACGACCAAGATCCGGTACCTGGCGGAGTCCGGGGATCCGAAGATCCTCTCACACGAGTGAATCATCTCCCCGATAGGCGTAACCTAACGATCGGGCGACACCTTTTTATATACCGGATAAAGGTATGCAAATGCAACCTAGACCAACTTAGACAATCACTAGACTCAAACGACTCTTTTTTTTTTTTGAGTTTTCAAGCAAAGACTACCCTAGACTCGACTCGCTCTGATACCAAACTGATGTGGGACGGACACGCGACCTGGGTCTCTAGCTCGCGGGTGTCTCTAGCGAGGGATGCGTGGGACCGTGCGCGGTTGAGAAACCGGCAATAAGTCGGGTAGTCGGCTCTTCCGTGCTCGGATCGAGTCACGGGACAGGTCTCGCTCTCTCTCTCGCAGCGGTGATAAAATAGATATCGAGCTAAATTAACCTATCACATGCTCTCTAGCAGTGGCATAAGAAAATATACGAGTAAAGCAAAATGCCGAGTGGGGAGCGAATACGATACCTCTACGCTCCTGGCGTGGGGAAGACGACCCCGGCCAACTACGGTAACTCCCGGTAACAAAATATTACAATAATTACAAGAGTTAATTTTGCTGCCCACTCCATGCAGGGAGGTAAAGGGCTACAATGTGGGCCCGGGAGGACCGATCTTGGGTTGATGGGTAGCATTTTGATGTAGCTTCGACGGCACGCGTACTCACGAACGTGGGGCCCACGTGCTAGTCGGCGGGTCCGAGTGGGCATGGAGTGGTACTGCTATGACGTTGGATCCTGGAGAGGCGCTCCCTGGGGCGGCGGCATGCTGGTTCACCTTGCGGAAGGCGAGTCAGCTCCGGTCTTCACTTCTTGACCTTGCTGCCCACGGATCTGAAGTTCTATTTTTACAGCGCACGACCCGGCGAGAACTACTGCTGCGATCAATCCTGACGTCGGATCGACGTAAAATAGGTACCATTGGAAAGCTGATCCAAAATCCTTCGACCAAGGACTATGGAAGGAATTTTCACACCTCTGGATTTTTTGTGGTGTATTTTTTAACAGACTGACTGACAGACTCAGAAAACTCTGGACAGAAATGAAGTTTTCTGATAACAGACGTTGACCGTGGCTCAAACCTCAGATCTGGAAGTTGACTTCTTCATGAAAGTTATAGAGGGGAAAATAAAGAAGACATAAATATTTTTTGTGGATTTTCTGGAGGTGGTTTGATGGAAAAAATGATTTTCTAAAACAGGTGGGTCGGATCTAGACTGCACAGGATAGAACTGAAATTTGACTGAGTTTTAATTTTTTAGTGGAGAAAAAGAGCTCCTAGATTCGAGAAAAAAATTATGGAGACGTGTTTGGATGGGCAGAACACCCAGTCTAAATTTGGACTCAATCAGAGAAGGGGAAGGGGATTGAACAAGGGAAACACAGGGTTGCTGTGACACAGGATAGAACACAGACAGATCTGGAGGACTGGAAAACACGAAATAGGAGAAATAGAAAACGAAGGCTAGAAAATGGGAAGCTTTTTTTGGGAGAGGGTATTTGCGTGGGGAACATACCTTCAAAATTTGGGCTCCAGCAGATCCGTAGATTAGGAGCTAAAATTCGGACATGGAATGCTCTATCCTGATTTGGGCAGAACTCCGACGATGGTGGCGACGGCGGCGACAGAATCAGAACTCAGAGGGGCAGAGGAGAAGATAGACGGGCTTCACACCCTAGATTTGGCAGAAATCCATCTGCAAGAGGGGGGAGGAGAGAGGAGGAGGGCGCACCCTTCTTTGGCTCCAACCAAATTCATAATTTTCTCTTCATTAATTCAACTAAAATGGGAATTACATGGTATTTGTATGAAATGTAAAATGACCCTAACTAAGCTCAGATCTAGGATTAGGGGGGGTATTAATGGTACATCATATTAATACCACATGTGGTCAAAAAAATAAAAACTAAAATACTCTTAGTGGAGGGGGGCGCCCCCTTGACCAAAGGGCATTCCAACTTGGACTTTGTTTAACACTTGTCCCCTTGAATGGTCAATCCATCTAGAAGTCACCTAGGATATTTGACCAGCCCCACATGGACCCCTAGGGATTAGGTGGACCAATGGGGAAGAATGTAGGGGCCCCTTGCTGGACCTACTGGACTTTTACACAAAAACCTACTAAAATCTCAAGACTCACATTTTGGCTTATAAAGCCTTACAATTGCACACGGACTTTCCTAAGGATATAAATGCAAACTAAAAGGACTCAAATAAAAAATAAAAAGTTAGTGGTCTTGCTCTGATGTCCCCATCATGTCTCCACCCCCAATGATGAGATCTTCATCCAAATTAACTTCCTCATCACGTCCCGTTGCTGACTCGTCACCACCCATCTGCACATGGATGTCATCTCTCTCCCCCACTGCCTGTTGTACAGCTACTGTGAGAAAAGTATTAGGTCGTAGTATCTCGCCTGGTTCTTCACCCTCCTCGTCAAGTTCTGCATCACCACGCTCGGTTGTGGCTCTTGCAACCCATGAAACCATAGGGTCATCATCGTCTCGCAAGTACATTGCATCTGTTGAGTCGTAATCTCCCTCTCCTCTCCTTATATCCATCTGCACATATCAAACCTTTAGCTTCATGTTGTAATGAACATACACCATTTTGTCCAGCCTGCGGTGTGTTAGCCTATTTCTCAGCTTAGTATGTAAGAAGGAGAATGTGGACCAATTATTTTCTTTAAAGCACAAGGAATTGCCTGCCTACTCTGTTTCTGTTAGCCATGAGGATGACCCACCATCCTTTAGTGATGAGAATACAGTGAATACAGGCCATCTATTCACTTACATGGGATATTCTACTCAGGCCATTGAGGTCTCAACAGTACCTTCAATTGACACTGAAGTTACCCATGACAGTGATTTCAAAAATCAGTGCCCAGCCATGGTTTCTAACCAATTGAGAATGGATGAGTCTTCAACATTAAAACAGAGATCATGTCAGGACAACCAGTTTGACTAGTTTGATCTCAAACAGAGATGCTCGGAAATAGCCTCCCAAGTTAAGATTCACAACATCATCTCTTTAAACAAGGCATGTCCAGGTGTTATCACTAGAGGTATGAAAAGGACAGGCTCCACAGGTAACATTTATTCTCAACACAAGGATTCATGACATTCATTATTTGGAACATTAGAGGGATTGGGAATGACTTATCCATCGGTCGTATCAAATTCCTTGTCAAAGAGCATAATGTGGATTGTATTGTTATATTAGAACCCAAGATCAATACATCCCTTCTAGACAGAACCTGTAAAAAGATTGGTATGCACAAATATTTGGCTAACCATGATGATAATACCCACATTTGGGTGATGTGGAAAGAGCCTTTAGAGTTTACTATTCTAAGTTCGGATAATCAGTAATTGTCAGTTCTGCAGTCCAACCCCAACCTGCCTGCTTTCTATGCTTCTTTTATCTATGCAAAATGTTGTCCCTCTGATAGACAATCCTTTTGGATCTCTTTAAATAATATTCACTCCTTGATGCAAGGTCCTTGGATAGTAGCTGGGGACTTTAATTGCATTCTTGATGTTGATGAGAAAATTGGAGGGCTTAGTCCCAGTCTGAAGTCCATGGCTGATTTTAAGGATTGTATAAATAGATGTGGTCTCCTTGATGCTGGTTTTATGGGTTCAAAGTATACTTGGCACAACAATCAAAAGGGTAGCAATGGAATCTGGGCCAGGCTTGATAGGGTCCTGATTAACTCCAACTGGCTGAACTATTTTCCTGTCACTGTGGCACATCTATCAAGAGAAGCCTCGGATCATGCTGCCCTTCTAGTCAAACAGGTTGTGCCTAACAAATTTCATAGTATATTTTTATTTCAACAAATGTGGACTACACATGACCTCTTCCTTTAGGCGGTGGAACAAAATTGGAAAACCAGTCCTATTTCCTCTTCAGCCATTACCACCCTATGCATCAAACTCAAAGTTTTGGGGAAAATGCTTCGGCTCTGGAACAAACAGGTGTTCGGTGATGTGCATAACAACCTCTTGACAGCTGAGGATGATGTATTAAAGGCTGCACATATTTATGATTCAGCCCCTACCTCTAGCAATCTGGAGACCTTATCTGCTGCTAAGAATTCCTTGGCAAATCGCATTGTTCAACAGGAAATGTTTTGGAGACAGAAATTAAGGATTCGTTGGCTTAAGGAAGGTGATAGGAATACTAAGTTCTTTCATATGACTGCGATGACTAATAGGAGGCGCAACTTCATCTATCAGCTTTGGAATGGATCTGGCTCTTTAACCTCTGATCAACAGGAAATGAGGCTAATTGCAGTGGAACATTTCCAAAGGGCCTTCACTTCTCAGCAACATTTCATAGACAATGCTATTATAGACTGTGTTCCCCACTTGATATTGACAGCAGACAATAGCTTTCTCTATGCAGTCCCTGATGCTAATGAAATAAAAGAAGTTGTTTTCTCTATTTCAGTTGAGAGTGCTCCGGGGCCAGATGGTTTTACCGGATATTTATTTCAAAAGGCTTGGCCGATCATTGACAAAGAGGTGACTACAGCCATCCAGGAATTTTTTGCTATCCGAAAGCCACTTCCAAGGGAGTTCACTTCCACTCTGATAGCCCTTATTCCTAAAGCTAAAAATGCAACAGACATAGCTGATTATAGACCTATTAGTCTATGTAACTTCTCTTATAAAATCATCTCCAAGGTCATTTGCAGCAGGTTAAGCAGATATCTGCCAGTTCTCATTTCTGGGGAGCAGTCAGCCTTCGTTAAGGGGAGGCATATTGTAGATACCATAGCTTTAGCTCAAGAAATGGCTCAATATCTTGGTAGGAAAACAAGAGGAGGCAACGTTATATTTAAATTAGACATGGCCAAGGCATATGATAGAATTGAATGAGACTTTCTTTTTGTGGTATTAAAGAGATTTGGTTTTAGCAACAATTTCATTGATCTCATTGAACTATTGGTCAGCAATTGCTGGCTTTCAATCTCTCTCAATGGGGAATCAGCTAGATTCTTCAAGTCCACCAGAGGCTTGAGACAAGGAGACCCAATAGCTCCCTATATATTCATCCTTGCTCAGGACTCCCTTAGCAGATTTCTTCAAAAAGCTTTCATGGAAGGTGTGGTTAAGTGGTTTGTTGTGCCCCGAAGATGTCCTACTGTCTCTCATCTTCTTTTTGCGGATGACACCCTTATTTTTGCTAATGCTTCAGCTGCTTCTATTAGGAAGCTAATGGATATTCTTCAATCATATGAAAAGGCCTCGGGCCAACTCATTAATGTAAACAAAAGTGGCTACTTTATACAATCCAACAGCCACCAACATCTCTCTGGCAGAATTGAGAAACTAATAGGTTTTTCCAGACAGACCTTCCCCCATAAATATTTGGGATTCCCTCTGGCTGTTGGCAGAATCAAGAAGGTTTACTTTACGGGCATCATCACAGCTATCCAAAGGAAAATTGAAGGATGGCAAGCTAGATTTTTATCCCAAGGAGCTCGCCTCATTCTTATAAAGCATGTCTTGTCATCTATCCCAATCCACATTCTAGCCTCCACTCCAATCCATGAAGGTCTTCATCAAACTTTGGAACAATCATTTGCAAATTTCTTTTGGGGCTATTCACAGTATGGTAATCGCAAACACTGGAAGTCCTGGAAGCACATATGCAGACCAATCTCACAGGGAGGCCTGGGGATAATATCTCTCAGAATTATGGAAGTTGCCCTTCGGACCAAAATGCTCTGGAATGCCTTGTATTCTGATTCTCTATGGGCAGTTTTTTTCAGGGCCAAATATATCAGAAATAACCATATTAGTCTGGTTAATTTCAAGGAAATGCATGGCTTTTTCAGAAAGAGTTGGCAGCGTGCAAAAAATCTTATTGTTCAACACCAAAAGATAATTCTTGGCAATGGGCAGACCACTAACTTCTGGAAGGACATTTGGCTTGGGGACAGAAATTTAGAATCCTTTGTTCCTCATAACTTCATCTCTGATAGCAATGTCTCTGTCCGAGATATCCTCACTGACCCATCCTCTGAAGTTATCAACAATATGGATTCTTTCTACCTGGAGATATCAAAAGAGCTCTGCCTCTCATCCAACTATCTCACTACCCGGATAAGGCTATTTGGTCCTTATCCCCTAGTGGTAACTGCTCTGTTTCCTCTATTCACACTCAGTTAAGCATCTCTCAGCAAATGGACAGTTTTGGCTCCTGGAAACATATATGGTCCCCTTGGATCCCTACTAAAATCTCAATTTTTCTATGGAAGGTTATTCATAACTGTCTGCCTTTGGACAAGAAAATTAAGCAGTCTGGCATAGCTATCTGCTCCAAATGTAGGTGTTGCAAGGACAGCCGGGAGGAAGATATTAACCACTTGTTTGTTGGCAGTGAATTGGCTACCAAGGTTTGGACTTATTTCCAATCAAGGGGCATTTCAATATCTGGTAATACTGTCAGGAGTCTAATTACCCGTTCTATCCTTAAGGAAATAGGCAAGTCTACTTTTGGTCTGTTCTCAACTGGCATTGTAGCTTATGGATTGTGGAAAATTTGGGCTGCCAGAAATGCTTTCATCCATGACAATAAATCCATTTGTTCCCACAGCCTGATTCAGAAAATTCTTGCTCAGGTTAAACTGCTAGTCCATTTATCTGAGCTACAGGAACCGAGCTATAATAAAAGGAGTATTTTGGCCTCCTTTGACATATCAAGCCATGCCTTTAAGAGCCAAAAGATGATACTGGTGAAATGGTTGCTTCCTCCTTGGCCCATTTTAAAGCTCAATACTGATGGTGCATCTAAAGGAAATGGTACTTCTGGAGGTGGAGGTATAATTCGGGATGGCCATGGTACTTTTCTCTTGGCATTCTCTCATTACTATGATCAACATAATAGCATGGTTGCTGAATCCAGAGCCCTTTTGGATGGTTTGAAGTATCTCAAGGCTATGTCCATCCAGTCGACTGTTATAGAATGTGATTCTCAATCCCTTGTTCATATTGTTAACCGCAAGTCACCATGCCCGTGGAGGATTGCAGTCTACATAAGAGAAATATAGAGCTTGTTATCCAACATGGACTTTATTTCACACATCTTTCGTGAAGCTAACCAAGTGGCCGATTCCTTGGCTAATCTAGCATGTTCAGTGAAATGTAATTCCTTTTTTCTTTCTCAACAACAACTCCCCATGTACATAAAAGGGGTAGTGCGTATGGATAATCTAGGTATGCCTAGCATTCGATTGATGTAACTTGTATAGCTTTTTGATATCAATAAAATTTACCCCCTAGTGTGCAGTGGTGGAGTGGCTTTCTCTCTACCCCTGGTAGAGGGTGCACTCTCCTATTGCACCTAGGTAAGGTTTTTCCCAAAAAAAAATGTCGACCAATTACGCTCACACCCACTTGACGAGGATGTTTGTGATAGAACTCTCATTGCGATCTTCCTTAATGTCGGTACACTTGTGCCGTAATTTAGCCACCACTCAGCTGTGATTAAGACAGATGACGTACAATATAATAATTAGATACAAAAAATTACTTGTCGAGCTATACAATGTGCATTGTAGAGATACATTACCTGCATCGAGTCTGTCACGATTGGCCACGGCATTAGGTGTCGCAAATGAACCAATTGCCTCTCTAAATATTTTCATCTACGGAGAGGGGGATTTCTGTAGCCCACTTGAAGAGCAGTCGAACTAGGCCCATCCGGGCCCAACAAGGCCCCGCTCGCCCAGGTGACAGCCCACTGGGCCCACTCCGGACTGAAAGCCTAATAAAAGTTTGCTCAGGGATACCACCTTCCTAGGCGGCCCTTAGGCTCGGGAGGCCCGAGCGTCGGTCAGGTCACAAGAAAGGTTCACGCCCGAGCCATCTCTCCGCCGGGGAGAGGAAGGCGCGCGCCCACAGATCCGACCCATCTTCATCCGAGCTAAGCCTACCACCCAGGATAAGAGCTGGCATCTCTGAGCTTAGAACGACCGACAATTGCTTATCCATGCAGCCGTTAGGAGCTTTCTGTAAGCAGGAATTTAAGGGGATAAGGGACTCCACGTCCCCATGGTGATAAAGATCCCACGATGAGGCAGTTAAGAGCTCACGTTGAGGACGTAACTCCCGCCTGAAATCTCTCGACTTACAAGACTCCTGAAGATGGCACACTATTTAAATGAAGGATACCCTCCAGTAAAAGGTAAGGGCAACCACACGCTCAAAACTCCTGAGCAGGAACCACTTCACCCTTCTGGTGGAGAGGGATCTCGCGCAGAAGCTACTTCCCCCTTTATTACTCCCACCATAGCTCTACTGACTTAAGCATCGGAGGGTTTTTCCCCAGGGACTCATCCCTGGGCCCCCTGATCTGTTTCCCTTTCTTACATTTCATAATCCAGTGATCCCCCGTCTACTCAGGACCCGCGCGAGATCTCGCCTCTTCAATCTACATTATCGGAAATAATAAGTGCATATTTCATTTCATATTCTCACTGGCAAAATATCCAATTATACATCATTCAACGCATAAGCAACATCTGTTGGCCTGCGAGACAATCGGTCTACCACAATGTTGACCGATTCTATCAAAGTATCGTCATAAGCAAGACCCTGAGCATATTGAAAGGCCGGATGTAGATAGTACGTTGCAATCACAAGACAGTCCAAAATATTAGTATCAGTTGAAGATCGCGGCTCATTTATTACTAGAGAATGTAAGTGTTTACCTGCCATGTGAAGATCGCGGCTCATTTGCCTGTCCCATCTGTCCTCCACAATCTCTAAGATAGTGGGTCCATATTTCTTGGACGTCCCAAGAATCTTCTGCTTTGCAGCTTCAATTTTACTGTACACCAACCTCATGGTTGGTACTCTATCCCCATCCACATATCTTAGTACCTCATACAGTGGCTCTATCAATGATACTAATATCTTGACTCTATCCCAAAAGTTATTGGTGTTGACAATCCCCTCAACCTCCCCTCCTTCACGTGAAGCGGCAAAAGAGGAACTCAGCCAAGTTTCACCCCTGAATATTTGCTTCAACCCATCCTTGTGCTTCAGAAGGCTCTGCAATGCGATGTAGTTGGTGGCAAATTGTGTTATGCCATGCCTCAACAGTTCGCCGCCACAATGCTCTCTCATCCATGCCAATACAAATGTGTGGTTGTAGATATATTTCATGATTTTTATGCCACCTCAACCACAGATTTGACTACACGAAGCTGGCCAATCTCCTTCAGCATCAGATCTACACGGTGTGCTGCACAGGGGGTCCAGAAAATATGTCGTCTGCTCCTCATCAGCTCCTCCCCAGCCTTCTTATAGTTCGAGCCATTGTCTGTCACCACTTGTACAATGTACTCCTCCCCGATCTCGGTCACCACTTGTTCTATCAATGACAAAATATATTGGTAACTGTGGACTTGACCCGACGCATCCACTAATTTGTGAAAGAAAATCTGTCTGTCACAATAAATAAGGAACATGATCAGGCTACTTTTTGTGGTACCATACCATCCATCACACATCAGTGTGACTCCATACTTTGTCCATTTCTGTTTGAATGAGTCAATATAACTCTTGATCTCAGCAACCTGTTCATCAAGATATATGCCGGCCAACTCTCTCGTTGTAGGTGGTTGCACGTGTAACCCAAGACCTTGTGCTTCCTGACACATTGGCTTGTAGTAAGGGCTGTTGACTGCATTGAAAGATAGACCCGCGAGGTGCCACCATTTTGCAACGGCCTGACCAAGTTTCCATTTAGGCCCCTTCTGGCCATAAGCATCGTCCCTCCTCTTGCCATGCTCTCGGGATAGTGCAATGGGCTCCACATCTTCAATGTTGATCGATTGTGTCCTTTTTCTTTGTGAACCCGAGTCACCAGTGAAATAACTCATCATGCCCCATGGTTGTCGAGTCGTAGATGAACCACGACTACCTGATGCTCCGGTCCTTGCCGCCTCGCGGCTTCGCACTCTCGTCTCCTCGGGATGTCTTGCCTCATCTCTACTCTGACGTACTGTCTCACGAAACTCCGCTTCATATGGATCATTCACCATGACAAACACATTAGGCTGGTTAGTACGCCCTTGTTGGTCTTCGTCACTAGCTGTCCATGCATATTCATCCTCGTCGATGCCGCTTGCTCTTCCGCTAACTTCCGCTTCATCTCTTTTTTTCTTTTTTTCCTTTTCTTACATCTCAGGTCTCTTCTCCCGCAGGTGCCTGGCCATTGCACGTTTCACATCTCTAGGCACATGGGTACACCCAACGACCTCGGAGTATCCTGCACCGGCTCCTCCTGCCAAGTGCTTCTTCAACCGAGACACACCTCCTCCCCGGTGTTCTATTTTACAGTAGTTGCAACGCCAACACCTACGTTTGCCATCCAACATAACTCCGTGTGACCATCCAATGTCATTTGGTCGTTCCTTAGGAGCCAGAGTGCTTAACTGTATCTCCTAAATTTAAGAAATACAAAATTTAATTATCACTAAATTTGTTAATGAACTAATATAAAATAAAAATATCTTAATTTTATAGTAAATTAATTTTTACGTAGAGCTATCGAATATAATTTACAAACAAACCATGTATTAATTTATCCAAAAATAGGAAATTTCATTAATCTACGTCTACAACTAACAAATTTAAGTAATAAATGTAAATTCAATGTACAATGTTTTTTACAAATAGCATTTAATGAAAATAATATCATTATTTCTACAACATGCAAAACTATATGTTAAAAATAATAATTTTTTTTCTACAACATGTTAAACTAAAAGTATTATTTAATACATAGTAATTACAATTTACATCTACAAATTTTGTTATAAACAAATTTAAATTAAAATCATAAATTTAATTCTACAACATGTTAAAATAAATACATTGTTTAATAGATCTAAATTAAATCTTTAATTTTTTATACAAATTAAATTTTATATAGAATCATCTAATACAATTTACAATCCGTAAATCTATCTATAAATTTAAAATCATTTGTAACATATTTATAACTAAATATACATTTAAATTTGAAACTTCTACAATTAAATGAATTAAATAATACATCAAAAATAAATTTTAAAAATCTAACAAAATTTAATCTTAAAATTTTACAATTAACAAAATTAGATGCACTTAAATTAAAACTTTCATTAAAATTTTTTAATCTCCCCACCCCCACCTCCCCGGCCCCCACCGCCCCCCAGCCCCCCGCCGTCCCCCACCGCTGCAACGGTGGCAGACGCCCCCCTTCCTCCAACCCCCCACCGGCGGCGGACGCCCCCCCTCCCCCACCCCCACCCCCATCGGCTGGCATACTCCCCCCTGCCCCCACCCCCAACCCACCCCCACCGGCTGGCAGACGCCCCCCCCCCCCTCCCCCACCTCCCTCACCCCCCCCGGCCCAAACGCCCCCCTCCCCCCTCCCCCATCCCCCACCGGTGGCGGACGCCCCCCCTCCCCCACCCCCACCCCCACCCCCACCCCCACCGGCTATGTAATGCCTCGAGTTTATCGGACACTTTTCGGATCTGGATCTGTGGGATTCGGATCAGTTTTGGAAGTCCCGGAGCGTGTTTTACGGTTTATAGGTGTTTTTCTCTAACGAACATACAGAACCCTGTGTAGGGCAAACCATTGCGTTCTCCTACTCCGGGACAATACCAGTGCGTCCGGCGTGTTCCGAGGATCGAGGAAATCTATTTTTATATTTTTCATATTTTTTGGAAAATCCAAATTTTCTATAAATACCCCTCCTTTTCCTTTTCTTTTTTCTCTTCTTCTTCTTTCTCCCCCGTGAGCGCCGATCGCGACCCCCTTTCTTTCTCTCTCCTCTTCCGACGACGACCACGGCATCCTCCCCTCCGACTGTAGACGACGGCGAGGTGACGGCGCGACGACGGCGGCGACGTGTGGTGATCACAGCGGTGTGCGGCTAGTGGAGAGATCGTGGGAGATCAAGGGTTTCAAGCAAGGTTTATGAAGATCGGCGGCGATCCATCGCGTTTCGGGCGACCCCGAGGTAGGGTGACGGATCCTTAGCTCGTTCTTTACCTTCCCTGTGATTTCTAGGCCGAAGGGAGGTCGAGAGAGGGTTATTTTGAGCTGAGAAGGAAAATCCATGCTTTGGGGTTCGAGCGTCGGATCTAGCGTTTTAATCCATTATTTTGTGGTTTGTTGGCATCAAATGATGCTCTGGGGCATGGGGACGAGTTTCCCTTTTGTTTCCCCTTCACCTGGCGGTGAATGGGGCGTGGAATGGCATTTTTGGGCCATTCCCGCCATTCTCGATTTTCCGGAATGGAAGCGGTCGTTCCAGGGACCGTTTCTTACTAGAAGCGGGCCCAGAGAAACAGTTTCCTGGCGCCCAGTGTCGGTTGGGCCTAGCGGGTACTCGATAGACCACTAAGGCCAAGTGGCGACCTATCGGCCGACCGCTTTCCCCGTGGGCCAACATGGCCCTCAAGGTGTTTTTGACAGTTGGCTTCTGACCGTTAAAGGTTTTGGGACCAAGCGGTCAGGGGGACGACCGCTTACTCCCACCTGGCCATCCCAGAGAGGACCGCTTCTTGTCCCAAACGGTCGTGAGACGACCGTCTCCCCCTTCGCAGCCCCGTGGCTAGCGGTCCCCATGAGACTGTTTATGCCTGTAAGCGGCCTAGGAGGAGACCATTTTTCCCCAATTGAGCCTTGCGGTCGAGAGAGGACCGTTTCCTCTTTTTGGCGGTCTAGCACTAGACCGTTTTTGCCCAGAAGCAGTCCAGAGTGGACCGCTATCTGTATTTTGTCCAACCGGAGTTTGTTCTTTCCGATTCAAACCCCGGGCGAGTGGACCTCGATCCCTGTGTTGACCTACGGTCCGACTGGTGCTAGGCACCATGTGGGGACTGTACGTGGGTGCGGTGGGGACCCCGGGAGTGGCGTGATTCGGCTGACGTCACTGTGAGTTGGTGTCGGTACAAGGAGCGGTCCTTGTACTTTGTCCGGTTTAGACGTTATTTTTCGTGGGTTAGAGAGTCTACTCCTTCAGCGACCCTCCACTATTCGTAGCCTTCCGACATGAGAGTGGTCCCACCAGGGAGTGGTGGCGAGGCTACCCCGAGACACGATTTTTAGACTGGTTACCGTAGGGCCCCAAGTCTTGCAGCCAGAGTCCAGCTGAGGGGAAAACCAATTAGAGGGCCTGACCTAGGACGCATGGTCTGTGTGTGCACACGTGGTCGGGGGCGGTGGACCTGCGCTGACGAGCGCGACCCCGACCAGTCCTTGTTATGTGGTTTCTTGTACGGGTCTCCGTTCTGCCAGGGTCCGATGAGGGGGACACCTGAGGCGCGGTCTAAGACGCCAGGGGGTGCATCCGGCCTTACTTCTAGTGGGTGGTACTCCTATCTTTGTCAGGTAGTGACTCTTGGTGTTTTATCGGGTTGTCTCGATTTTTGTACCGTGTGGTCGGTACTTGGCGTGACTGAGCTTTCCCATTTACTTATTTTGTTGACCTTCGCTCTACGTTTGGTTAGTGTTAGCCTTGACTGCCTTCTGTGCAGTCTCTCATTTTGCGTGGTGGGGGTCCGGGTGATCCCTACTGTGCCTTTTGTTATGAGGCTCATTCCCTACATTTTTCCGTGGTTTCAGGTGAGGTGAGACTTCAGGGGAGCGCTCCAGAGACTCCACGTGGTTCTAGTACCCTGAGTTAGTTGCTAGTTTCCAGAGTCGAGGTATGCCTCGTGTAGTTGTACTTTTTCTTTCTGAATTGTACTAGTTATGGACTACTGAGTACAACTTAGCTATATTTGAGGGTGTTACATAGAGTGTGGACCATGTAAATTGTTAAGTGTTATTTATTAAATCCTGCTTATTCATATAATTTGCGTAGTTCTGCAATTATTTTAGATTCTCATATATCTCCACACCATCCTTTTAACCCTTCCGAGTCTTCGGGCTCATGGGTGGGGGTTTGGGATTCGGGTTATCGGACCTCTACCGGTATTCGGATCTCGGGTCGTTACAATTGGTATCAAAGCAGCGGTTGTGAATATATATAAGAATCATAAATAATTACAGTGGTCCACTAGTCCACAATGATGATGTATAGTCGGCACTGGCTTAGGGCATCGTATGTTTTATTGATTTCGCCATTTCTCCGTGTCTTCTATCTTTTTGCAACATGCGACTATGGCGCCGAGGCGAAGGCCACTCTCCCAGCAGGGACAGTCGACAGAGGAGCATGAGGAGCAGAGCAGAGTGCCACCAGTTGCCACTGAGGCAGGGGATACAGCGAGAGTTCCGGGGGCAGAGGATTTCTTTCAGCGTATGTTTCCGTTTATGACTCAGCAGTCCGGCGGAGATGTTGGTGAGGGCTCGTCGTCTAGGGGTGGACCTAGCCGTGCAGTGAGGGACTTTTTGCAGTTCCATCTACCCTACTATGGCGGCCAACCAGACCCAGATGTGGCTAGAGCCTGGCTTGATGAGATGGAGAGAGTGTTCAGTACCATGAACTACGCCGAGGAGGATAGGGTGATGTTGGCTTGTAACCAGTTGCAGTATTCGGCTCGAGCTTGGTGGTCTTCAGAGTGGAAGATGTCCTTTCAGCCATGTTCCCTTCAGCAGGTCGCGTGGAAGGACTTTGTTAGGGTCTTCGAGCGTACTTACTACCCATGCTATGTTGGTATGCAGAAGATGCGTCAGTTTCTGGAGCTGGTTTAGGGCGACATGTCAGTGTTGCAGTATAGAGCTCGGTTTGTTGAGTTGGGACACTATGCTTCCCATATCATGGAGAATGAGGGGCTGAAGACTGAGTAGTTCGTCCAGGGTTTGAGGCAAGATCTGAGGCACCTCTTGATGGCGAACGCTGCTACTGATTTGGAGACAACTTCCCGTGTGGTGGCTTCATTGGAGCTGGATATGCAGAAGATCCGAGGACAGGTTGGCCAGGGGCAGTCCCAGTCAGGTCGCAGCCAGCAGACGGCTACCTAGCAGTAGAGCACCTTTCAACATGCTATGGGTAGTTCGGGAGCATCGGTGCTAGCGGCGTCAGCGACAGGATCTGTATCTTTTGGCTCGAAGGTCAAGAAGTTCTTCAAGAGAGGTTTTGGTAAGAAGCGCAAGGTGGGCAGAGATCAGAGGCAGGAGTCTGCAGGCAGTGTTCAACAGCCGATTCCTTATCAGCCTCAGGGATCAATTGGTGGTTCGCGGGGGTCGTGTCCCCGATGCGGCGGTGCTCACCCACTCAGGCAGTGCACGGTGCCAGTGATTTGTTTCAGATGTGACTAGGCAGGGCATATAGCGTGTGACTATCCTTTGAGGCCGCATCAGCAGTATCCTCAGCAGCAACAGTACCCTCAGTAGCAACAGTCGCAGCAACAACATCAGCAGCAGGGGCAGTACCCGCCGCTACCCCGGTCAGTGAGTGTGAGCAGCCAGAGGTCTCACGGCAAGATTACACACATGACCAGGGCAGAGGCAGAGTCATCGCAGCTTGTGGAAGGTACTGTTTTAATTTTAGGTTGTGCAGCTCAAGTTTTATTTGATTCTGGCGCGTCGCATTCGCTTATTTTGGTGGATTTCGCGCTGAGTATTGAGGAGCCGGTAACCCAGATGTCCTGTGATTTTGGCGGTGGAGCTGCCTACTGGTGATTTTATGATCACCCAGTATTATTTTGAGAAGGTGCATGTGTGGGTGGAAGGGCGGAGCTTGCCGGCCAGGCTTTATGCGTTACCACTTCAGGATTTTGATGTGATTTTGGGCATGAATTGGCTCAAGGCCCATCATGCCTTAGTGGATTGTGGCTCGAAGAAGGTTTATTTCCGGCAACTTCGAGGACCCACCTTCTATTTCCAAGGTATCAGGTCTTCCTCTTCTCGCTTTCTTATTTTGGCTATTAGAGCTCGTCGATTGCTCGATGCGGGTTGTCAGGGTTTTCTCGCTTCTGTGGTCGTGGTGGACCAGTCGGAGCCGGATGTGGAGGACATTCCGGTGGTGTGCGAGTTCCCCCGATGTTTTTCCTGAGGATTTACCTGGATTACCTCTCCAGCGGGAGATCGGTTTTGTGATCGAGATTGTGCCTGGCAGGGGGCCTTTGCCGAAGACTCCTTACAGCATGGCTCCCGCTGAGCTAAGAGAGTTGAGGGCACAGTTGCGGGAGTTGCTGGCCAAGGGGTACATTCGTCCTAACTTTTCACCTTGGGGTGCGCTAGTATTATTTGTGAAGAAGAAGGATGGTTGTGACGACCCGGATCCCGGATACCAGATATACCCGATAGGACTACCGGATACACCTGATACCACTAGGAACCCGAGAGGCCTCCCAAGAGCGGTAAAGCTCCGAAGGGAAAAAGGATTATCGTGTAGTACATTGAAGCCATAAAGATAATACAGTAAGCAATTAAATTTCATTAGATCGGTTTGCTAAAGTAGCAGAAATAAAATTACTTTTTAATTAACAGTTTCAATTTAACAATTACATTAGAGTCCAGTCCAGAAGATTAAAGACAAGTACAGGCCACAGGAAAAGAACGTACACTGAGGTCGGGGGAAACCCGACGCAGGTACTGCTGGCAGCTACGGACGCGCCACAGCAGGAACCACGAACAGGGGCGACAACACCCACCTGAAAAGCAGGGGTGAGTCTCCAAACAGAGACTCAGTAGGGGTCATGCGGATCCCCACTAAAAAAAATACGCAGAACACGGAACAGAAAGCAACAGTAGTAGCAAAGCAGGAAAAGCTACACTACCAAGCTGTAAAAAGAACGGGAACAGCAGGAGTAGGGAACATGCCAAGAGCAAGGGAAGCTAAAAGAAAAGGGAAAAGCGAGGCCGTAAAACTCAGAACACGGCCACCGAGAGGAACTCGGCTCCGTAAGCTACTCCAAGCAGTGACAGAAGGGCGGCACAGATCTAACAAAGTCCGGAGTTACCGATCATTCGACACGACGCCAGGCCTAAGACGAATACCTGCAAGGACAAACAAAAAGTCTAGAAAAGACATAGACAGACGACGGACAGACCCGACGGCACACACGACTAGAACGTCGGGCACGCAACACCACACTGACCTCAAGTAGGGCCACGAGAGGGCTAACCCGGAAAGGTCACGACGTGCAAGAAACTCGAAAAACACGAAGAGTCACGTGTCACGTGACGGAAGCACCTCCTCACTAAAAGAACAATCAGCTGCGTCCACTAACGTCTTATGCTGCGCCACAACACACACCACAAGTGTCTCGACTATCCACCGAGCGTGACCAACAAGGGCACGGCCGAGTCACAGACCCACGAGGAACCACAACACAAGTGCTAGTCAGGGTCATGCCCGTCGGCGTTAGTCCAAAGCCCCTGACCACGTGTGCACACACCAACTCTTGCTGGAGAGCTAGGCCTCTAGCTAGTTTTCCCCACCCAGCAGGACGCCACTGTATAGCGGGGGCCCACGGAAACTAGCTTACAAACCGTATGACGGGAACACCCCTCCACCATTCCCAGGCGGGTCGGCAACTCAAGGCCTTAGGGCTACAACAATTGGAGGCTCACTAGACACAGAGACTCTGAAACCAGAGTGCTGTAGTACAAACAGGCAAAGAAGCACTATCGCACGTACTACGAAGCACCAAGGCAGCAAGACAACTACCAACAGACTCAGGACAAGGCGACTAGACCTACTACGTAACGATCCTTGAGTCGGACGACTCAAAAGCAAGATCGTCACTGACAGCGGAACAAGCCGCCAATCGGTCTAATCCTAAGCCACGCGAAACGACACTCCGCAGAAAATGACTCACGGAGACCTGAGGGAACACCGAGGACCCTCAGACACGCCTGGACACGTAGATCGAGGTAGGATGATACCTCGAAGCATCCAGAACCATGTCTCGAACTGGGCAGAACCGTCGAGACACATAAGGCTACCTGTCAACCACTGGGTGACCCCGGGTTGACCGGAACCAGACAAGGACACACAAGCACAAACCCTCTTGGCCACCTCGGAACACGGTTACAGCCCTCACAGGACATCGGATGATGTCCGCGTGACAATGGCAAACCCCAAGGTCAAGCCAAGATACCGGAAACCAAACCACCGGTAAACCACTCTCTGGGCCTAGGCTATCCATCACTCGGCCGCTAGGTCAACCAAGCAGTCAAGGAGGACTCGCCACGCAACCAGAGGCAAAGACACTGGCGGTCCTAGATTAAGTCGCTCGGAGAAACTATAGCAGTCAAGGGATAGACCGCACACAATTCACCCGAACCGACCGATCCAGGGAACCACCGGACAGACAAACCAACATTAGCAGTCCATGATAGGACCACTAGAAACATCGCCCTAACTCACGTAGGCGACCGACACGAAACAGACAGGACATACGGAGACTTGGGAGAACTTCGACATCGTCAAGGCACCTGGACACGCAAATCGAGGCCAAATCGTACCTCTAGGTGTCCAAAACCACGTCTCGAGCTGGACAGATCCATCGAGACACAGGCAAGGTCACATGTCGACCATTGGATCACACCGGGTCGACCAGACCAGAGCAATGACTCTAACACGACACCGGGAGAACCCATCACGGTAAACCGATGACACCTCGGGGATGAGCGGTTCAGAATGGACCACTCAACAGGATGGACGGTCCGAAACTGAGCACACAAAGGGGATGAACGGTCCGAAACTGACCACTCAACCAACAGGGATATACGGTCAGAAAGGGACCACACAAAAGGATAAACGTTCCATACAGGACCGCACAACGGGATAAACGGTCCGAACCTGACCGCACAACTCCCAGGGGATATGTGGTCTACCAGACGACCACACAAGGGGATATGTGGTCAACAGACGACCACACAACACCAAACCGACATAAGATGGACGGTCCGAGACCAACCGCCCAAGGGGATGTGCGGTCTATCGTGCGACCACACAACCACAACCGACATAAGGATAAACGGTCCTGGGATGGCCGCCCTTATACATGAACGGTCCCTGAGTGACCGTTCAAGCGTCACGGCGAGCAAACCGTGGGTTCGGCCTAACGGAGGCCTTTCCACGCCCCGTTCGTCCCGAGACGAAGGGGATACAACCCTGAACACACATACAATCACATGGACTCCAATCGGAGTCGAAACGACGCACAGATCGCAAGAAACGGGCAATTCTAACGAAATCACCCAAAAAGGGTTTCCAAACTTCTCGGAGCCCTAGCGGTCAAACGGGACCACCAAACGAAACGAAATCAGTGACTATGGAACGCTGACGTCCCACGGAGTCCATTGACACTAACTGATCTAAAAATGGTTGCCATTTTCTTGGCGAACCCTACAAAACTCGAAAATCATGGTTTAGGCTAAGCAAGCCCAAACTCAACTGTTTCCGCGCCGAACGACGTGCAATGGCAGGGAAAATGTGCGGGAGGAAGTGAAGATCCGTCACCCTACCTCCACCGAAGAAATCGTGCCCTGAAGGGACTAAACCGCACCGAAAACCGCACCACGAGCTCAAATGCCAGCTTTGAATCCACCGTTCGAGATCGTGCCAAAACCATTCCATCCTCGCCCCGTCGCGCACCCAGCCAGCTCTACAGCGTCCCCAGCACTTGCCCCTAGGTCCTCCGTTTGCAGCCGGAGCTGAGAAGGCGAAACGGGAGAGAAAACGAAGAGAGAGAGGAGCGGCGGCGAAATGAGAAGGAGGAGAGAGGAAAGGAAAAGAAATTAGGAATTTTCCTAATTTCTGAAAAATCCAATTTTTGGCCCTATCTCAGAAAAATACGCAAAAATAGTCAAAATGACCGGCTCGGAGAGTACATCGTCGCTGCAGCATCCTCGAGTCGATGAACTGACAAATAAACTCACCGTAGGGTTCCGTAACTAATACGAGAGAAAAACCCACACGGATCGCGAAACTCAACTCGGAAGCCACAAAAGTGAACCGAAACAGATCCGAAAGATCCAGTAAAGATCCAACAAGACCCATTAAGGATCCAATAAAGATCCGGGGCATTGCATCCTCCCCTCCTTTAAGAAATTTCATCCTCAAAATTTAAGGACTAGCAATAGAGAAGCAAGGGAAGAACAACCCAACATACGACAACGTAATCTCGAGAAACATAGCTCAGAGGGACACTGTCAGACTATAATCACAAGTACACGCTAGGGAGTGAGCACGACGCAAGTGGACACAAGTCTGACACCTCCGACACAAGGCAACGTCGCTTACGTCTCACCAGAAATGGAGACATGACTAATGCCACAAGGAGAGATGCCGGAGAAACAAAAATGCAAATGTAGCAAGCATCAGCTTACACTCGGAAACACAGTCCTCAGAGCTGATAGCTCGACCACATCATCGGCTCCAGTGCCAAAGGTGGCAGAGAACACCTGGCACACAGGACGCCAACGACAATAGCACCGGACCACAAACACGATCAAGTCAGTCCTCACACAGATATTACCTCTGATCGAGTCGCATGCCAACTCTTACCGGGAAAAGAGAGTACGGCACCGCTAACTGACAAGACAATGGTCCAAGACAGAGACACAAAATCATAGAGAAACAGCGATAAAATGATAACAACAGTACTTGCAGGATTCTGGCTCCGTACTTGACACAGAACCATGGGAGACAACTGCAAGCAGGGTCACATCAAGGCACAAGAACATCTGAACACATGACCACAAGGGACGGGTCACGCATCGGACTGCTCACCAAGAAAAGACCCACGACAACGAGAAATGACAATATCAGGGAATGCACCTCAAAGACCACGCTCACGCCTCGAGAGCACAACACCCAAGAAAAAGAATGCAGAACAGAGGGTACTCAATCAGCAAGGAATGCCGGCATATTCCCCAATACTCGCAAATGCCAATTCCAACACCAGAAATGCCTCCAATAACAGCACAGCACGGCAACAACAATGTCAAGGCACAGGAAGCCAAGACAAAGTTACATCGAGAACAGCAAACCTCTTGACTGGCCAGAATCTTACCACCAACGATCCTGAGCCCGTGGGTAACCAGCCCACACGCTTCAGCTGCACACTCATAAAACGCACATAGGCATCAGGGAATATCTCGGTATCCGCATCCCAGCACACGTACGGTGACATCGCAATTCATGAAAATCGCAATATAACACGTGACGAGTACTGATCCAGCGAACAACCGATCACAAGAAGCCTCAGTGCAAAGAAGAGGAGTACCAGCTTCAGCACAAGGCCCAAGGAAAAGGCTAATCTCAGCTTACCTTCACGTCCTGAAACAATCATCGAGCCTTCACAATACATCGGCCGCTGGACACGGCATGACAAATACAGTACGCAACAGCTCTTAACACCATGATGGAGTCCAAAGCCAAGCAACCGTATAGCAAAGAGCAGATCAGGCTCAGAACAAAGCTGTCCACACTTAAGCAGACACAGGACAAAGGCATCACTAAGACAGCAATTCCAAGGAAAACCTCGAAAAGATTCCACCAGAAGGGACGAGAAGCAATAAGCTCAACTACGAAAGCTCACCAGGAAGAGAAAATCCTAGCTTGCCTGAGCAACTTCTCAAACACGGAATCTAATCAAGCACCTTAACAGAAGCGAGACACATCAGGAGCTGAACAGACTCAAGCCGGGACGACCAAAATAATGTGAGAACGTGTACGGTCATCAGACCAAGGCCAAAGGTCAACAGCAACCTGAACAACACACGAAGAAAACCTCGAACCACGTACTGCAGATTCAAGCCTTCCGGCGAACACTGCCACGTACGACATGATCGAGACAGACACCACGATAGAAAGAAGCGTCTCGTCACATGCTGACGGGAGCAAAAATCACCTTGCGCAGTGCCAGAACAGCACGCACAAGACCACATACGAAGAAAACAACACGACAAATCATCGCAACACCTAAGCCAGCAAATGCCTGTACTGGACTTTAAGGACTCTGGATACTGCAATATCTCAGATTCCCATGTACTTCACACAACAACGCTCTGATACCAACTGTGACGACCCGGATCCCGGATACCAGATATACCCGGTAGGACTACCGAATACACCTGATACCACCCGGAACCCGCGAGGCCTCCCAAGAGCGGTAAAGCTCCGAAGGGAAAAAGGATTGTCGTGTAGTACATTGAAGCCACAGAGATAGTACAGTAAGCAATTAAATTTATTAGATCGGTTTGCTAAAGTAGCAGAAATAAAATTACTTTTTATTAACAATTCAATTTAACAATTACATCAGAGTCCAGTCCAGAAAATTAAAGACAAGTACAGGCCACAGGAAAAGAACGTACACTGAGGTCGGGGGAAACCCGACGTAGGTACCGCTGGCAGCTACGGACGCGCCACACCAAGAACCACGAACAGGGGCGACACCACCCACCTGAAAAAGCAGGGGTGAGTCTCCAAACAGAGGCTCAGTAGGGGTCATGCGGATCCCCACTGAAAAAAAATACGCAGAACACGGAACAGAAAGCAACAGCAGTAGCAAAACAGGAAAAGCTACACTACCAAGTTGTAAAAAGAACGGGAACAGCAGGAGTAGGGAACATGCTAAGAGCAAGGGAAGCTAAAAGAAAAGGGAAAAAGTCGTACCGAACAGGCGCGACAGCTGAACCAACCTAGCTCCCCAAACTACTCCAAGCAGCGACAGAAGGGCGACTCTGATCTGACAAAGTCAGGAGTTACCGATCTGCCGACACGATGCCAGGCCTAAGACAAAGACCAGCAAGGACAGACAAAAAGTCTAGAAAGACCTAGACAGACGACGGACAGACTCGACGGCACACACGACTAGAACGTCATGCACACAACACAACACTGACCTCGAGTAGGGCCACGAGAGGACTAACCCGGAAAGGTCACGACGCGCAAGAAATGCGAAGAACACGAAGAGTCACGTGTCACGTGATGGAAACACCTCATCACTAGAAGAACAGCCAGCTGCGTCCACTGACGTCTTATGCTGCGCCGCAACACACACCACAAGTGTCTCGACTACCCACCGAGCGCGGCCAACACGGGTACGGCCGAGTCGCAGGCCCACGCAGAACCACTATACAAGTACTAGTCAGGGTCACGCCTGTCGGCGTCAGTCCAAAGCCCCTGACCACGTGTGCATACACCGACTCTTGCTGGAGAGCCAGGTCTCTAGCTAGTTTTCCCCACCCAGCAGGAGGCCACTATACAGCGGGAGCCCACGGAAACTAGCTTACAAACCGTATAACGGGAACACCCCTCCGCCATTCCCAGGCGGGTCGGCAACTCAAGGCCTTAGGGCTACAACAATTGGAGGCTCACTAGACATAGAGACTCTGAAACAAGAGTGCTGTAGTACAAATAGACAAAGAAGCAATGTGGCACATACTACGAAGCACCAAGACAGCAAGACAACTGCCAACAGACTCAGGACAAGGCGACTAGACCTACTACGTAACGATCCTTGAGTCGGACGACTCAAAGGCAAGATCGTCACTGACAGCGGAACAAGCCGCCAATCGGTCTAATCCTAAGCCACGCGAAACGACACTCCGCAGAAAATGACTCACGGAGACCTGAGGGAACACCGAGGACCCTCAGACACGCCTGGACACGTAGATCGAGGTAGGATGATACCTCGAAGCATCCAGAACCATGTCTCGAACTGGGCAGAACCGTCGAGACACATAAGGCTACCTGTCAACCACTGGGTGACCCCGGGTTGACCGGAACCAGACAAAGACACACAAGCACAAACCCTCTTGGCCACCTCGGAACACGGTTACAGCCCTCACAGGACATCGGGTGATGTCCGCGTGACAATGGCAAATCCCAAGGTCAAGCCAAGATACCGGAAACCAAACCACCGGTAAACCACTCTCTGGGCCTAGGCTATCCATCACTCGGCCGCTAGGTCAACCAAGCAGTCAAGGAGGACTCACCACGCAACCAGAGGCAAAGACACTGGCGGTCCTAGATTAAGTCGCTCGGAGAAACTATAGCAGTCAAGGATAGACCGCACACAATTCACCCGAACCGACCGATCCAGGGAACCACCGGACAGACAAACCAACATTAGCAGTCCATGATAGGACCACTAGAAACATCGCCCTAACTCACGTAGGCGACCGACACGAAACAGACAGGACATACGGAGACTTGGGAGAACTCCGACATCCTCAAGGCACCTGGACACGCAAACCGAGGCCAAATCGTACCTCTAGGTGTCCAGAACCACGTCTCGAGCTGGACAGATCCATCGAGACACAGGCAAGGTCGCATGTCGACCATTGGATCACACCGGGTCGACCAGACCAGAGAAATGACTCTAACACGACACCGGGAGAAGCCACCACGGTAAACTGATGACACATCGGGGATGAGCGGTTCAGAATGGACCACTCAACAGGATGGACGGTCCGAAACTGACCACACAAAGGGGATGAACGGTCCGAAACTGACCACTCAACCAACAGGGATAGACGGTCCGAAAGGGACCACACAACAGGATAAACGGTCTATACAGGACCGCACAACGGGATAAACGGTCCGAACCTGACCGCACAACTCCCAGGGGATATGTGGTCTACCAGACGACCACACAAGGGGATATGTGGTCAACAGACGACCACACAACACCAAACCGACATAAGATGGAAGGTCCGAGACCAACCGCCCAAGGGGATGTGCGGTCTATCGTGCGACCACACAACCACAACCGACATAAGGATAAACGGTCCAGGGATGGCCGCCCTTATACATGAACGGTCCCTGAGTGACCGTTCAAGCGTCACGGCGAGCAAACTGTGGGTTCGGCCCAACGGAGGCCTTTCCACGCCCCGTTCGTCCCGAGACGAAGGGGATACAACCATGACCTGCTGGCAATCACATAGACTCCGTCCGGAGTCAAAACGACGCACAGATCGCAAGAAACGGGCGATTCTAACGAAATCACCCAAAAAGGGTTTCCGGACTTCTCGGAGCCTTAGAGGTTAAACGGGACCACCAAACGAAACGAAATCAGTGACTATGGAACGCTAACGTCCCAGGGAGTCCATTGACAGTAACTGATCTAAAAATGGTTGCCATTTTCAGGCGAACCCTACAAAACCTAAAAATCACGGTTTAGGCTAAACAAGCCCAAACTCAGCCATTTTTGCGCCGAATGACGTACAATGGCAGGAAAAACGTGCGAGAGGAAGTGAAGATCCGTCACCCTACCTCCACCGAAGAAATCGTGCCCCGAAGGGACTAAACCGTGCCTAAAACAGCGTTGCGAGCTCAAACGCCGACTTTGAATCCACCGTTCGAGATCGCGCCAAAACCATTCCATCCTCGCCCCGTCGCGCACCCAGCCAGCTCCACAGCGTCCCCAGCACTCGCCCCTAGGTCCTTCGTCTGCAGCCGAGCCGAGGAGGCGAAATGGGAGAGAAACGAAGAGAGAGGGGAGCGGTGGCGAAATGAGAAGGAGGAGAGAGGAAAGGAAAAGAAATAGGAAAAGAAATTAGGAATTTTCCTAATTTCTGAAAAATCCATTTTTTGGCCCTATCTCAGAAAAATACGTAAAAATAGTTAAAACGACCGGCTCGGAGAGTACATCGTCGCTGCAGCATCCTCGAGTCGATGAACTGACAAATAAACTCACCGTAGGGTTCCGTAACTAGTACGAGAGAAAAACCCACACGGATCGCGAAACTCAACTCGGAAGCCACAAAAGCGAACCGAAACTCACCGAAACAGATCCGAAAGATCCAGTAAAGATCCAACAAGATCCATTAAGGATCCAAAAAAGATCCGAGACATTAAAATGGTAGTCTAAGGTTGTGTATTGACTATCGGCAGCTGAACAAGGTGACCATTAAGAACAAGTATCCGTTACCACGGATTGATGACTTGTTCGGTCAGCTTCAATCTGCTCGAGTGTTCTCGCGGATTGATCTGTGGTCCGGTTATTATAAGCTACGGATTCATGAGTCTAATGTGGAGAAGACTACGTTCAGCACAAGGTATGGGCATTACGAGTTTTTGGTGATGCCGTTTGGGCTCACCAATGCCCCCGCAGCGTTCATGGATTTGATGCATAGGGTGTTTCGTCCCTACTTGGATCAGTTTGTGGTCGTGTTCGTGGACGACATCGTCGTTTATTCGCAATCTGCAGAGGACCATGCGTACCATTTGAGGGTTGTGTTGCAGACCTTGCGAGATCACCAGTTGTATACGAAGCTCAGCAAGTGCGAGTTCTGACTTCGTGAGGTGCACGTTTTGGGGCACGTGATTTTTGGTGAGGGTATTTCCGTGGATCCAGCCAAGGTCGAGGCAGTGGCCGAGGCTAGGGTCTGTGACGGAGATTCGGAGTTTCTTGGGGCTTGCAGGCTATTATAGGAGGTTCATTTAGGATTTTACCCGTATTGCAGCCCCGATGACTAGGCTTACGAGGAAGGATGTGCCGTTTGTCTGGACTGGTGAGTGTGAGCAGAGATTTATGGAGCTAAGGAGGTTGCTCACCTCAACACCGGTATTGGTATTGCCTTTTGGATCAGGAGTTTTGTATTGTGTACAGATGCTTCCAGGATCGGTTTGGGTACTGTGCTGATGCAGCGCGGTAGAGTTGTGGCGTATGCATCGCGGCAGTTGAATCCACACGAGGAGAACTACCCTACCCATGACCTTGAGTTGGTCGTTGTAATATTTTCATTGAAGATTTGGAGGCATTACCCATACGGCGAGAAGTTCGAGGTGTTCACAGACCATCAGAGTTTGTGGTATGTGTTCACTCAGAGGGACCTTAACCTCAGGCAGAGGAGATTGATGGAGTATATGAAGGATTATGACTTCACCCTGTCTTATCAGCCGGGCAGGATGAACGTCGTTGCTGACGTCTTGAATAGGAAGGTCGTGGTCAGTGCGTTGATATTGAGGAAGTGGAGGCTCTAGGAACAAGTGCCAGCCGTGACATTTAGGCTTAAGGTTCCTCAAGAGCCAGGGTCGGCTATTCTTGCCAGCTTGACTGCCACACCAGCCATCCGTCGCCAGGTGACAGTGGCCCAGCATGCAGACCCTGAGTTGGCCCGAATTTTGGCTATGGCCGATGTGAAGCTCGGCGAGGATGGAGCGGTGAGATTCCGATGTAGGCTATACGTCTCGGCCGAGGAGCAGGTGAGGCGTGTGGTGTTACTATAGGCTTATGGGAGTAGGTACACCGTACATCCGGGTGCGACGAAGATGTATCAAAACTTGAAGAGGCAGTTCTAGTGCCCTGGCATGAAGCGAGATGTGGCTGAATTTGTGGCCAGGTGCCTGATCTGTCAGCAGGTGAAGGCGGAACATCAGCGACCTGGTGGTACGCTTCAGCCCTTGGAGTTCCCACGTGGAAATGGGACCACGTGACCACTGATTTTATGGTAGGATTGTCGAGGACTCCGAGTGGACATGATAGTATTTGGTTACTGGTGGATAGGCTAATGAAGACGGCTCGGTTGTTACTGATCAGAATCAACTGGAGTGTGCCCAAGTTGGCATGTCTTTATGTGGAGCGGATCGTACCTTTGCATGAAATTCCTATTTCCATCGTGTCAGATCGAGATATGTGGTTCACTTCTGGATTCTAGAGGAGTTTCCAGAGAGCTCTAGGCACCGAGTTAGCTTTTAGCTCGGCGTACCATCCCTAGTCGGACGGTCAGTCAGAGAGGACCATCCAGACGCTAGAGGACATGCTGAGGTCGTGTTGCCTAGAATGGCGGGGGAGTTGGATTCACCATCTACCATTGGTAAAGTTTGCCTACAACAGCAGCTATCATTCAAGCATTGGAATGGCTCCCTATGAGGCGTTGTACGGGCGACCGTGTCGGACTCCACTCGATTGGTTTGAGGTTAGTGAGTGTGTCATGACGGGACCAGAGCTGGTGCAGCAGTGCGTGAATGTGGTGCATTTGGTCCATCGGAACATTTCCGCAGCGCAGAGTCGGCAGAAGAGCTATGCCGATCGGAGAAGGCAGCCCCTCAATTTCGCGGTCGGTGACTGAGTATTTTTTAGGGTTTCTCCTATGAAGGGGGTAATGCATTTTGGGCGGCGTGAGAAGTTGAGTCCCCGCAATGTTGGCCCTTTTCCCATTGTGGAACGCATTGGCGAGGTTGCTTATCGGGTGCAGCTACCCTCGGAGTTGGCTGCGATGCATGATATGTTCCATGTCTCCAGGCTGAGGAAGTACATGCCTGATGATTCTCATGTTTTGGAGGATTCTGTTTGACCCGAGGTGATGTGGACGCACTCAATTTTTCGCTTATTATGTCGTTCGTTTATTTAAGTGCGTGGGCGTGCCAGTCACAGAGTGACGATTTATTGGGGCTCCAAAGAGCCCATGGTGCGCTCGATCTGACTCAGTCAGGCGATTGTGTGGTTCGGGTCGGGACCAAGACCCGCCGTGCCACAAAGGTCACAGCGTCATTTACATCCCCCATACGGGAGAATACCCTTGATTAATTGCCAGAAGTAAGGGCCCCACGACTGAAAGAAATACTAATCAAAGTAGGAAGAAGAAGGTAGCCGGGCTACGCGGTGAGCCCGAGGTGAGGGCATGAATACTCGGATTATGTCGGTCACCGAAGGACCATTCCATGTTTGGACAAAAGTTCATACGGAAAACAAGATGATAACGGGGGATGAATCCGTGCGAATGTCTGCCGAGGGACGGCAATTTTAATACAGGGAGGAAAGTCAGATCCCGGTGAGGGAGGGGACCCTGATGAGATATTGGCCCAAGGTAAGGCCGAGCGGTCACCATGACGAGAGAGGACTCCCGAGGGTGAAGGTCGGCTTACGAGAGCATCATCAATATTCCCGGATTTGGAATCCAAAAAGGGGAGACGAAGACCATGTCGTTATGTTCGTGAGTTACCTTGAGTGACATGTATCATTACCCCTCATTTATTAGCATCACTTCCTTTTGTTAGCTTCTCTTTGCTTATTATTTGGTTGGAATTACCCCCCCTTTTTGTTTTATCACTATTATTATTGTTTATTGATCCTTTTATTATACTCTTTTTTTTGTACATATATACATATTCATTGGAGAAATGATGGAGTGTACCGCTGAAGGCTGAATTAGGAGTGTGCCGCTGAAGGATTAGGGAGCGTGCCGCTAGAGAGCTGAGAGCGCACCGTTGAAGGATCTGGGGGCGTACCGCTGAAGGCAAAGGGGAGAACTGAGGCGTGCCACTGGAGGCAGGTGGGAGCGTATCGCTGGGGGGTAAGAGGCGCAAAAGGGGTAGGGTCGATGCAACATTCAGGCCATGAAGGAGATGAGGTCAGTACGATGCTAGGCATAGTCAGTGCAGCCTGGGGGGGGCCGAGTCAGTGCAATGCATGCTCATGCAGGGGGACGAAGCCAGTGCGGCCTGGGGGCCGAGTCAGTGCGGCCTGGGGGCTGAGTCAGTGCAATGCATGTTCATGCAAGGGGACGAAGCCAGTGCAATGCTAGGCATAGTCAGTGCGGCCTGGGGGCTGAGTCAGTGCAATGCATGCTCATGCAAGGGGACGAAGCCAGTGCAATGCTAGGCATAGTTAGTGCGACCTGGGGGATGAGTCAGTGCAATGCATGCTCATGCAAGGGGACGAAGCCAGTGCAATGCTAGGCATAGTCAGTGCAGCATGGGGGCTGTATCGGTGCAATGCATGTTGTATCGGTGCAATGCATATTCATGCAAGGGGCGAGGTCGTGCCGCTGGAAGGTGATTTGGAGTGTGCCGCTGAGAGTTGGAGGTAGGCGTACCGCTGAAGGGTGTATCGCTGAAGGATGAAGGAGCGTACTGCTGGAGGGAGGTGGGAGCGTACCGCTGGGTAGAATGGAGAGTAAAACCAAGCAAAGTATGCTGTTCAAAGAGCGGGCCAGGGTTCAAGAGAGGGTCCCTTGTTCAGTTCATGATGAAGGATCTTAGATGGTTAAGCTTTCAGTTTCCTGTCATGAGATTGAGTCCCAAGTTATATTTAGCGATGCAGTTCTTAAAGTCTTGTTCAGTTCAATTCCTTGAATTTTGTGCAGTCTTTTTTTGTTGATTAGAGTGTCTCATTGCCATTTAGTCCATCTATTTGCTGCTTCTTTTCATCCTTTAAATTTATTGTTATTCCTGACAAAAATTCGGCAGCATCTCCCCTTAACTCGGACGGTAAGGGAATACAAGGGACATGTCCACAGGGAGTGACATGAACCGAAAACTGAGGTGGGTGCCTGGGCAGACACCTTAGGGGAAACTTCGAAAAACTCGGAGAAAATGCTGAAGGAAGAACCAGTAGACTGAGGCAAGCTAAGAGTACACCAGAGAAATGATGGCCAAGGGGTGCCAGGCTGATAAACCAAGGGTGTGCCGCTGGGCAGACCAATAGAGGAGGTGTGCCGCTGAGGCGGCCAAGGGTGTACCGCTGGCAAATGAAGGGAGTGTGCCGCCGAGCAAAGGAGGGGGGAGTGTGCCGCCAGGTAGACGAATGAAAAAAGGGGGTACCGCTGAGCAAACCCAGGGAGAGTGTGCTGCTGGGCAAACTCAAGGAGGGCCGTGCCGCTGAGCGGACCCAGGGAGGACCGTGCCGCTGAGTAGACCCAGGAAGGTGTGCCGCTGGAGGGCAAGAGGGATGCTCCAGGCATTGAGGGGATCCAAAGTGCCAAGAGGAGATGAGAATCCCACGGACACGCATGGTGAAAATCAGGGGTCGTCACACTAAGGAAAGCCACTAGAGGGGGGGGGGGGAAGAGGCCAGCCCTGCCCCACCAAGCCAAGAGATGAACCTTTCAATCAAGTAGACCCATGTCACGGGAGGTGAGATCAAGCAAGAAGTTGGAGGGCTGGAGGCGGACGCCAAACTCACAGACCAACAGTAAGAAGAAATCAGCAAATGCAACAAATGAAGGCAAAGCCAAAGGATATTTCATTCATGACAGACTTAAGATGACAAAGAGCATGGCCTGAAGGCCAACTACAATATACTACAGAACAAAAAAAACTGTGATAGGGGAAGAGGAAAACTGGGAAATAAAGAAAAAAAAGAAAAAAAAAGAAGAGGAGCGAGAGAAAACAATGCCGGGGGAGAGTTGGAACTAGGGAGGGTGCCTCCCTTCACCCTGTTCCTTCTCCCCCCATACAGGTGGCTCACTCCCTCTCAATCTCTCCACACTTCTCTACCTTCTTCTCCTTCTCTTCTTCTTCTCTTCTTCTTCTTCTCTGGTGCTCTCTTCGAACGGGTCTCTCCGCATGCATCCTCTTCTTTTCCTTCTATGTGGAAGCCTTTTATACGTGGGCTATTGACGAGGCCAACCTCATGATGGCACTGCCATCCGAGGGTGAGTTCGGTATCTTTCTCGTCAGGTGAAGATCTCCCTCCTCCAGCCAGAGGGTGACACCCAGGCAGGTCGGTAGCTGGCGTCGAAATGACCACGCTGCGCGCCAATAGATCTACCTATTGACTGTTGTATCTTCTGCCGGTGCGTGCCGTTCAGGGGGATTCAACGCTGTGCCGCTGAGAGGGCGTTGGGGCTGTTTGGAGCTTGCCGTTGGAGGCTTCCAAGGGGTGTGCCGCTGGAAGGCACCAAGAAGGCGTGCCGCTGGGAGCACTCCCATAGAGCGTGCCGCTGGGGAAGTTGGCAGCGTGCTGCGGGGCACTTCAGTGGGGTGTGCCGCTGGGGCACCTCAGGGCGTGCCGCTGGGGCACTTCAGGGTGTGCCGCTGAGGCCGTTTGGAGCGTGCCGTTGAAAGGGGCACCAGCTCTTGATTCAGGAACTTAAGTTGTGCATTCTTGGGGATGTTTCTTCACCGTTAGGGACCCGAGGGGGGGGGCCGGGGTCCATAGCAGTGTATCAATTGAGGAGGGCATCATGTGTTTTCTCGGTCTCTTGATGCGCCCGTGCAAATATGTGGATTTTTCGGACGGTGGTATTCCTCCGGGGCCCTGGGTGGCCAGTCTCTCGGAGTCTTCTCCCTTTGACTTTGGCATGAATGCGGGGCTCAGTGGGACATATGAACGTACAATTTTATACGTCCACAAATGCCCCCCACCCACGGGCAGCGCGGGCGAAGGATGAGCCCGACGATGCTCGCGGGTGTATCCGTGGAATTAACGTACACTCTTGGGCGTACGTTCATAAGATGCATGATGTAGATATCATCATACCTACTTGTCATATTACCATTGTTTACTATACGTATATAAGTATATATGTTTATTTATCATTAATTTAAAATTTTTTCTCTTCTCTTTTTTTTCCTTTCTCTTCTTCTTCTTTTTTTCTCTCTCTTTTTTTTGTATTATATATATTTTTGTTCTCTCTCTTCTTTTCTCTTTTCCCTTCTTTATATTTATATTTTTTTGGTTGATTTTTTTTTATTCTCCTTTTTTCTTTTCTTTCTCCCCTTTTTCTTTTCTTCGTTCTCCTTTTTTTTCTTTTCCTCTTCTTTTTTTTTCTTTTTGAAACGACTATAAGAGGGGTGGGGGAGTTCGAAACTCCCCCCCTTTTCTCTTCAAATTCTCTCCCTCTCTCTTCCTCTGTCTCTTCGGCTCCCACCGTCTCCTCCTCTCTTTCTCTCTTTTCTCCCTTCCTCTGTCGCCACCGCCGCTCACCGTCGTCGCCGGTGCCTAGGGTGAGGCCGCCGTGCCCCTCTCCCCTTCCTCTCCATCTTTCTTCCTTCTTCTTCTTTGTTCCTTCTTCTTCTTTTTGATGAGGACATCAAGGGTTTATGGGATGTGTATTAGTGTGTATTGGCTTGTATAGGTGTGTATTGTGGGTTGTATTAGCTTGAAAGTGTGTATTTTTTTTATTTCTTTCATTTGGGCTCTCTTTGTAAGGCTTTAAGTAAGCCATTGGGCCACATTTCTAGGAAGAGTCCATTACTAGGTTGCCTTAGTAGAGTCCATTAGGAGTTATTGTCATATTGGATCTTAATGCCACCCTTATGGACCTTAATAGCCATTTAAGGCCCAATTGGGCCACTTCCTCTCATGGGTTATCTAGGTGGGAGAATCCATGGACCAAGCATGGATTGTGGGTTGGATTGGCTGGCCTTGGACCAGCCTAGGCCCAAGAGAAGCCCATGAAGGGGGCGCCCCATTCTTTGGCCTTATTAGGCTTGGTTGGTGAAAATTAGGTAAGTTTGAATGGAAATGGTCCAAGTTTGATTAGATTAATGGTTAAAGTTTTGACCACATGGGAGAAATATTTAGGAACTCCTTAATATGCCCTTCCAAACCATAGATCTATTGGCATTTAGTGTCTTTTTACATTTATTATATATAGCTTGTATTTTCCAATTGATTGAATTAATGAAAGTGAAAAAAGCATTATGCAAGAGCCCCCCCTTGTGGGAATTTCAACCTCCCCTCTCTCTTCCCCTAGTTTTCTTCATCCCCAACCCCCAATTCTAGAGTGGAACCCTTCTATCTCCTCCCCCTCTATCTCTGAGTTCATCTCCGGTGCCGCCGCCGCCGTTCGTGCCGCCTTCGAGCCGCCGCGAAGTCGACTTCGGTGTTCTGTCCATCCTAGATAGAAGCTTCTTTTCGGAATTCCTTCTATCAACTCCGACGTCCTCTTGATCTAAAATTTTCAGAGGTTGTTACTATCCTTTATTCCCATCTCCACAAAAAATTTCACGTCTAAAATCCTTCTTTTGATATTTTTACATTTTCGGTCTTCAATCTTTCCCAGATCTATCAGCTGTCTGTCCACTATAACAATCCGCCTGTGTTTCTCACTTCCGACCCTCTTTTTGATTTTTCCAAACCCTCCCAATTTTACTGGGAGTTCTGTCCATCATCCCCTGCATCCACCATTTTTCTTGATTTTTTATTCGCCCTCTATCCATTTTTTCAAAATTCGTGTTCTATCTCTACTACAGTGTTTTCAGCCAAGTTCCAGATCCGAGCACCCTCCACTTCAAAAATCTGAACAAATCCCCACCACCTCCAAACCCTTCATAAAAAATATTCCCAGTTTTCTATCTTGATTTCCTACAACTTTTATGAAGACCATAACTTCAGATTCTGACGTTCACATATCGGTCAAAGGTAGTTCTCAGACAAGTTCTCTACAGATCTGAGAGTTCTGTCACTGTATAACAGTAACTCAACAATTCATTAAAGCCCATATATATGCAGATCCAGGCCAGATCTTTAGGCCTAGATTGAAGGATTTGAAGTTAGCTTTCCAACGGCGCCAGTCTCGTGTCGATCAGACATCGGGGCCAATCGCAGCGCCCGTTCTCGCCGGGACGCGCGCTGAAAACCAGAAGTTACAGATCCGTGGCCGGTTATTCCGACCGGTGCCGATCGGAGCCGCCCAACCTCCGACCGGTGAACCAGCGTGCCTCCACTCCAGGGAGCGCTCATCCAGGCATCCACCACCACAGCGGTGCCACCGGGTCCCACACGGCCCCTCCGGACAGCACGTGGGCCCCACCGTCACAAGTTTGGGTGCTGCCGAATCAACGCGAGAAGCCGCCCGTCAACCCAAATTCGGTCCTCCCGGACCCCATTGTGTAGCCCTTTACCACCCTGCGTGGAGTGGGCAGCAACGTGTATTGCTGTAATATTGTGTATTATTGTTTCGGGAGTACGAGTTTCAGCCGGGTCCGTCTTCCCCACGCCGAGCGCGTGGAGGTATCGTTCTCGCTCCCTACACTCGGCATTTGCTTATTTTCATATATACTTGTTTATGCCACTGCTAGAGAGCATAGTTTAGGATCTAACTTGCTATATTTTTCATATCACCGCTGCTGTGAGAGAGAGCGTGACCGTCCCGTGACCCGATCCGGGCACGAGAGAGAGCCGACCACCCTAGCTCATTGCCGGTTTCTCAACCGCGCACGTCCGACGCTTCCCTCGTTAAGGGACAATCGCGAGCTTGTCGTGTCCGTGTCTCGTCCCGCATCACTTTTTCTCTTCCTCTTCCTCTCTTCTTTCCTTCCGTTCTTCCCCCCTTTTCTTCTTCCTCTTCTTCTCGTGGCTTCTTCGCTCGGGGGACGACGGAGCCCTAAGCTCTCCGTCGTCCTCTTCCTCTTTCCTCTTCTCCTATTCTTCCCCTCCATCTCTCCTTCTTCTTCTTTATCTCTTCCTCTTCTTCTTCTTGGCATCGGGGCGGTCATGGCGTCGGACTGTGCCGCTGGGAGCGGGCACAGGCGTGCCGCTGGTGGTAGGGGTACGGGTGTGCCGCTGGGGCACAGGTGTGCCGCTGGAGGCAGGGGGCCACGGGGTGTGCCGCTGAGGAGAGGGCACGGGGTGTGCCGATGGGGTAAGGGCACGGGGCGTGCTGCTGAGGAGAGGGCAAGGGGTGTGCCGCTGGGGAAAGGGCACGGGGCGTGCCGCTGAGTAGTGGGCACGAGCGTGCCGCTGGAGAAGGGCACGAGGGTGTGCCGCTGGAAGGAGGCACATGGTGTGCCGCTGAGGGTCGCCGGGTGTGTACCACTGGGGGGGCTCGACCTAGGCGTGCCGCTGAGGGACTTGGCCTGGGCGTGCCGCTGAGAGGGGGAGAAGATGACTTCTTCTACCAGAGGACCTCTGGTGTCGCCCTTGGGCGCACCGTGACTTTGTTGGGTCCGTCACTCCTTGTGGGCGTGCACCCGTATTTTCCCTTACGCCTCCGGCCTAGGGGAAACTCTGCCGAAATTTCATCAAAAATTATTGGCATTCTTTTTAATTCAATTGTAGTGTAGCCCCCTTTATAATTCCCTTTCTTTTTCTTTACTTGTATCTTGTTCTGACTTGAGGTACCTTGCACCTTGCAGAGAGATGGCTGCCCCGAGAGATTCTGTTGCTTCTGCTGCTTCTGGTGTTGAGCACGTTCCCCCACCCCCAGTGCCGGTGGTTACATGGTTCAACGTAGAGGACTTGGACAGGGAGCACGCTGAGATAGCGGCACTGGCCAGATCGTCGGGCTCGGAGACTGAGACGATGGATGTCCGCAGGCTTACTCGGGTTGAAGGCATCATGACTTTTGACCGAGCTACGGGGGAGTACCGGAAGGACTTCCCAAAGGATAGGCATCTCATTCGCTTTCTGAAGCACCTCAGTCACCAGGAGAGGCGGAACTTTCGAGTTGTCAAAGAGGCCGAGCAGACGATTCAGCAGTCCCGGGATAGCCTACTGTATAGTGTCCCGAGGAGCATCCCGATGTACCTAGTGCGAGAAGCTCGGGAGTGAAAGCCCATCTTGGGGCTCGAAGCCATGCTACCGGCGGAGGACAGACTGGTGCGGGCACCTTAGTTAACCTCGGCTCGGTGGGACACGTTTGTCGGGCGGGTTCAGAGTGAGCATCCCCGGTTCGGCCGGTTCTTGGCTCCACTAAAGTGGGGGTACAGAGAAGAACCTTTCCTGTTGGATTGCTTGGCCATCCGATTCAAGCATGAACTGGCGCTGGGCTGGTTTGGAGAGTTAACGCTTAAAGATGCGCACAGCTTCCGAGAGGGGGCCGTGGAGTTTACAGAATACGTGCTATTCAATTACGCGTCGATCCTCATCCGGGCTGACGTCTACCACAGTGTGTACGCCTCCCGGTACAGTTATCCTATTTCCAGGGGCCTCTATTGCAGAATGATCGAGGTGTTCAACACCGAGACCAATACCTTTTACACGGCAGAGGGCGAGAGCTCGTTGGACCTGTGGAGTCTCAGCCAGCTCAGTGGCTTGCCCATTGATGGGGAGCCTTACGAAGAAACCTGTCCCCCGGATATGATTAAAGATGAAACCAACGGGGATGGCTACTATTCTCTCGGCTATTCATACCGGTACCTTATGAAGGCGTACTGGGAATTATATTAGCTGTCGCATGGCGGGAGGCAACCCCCCCGAGGGGACCGGAAAAGAGTCCACATGGTCCTCTGGGTGTAGTATTTTTATGATGGGCTGAAGCAGTATGAGGAGTTCCCGCATATTGGCACTGCCGCTGCCCAGAAGAAACGTCCCAAATCAAAAGTTGATGTGAAGATCCCTCCTCGAGGGTGCCGGAGCGAGCCGAACCCGATGGGAGTCGACCCATTAACGCATTACGCCGCATATTTGACGTATTGGCTATGCTCATTCGCCATGCCCTATGGGGACGAGACCGTCATTCGCCTGGACGCCATCTATCCAGCTCGTCAGATGGCATGGGGTATCAAGTTGTCTTTGTGCCCGGCCACACTGTGTCTGATATACAAAGCGCTTGGGGACATCAGCAGTCACCAGTTCCCGCGGCAGGCGCGGTATGTGTGCCCACTGCATTTTTTCAATGCGTGGGTATGTTCTCTATTCCCGGAGTTCGCCCCACACACCATTCAAGGCTGGGGGCTGGTTCCGCGGATGCTGGAGTTTGCGAGTGTGGCGTCAAGCTCGACGTCCATGCGGCTGTATGACATCCGGGGCAGGCTGACGACGGTGCCCCTTGATAGTATGGGCACTATTCATTTCTGGACCCTGGCCGCTCACTCCAGCCCGCTAGTAAACAGCAACCGGGAATGCAGAGATGACTAAGTGGAAAAGTACGTGCACCCGTTCAGCCAGGAGAACGTGGTCCGCCATTTACTGGAGCCGGAGCTCAGAGCCTGGGCACTATCCATTCGTCCAAGCGTGTTGGCTTTCCGGAAGGGGGACAGTTTGTTGCTGGAGCCGTACTACCCCTTTCGCTTCGGCAGAAATTTCGGATATGATCAGCATATCCCGACGCAGGGCGCTCGCTTCGATCTGTCGATACGAAGTCTCCGGGGGAGTCCCACTGCCGAAACTGCCCAAACCTGGTGGGATTTCTTTCATCGGGCAGACACCACTACCTTCAGGGTGCCAGCCCCGGGTCGGATTCCACGGGTAACCCCTGAGTATGTGAAGTTGTGGAATGCCCAGACAGCTTTTTACCGATTATGCCGGACCGACTGCTGGGATGGGGCAGAGAGGAAATTTCTGAGCCGGCAGCCAGTGCCGGTACTGGATATTGACCCGGAGCACCTACTCCGACTGAGGCGCGGCAAGGAACAGGAAGTAGCCGCGTACATGATCGCGCGCAAGGCATCTCGCGAGACCAAGCCAACACCACAGGTTACGCTACCTCCAGTGGCGAAGGACGATTTCAAGAAGACCTTGCGGGTCCTTTGCCACGTTGGGAGTGACCACCTGGAACTGACCAATTATCCATTTCCCATAGAGGAAGAAGGTACCCCAGCGAGGAGCTGGCGCCCAGAGATGGACCCACTTTGTCCCTATCGCACCTTTGTGAGGAGGGAGGAACGGAAGCCAGAAAACTACAAGGACACCACATGGCTCTACGTCCTCCTTCGAGTGCACGGGTTGAAGATTGAAGGTTCGGTAGCAACCATCTTGGGCAAGCGCCTGCACATTACCTACTATTATGTCGAGGGGTGGGGAATGGACCACTTCAACCTTTTCTGCCACTTGGCCGCCAAGAAGCATGCGGATCTGGCCCCCCTCGCCGATCGCTGCCAAAAGATTGAAGATGTATGCTGGCTGGTCCGGGAGGCGGCTCGTCAGGACAAGGAGCCGTCCCTCAATTATTGGCCGATAACGCTGCGGCTATACACTGGCCCACATGGTACTTAGTGTTCTCTTCTTTCCCTTGTGTTCTTCAATGCTGACCTTTCTTGAATACTGGACGTTGATCGGGTCCCTTGTTCTCTTTCTTTTTTAACAGATCACCCGATAGCACTCAAATGGCGACGTATCGCAATCTTCTGCGGCAGGCAGGGAAACCTACTTACTTCGAGGAGGTGCCAGCGGCTCCGACCACGACCCCTCTGCCCCCGCCTGTGAAAAGGCCCCAGGCGAAATCGCCCGTGAAGAAGGCTGTAGATGCTGCCAAGGTGGCTGGGCGGTGGGAGGCAAAATGAAGAAAGACAGAGGCCGCCAAAGCCACATCGACCGCTCCCCCGGCACCCGTAATCTCCTCATTCGAGGAATTCAAAGCCGCTCGGGCCGAGCCGAGTCGGCTTGCAGGTTGGGTCCCCTCCGCTCTTCGAAGCTCTTCAGAGTTTATTGAGATGTTAAGAGGGGCGCTTCTTGTGACACATGTGTTCTTCTATTTCAGCTGTCATCGAGAGGCCTGCACCCGTATCCATCCCAAGCATGGGCGAAGCCGTAACCCACGGGGTCGTGGAATTTGTCGACGAGACCTTTTTCACCCCAGCTCCCGCTACCGAAGTCGAAGGAGGTATATCACTTTCTTGGCCGGTCATTTGATTAATTTTCTTCATCCCTCGAAACTTTACGGGCATGACTGAATCTGGATCTTGCCCTGCTTGTGCAGGAGCTAATGTGGCGGCCCCAGAACCGGAGGCGGCCCCGGAGGCATCCTGGTTCGGGCAGATATATCGGAAGAAGGGGCGGCGGTCAAGGAAGTCGTGATTGCCGACCCCGGATGTTGACGCGGGGGCTGCCTCAACAGCAAAAGAGGTGCCCACTAGCACTAGATCTTCGTCGGGTGAAAAGGTAGACTATGGCTACTCTTCCGACGAAGTGCTTTCAACTGAGGGTGTACCCGGGGAGCCCAGATTTCAAGTTCCTGCCTGGAAAGCCCCGGTACTACCTATGTCTCTTAGCCTGATGAAGCAGGCGCCTGTAAGTGCAAACCTGTTAATTCAGGTCTCTTTCTTGAGGCCGTCAACTAACCTTCTTGATATCATTACTTTCGGCTTCCAACAGGAGCAGGCCTCGTCCATAGATGCAGCAATTCACGCCCCGGGTTTAGAAGCTGCCAGACAAGCGACAACCACTGCTGGCTTGGATAGAATGGCGTCCCTGGTCGGGGCTTTGCGGCAGGGAGAAGTCGGGGTAAGCTCGGATGCTGCCGTCTCGACCGCTAAGATCTCACTTCGGGAAGAAGTGGCAGTGGCTGTGAGTGCATAATTTCCTCTTCTCTCTTTCTGAGCCCTCCCTCAGAGTTGTTGATTTATTTGAGGCAATACAGGCTCGTGCCTTTGAAGGAGCCGTGGAGACCACCACCCCAGCCACCGAAGCCCTGGAAGAGGGGGAGATAGCGCCAGATGTCGAAGTGCAAGAGCCGGTAATGCCCGAAGCTAAATTCGGGTGGAGGAAGAGGCGGTGCCGACGACCGAGACCCGCGGGGAAACGGTGCCCGAGGCCGACACCCGGAAAGCAACATAGTGTCGGCAGGCGAGGTATGCATGAGGACCCATTCGGCTTCTTTGGGAATTCAGTGATTCACTTCGCTTGACAAGCGGATAACTTCTCTTCATATGGTCAGGTAATAACAGCGCCCCGGGGAGCACGCGCGCTCGGGCTCGTAAAGCCGTCCCCTGGTGGAGTTTATCCTTCCGCTTGCATGCGGCCAAGAGGCTGAAGACACTCCTAGGGCCGGACGCGAGGTCCTTGACGTCTCTTCTACAGATGGGAGCCGTCCCGCGGTTGGTGATCCCGCTGCCACCGATCCCGACGCCGGTGATACCCGAGGAAGCCCGGCTCCTGGGGAGGATATTGACGATCCTCCATGAACGTTCGGGGAGATTCCAGGTGGGCGAAGATGAAGCCCCTTCGGAACAGTAGCTGGCCCGCCTGTCATTGACGCCCTATCTACCGAGGTCGTCGCTCCTACGCTTCCGGTCTGCGGGGATGCCATGGACTTAGAGCCTGCTGAGGGAGCAGAGGCGGAGCAACCTCGTCTGCCGCAGTGCCGGATTCGGTCTCCGTGACCGCTCATTCTTCCGACGAAGCTATGGCCCTGGTTTCGACGGAGGGGGCGGCATCTTCGGGCTCGAAACCGGCCCGGTCGATGGAACTGGAGCAACCGCTCATCATGGCAGAGCCGTACGCTTCTGTTGTGGTGTCTCATTCACTTTCGACGGTGGCTGGCCAGGGGTCGTCCTTGGAGCCCAAGAGGCCCCTCCTTTCGGCCCTGACACTTCCTGGTAGCTCAGCCGTGGTGGACGCAGAGCTGTGGGCGGTCGTGGACAGAGAAGTTAGCTTCGATCCACCAGTCGTCCCTTCTATCAGCCATGTGAGTTCGGACCTGCCAGTCCGCCAGACCTTAGTGGTATTGCGATCGATGGTCGTTGCCGACCCGACGCTCACATACCGAGGCGTGAGGGCTATCGTGGAACAGCTGACCAAGGCACTGCAAATGATGGGCTGCCCGCTGGAAGAGTGGTCGCGCCGCGTTCTGTTATTACTGAAATACGTAAATCGTCGCGCATTCCTCGAGACGCAAGCCTCAACTGAGCTTACAGCTATCGGTGCTCAGAGGGATGAATATCATGAGGTTCTGGCGGCGCGGAGGGACAGCCGGGAGTAACACCGAGAGGCCTTGGACAGGCACAATGCCGACATCGATGCTTTAGAGAACCGGATCGAGAAACTCCAGGGCTGGCTTACCCAGGCTGAGTCTGACCTGCTCAAGGCAGAGATGAGTAAGGCCCGGGAGACCGAGGAGCTAGCTATCGCCGAAGCAGCAGTGGCCTCTGTGGCGACCGAGCTGGAGCTCCTCGACGTGCAGGAAGACCGCTTGTGTGAGATGATGAACTTCCCTTGCGTCGGGATCCTTCCCTTCGAGGACATCTTCCGAGGGCTAGATTAACTGCCGATTCCCCCTTCCATTCCTTTCTTTGTATGTAACACCGGGGTATGCCTCGAGGCCAATGTAATTCTTTTCGAAAAGAATATAATGCAATTATTCCATGTGTCTCTTGTATGCGTGTGGTGTTGGGCAGTCTCTTCCTTCCTTTTCTCTTTTTCTTTTCTTGCTGTGTGATGGGACGCAAGTCCACACTGACAGCTTACCCGAGGAGGACCCGGTGAGGTTCGCAGAGGAGCACAGGAGAGTGCTCGCCCCTTCCAGAGGAGGGAGGAGGGGAACACTCCACCGTGTCCATCAAGCGACTCATCCAACTGATGTCACCGGTATGTTTGACCCGACTAGGTTGATCTGACCTTGGAAGGGCGAGAGAGAGTTTGTTCATTCGACGACCCCGATGGGAGGTCTTGGTCAAAAGGGGTTGTTCGTCGCCCGAAGGGATGGAGAGAAGAGTCTGTTCGTTCAATGACCCTGACGGGAGGTCTTGGTCAAAAGGGGTTGTTCATCGCCCGAAGGGACGGAGAGAATAGTTTGTTCGTTCAATGACCCTGACAGGAGGTCTTGGTCAAAAGAGGGTTGTTTATCTATGCCGACAGAGTGCCGATGACAGGTGTGGTTTATTTGTCTCTTGGTGTGTTCGTTGATACGGGTGGGTGCCAACGCAAGGAGGAGGGTTGATTCCCCGATCCCGGGCGAAAGGTCCGGTTGGGGTATTCTTCGTCAGTGCCGACAGAATGTCAAGGGCTGACAGGGTTGATTCGCTTATTGAAATGTTCGTTGGTACGGGTGAGTGCCAATGCAAGGAGAAGGGTTAATTCCCCAATCTCGGGCGAAAGGTCCGGATGGAGTATTCTTCGCCAGTGCCGACAGAATGTCAAGGGCTGACATGGTTGATTCGTTTATTAAAATATTCGTTGGTACGGGCTGGTGCCAACGCAAGGAGAAGGGTTGATTCCCCAATCCCGGGCGAAAGGTCCGGTTGGGGTATTCTTCGTCAGTGCCGACAGAATGTCAAGGGCTGACAGGGTTGATTCGTTTATTGAAATATTCGTTGGTACGGGCTGGTGCCAACGCAAGGAGAAGGGTTGATTCCCCAATCCCGGGCGAAAGGTCCGGTTGGGGTATTCTTCGTCAGTGCCGACAGAATGTCAAGGGCTGACAGTGTTGATTCGTTTATTGAAAGAAGGGCTAAGTCCCCCTCCCCTTTTCTTTCTTCCTTTCTCTTTCCTTTTTCCTTTTCTTTTCCTTTTCTTTCTCTTTTTCTCTTTTTTTTTCTTTCTTTTTTTCTTTCCTTTTTTCTTTTCTTTTCTTTCCTTTTTTTCTTTCTTTTTTTCTTTCTTTCTTTTCTTCTTTCCTTTTTTTTTGCTTTTCTTTCTCTTTTCCCTTTTTGAAGTGCATGGTGAATAACGACAAACCATCCAAGCGATTGAAATGCAAATTCGCCCGCTGTGGGGCGAGAGACTGTATTATTCATTAAAGGGGGAATCGGAGCGTGGTACAACCTCAGATGCCTACCATTAAGGGGTGGAAACTGGACCTCCCCCCGATGATCGACTATCACATATGCTCCGCCTTCATAAACTTTTTGGATCACATAGGGCCCCAGCCAATTCTCATTCAGCTTGCCCTTGGGGTTGGAAGCCATGACTTCCCTCCTTTTGACCATAACGAGGTCACCCTTCTTGAATTCTCGCTCCTTGACGAGCTTGTCGAAGGCGCGAGCTATGCGGGCCTGATAGACCTGGATGTTCTGCTGGGCTCGGAGCCGCTTCCCCTCTAGGTCGGAGAGCTCTTCGAGCCTTCGCTCGACATTTGTTTGCTCCTCTTGGACTAACCCGTGTTGGATTGCGACCCGGAGGGAGGGTATTTCCAGCTCAACGGGGACGAGTGCCTCTGAGCCATATACTAAAGAGAAGGGTGAACAACCCGTTGGAGTTTTGTATACAGTTCGATACGCCCACAGGGCCTCATACATTTTCTCTTCCCAGTCCCTCTTGTTAGAATTAACAATTTTGGAAAGGAGAGTACAAAGAGTTTTGTTGAAAGCTTCAGCCAAACCATTGGCTTGCGGGTTGTAGGGGGTTGACGTCCTCCAGTCGATCTTGTACTTCTCTGCCAGCCGGTAGACTTTCTGGTTGCGGAAGTGGCTTCCATTATCTGAGATGATTCGGTTTGGCGTGCCAAACCGGAATATGATATTGCGCCGGACGAATCTGGCGACGATCTCCCCAGTCACTTCTCTCAAAGCAACGGCTTCCGCCCAGCGGGAGAAGTAATCAGTTGCCGCCAAAATGTATTTGCACCCGGCGGATGAAGCGGGTAGTGGGCCTACGACGTCTGTTCCCCACTGGGCGAACGGCCAGCTGGGCAATGTCGGATGTAGCGGCACGGGCGGCCTCCTGGGTACTGTGGCATGCTCCTGGCATTTCTGGCAAGACTTGGCGTACTTGCAGCAGTCATCAAACATGGTTGGCCAGTAGTAGCCAAGCTTCTTTATTTCGATTTTCATCTTTGGTCCCGCCTGATGTGCACCTGCTGTTCCGGCGTGGACTTCCTTCATGACCCTCCAAGCTTCTTCCGTGGATAGGCATCGCAGGAGCACTTTCCGTTTGGCATCTGCCATGATTCGGAATAGGATCCGTTCCGGACCTCGTAAGAGTCCTTTGTTCTGATCAGCCTGATCTTTTCTTCTCTCTGCTTGGGCAATTGCTGGTATTTAAACCATTGCATGAGGGAATCCCTCCAGTCAGGTAGTCCGACGGCTTCTGCTGCAGCGACCTCCAGTTCTTCTTCTTCTGGTTCTTCTATCATGCTAGGCACCTGGCGCTGATTCACCACCCGGATGCTAAGAGATCCATCAGGCGGGACTGCTAATGAGCTTGCCAGCTTTGCCAGTGCATCGGCTTGTGCATTTTCTCCCCTGGATGGCCTATCTCAATAAGGTAGAATTGTTTCATGAGCCGCTTCGCTTTAGCACGGTAAGGGAGCAGCTCAGGTTTTCGACATCAAACTGCCCCTGGACTTGCTTGACGACTAGTAACGAATCGCCAAATACTTGCAGCATTCTAATCTCCATTTGCAACGCGACTTGGAGACCAATAATCAGAGCTTCATACTCTGCCTCATTATTTGTGCAAGGTTTATTGATAGAGCAAGATGTATGCAACACTTCTCCCTCGGGGGATTTGAGGACGATGCCGGCCCCTGCCCGTATTTTTTGTATGTCCGGACGGGGTTGTTTCTGTTCTCGAAGCTCCATCAAAGTGCAGCTGCCAAGCGATCTGCTGGACTTGGTCCACCTCCAGTGTTTCATCTTCAGGCAACTCTGTGGCCAATGGGGAATCTTCAGACACAGGATGTGCCGCAAAGAATTCGGCCACGGCTTGACCCTTGACGGCCTTCTGCGGCACGTAGGTGATATCAAATTCCATTAGCAGCACGGCCCACTTGCCGAGACGCCCCTTCAGGACTGGCTGGGAGATAATGTGTTTAACTGGGTCGGCCTTGGAGATCAGGCTCACTTCATGGGAGAGCATGTAATGCCTCAGCTTCTTGACTGTGAAGACCAAGGTGAGACAGACCTTCTCAATCGGGGTGTATTTTGCTTCTGCCCCCACTAGCCTTCGGCTAAGATAATACAGAGCCTGCTCTTTTCCCTCGTCATTGTTCTGGGCGAGCATTGCCCCCAGTGAACATTCGGTGGCGGCTATGTATAGAATAAGCGGCCTCCCCTTGACAGGTGCCCCCAGCACAGGCGGGGTCCTTAAGTAGTCCTTCAGCTGATCGAAGGCCTTCTGGCATTCCTGGTTCTAGTCAAAAGGCACATTCTTCACCATCAATTTGTGGAGTGGCTGACAGTGCCCTGACAAATTGGAAATAAATCTTCGGATGTAGGCCAGCCGGCCCTGCAGGGATCTTAGCTCTCCCAGGTCCTTCGGAGGAGGCAACTCCTGAATGGCTTTTATTTTAAAGGGGTCGATCTCGATCCCTCTATATCGGACAATGAAGCCGAGGAACTTCCCGCTGGAGACGCCAAAGGCGCACTTCGTCGGGTTCATTTTCAGCTCATACTGTCGGAGTCTCTCGAAGATGACTCTAAGGTCCTTCAGGTGATCTTCCTTTTTCTTTGTCTTGACGACCAAGTCATCAATGTAGCATTCGACTTTGTTGTATAGCAGCTCGTCGAATATTTTGGTCATCGCCCGCTGGTAGGTAGCGCCGACGTTCTTGAGGCCGAAGGGCATTCTTTTGTAATGGAATATTCCTTTGGGCGACCGGAAGGCCATGTGAATTCGGTCGTGCTCGGCTATCCAGATTTGGTTATAGCCGGACGATCCGTCCATGAAGGACAAGGTCTCGTGGCCAGTGGTTGCATCAATCATGACTTCAGTGATGGGCACCGGGAAGTCATCTTTTGGGCAGGCTCTATTCAGGTCGCGGAAGTCCACGCAAATCCTGATCTGTCCGTTCTTCTTTTTCACCGGCACAATGTTGGCCAACCAGGTGGTATATTGGTTTTTAGCTATAAAATCAACCTCTATGAGCTTGTCGACTTCTTTGTAAATTTGGTTTATCAGCTCCGGCCTCATGCGCCGGGGAGACTGCTTCACTGGTTCCACCTTGGGGTCAATGGCCAGAATATGTTGAGTCACGCCGGGGCTCAGGCCGGGCATCTCCTTATAGTTCCAGGCAAAATAGTCCCGTAACTCTTGCAGCAACTTGATATATTGTTCTCTCTCCTGTAGAGGAAGAAGGGCACTTAGAAAGGTCGGCCTGGGGTCACCTTCCGTGCCCAGGTTAATTTCGATAAGTTCATCTACTGTGGCCTGACCGCCATCTTCAATTTCTGGCGGTGCCAGCAATAAGTCGACGAAATCCCGACCTTCGCCATCTTCCGCCTCAAGGACTCCGTAAGTGTCGCCTGGCTCCACCCTGTCGGGCAATGAGGCTTTGCTGTTATTCCCCCGTTCCGGGCTTGTGGGCTACGACTTCAAGGGATCCTCCTGCGCGGAGAAGCAAAGAAGCTCTCCGAAGTCTTCTTGGTATTTGTCATAGACGGCTTCGGCAGGGGCTGGAGTAATTGATTACCCCACCGGGGGTCGGTTCTCAGCTGCATCTTCAAAACTCTGGTGCTAAATCGACACCATGTGGATGCCTCTGTCGTGACTGTCTGTCACGTGGGGGCGTGGCGGGGCCACTATATAGTCCCCCATTCTGAGCTCATTCGTCTCAATCAGATCCTGAGCAATATCCTTGAAGACGTAGCAGTCCTCGATGGGGTGGCCCAGTATTTGGTGATAAGGGCAGAACAAAGGGTCACTACTTCTGCGAGCATCTTGCGGCCTCTTGGACCTTGGGAGGGTGACTTTGTCATAATAGCAAGCCCATTCGAATATCCTTGAAGAGTCGGCATCCCTGGTGCAGGGTAGATGGGAGGAGAGGTGGTTTTGAATACTCCGCCCGCTCCAGAAACAAATGACACTTGACGGGGGGGCACATAGCCTGGCGGCGGCGGAGGGAACCAACTGTCAGGCTCCGCCTTCTTCTTTCCCTTGTCCAGGGTGACTTGGGGAGTTTGCTTCGGCTTCTCTAGATACAGATTGGTGTCTGAGAGATGGCACTCAAACACCTCAAAAGGGTGGAGGTCAGCAAAGATTCTCTCCTCCTTCCCGTTGCCGGGGTACTTGATGCATTGATGCAGTGTAGACGGCACTACCCTGTTTTGGTGTAGCCAAGGCCGGCCGAGCAATGCTTTGTAGGAGGTACTGGAGTTAATCACATGAAACTGGACCTTAGTCGTGAAATCGCCGAGAGAGATGTTAAACTCGGCAATCCCCATGGGGACCTTGCACTTCTGGTTGAAGCCAGTAATCTTAACATTTTTGACCTCGACCAAGTGTACATCAAAGTAATGTTTCTGGTATATCCGGTAGGGGAGTATGTTCACTGCCGCCCCAGGGTCAATCAATACTCTGTTGATGGGATGCCCATTCAGCTGCCCCCTCATATAGAGTGGCCTGTTGTGACTGCAGGTAGGTAGGAGCATATCTTCTTCTGTGAAAGCCACAGCTACCTCGGGTGACATTTTCGCAAGGCAGGCTTCCACATATGCTGGTGTCTGGAGTGCTGCGATGACGGCCCACCGTGTCTCTTCATCTAGGGACAGGATCTCCCAGACGGTGAACCTGGCCGGGATCTTCTTCAGGTGCTTGACTATTCTATTGCTAGCTCGGACCTCGAGCAACTTCATCTCTTTGGCCCTGCTGTGCCTGCCCCGGGTCTGGGCCTGGGGAGCCGGCTCAGCGGGTGCTTCCTCCACCGGGTCAGATATCACTTGAGCTTGTGGGGCCTATTGGGTCACTTCCTTCTCTCGCATGAACTCGGCAAGGTTCGGGGTGTTGTCAGGTTCTTCCCTTGACTGAGAAGGAATTACTACCAGCGGGGCCGGAAGGCTACTTGCTTCTTTGATCTTCCGAGACTCGCGGGGGCATGACTACCTCCCCCCTTGAGTCGTGAGGAATTCAATAAATGAAGGGACATTCTGGCCGACCGGCTCCCCGGGGTAGAGACCCGAAGGAGGGGGAATCTCCATGCCTTGGACCCTAGGTTCAGGGATATGATATGGTTGTTCTCCCCTGAGTAGGATGTTATGGTTGGCCTGAGGAGGGCATCCCCATTTCCTTCCCGACCTGGTGGCATGCTGGGAGGTGGATGCTTCAGCCTGGTTCTCTTCTGACGACTCAATGGGCGTCTCTTGCTCTTCCTCCCCCAGGGAGAGGGAAGTGTCAAACAATGCTGAGAGGGTGTTGCAAGAAAGGACGACCCCGCTCTTCTTCTTGTTTCTGGGCCTTCTCTTCCTCTTTTTCTTCTTTTCTCCAGTGGATGGCCACTGGCCTTCGGGGGGTTCACCCCATAAGAGAGGCTCTTCCTTTGCATCGGCTTCTGCCCCCGGAGCTAGCTCGAGTGACTCGAACTCCTTCCAAGGGACATATTCCTTCAGCTCCACAGGCTAGATTTCGGGCTGTTCATAATCTTCGAGCCCGTCAATAATGGCCTGGAGTCTTTCCACCACGGGACTGGTCTCTTTGTGCACCCTCATCGGGGTATGTTCCTTCCTGTTATTAGTGAAATGCCACACGACTAGCCGGGGGGCTGTATCGTGCCAAACCGGCATCACTGGCGATGGGACTGGACGAGGTGTGGCACTCCTTCTATGAACCTCCGGCACGGGCCGGGGGGCTTGCCTTCTTCTTCTATTCCTTGTCGACGCAACCTGCCAACCTCCTTGGTCTTGAGCTGGCGCCATGACAAAGGCTTCATACGTCGCAGTTGTACTGGCCTCTGCCCATTCCTCCGGTAGCTGCTGGTCAAGAGAGGTCATGTTAACAGAAGTGCCGAGGTTTGGCATCTCGTGCGGCTGCGGAGGATCCACCTTGTGCTCCCCCATGTCTAGCTCTCCCTTCTTAATCAAGGATTCGATGACATCCTTGAAGATATAACACTCCTCGATAGTATGCCCCAGCATCTGATGGTACAAGCAGAAATGAGGATCATCCTTAGTTTTTATGTCGCCAGGCCTTTTTGGTTCTGGCAATGTGATTTTATTGTACCTGGTGGCCTATTCAAACAAGATCCGGGACTTATCTCGAGGAAAAGAATACAACTTATTCCTCATTTTCTCCCGCAAGGAAGGACCCTCCCGCCGTTCAGTAGCCCTGGCCGGAGGTGGATTGGCCGTCTCCTTGGCCTTCTCTGTCTGTTTCTCAAAAGCTTGAAAGTCCAATGTGTGGACTTCTGGTGGAATCGGCTTCTTCTCGGCCTGCCTGGCCCTTTGACTTGATACAGTTGGAGCAGAAGAGTATCGAGCAAGGAACGCCTCGATCTCCCCCACTATATTGTTTAAGCGGTCAAATGACCTTACTTCGGCACCAATCATTCTCTCAAGGATTTCTTTCTTCAGGTTCTATTTACAGATTTGCACCGCGTCCTCCTGATGCGGGGGACATCTGCATCTCATGCTGAGGTTCCTCCACCTCTTTATGTAGTCGAGTGCTGACTCATCATTTCTTTGCCTCGTGGCGTAGAGTTCTGCCACGGTGACCTCCCGTTCAGCTATGTAGAACCTTTCTTTAAATTTCTTCTGCATGTCGGGCCACTCTGCAATGGACCCGGCAGGCAAGCTCGAGTACCATTCGAAAGCAAGCCCGGTAAGTGTTGAGCCAAAGAATTTGAGGAGGTAGGCTTCATCTGTAGCTACATCCCCCATAACATTCACATAGTAGGCAATGTGCTCCCTAGGAGACCCCTACCCATTAAACTTCTCAAATTTCGGCGGCTTGGTGATATCGGCCGGGAGTCTCTTGGCAGCATAGTGTGCCGGATAGGGTACCCAATACACATCGAAGGGCGTGTGGTCACCATCGCCCCTTTCTGCCAGCTTCATGTCTATCATCTGTTCAAGCATCAGTCTATTCACCGTCGCCGGGTCCACCGGGTTCAGGTAGAAATGAGCAGGTTGCGCCAGCGGCGTTGTTAACACTGTCACCTGAGCTACAATGGTGGATCCCTGGAATGGTAGGTTCGGTGGCGGGGCTGGAGTTGCATGTTGTGGCTGGTGCAGGGGCATGCCCCCGGTGTAGCTGGGGATCGGTGGAGACACCGTCGCCTGTGGAGAAGCTTCCGAGGCTTGACCGTTACCCCCAGGGGTCTCTGGTAATGCTTCGGTCTGCCCGGATGTCGAGGGTTGAGCAGCTCTATCGGTCAGCTGCTTCCTTAGCAACTCGATCTGTGACGACCCGAGGATCCGAGTACCGGAAAGGAACCGGCGCGTCTCGAATCTCGGTCCGCCAACCCACGAGCCCGAAGACTCGGAAGGGTAGAAAGGAGTGGTGTGGGGGTACAAGAGAAGTTGCAACGACCACAGAGATAGCACAGTAATCTAAAATGAAATGCACATAATAATATAAATAAATAAACTGCTACAAGGTCCACAGTGTCTCATGTCCAAAGGAAAGTACAGTCAACGGGAAAGAAAGTACAACAACACGGGACATCCCCCGGAGTACAACTACACGGGGCATCCCCCGGAGTACAACTACACGGGGCATCCCCCGGCTCTGGCAGACTGGCGACTAACCCTGGCTAGAAGAACCACGCTGAAACTCGGCTGCGCCTCCCGTCGACCCCGCCTCACCTGAAGAGCAGGGGTGAGCCTCATCTCATTGGCCCAGTAGGGATCCCGCGAATCCCCACCTCGCACGGAAAATGAGAAAGAGGAAGATAACCCTACCAAACAAGAGTACGGTAGAACCAACAAGCTAAAATAAATAAACGGAGAAGCCGACTACTCTAACAGTACCGCACTACGGAACCTCGGTCCCACAAAACGCGAGTCCACGCCTGCCAGTGAACAGGAGCACCACCCACTAGAAGAACGACCGGATGCGTCCCCTGACGTCTTATACCGCGTCACAAGTGTCTAGCTACTACGCCCCTGGCGTGAGACTCAGACACACTCAGTAACCAGAAGTAACCGCAAAACAAGGACTAGCTGAGGTCACGCTCGTCAGCGCGGGTCCGAACCCTCAGCCTCGTGTGCACACTCAGACCGTACACCCTAGGCCTGTCCTCTAGCTGGTAATTCCCCCTAAACCCGGACTCGGAAGTACGCGGGGGCCCTGCGGTAACCAGCCTACTCACCGCCTCTCGGGTACGCCGCTCAGCCACTCCCAGGCGAGCCAGCACACGCGTGCCGTGGGAAAGCTACGACTAGTGGTAGGGTCACTGGAAGTAAGGGCTAATCCACGGAAACCACCGACCAAACACTAGCACAGACTCACGATGACCATACGATAGGCACGGATGCCGGGGACACGCATGAGGTCCAACCGTCCCTCAAGTCACGTGGCACCCCTACCGAGGTAACTGACTTTCCGGGGAACCCCGGGCGCCCCTGTGGCTCTCACTGGGTGCCCACGGCATCCCTAGGGCCACACGCCACAACCGGGTCCGCAACTCACCCAACCGGAGGTCACGCTACCCGCAAGAACACGGTCCGGGGGAGGGGGATGGTCGCGCTAGGTATCCCTAGCACGACACCGAAGAACGCGCTAGCTATGGCTAGCGCGATCTTCCATGTCGCGCTGCCCAAAGCTAGCGCGTTCACACCTGAACGCGCTAGTCTTGGGTAGCGCGATCTGGAGATCGCGCTACCAGAATCAGGCACGTTCTCCACCGCCTTACTGTTCATCTTCTCAGACGGACACGCTCGGACGACACGGCGCGTTCATCAAGAACGCGCCACTGGACTATAGCGCGACAACGGGCCGAGCCCGGTTCGCGAAACACACCCAGAAAACGTAGATCCACGCCCATTCACCACCCCTGGTGAAGGGAAAACAACGGGGGATCACCCCACAACGTCCTAGCATGCATCTAGAGTCCCCAAATCGATCAAAAACTCCACGAATCGACGGATCCGGCGCTCAAACCCCAAGCATGAAAATGACCCTCCCGGCATGGATTTAACCCTACTCGGCCTCTCCACGGCCTAGAAATCACGGGGAATGCTATGAAGAGGGCAAGGATCCATCCCCCTACCTCAAGGAAGCTCGAAATCCACCGAATCACCGCCGAAATCAAGGATGAAGCTTTTACTCCCACGAACGCCCCGCCTCTCGCCGCAAAAAGCACGCCACCGGGACCACCTTGCCGCCGTCGCCGCTGCCACGCCGTTGCCGGAGTGAGAGGGGCCGCGTCTCGGTCGCCCGGGGGGAAGAAGATCGGCCGCGGGGGAGGGGGAGCTCTCACGGTTGAAGGAAGGAGGAAGAAGAAGAAAAGAAAAAGGTAAAAAGAAAAGAAAAGGAATTGATATATAAAGAAAATCTGGAAAATCGAAAAAATCCCGAAAAATAGAAAAATACACCTCCTCGACCGTCTCGACGCGCTGGTCGCAACGGTACCACTCGCGGGCTGGTGAACGACCCGGTTCACCCGCTACAGGGTTCCGAAGGATTCGCCGAAACCCGTACGCGGAAATCGTAAAACACGCACAGGAAAAGCCGCGGACACACTCCAGGCCTCCGAAACAACTCCGGATCGCGCCGATCCGAACATGAAAGATGTCCAAAACGAAATTTCAGATACAACAAGGTCAGACACCCCGATAAACTAGATCCGGAACCCACAAGGAAGGATCCGAAAGATCCGGGACACTACACGATCTCTCTTTGATATTGCTGCATCATAAGTAATACAGCGGGGTCACTCATTCAGAGGCTAGGGGTGCCCCCTCTTTCTTCAGCTGGCGCCTCTTCGGACGAAGTGGATGGTCCTCCCGTGGTGCCTTCAGTAATGACATTGGCGGTCAGGGCCATCGACGATTCCCCATAGTCAGTTCCTTCAGTGTGAGCTTGTGTCTTTTCAGTTGCTGCTTTCCCTCTTCTGGTGAGAGGTCCCGGCCTTGCCACAAGTCTGGCCATTTCTTGGGGCTCGGTCGGTAAGGCCCCGTACCGTCCAAATACTCCTGCCATATTGTAAGTGTAGACCCTTAGGTCTCTGCCTCTTCTTGCTGCTCTTCTCGACGGCCTGCCTGGGAAGACTAATCTGTCAAAGACCGACCTCCGCGGCCTCACTTCTTCCCTTGGCGGGGACTGACAGCGCTCCTCAGAGCAGTTCCTCGACTCGGCACTAAGTACGGGTCGGATTTCTTCTTCTTCAAATGTAGAGGCTACTGCCCCCAGCAGTCTCTGGCGACCCAAGGGGGTGCTCCCCGGGCCCCGTAAGTAGTTTCTCATGGCCTGCTCCATTCCTTCCCAGTCTTGGTCAAGAGGAGAGGCGGGTGATATTGCTCCGCTGACAGCAATAGGCACGTGGGCTGCAGGCTCCGCACGGACAGCCTGATGGTGACGTCGGTGGCGTCGACGGTGGGCATTCTTTGGCGAGGCCAGTGTGAGTACTGCCGGTTGGTAGACGGGGGCCGAGGTCTTGACCCGGTCTGCCTGTTGAGCCCTTGCCGGGCGAAAGGTGCTGGGCCTTGCTCTGGTTGGTGAAGTGCCCCGGGCTGCTTTAGGAACCCACACCCGTCTGCCCTTGGTTGGCCTAAGGGCCGGTTGGTGCTATGGAACTGTGGCTGGAGATGCGGGTGTCATACTGCCCTTCATCTTCCCCAGTGACTGGAAGGCGTTGCGCACCGGTACGGCGGGTATGATGCGATCCGGGATCACTTCGGAGTGTTGCCCGAAAAGATGCACCCGGAACGTTCCGACAACAGTAGACTTGCCGGTGCTGGAGACCCGGCCTCGGGGTGATGCAGTGGCATGGCTCCTCCGGAGCCTTCTCTGGTGGGAAGCCGATCCTGTGCGTGACGGGCCGGCATTCTGGTGCACATGGTGTACATTGCAGCCCAACGTCTTCACGGGGACAGTCTTGGGGGATTCGGCCATTGATCGGACGGCAGCAGCTTTGGTGGCCCCCTGGATGGAGGCGTTGTTCTTGATCCCGTCAGACGCTTCCACGTCCAACATGTGCGCGAAGGCCACTCCCAAAAAGTTGGGGAAGCCAACCGAGGGAGGGAAGCTCCCGAAAGTGAGGGGGACGGCCAAGTAGCCGTTCCGCACGTGACTCTCGATGGGTTGCTGACCGAAAGTGAGGGCCATCTTGACGTTCGGAATGCAACCTGCATTTGCAAATTGAGGAATTAGTATTACAAGAAGGGGGCCGTGGAGCCCTTAATTATGGCGAAGAGATGAAGGGTGATCCTTGTCCCATCGGGCGTGCCAGACTTGTGGACGCACTTAATTTTTCACTTATTATATCGTTCGTTTATTTAAGTGCGTGGGCGTGCCAGTCACAGAGTGACGATTTATTGGGGCTCCGAAGAGCCCATGGTGCACTCAATCTGACTTAGTCAGGCGATTGTGTGGTTCGGGTCGAGACCAAGACCCGCCGTGCCATAAAGGTCACAGCGTCATTTACATCTCCCATACGGGAGAATACCCTTGATTAATTGCCAGAAGTAAGGGCTCCACGACCGAAAGAAATACTAATCAAAGCAGGAAGAAGAAGGTAGTCGGGCTACGCGGTGAGCCCGAGGTGAGGGCATGAATACTCGGATTATGTCAGTCACCGATGGACCATTCCATGTTTGGACAAAAGTTCATACGGAAAACAAGATGATAATGGGGGACGAATCCGTGCGAATGTCTGCCAAGGGACGGCAATTTTAATACAGGGAGGAAAGTCAGATCCGGGTGAGGGAGGGGACCCTGATGAGATATTGGCCCGAGGTAAGGCCGAGTGGTCACCATGACGAGAGAGGACTCCCGAGGGTGAAGGTCGGCTTACGAGAGCATCATCAATATTCCCGGATTCGGAATCCAAAAAGGGGAGACGAAGACCATGTCGTTATGTTCGTGAGTTGCCTTGAGTGACATGTATCATTACCGCTCATTTATTAGCATCACTTCCTTTTGTTAGCTTCTCTTTGCTTATTATTTGGTTGGAATTACCCCCCCTTTTGTTTTATCACTATTATTATTGTTTATTGTTCCTTTTATTATACTCTTTTTTTGTACATATATACATATTCATTGGAGAAATGATGGAGTGTACCGCTGAAGGCTGAATTAGGAGTGTGCTGTTGAAGGATTAGGGAGCGTGCCGCTAGAGAGTTGAGAGCGCACCGCTGAAGGATCTGGGGGCGTACAGCTGAAGGCAAAGGGGAGAACTGAGGCGTGCCGCTGGAGGCAGGTGGGAGCATATCGCTGGGGGGTAAGAGGCGCAATAGGGGCAGGGCCGATGCAACATTCAGGCCATGAAGGAGACGAGGTCAGTACGATGCTAGGCATAGTCAGTGCATCCTGGGGGGGCCGAGTCAGTGCAATGCATGCTCTTGCAGGGGGCAAAGCCAGTGCGATGCTAGGCATAGTCAGTGCGGCCCGGGGGCTGTGTCAGTGCAATGCATGTTCATGCAAGGGGACGAAGCCAGTGCAATGCTAGGCATAGTCAGTGCGGCCTGGGGGCTGAGTCAGTGCAATGCATGCTCATGCAAGGACGAAGCCAGTGCAATGCTAGGCATAGTCAGTGCGGCCTGGGGGCTGAGTCAGTGCAATGCATGCTCATGCATGGGGACGAAGCCAGTGCAATGCTAGGCATAGTTAGTGCAGCCTGGGGGCTGTATCGGTGCAACGCATGTTGTATCGATGCAATGCATATTCATGCAAGGGGCGATGTCGTGCCGCTGGAAGGTGATTTGGAGTGTGCCGCTGAGAGTTGGAGGTAGGCGTACCGCTGAAGGGTGTATCGCTGAAGGATGAAGGAGCGTACCACTGGAGGGAGGTGGGAGCGTACCGCTGGGCAGAATGGAGAGTAAAACCAAGCAAAGTATGCTGTTCAAAGAGCGGGCCAGGGTTCAAGAGAGGGTCCCTTGTTCAGTTCATGATGAAGGATCTTAGATGGTTAAGCTTTCAATTTCCTGTCATGAGATTGAGTCCCAAGTTATATTTAGCGATGCAGTTCTTGAAGTCTTGTTCAGTTCAATTCCTTGAATTTTGTGCAATCTTTTTTTGTTGATTAGAGTGTCTCATTGCCATTTAGTCCATCTGTTTGCTGCTTCTTTTCATCCTTTAAATTTATTGTTATTCCTGACGAAAATTCGGCAGCATCTCCCCTTAACCCGGATGGTAAGGGAATATAAGGGACATGTCCACAGGGAGTGACATGAACCGAAAACTGAGGTGGGTGCCTGGGCAGCCACCTTAGGGGAAACTTCGAAAAACTCGGAGAAAATGCCGAACGAGGAACCAGTAGACTGAGGCAAGCTATGAGTACACCGGAGAAATGATGGCCAAGGGGTGCCAGGCTGACAATCCAAGGGTGTGCCGCTGGGCAGACCAATAGAGGAGGTGTGCCGCCAGGTAGACGAATGAAAAAAGGGGGTACCGCTTGTTGATTTTATTTTGCTTCTCTATCTTCCTTTTCTTGGGGTCTTAATGATGATATGTAGCAAGATGACAAGCAAATAATCAAAGATCCGCACTCAACCTATGAACATGTGATCATGAACCTAGGCAACCAAAGCAAGCTGTAGCATGGGAATGCTATCTCAATCAAACTAAGCTAAGGAATAAAGGAAAAACACACGCCGGGCCGTGGAGCAAGGAGTAAATAAAAACACACCACAAGGGGTGGAACAAGCAAGGAAATAAAAGATGTGAGATGCGAGAGAGAAAGCTAATGCCCAATACTTAAGAAAGATGTGATCGCCACCAAAGTAAAAATAAGCCAAAGACCTGAAAATACCTTGGAAATAGGTGGATGAAGTACCCGCCCACGGGAGAGAAAAGATCAAAGAAACCTGCAGGTCAGCTGAAAGTAACGGTCAGAACCCTGTGCGTCACTTGGAAGTGACGGTCGCTCGATAGACCGCTGGAAGAATATGACGCGCCTGCACCAGACCGTCAAATAACCTGCAGTAGCAAAGCGTGAATCCTTTTAACTCCAACTCTTCCAGTCGGCTAGAAGACTTGGGCCTCGTGCTGGGGGACCTGTAAACCTGCCAAAGACGTGGAAAGCAAGAGAAAACAAACCAAATTAGCCCTTTAGACAATATAGCATCAATTCTTCAATAAACACAATATCATCAAAAGGAAAGGGAAATACCGGGAAGTTTTGGTTTTTTTAACCCCTCTGGGCGTTTTAAAAGATTGGGAGGAAGTTTAGATGATGAAAACCAGTGAAAAACGTGGAGAAAGGAGAGAAATAATGCTTATGATGAAAGGGAGATAGAAAAGGAATTCAATATGCAAATATGAACTTCGGATCCAAGAGGAACAGATACTCCCTTCACCAGGCAGCAAACGAACATGAGAAGCACTTCTCCTTGATCAAACGTGACTCTAAAATGCGGCAGCACTTCGACGCAACTCCAGAATTTCCTCCTTTTTTGAGCATGAAGTCAAGGGTTCTATTTATAGACCCTCAAACTCTCAGGTCGAGCAGAGGAAAATCCAGCAAGATAAAGGGATAACTCTTAGCAAATCCTTGAAGATAATATCACCAAGAGTCCATAGGATCAAACAGAAGGTCCTGAGGATCAGATTTGGAAGAGATATCGTCAATCCAAGTTCTTATCTCGACCATGGAGTAGCAGAGAAAAGGCCTGAACTGCCCGGACTCTCTGAAGGAAGTAACGGCTGCACGACAGACCGCCACAGTGAAATAACGCATCAAGGAACATCCGTTACTTTCAACATTATCCCAAAGAGATAAGATCAACAGGAAGAAGATCAACGCAATAGGACTCTGTGAAGAAAGCAACGGCCAAGGCATGAGGCGTCACAATGAAACAACGGCTGCACGACAGACCGTTATATTCAACATGTAGGCCAAAGGATAAGCTTTGGAACAAGACCTCAAGCTTCAGGACTCTTCAAGGAGTAACGGCCCAGGACCCATCCGTTAGAAGGAAGAAACGCGCCTGGGACAGACCGTTATTATCAATGGAGTTCAAAAAGAAGGAATGAAGGTTTTGCTAAGCTTTAGTAAAATGAAATGCCACAAAGAGCCACATCCGATCAAGGAGTCAAGACACAAGAAATGATCTTCAACTAAACAAAGAGACTCGATGAAGAGTGAACAACTCGGAGCATCATATATAATGAATAAAGAGATGACCCATAAAATGGGTGTCAACATATGCCTCTCCTTAACGTCCTCTTCGCAGGGGAGCGAGGAGAGGTGAAACGAAAGCAAAATGGAATATGGAGATGAAGCGGAAGTGAAGTGGAGTGGATCAAAAAGTGGGCGTTAAGGTAAACGACACCCGTTCTTTACCAACAAGCGATAGGAATTTTCTGGAAAAACTTCGAACTGATCACAAGGAAATAGCCAACCAAAGGACGCATGTCTGGAGGAACTAACAACTAAGGAAAGGAAACACGGCTAGCCGCCGGAGGCAACGGAAAGGAAAGAGAACTGATTAAACTCCAGACATGAATCTTCAGCCAACCAAATCGAGCGACGAGATCAAAGGAAACCTTCTAATTCAGAATGGAATAATTCTCCTCATTCGAGATCAAGAACACAACTATTCACCATCATCGATCTACCTCGAATAGATGAAACACATGAATGCTCAAAAGATGCGTATGATGCATGCTGGGCTAAAGAAAAAGAAATATTTAAAATGAATGTTAAGAAAGATAAAATATCAAGATACTCGAGAATAATATTGCTAAGCTGGAGAAACCAGGGTCAGGACACCATCTGCAACCACGGCGTGCAAGACAGAACCATCGTCCCCAAATTTTTCCAACCTAACGGCCTATCCAACGATTAAACATGTGAACTTAGATCATCATCATTTTTGTTCAAGGGGAACATCAGATCCCGGAACACATGAATGACCAGCCGGTTCTCGAGATAATATATCATAAATAACATATAGTAATGCATTAAAGGATAAGGGAATGAGATACAATACATGACTTACCTGCTTGACGAACGGCAGAGCGTGACTTTGTTCATAAATTCCTTCATGGAAAGAGGTTAGCGAATAACAAATATGAACACGAATTAAGGCATAACCATTTGTACGTGTGAGAGGCATCAATAATGAACAACATGGAAGAAAATAAAACCATTTTAACATCAATTAGACCATTTAATTCATCAAGAAACTTGTAAGTTTGTAACGGTCTAGTGTAAGAGCGTCACACAAAATAACGGACCATCCCCGGGCCGTCAAAAAACCAGGCGGTTCACATTCTTCAATAAAACAGGGCCAACACATGTAACAGTCAAATATAGATGCGTCAGAAGGATGTGACGGTCGGTCGATAGACCGCCACATTTCCTGAGCGTTCAAAAAATAAAACCCGAACGGTCACGGCCCATTCATTCAACACTCAACACCCCAAAAACCTCCAACCGAGAAACCCTCCGGCGACCACCAACCCCATCGCTCCAATGGCCGGTGACAAGCCATCCCAGCCGCCTCCACAGAAGAGGGAGAGAGGAAAGAGGAAGGCAATATGGCGGTTCCACCGCCGGCTAGAACGAGAAGCAATCCCGCCGGTGGAAGAAGAACAAATGGTGAGGAGAGATCCAAGGGAGGAAGAGGAAGCTCCCACGGCTGCAGAGGACCAAGAAAAAGCCCCCTTGGGTGAAGATGAACCCAAGGAACTAGCCAAGAAGAGGAGAAGGGGCATGGACCACGAGGTAGGTCTCCTCGCCCTAATTTAAATTTTTGATTTTTTATGTTTTTGTTTGTGGATGCATGCGGGGTTGAAGGGTAGAAATGGGTCCACGAACCCATTAGGAATGATTGTAGGGCATTTGGCCAAGGTGAGAGATCACGAGGATGCAAAAGGAAAAAAAACCCAATAGCAGACAATGTGACGGTCCTGCCAGCGACCGTCACACGCCTGACGCGCCACCCTGAGTGCGTCAGAGCCAAGTAACGCCCCACCCCAGGGCCGTTACATCTACCAGAGATCCAAACTGTTTCTAGGGTTTTCAAATTTCTGAATTTTTGTTTTCTTTTCATTTTATAAATGTTTATGTAATGATTTTATGATGCAATCAACTAACTAATGATCTACAAGAATGCAGGGAAAGAGAAGAACGCGGATCTCCTGGCTACAGATCCGGGCAGTGTACCAGGCATTGCTCGACTACCAGAGGGAGAGACTGGCCGGGATGGGATTCGCCGAAGTGCTCAGCATCGAGGTGATCCGGATGGACATGCCTTTGCTGTACGCGTTGCACGAGAGGTGGGACCCAATCAGCAGAGCCTTCATCTTCCCGTGGGGCCATATGATCTCCACACTAGAAGACATAGCGAGGATTACGGGATTGAGAGTCCACGGAGCCGCAGTGACAGGATGGACGTACGGCGACTACCGGGAGATGGCACAGCAGCTGCTCGGATTGGATCCGATCAGGCCGGGACAGTCCTCATCTCAACTCTCGAGATCAGTACTGCAGGAGAGCTTGGGGTTGAGAGGAGCAGCGATCGCCGTAGGAGAGCTACCCGAGGAGCATCTGGGTAGAGTGATAGACCAGGTGCGCCCTCACGTGGCGGCGGAGGCAGGACCTGAGGGAGATAAAGCACTGAGACGCTTCCTGATGCTGCTATTCGGGAAGCTCCTCTTCGCGTGTCACGCCGCAAGAGGGGAAGATACCCGGAGACGCGTGACGAGTTTATATCAATCATGTCAATCAGAGTATTAGTGTATTCGACACCAAAATCAGAGATGCACAAAAACAAAGATAACCCAATCCTTTATTCCTTCATAAGAATATGTCTATTACAAACCCTTGAAGTACTAACTAAAAATAAAGGAAAAATACAAGGTTGACTCAAGAAAATATGAAAAAGACTAGATAACACGGAAGAAGCTCTATCTCTTTCACTCTAGATTTTCCCCATCCGTTCGAGTTCCCTCATCGTTGGACTTACCTGAAAAGTAGGGAAACACTAAGTGAGCGAACGCTCAGTAGGAAATTATATCTCAAGAACTAGTAAGGGGTTTAAGTGATTACATCTTTCATGAATGCACTATAGCTATGCATGCTCGCATAAAACGACAAGATGGAGAGAGTGTATAACAATAAGATAGCGACGAGAACTAGTCATGAACTTTCAAGAACTTATATCAAAAGATATCAAGATATTCAAGCAAGTGTATTCATCATGTCATGTTGGAATTTGGCTATCACGTTTCAAGCACGCAAGTATGCAATTACCCTTTTCCGGGTCACGCAAGTCATGTAATATCAAGTCAAGTACAAGTACAATATTTGTGGAATGTTCAATCAAGCTAGTCATGCACTTCGGTATAATGCCAATACCGTGATCAATCAACTCCCATGGGCACAAGTACTTTCGGGTGCTCCTCCTAGGACCAGATCGGGCCCTATATGCGCAGGCATTAATCATATATTTTAACATCCACTTTTGTGTATAGCCATTATGAAATTTCAAGAATAAAGCTTGTAGACATGTAGGATAAACTTGGATAGAATAGAGTCCAAAATATGACACTTGACATAGATAGGCGATAATAACGGTACAATCACGATTATCGATAAAACTAGGTGGAATTGGTTCCCTAACTTGGGTACCATGACAAACAAGTATGGACATTCTTTATATAGAATTGAGGTCCACAAGAACATCAAGTTTAATATAGAATTGGGGTTTACAAGAACATCATAACAATGTTGATATAGAATTGGGGTTTACAAGAACAGCATCAAATGGCATGATAACCTCATCCCATTATGAGAATTCTCATGATACACACTTTGCATAACATGAGGGCCGGTATACCATGTTTCTATAGAGTGACATGGCAAAATAGTGTAATGGGTTTTTATGGTACAACCAGCTCAGTCGGCCTTGAGGGAATCCAAGGCTGCGAGGAGACTTACGGAGGTCTCTATGACTAACTCGCTAGTCCAAAGGAACGGAATGTCCAATGGAGAGCTTGTATGTCAATGAGAATTGAGGGTAGTGCGATAAAAACATCATGAAACATGGGACTATATTCACGGAGTGGAAATATAGTGCCGATATAGATATATATATATAACCCTTCGGTTGACAGTAATCAATGTAAAACAGTAATACAGAAAATAGTGACTTAAGCTAAGTCATTAATTCTCCAATTAACGCCTTACTCAGGGGCGTTTATTCACAATTTGACGACTTATACATTAGTCGTCCCTTCAATATTTCCATTCTACAGAAAATCAATATTCTGGAATTTTAACAAAAACGCGCCCTGGACAAGGGCGTTACTTTTCAATTAGCGCCCTGGTCTGGGGCGTCAGTTCAATAAGAGACGACCTTGTGCAGGTCGTTAATTCAACAATTTATCAATTTTCACATAATAAAATTTCAGGAAAACAATTTCATGGTCAGGACAAGAAAAATAGCAGGATTAGATAGGTATGATCATGCATTAATTTAGATTCATGGTTTCATAGTTATAGAATTTTAAATATGGATAATTATCAACTATATGAAATTGACGACTTCTGGGTAGGGCGTCAAAATAAGAATTAGCGCCCTTGTCTAGGTCGCTTCTTTAAAATCACTCAGAAAACATTTGGAAACGCAGTAAAACTATATGCATGAGATCATGGATGAGTTTATTTCATAATTTATACTAGTTTGGGCTACGTTCTTGAGAAAACCTACCTTTTGAAGATTTAACTGATGAACGGATGAAGGTTTCGTGAAGACAAACGATACTCTGTTTGTAACAGAGTCTTCTGATCACCAGAAGAGGAAGAAGAAGAGGATGAAGAACCTCATGTTCTTCACTTCGACAGGGAGTTACTGCAGACTTCCTACAGAAGAAATAATGAAGATCATTAATCATATAACCTAAGGTAAAAGAAAAAGAGGAAGAACATTACCGGTTCTTCTCAGCAACACAGAACGCCAAACAGCGGTCTGGGTCGAGTAGCAGGATATTTATAGGATTTTGGGGATCCTATTAGGGTTAGAGTTGTATTGGAAGTAATACTTCCATGATAGCGTCCTTACCATAATCCACCTTCGCCGTAGTTATCCAGAACTTGCCCTGGATAAACTCCGGGGTCGAACGAAACTCGAACTGAATTAACGTCCTAAGCGAGGGCGTTAATTTAAATTGACGCCTTGTCAAGCGTCATTTCTTATGTAAAACGCGCCCATGTAGAGGGCGTCACTTATACTTGCCCTTTATTTATTTTCGGCCGTTTGGGAATTGACGCCCTTTGTTGTTGGCGTCCTTTTTATAATTAACGCCTTATGTAAGGGCGTTTCTTTTCGAAGTCCCGCCTTGACCAAAGGCATTATTTCTTCTTGATTAATGATTTACCCATTTAGGCTCTTTGTCATCTATTTACTTATCTTTTATTTTAATTTGATTTATTTAAAAATCTTATTTTTATCAGGGTTGCTACACCCTCCCCCACTTAAAAGAATTTGGTCCCCAAATTCAATAGTATATATAAGTGGAGAGTGTAGAGTATATACCTTAAAATAATTCTGGAAATCGCCTCCTCATGGATTCCTCGGTCTCCCATGTAGCTTCATGTTCGGAGTTCTTATTCCATTGTACCTTAAGCATGGGAATAACCTTATTCCTTAGGGTACGTACTTCACGATCTAGTATCTTTATGGGCTTCTGCTCATATGTGAGATCCTTCTGGATAACTAAGTCTCCATGTTCAATAATATGTGATGGATCGTGTACATACTTCTTCAACATAGATATGTGGAACACATTATGAACATCAGACAATTGAGGAGGCAATGCGATGCGATAAGCAACCTCGCCAACTCTTTCCAATATCTCAAAAGGTCCTACGAACCTTGGTGTAAGCTTGCCCTTAACACCAAATCTCCGTATTCCACGTCCAGGCGATATCTTGAGAAATACATGATCTCCGACTTGGAATTCAAGATCTCTCCTTCTTGTATCAGCATAAGTCTTTTACCTAGACTGGGCAACTTGCAGTCTTTCTCGAATCAATTGTATTCTTTCAGTGGTAACCCTTACCATGTCTGGACCTAGCAGTTGTTTCTCTCCAACTTCGTCCCAGCATAAGGGTGATCGGCATCTCCTTCCGTATAAAGCTTCGAAAGGTGCCATTTGTATACTTGCCTGGTAGCTATTATTGTATGCAAATTCCACCAACGGCAAGTGATTATGCCAGCTTCCATCGAAATCAATGATGCAAGCTCTGAGCATATTTTCAACCACCTGGTTAGTTCTCTCGGTCTGACCATTCGTTTGAGGATGAAAAGCTGTACTAAAGTTAAGCTTTGTTCCCAACGAATGTTGTAGTCCCTTCCAAAAATGAGAAGTAAAACGGGGATCTCTGTCAGACACGATTGAAATAGTAATACCATGTAATCTGACTATGTCCTTGATGTATAATGCAGCCAACACATCGACTGACCATTGGCTCTTGATTGGCAAGAAATGCACCGATTTAGTCAATCGGTCAATAATAACCCATATTCCATCATGTCCTCCCTTTGATTTAGATAAACTCATGATGAAATCCATACCAATATCCTCCCACTTCCATTTAGGGATATCTAGAGGATGTAGTTTTCCAGCAGGCTTTTGGTGTTCCGCCTTGACCTGTTGGCAAGTGAGACAACGTGATACATAGTCTGCTATTTCCCTTTTCATGTTGGGCCACCAAAAATTTCTTTTCACATCTTGGTACATTTTGGTAGATCCAGGATGAATCGTGTACCTTGATCTATGAGCTTCATCTAAGATCTTCTTCTTTAACTCGGGACAATCCGGTATGCAAGTTCTATTCCTGAACATTAATCTTCCTTCACAAGTTATTTGGAAATCCGAATGTCCTTCCAATCTGTCCTTGATTTCCACTAATATTGGGTCATCATCTTGAAGTGCTTGTGTTTCAGTTAATAGGTCTGGATGAATGCTTACATGAGACAATGTGACACATTTGAAGTTCGTGTCCATGCTTATATTGAGCTTAGAAAATTGCTCCAGCAACTTCCATTCTTGAATCATACATTTGGCTAACAGTGTTCTCGGCCTTCGACTAAGGGCATCAGCTACATGGTTACCCTTTCCGGGATGATATTGTATATTGAAGTCGAAGTCCTTGAGATATTCTAGCCAACGCCGTTGCCTCATATTTAGTTCCTTTTGAGAGAAAAGATACTTGAGACTCTTGTGATCGGAGTATACAGTAAACTGCACTCCATATAGATAATGTCTCCAGATCTTTAGTGCAAATACTACCGCGGCTAATTCTAAGTCATGGACGGGGTAGTTCTCTTCATGCTTCTTTAATTGACGAGAAGAGTAAGCTATAACCTTTCCTTGTTGCATTAGAACACATCCGAGGCCAATGCCAGAAGCATCAGTGTATACCTCGAATTTCTCTCCTTCCATTGGTAAAGCTAAGACAGGAGCTGTAGTAAGATGATCCTTGAGAGTTTGGAAGCTTCTTTCACATTCCTCACTCCATTCGTAACGGATCTCCTTGCGAGTTAACCTCGTAAGTGGTACGGCGATCTTAGAGAAATCTTTGATGAATCGCCTGTAATAGCCAGCAAGACCTAAGAAACTTCGGATCTCGCTAGCATTGGTCGGTCTTTCCCAATTTCTTACAGCTTCAACTTTTGATGGATCTACTGATAAGCCATCCTTTGATATAACATGTCTGAGAAAAGTCACTTCCTCAAGCCAGAATTCACACTTGCTGAGTTTTGCGTATAATTGGTTTACCCTTAATATTTGTAATGCAATCCTTAAATGCTCCTCATGCTCTTCCTTGGTCTCGGAATAAATCAATATATCATCGATAAAGACCACCACGAATTGATCTAAATAAGGCCTGAATATACTATTCATTAACTACATAAAGGTAGCAGGGACATTCGTTAGTCCGAAAGACATAACAACAAATTCATAATGGCCGTACCTGCTTCTGAATGCAGTCTTATGAATGTCCTCATCCTTGATTCTTAACTGATGATATCCCGACCTAAGATCAATTTTGGAAAAGTACCGGGATCCTGAAATTTGATCAAACAACTCATCGATTCTCGGCAGTGGATACTTATTTTTGATAGTGAGATGATTCAACTGTCGATAGTCGATGTATAACCTCATGGATCCATCTTTCTTCTTTACAAATAATACAGGCGCTCCCCATGGGGAAGTACTTGGTCTTATGAATCCTTTCTTAATGAGTTCCATCAATTGCTCCTTTCACTCCTTGAGTTCAGCAGGCGACATTCTATACGGTGTCTTAGAAACAGGTCCAGCACCAGGGACTAAGTCGATGGTGAAGGCCACTTCTCTTTGTGGGGGTAATCCAGGCAAATCTTCCGGAAACACATCCAAAAATTCTTGCACAACTGGGATATCTTCTATCTTAGTTTCCTTAGCCTCCTTAATCATGACAAATGCAAGGAAAGATACACATCCTTTCCTGATTAGCTTGCTAGCTCGGAGAGCCGAAATAAGAGGTGACTTGCTCCGACTCTTGAGGCCAGTAAAGATCAGTTCTGGAAATTCCTCGAAAGTAACCTTGCTATTGCGGCAATCGACCGTTGCCTGATATTTAGATAACCAATCCGCTCCTAGTATGACATCATACTCCTTTAGATCTAAACATATAAGATCAATAGGGAGATTCTTACCATGAACCAATACTTCACAGTTCTGGTAATGGTGTGTAATATCAGTCTCGTTTCCTAGAGGAGTAGACAAGACTAATTTTATCCATTCCAGTTCTAGGGGTAACGGATCAGTGAACTTCTTGGAAACAATTGAATGTGAAGCACCAGTATCAATTAAGACATATGCAGACTTGGAACAAACTTTCAATGTACCTTCTACTAGTCCGCCTTCTTCTTCTTGTTCGGTCTCCTTAATTGCGTGAAGACGAGCATTCTTGGTTACTGGGTGCTTCCCGTCCCCGACTTGATCATTAAGTAATGGGCAATGGGGAATTCGATGATCGCAACTCCCACAGCGGAGACATGCTCCTAGTTTCCTCCAGCATTCTTCTGCTCTATGGCCCGCCTTGTCACAATGCTTGCACACTATATTTGATGGGGTAGTGGTGATGGAGAAAGGCTTGGTCTTCTTAAACTTCTGATCTTGTGAGGAAGTACCTCCATTGCTAGGCCTCTTCTTGAAGTTGGGTTTAAAGGAACTCGAACTTGTAACTTGTTCTTTCTTGTCTTTCCCACGGATTCTATCAGATAGTTCCGTGGTGTCTTCTAATAGCTGAGCTCGGCGCACAATTTTTCGAGTAGACCTGGATATCCATTGGCGCCAGCTGTGTGATATATTGGGGCCTGAGCCCATTTAGGAACCTCCTAGCTTTCATCTTCTCGGTGCTGACTAAGTGCTTAGCATACCGAGATAATCTAAAAAATTGGGCCTCGTACTCGGCCACTGACAGGGACCGTTGCTTCAGTGCGGCAAATTCGGTAGCTTTCTTTTCTTGGACTCAGTCCGAAAAATATTTAGCGTTGAAATGTTCAACGAATTCTTCCCAAGTAACTTGGTCTTGATTTAAAGTAGCTTCTATTGATTCCCACCAGCATCGGGCATCCCTTTCTAACTGAAAGGTAGCTAATAAGACTTTATCTTGATCCGTGCACTGCATAACACGGAATATACGCTCCGTCTCCCTGATCCAATGCTCTGCGTCATCCGGATCAGTAGAACCCATGAATTTGGGAGGGTTCATGTTCTTGAAGACTTAGTGGAGACTTCCGGCTCGTTGTGCACCTCCCTGTGCTACCTGTTGCAGCACCTGAGTCATGCCTTGAAGTGTACGCTGCATGTTGCGCCACTGAGCACGTTCGGCAGCCATCGTCCTACAATTGCCATAACTAGATTAATACGTGATTTCATTTAGAAACTAGCATTTTTATGTTAACCTTAACCCTTGGTTCTACCCAATCTCACCGGTTAAAGGTTTGAACCTATCCTTGGACTTGGGTTTCCCTAGGAATTGAATACCCTAGGCTCTGATACCACAAAAACTGTCACGCCCCGAGAGCGGAAGATACCCGGAGACGCGTGACGAGTTTATATCAATCATGTCAATCAGAGTATTAGTGTATTCGACATCAAAATCAGAGATGCGCAAAAATAAAGATAACCCAATCCTTTATTCCTTCATAAGAATATGTCTATTACAAACCCTTGAAGTACTAACTAAAAATAAAGGAAAAATACAAGGTTGACTCAAGAAAATATGAAAAAGACTAGATAACACGGAAGAAGCTCTATCTCTTTCACTCTGGATTTTCCCCATCCGTTCGAGTTCCCTCATCGTCGGACTTACCTGAAAAGTAGGGAAACACTAAGTGAGCGAACGCTCAGTAGGAAATTATATCTCAAGAACTAGCAAGGGGTTTAAGTGATTACATCTTTCATGAATGCACTATAGCTATGCATGCTCGCATAAAACGACAAGATGGAGAGAGTGTATAACAATAAGATAGCGACGAGAACTAGTCATGAACTTTCAAGAACTTATATCAAAAGATATCAAGATATTCAAGCAAGTGTATTCATCATGTCATGTTGGAATTTGACTATCACGTTTCAAGCACGCAAGTATGCAATTACCCTTTTCCGGGTCACGCAAGTCATGTAATATCAAGTCAAGTACAAGTACAAGATTTGTGGAATGTTCAATCAAGCTAGTCATGCACTTCGGTATAATGCCAATACCGTGATCAATCAACTCCCATGGGCACAAGTACTTTCGGGTGCTCCTCCCAGGACCAGATCGGGCCCTATATGCGTAGGCATTAATCATGTATTTTAACATCCACTTTTGTGTATAGCCATTATGGAATTTCAAGAATAAAGCTTGTAGACATGTAGGATAAACTTGGATAGAATAGAGTCCAAAATATGACACTTGACATAGATAGGCGATAATAACGGTACAATCACTATTATCGATAAAACTAGGTGGAATTGGTTCCCTAACTTGGGTACCATGACAAACAAGTATGTACATTCTTTATATAGAATTGAGGTCCACAAGAACATCAAGTTTAATATAGAATTGGGGTTTACAAGAACATCATAACAATGTTGATATAGAATTGGGGTTTACAAGAACAGCATCAAATGGCATGATAACCTCATCCCATTATGAGAATTCTCATGATACACACTTTGCATAACATGAGGGCCGGTATACCATGTTTCTATAGAGTGACATGGCAAAATAATGTAATGGGTTTTTATGGTACAACCAGCTCAGTCGGCCTTGAGGGAATCCAAGGCTGCGAGGAGACTTACGGAGGTCTCTATGACTAACTCGCTAGTCCAAAGGAACGGAATGTCCAATGGAGAGCTTGTATGTCAATGAGAATTGAGGGTAGTGCGATAAAAACATCATGAAACATGGGACTATATTCACGGAGTGGAAATATAGTGCCGATATAGATATATATATATATAACCCTTCGGTTGACAGTAATCAGTGTAAAACAGTAATACAGAAAATAGCGACTTAAGCTAAGTCATTAATTCTCCAATTAACGCCTTACTCAGGGGCGTTTATTCACAATTTGACGACTTATACATTAGTCGTCCCTTCAATATTTCCATTCTACAGAAAATCAATATTCTGGAATTTTAACAAAAACGCGCCCTGGACAGGGCGTTACTTTTCAATTAGCGCCCTGGTCTGGGGCGTCAGTTCAATAAGAGACGACCTTGTGCAGGTCGTTAATTCAACAATTTATCAATTTTCACATAATAAAATTTCAGGAAAACAATTTATGGTCAGGACAAGAAAAATAGCAGGATTAGATAGGTATGATCATGCATTAATTTAGATTCATGGTTTCATAGTTATAGAATTTTAAACATGGATAATTATCAACTATATGAAATTGACGACTTCTAGGTAGGGCGTCAAAATAAGAATTAGCGCCCTTGTCTGGGTCGCTTCTTTAAAATCACTCAGAAAATATTTGGAAACGCAGTAAAACTATATGCATGAGATCATGGATGAGTTTATTTCATAATTTATACTAGTTTGGGCTACGTTCTTGAGAAAACCTACCTTTTGAAGATTTAACTGATGAACGGATGAAGGTTTCGTGAAGACAAACGATACTCTATTTGTAACAGAGTCTTCTGATCACCAGAAGAGGAAGAAGAAGAGGATGAAGAACCTCACGTTCTTCACTTCGACAGGGAGTTACTGCAGACTTCCTACAGAAGAAATAATGAAGATCATTAATCATATAACCTAAGGTAAAAGAAAAAGAGGAAGAACATTACCGGTTCTTCTCAGCAACACAGAACGCCAAACAGCGGTCTGGGTCGAGTAGCAGGATATTTATAGGATTTTGGGGATCCTATTAGGGTTAGAGTTGTATTGGAAGTAATACTTCCATGATAGAGTCCTTACCATAATCCACCTTCGCCGTAGTTATCCAGAACTTGCCCTGGATAAACTCCGGGGTCGAACGAAACTCGAACTGAATTAACGTCCTAAGCGAGGGCGTTAATTTAAATTGACGCCTTGTCAAGCGTCATTTCTTATGTAAAACGCGCCCATGTAGAGGGCGTCACTTATACTTGCCCTTTATTTATTTTCGGCCGTTTGGGAATTGACGCCCTTTGTTGTTGGCGTCTTTTTATAATTAACGCCTTATGTAAGGGCGTTTCTTTTCGAATTCACGCCTTGACCAAAGGTGTTATTTCTTCTTGATTAATGATTTACCCATTTAGGCTCTTTGTCATCTATTTACTTATCTTTTATTTTAATTTGATTTATTTAAAAATCTTGTTTTTATCAGGGTTGCTACATCGCGACTCGAGCGGACGTCATCAGCTGCAGACTGCTTCCGATGATAGAAAACTTGCACAGAGTCGGGATATATGCATGGGGAGCAGCAGTGCTCGCGTTCCTGTTCGAGTCCCTCAGCACGACGGACCGACAGACGATGCTGGGCGGCTTCTCACCTTTTCTGCAGGTGAGTGCAATTTAAATGCTTTCTATATTATGCAAAAAATGTTTATGCCATGATTATGCAATTTGACTGACTTGATTTCTAAAATGCAGATCTGGAGCTACATGTATCTCCCGGGCATCGGGAGAGGCACACTACTCCACCCCGGCCGCATCCCGATCGCGAGGCGATGGACGGTAGCGAGGGACACAGGGTCGATCATCAGACTGACCCGGATGATCCAGGACGACCTAGACTCCTACCCACACACGTCGGTAAGTCTAGAACTCGAAATGATGCTTTTCATGCTTTTAAATGCTTCTATAAATGCTTCTACATGATGAACTTATATGCTTATGAATGGACCTAATGTTTCTAGGTGAGATGGACCCCGTACCGCGGCGAGGTTTACACGGGACAGCCGTGGGTAGAGGCGGCCTTGTCGTACAGGGGGCGAGACATATGGCTGCATTGCATCCACATCATCGAGCCTCTGCACTACAAGCTGATCCTACGGACTCGGGGACTACACTAGCCCGAGGTGACCTTTCCACGCCACAGTGATGACCACCCAGGCAAGTCGGCAAGGGGCATCAGTGGCAATGTGGATTGGTGTGCCCGGAAGGTGAAGTACGTCCACGACTGGAACAGGCAGGGCCGAGCGGTGAAGGAGCGAGATGAGAGCGACGAGGCATATCTGAAGGCCTTCGCTCGACTCTACGGCGACTGGGTGTACCGAGGTACCCGACGACCGGTATGCAATTCTAAACCTTAAATCTCTTTATATGCAAAAAAGAGTGCAATGCTGTATGTAAATGACTCACATGCTTTCTAAATGCAGCTAGACCCTGAGGGACGGATAGCCGAGCTGGAGGGATTACTTCACTCCACCATCCAACAGCGGGACGAGTACCGGACCGCCCTGGAGCTCCTGGTGAGACTCTAAACTTAAACTTAAATGATTATGCTTATGAAATGCTTACTGATATTAATCATGACAATTCAGCGGGCCGAGGGAGCCCATCGAGCTGGACCGGATGCCCCATCGTCTTCCTCTCAGCCTGCGGGAGGCAGGGCAGAGCAGGACGCCGAGTTCACTCGGGCGGTTGCCCGGGCCGAGGAGGCGGAGGCCACCCTCGCAGAGCGGGTAAGATGCTAAAAATGCTTATGCTCATGATGATGCCAATTAAATGCCTGATGATTAACTATATGAAATGCAATCTACAGGCGAGAGAGGTAGCCGCAGCAGTGGCCGAAGCGAGCCAGGCGGAGATAGAGAGGAGCCGGGCCGAGACAGAGAGAGCCCGAGTAGAAACGGAGCTTGTGCGGGCGGAGATGGCTAGATTGCGAGCGGAGACCCCGCGACGCCCGGACGACGGAGAGGTGGAGCGACTCAGGGCTGACATCGCACATGTAAGAGGCGAGCGAGATCAGTTCCGAGTGCAGACCTTCGAGATGAAGGGCGCGATTGGGACTTTGAAGGATGCACTCCGGCTTCTAGGGAAGAGGTCGGGGACGAGCAGCCGGAGCCAGAGTGTGGCCCCTATCAGCGGAGTTTGCGGGTATTTGACCAGTTCTTCTGGCCATCGGAGGAACGAGGAGGCGGACCAGAGACGACAGCCAGAGGGTGAGCACAGCGCCATGGGACCAACAGCCAGGCAGCCCGAGGGTACCGGAGATAGTGATGGCGGCCCGGGAGATAAGCCGGCCGAGTGATATATATTTTTTTTTTGCCTTTTTTGTTATCACTTGTACATGACTTATATAGAAAAATGGAGTGGAAAATGAAATTTATTTTTTTGGTCTTTAGTTATTTTGTGCAGGAATGTGTGTTCGTGAAATGCCAAAAACAAATGAAGGATTACATGTGATGATGAATGCGTGAGATGTGTGTATGAATGCATGTGTAGGAATGCATGTATGGGAGGAATGAAAAACAGTCGTGCATGAGAATGTGTGGAGAAGGAGGTGTAAAATGTGAAAGACCGCCAGGTCTAGGCAAGGGCAGGAAGAAATAACCTCAATTCAGTAGCAGAGAATGTAACGGTCCAGGTTCAGACCGTCATAATCAAATAACGCGCTAGATAAGGGCCGTTAACCATGACCGCGGTCAAATTGCAGCTGGGGCTGCAGGAAAAGTGACGGTCAACGGAAGGCGCGTCAAAGACAAATAACGGCCTACTGCTAGACCGTTGATCATGGCAGAGCGATGGTTTACAGGGCAACTAGCAGGAAATGCGACGGCCCAAAAGAGACGCGTCGGGGGGAAGAAACGGTCCTACCCAAGACCGTCGGGAAATGTTTAGCCCCGAAGCCAAGGAGCTGAACGGCTGAGGGTGTAACGGCTCAGGGTTCACGCGTTAAGAAAGAATGACGGTCAAACACTGGACCGTCAGACTCCACAGAACAGGATCGGGCGAAATTGAACCTACAGGAAATGCGACGGCCCCATTCTGGCGCATCAGAGATAAATAACGGTCCCACGATGGACCATTGGAGCCTGAGTTGTGTTCCGAGACGGATTGAGCCGTGAGAGCCTAAACCCGAGATTTATCCACTTAATCTCCCACTAGAACTTATCTAGATTGAAGATAAGGCCTCCTAACTCAAGTCTTATCCTTTTAAAACCAAAATCAAGCCTTTAAAACTTGGAAATTCAACCAAAAATCGTAGCTTTGCTGAAACCTCTGCTCTAGGGCTGAAAAACCACCCCTAAAGGTAGAAATCAAGATGAAGAGAAGCTTTGAGGTGATGGCTATGGAGGAGAAGGTCTACATCGGACCTAAGGCTACAAGAAAGGAATACGGAGAGCTTCAACGGCTAACCTCAATTCCCAAGCACCTAAGCTCTAATGCTCAAAGGGTGGTAAGTCCCAATAACCCAACCAAGTTCAGAATTTTCTGCACTTCAATTCCTTTCATGACTCCCTCTTCTTCTCCTTCTTAAGCCCCTTCCTGGCCCAAGATGCTATTCAAATTTGAAGTGGGTGGCTCCCATGGTAAAGGCACTCCCTATAGAAGTCACATCAATCTTTAAAGCATGGCACCTTCAACCTCTCTTAGTTTTAGGCAAAAACTTCCAGAAATTATCTTTAGATTGGCCAAGTATTTCAGCTCTTGTAGAACTATGGCATCCACAAACTCATACCTTCATCTTCCCTTCCTTTGAAGCGACAGTCCTATTAGAAGAGGTAGAGACCTACCTAGCCCTTCCTAAGACTAAGGTGGGGGATGAAGACCGGGTTTGCTACACGGTTGAGCCTATTAGCCCGTCCTTCATCTTGAGTGATTTTATCCATAATCCGAAGGACGTGAGGACCATGATCAGCCCACACCACATCCATTTGATACCCTTGGCACAATGGATAGTGTCCCATTGCAAGAACAAGTGGGAGAGACACGAAGCAATAGCCAAGGCGGTGGCAGTGTGCTTATGCAGAGTCTTACTTTTCACCACAACCGACCACCTTTTAGACACAAAAAATCTCAGCATTATTAGTGGGTTGTGGCGGGGAACGTCCATCTCTCAAGCGATCCTCTCATACCTCTATGAAAGACTAAGTTCAGCTTGCCTAGGAGGCCCTTTGTTCGGCTCTATGATACTTCTTGAGTGTTGGACGGGAGTGAGAGTCAAATTCCAACCAAAGGAAGACATAACTTCAGCCAGCCGAATCTTCGGGAGCCACCCTCTCTTCTTCATTGGAGGGGCATTTGGATACTCTTCACAGGTTGAATGCAGGACGGCGGATAAGAAAACTCGGGATGAATGGCGCCTCTTCTTCAATACTTTGCCAATAGCCAAGTTCAATATGCGACCAAGAATCCTTCGAAGCACTCCTCTTAAAATACCGCGGCGTCAAGGCCTAGACCTCCAGCTAGTGTGGAACACTACAATGGCGATCTACAACCCACACCGGTGTCATCTTCAGATCGGACTGCCAAGAACCCAAGCTCCTGCACTATCACACTACCCTCCCCTTCTATCTAGGAAGATGGGGACCGAGGAGGATGAAAGAGCGATCCGGAACGCGCTGACCATGTGGGAGATCAGCAAAGTGCGCCCGTGGCAAGAAGAAGTTGAAGAGAACGACGAAGCACGCCGAGGTTACGTGAAAGAGTTGAGGAAGATCCGCCCTATTGCAGATGAAAAACTTAATGTAGCTTGATATATTTTTTATTTAGAGATGTTGGTTGTATGACAAAAAGTTGGAATCTTGTGATTTTTTTTTTCATTAAGCCTGATTGAATGAGATGAGATTGTCTCAGTTGAATGAGCAAGAGTTTTGTGGCTTGATCGTCTGGACTGATGTGAACGGGCAGAGCCTCTGGAGTATGTAACGGATGTGCACTGGGCCGCTACAAAGAAATGACGGTCTGACGATGGGCCGTCAGAATGGAAGCACGAAGAACCCTGTTCTCTGAGGGATGTAACGGTCCAGACTCAGGCCGTTTAGAGTAAGTAACGGTCCTAACCCTGGCCGTTAGAATGATGGCTGCTGAAAGAACGAAAGCTTATGCAAGAAGAGGAGTGACGGTAGGGATATGACCGTTAGATGACTGTAGCGGTCTGGTGATGACGCGTTACAGCCTTTGAATCTGCATAATTGTGAGCTTCTCACTTTGATCTTGATCCTGTGTTCTGCGCACACTTTAAACATGAAACAAGTTAGATCTGTTCTTAGACTCAACCCCTTGCCTTGAAGCAAGTTAAATAATGACCGTTTCTCAATATTTGGTCAAGGGGTGGAGCCTTGTTAAATAGGTGGAAAACATAATAAAAATAATGCAATGCATGCAAATGCATATGATGGTGTTTTTCGGGGGTTTTGGAGAATATCTGATTTTTGTGAGACTTTGAAAATATTTGATTTGTTTGGGTTTTGAAAATATTTGATGTTTTTGGATTTTGGAAATATTCCGATTTTTTTGGGTTTTGGAAAATATTAAATTTGTTTGGATTTTGGGAGATATTAAATTTTTTGGATTTTAAAAATATTTAATTTTTTTGAATTTGGGAAAACCAGTGCTTCCCCAGCAGCATGAGCCCTTCCTTGTTGATATCGAGCCCGGGGGTGGGTGTGAGAGAAGATGACGACCCCTGGCCACGGTCCAAATTGTCATGACGGTGCTTCTGCCAGGGCCATACCCAGGGTACTAATCTTGGTCCTAAAAGAAAAACAGAATACGGGGGGTAAGCTTTAGGCCAGATATAGAAGTTTTTAGGACTTGATTTCCTTTCCGTTCAACCCTTTAGAGATTTGGTCTGTTGTGCCGGGGCTTTGAGTCCGTCATCGAACCTTAATCCACCCTAGGCATGCATGCGACCGGGCTCATAACGTCCCGCGGGGAACTGTACTGCCACTCTTGTCATGCCTAGCTTTTCTTGCTTTGCCTTTCTGGAGTTTTGGAATTCATAATTCATACTATATTGACTTTGAGGTGATGCTTTTGATTTTGTCATAGAGATTTCCCTTTCGCTGTCTCTTTTATTTCTTGTGGCGTCAGGTCATAACGGACTGCCCCTATTTGAGACCTCCCCTCGTGAGGGTGTTTGGATCGGTTATCGCCTCTTTATTCACCTCTTGTTCCTGGTTTTAGCTGAAGGAAGAAACAGACAGGGACCTTGACTTTCCCCCAAAACATGGCCAAGGAGAAACGTTGTCCTTTCTCAACGTGGAAAACCTGACCAGGGACGTCGTGTAGTGTGCGATTGCCTCACTCGGGACTCCTTTAGTGACAGGAGGAACATCTTGCTGCCGGGGTAGCACATGGTTAGACTCTAAGGAAAGAAACGCTTAAGATACAACCCATTCCACGGGTGAGAGAGCTCCTCACCTTCCGTGTTTACTAAACGATAAGCATTTCCTGGATAAGCTTCTTTTACGACAAACGGCCCTTCCCAATTAGGTTGTAATTTAGACCTAGGACCTGCAGACCGAATGAATTTTCGCTTCAAAACCATATCACCCTTTTGAAACTTACGTTCGATTACCTTCTTTTGAAAATAACGCGAAACCCTCTTCTGATAAACGGATACATGATCGGCCGCATTCATCCTCTTCTCATCTAAGAGTTCCAACTGAACCAGCAACGCCTCTCGACGTTCATCGAGATTAAGTTCCTTATCAAGCTGCACTCTAAGAGAAGGGATCAGGATCTCATATGGGAGCATCGCCTCCATCCCGTAGGTATGAGAATAGGGAGTTTGTCCCGTAGGGGTACGGACGAAGGTGCGGTAAGCCCACAGAGCTTCCATTAATCTTTCAGGCCAATCAGAAAACTTATGAGCTTCACATGTTTTCTTGATGATTTTAAGAAGGGTTTTATTAGTGGCCTTGGCTTGACCGTTGCCTTGAGGATAATATGGAGATGAATGATGCAATGCAATATTGAACTTCTTACATAGGTCCTTGAGCTCTTGAGAAACGAACTGGGGTCCGTTGTCGGTCATGATGCGGCTTGGCACTCCGAATCGTGAGATGATATTCTTCATAATAAAGCGGCACATCATTGTAGCTTTGGTCTCTGCATACGTCTCGGCTTCAGCCCACTTGGTGAAGTACTCAGTGGCGGTAAGGATAAAGGTTTTCTGCTTGATCTGGGAATTAGGATCACCGAGCGGGCCGACAACGTCAAAGGCCCACATAGAGAATGGCCAAGGAGCGGTCATAGGATGGAGAGACGAAGCTGGAGAATGAATTTTATCAGTATGGAGTTGGCACTTAAGACACCTCCGGACATAGAGGGAGCAATCTTCCTCTAGAGTGGGCCAATAGTAGCCCTGCCTCAGGATTTTCTTCGCTAGAGCCTGGCCATTGACATGACCCCCACACTCACTAGAATGGGCTGCTTCAGCCACCTTCCAAGCTTCAATATCATCTAAACATCTCATGAGCATCCCATTAGTAGCACGCCTGTACAGTTCTCCTGCGACAATAGTATACCTTGCGGCGGCTCTTCTGATTGACTTGCGTTGCTCAGCAGTTGCCTCTTCTGGGAACAATCCCTCCTTACAAAAAAACTCGATTTCATGATACCAAGACAATTCTTCTTCGTCCAAGATCTCTTCTAGCTCTGTTAAAGATACTTCCTTAAGATCTTCCTTCTCAGCACTTGCCTCTACAGATTTCCTAAGATTGATGAACCAAGGGTCCTGAAGAGAGGGTGCGTCCAATCTCTGAACGACGATTGTCTCAGTGCTCCGACTGAGAGGGAAAGATAGGGAAGAAGCAAGGGATGCCGGAGCATCAGCTAGAATGTTCTGAGAACGGGGAGTATGGATATAGATCAGGTTACGGAATTGCCTGGCAAGGAGCGTGAGCAGATCTTGATAAGGCTTGAGCTTGGGGTCACGAGTACGGTAAGTGGTCAGAACTTGCCGTAGGACGAGTTGAGAATCTCCTATAATGTTTAAATAGCGCGCGCCTAGGAGATAGGAATGCTTCAATCCGGCCAGGAGAGCCTCATACTCAGCGATGTTGTTGGTAGCAGGAAATCGAAGTTGATAAGCAAATGGAATGGTCACCCCTTCTGGAGTAAGCAGAACAGCACCGATCCCTCGGCCTTAAGAATTGAGGGCACCGTCGAAGTGCAGAGACCAAAAGGGGTGATGAGAGATAACAGAAAGATGCTCATCAGGGAAATCGTCCTGGATGGAATCGGTATGAGGAATGGGGAGATGAGCGAGATGCTCAGCAATGGCATATCCTTTGACCGCCTTCTGAACAACAAAGGTGATGTCGAATTGAGAGAGGAAGCTCTGCCAGCGAGCTAACCTACTAGAAAGGACGGGTTTTTCTAAGAGATAGCGAATAGGGTCCATTCTAGAGAACAACCTAACTGGGTGGGCAAGAAAATAGTGTTTAAGCTTCTGAGCTACCCACACTAAGGCGGCACAAGTTTTCTCCATAGCGGTGTATCTGGACTCTGTTGGATTGAATAACCGAGAGAGGTAATACGCAGCCCGCTCTTTTCCTTCATCATCCACTTGTGCTAAGACCGCCCCTAGGGAGTCTTCAATGACCGAGATATATAGGATTAGGGGTTTCCTAGGGACAGGAGGTTGCAAAACCGAGGGATTGGATAGATATTCCTTCAAGTCCTCGTAGGCCTTTTGACAATCTTCATTCCATTCAAACTTAACCCCCGCCTTAAGCAATTCAATAAATGGACGGCACCTTTGAGAATGTTAGGATATGAATCTTCTGATGAATTACAATCTACCGATCAATCCTCGAAGTTCCGTAATGTTCTTAGGCGGAGGCATATCCATGACGGCCTGTGCTTTGTTAGGATCAATCTGGATCCCCCGTTTGCTCACTATAAAGCCTAGCAGCTTTCCTGAGGAGACTCCGAATACACACTTCTTCGGATTCATCTTAAGCTTGTACTCCCTGGCTCTTTGCAGTACCTTAGCCAGAATAGAGGGGTGTTCTTCTTTGGTTCTTGACTTCACCAGAATGTCATCCACGTAAGCTTCCATATAGATGTGCATCATGTCGTAGAAGATGGCCATCATCGCCCTTTGATAGGTGGCGCCCGCGTTCTTCAGACCGAACGGCATAACCACATAACAGTACGTGCCCCAGGGCGTGGTGAAGGAAGTTTTCTCTTGATCTTCGGGAGCGAGATGGATTTGATTGTAGCCCGAATATCCATCCATGAATGATAGAGCTTCATACCCGGTGGTGTTGTCTACTAGGACGTCTATATGAGGTAGCGGGAAATCATCCTTAGGACAGGCTTTGTTAAGATCTCTGAAATCGATGCAAATATGCACTTTTCCATCCTTCTTGATAACAGGGACTATGTTTGCCACCCACTGAGGATATAGAACAACTCTGATGAATATGGCCTTATATAACTTGTCGACTTCTTCCTTGATCCTCAAGGCCATGTGGGGGTGAAATCTTCTTGACCGTTGTTTGACAGGTGTTTCCCCTGGTTTAAGCATGAGTCGATGTTCCACTAAAGAGGGGTCAAGACCTGGCATGTCCTCATAAGACCAGGCGAAGGAATCGCTATACTCCTTTAGAACTCTGATCAAGTCTTCTTCTACTCGTGGAGGGAGATTAGCAGCAATAATGATGGGCCTGGGGTCTTCTTCGGTTCCCAGATTGATTTCTTTCGTAGGTTTATCCACTGCTGATGATGGCTCGTCGAATTTCTTAAGTCCTTACGCGTACAGATCAGCAGTGTCATCTACATCGCTATCCTCATTAACCAGATCTTTTTCACCTAGGATTTCATAGACGCTGAGTCCGTCATCGCCCCACGCCCCTTCTATTTCTTCTTCATCCTCGATCATAATTGCCGTAGCAACAAATTCCGGACATTTTAAAAGGGCATGACAACGTTGAGCTAGGTCTTGCAAGAACCTATCAGGAATAGATTTGGGAGGACGCGCAAGCGGGCGCGGCTCAGAGGAGGAAGGGTTGGATGATCTAGAACAAGACCGCACTTCTTTAGACCTAACTAATTCTACTTCCCTAGACTCGATAGACCCTAATCCTAACCTAGGAGAAAGGAGACCTAGTGGAAGGGAAGGAGCAGGGGACTCGTGCCCCTGGGACGAGGATGGAGACAGGGTAGCATAATCTTCCACTGAAATCTCCATTTTGAATTTGATATTTTTTTTTGGAGATCAGTAGAGACTATATAGCAAGATGGAGGAGGCGGGAGCTGCATAGAGAATAGCTCGGGGAAGATACAGTCAAAGAAGGGATCGGAAGATGAGAACCACATCTCGTGGAGTTGGGCGTTGGGGGGAGGAGGAGTAAATAGAGTGGATAGATCAATGGGCGGGCAGTGCCCACAAGCGCAAGGAACAAATAGAATCTTGGGCGGATCAACGAAGGATGGATTTATCATGATGGGAAGGAGACGGGGTAAGAACTCCCATTGCTGGAGGAGAGATTGAAAGCGGGAGGGAGACCAAGAAAAGACAATCGGCGAGCTCCCCTCCTTCCGCGGATCATCGTCTGGCCGCTTCTTCGGTCTCCATTGCATGAGCCGAACCTCTTGCTTCTTTTGGCAGTCTTCTTCACAAAACAACCCTTGTAGGGCTTGACCATAATCAAGCATATCATGTTTTGGCCTTTTTAGTGCCGGCGGAGGACTGGCAATCGGACATACTGTATTTCTCTCTAACGGAGCTGGCTGCAGAGCTAATGTGCCGGGCTGGAGAGGCCCTCGGATAAAGTGCTGGCGGTAGTCCCAGGTGAGTGGCCCAGAATCACCCATCATGGATAATGCGGTTTCTTTGTAGCCAAGACCTCTCCTGCCCATCCTTCTTCCCTTGGGTATGGGCTTGGTCATTCCCTGTAATTGTGTACCGAGGCCTCTCCCCGGTTGGTAGCCCAGTTTCAGTATAATGTTCCAGCCTTTTGAGTCTCGGATCTGGGGCTTCATCTTGATGTTAACTGGAGTAGTGATGGTCCTAGGAGGTGTATAAGCCCAAGGGAAGTTTAAATCCAGCACTGATATGACGGGTCGACTGCTTGGCCAAAGTGTAGGAAGAATCTGTTCTGAAATGGCCTTAACCAATTGCACTGTAGATAGGCTTTTGACCTTGACGACCCTCCCTTGGAAAGGGAATTTGACGCACTGATGTGCGGTGGAGGGTACGGCACCGAGTGTATCCAGCCATGGACGACCCAAGATAGCCTTGAACATAGGGTCGATGTCTAGTACATAGAACTCTACGGCCATTGTAAGGGGTCCAAGCTCTGCTTGGATAGTGACCACCCCGTGACATGCTCACCTTGAGTTGTCATATGCTGCTATAGTGGTTGGGGTAGGTCGTAATAATTCTTCAGATATGTTGCAAGCTCGGAGGGTACTGAGTGGGCACACATTGATTGAAGCCCCTGTGTCAACCAGCGCTACTTCAATGCTGACTTTGTTCAGGGTGATTGTAATGCAGAGCGGCATTTGCCGAGCTTCCGGGAGTGCTAGCTCGGATTCTGAAAACGTGATTGTCGGCCCTTTGGAAATAGTTGCTAGGGCCGTTGGTAAGCTGTCGACTGCCATATCTTCGCTGACCATTACCTTATGTAAGAAATCTCTCAGTGCATCCTGGTGAAGGGTAGATCTTTTGATCTGCTCCAGCACAGATATTTTAGCGGGCACTCGATCCAGATGATGTAGCAAGTCATATTGAGTACCCGGCAAAGGTTCAGTTTCTTCTCGCTCGGCTGTTGGCTGAGAGGACTGGGGATTGGAATTAGTAGGGTAGTTCCAATGGAACATCTTCCCGCTCCTTAAGGCGCAACTCGTAGCGGCCGCGGCATCGGTGGATAGTATGATGGGCCCTGCGGGGTGGATGAGCGGTGTAGGCTGTGTAGGGGAGATGATTTGGCGGGGTGTGAGGTTGGGTGATGGTGGTGAGTGGCGGTGTGGTGAGGACACGCGCCGCATCACTCGACAGAGCACACGGAGCACGCCAGCATCTCTTTGGCTAGGCGACTACGGCATCTACTAGAGGATCTTTCTTCTCATTTGAGGCCATGTTGGGCCTTGGTTTAGTCCCTGCGTGGACACTTTTATTAGTTGTGTGGACCTTTGTAGGCCATTTGGGGCCAATTAGGCTTTACTTGAGTCTTTTATACTTATTAGGTAGTAGATGGGGTTATTGGGCCACTTTCTTGGTTCAAGCCTTGGCCCATTGGGCATGGCTGCTCAACCATGGCTTGGCCCACCTGGAGATTTGCGCCCCCCTCCCTAGGGTTAGGGTTTGGGCGCCCCCCTCCCCTCTTTCCCTCCTCTTGGAAGGTGGCAGCCGCCCCTCTCCTAGATTTTAGGAAGAGGGGTGCGGCCCCCCCCCTTTCCTTCCCCATTCGATCACCCCCCTCCCTCCTTTGGCCGCCCCCATCCCCAATCCACTCCTAGATTCTAGGAAGTGGTGCGCACCCCCCCTTTCCCCCCTAGCCCATTGCGCATTCCCCCTTTCCCTTGTGGCTAGGGTTTCAACCCTAGCATTCCCCCTCCCCATATATAAACTTTGTATTTTCTTTGGAGAAGAAATTATTGAATGAATGAAAGAAATTGCTGATTTTCCTTGAAGGTGGCTGCGCCCCTCCTTGTTCCTCCTTGCTCCTGCGACGGGAGCAAGCCTGGGGTGTGACTCCCCATCCCCTCGGTGCGACGCCGAGGTTCCCCCTCTCTTCTATCTCTTCACAGATTCAAGTTCACTGCAACCAGATCTTGTCTCCAAGAGCTGCGATGACCTCCTCTGTTCTTGGCGAGTTTTGGTGACCAGCCCATTTTTGGGTGATTCTTCTACGAGTCGCCGACGCGTGCGAGGTGGTCTCGCCTCATTCGGAGTTCGGCATCACCCGTGGCGATTTTCTTCGTGAGCGCGCACAGGACCCCCTCTCCCTGCGAGCCTGGTTCTGTTCGCCCCCTTGCAAAAATCCCACGGGACGGACGTCTGCGAGTTTGGACGTGGGATCTTCACCGGTCGTACCTTTCTTCGTCCTCTGTCAAACGCCGCTGATCTCGCCTCATTCCGACGTCCGAGCTGCTCGTGGCGTCCATTCCCGTGAGATCGCGCAGGTCTGCCCTGTCCACCCGGCGCCAGGACCACCTGCGGATTCCAGAGCTTGCTGCTCTCAGCCACGACCAGAACTGACCGATTCCTTTGGTCGGGACCTGCTGCTCTGCGTCCTCTTCGTCCTCCAACAAGCGGAGCTCCGTTCGACCTTCGGAGCCACTTCTTCTCATTTTTCCCGCTCGAGCGCGCGGTTCTGGGAGCAGAATCCAGTCGCAACTTGCAGGTGCGCCCCCGGCTTCCACGGACGGAATCTGCGCGCCCCCTTTGGCCGAGGCTTCCTCCCATGACCTAGCTACGTGCCCTCGCTGACGGCGCCTCAATCGGACACCGGATCGGGTCGTGGGAGCTTTCACCGCCGAGTCGCGCATTGCTGCGAACCTGTCGATCACCGTCCGGACCCTCCTCGCGGCCAACCCTTCATCGAGTGCCGCCCGTCAGCCCGTGCATTGACAGCCCCGAATCCATATGTTGTAGCCTGCTATCTCCCTGCGAGGAGTGGGCATTTTTGGGTTGGAGTTGTATTATGGTTCACCTTGTGTATCGGGATTGTCGATCTCGGCCGGGGTTTCTTCCCCACGCCTAGGCGTGGAGGTACGTGCGACGCTCCCTTTGTTGGCATTTGCTTTACTAGTATACTTTCTAGCATGCCGCGTGAGTGTGTGTAGGTTCCTAGCTAGCTTGTTATTCACCGCGTGATTGAGAGTTGAGCACCCATTCCGTGGCCCTAGTCGAGCGCCGAGCTCGGACTAGATTCCCATAGGCGCACGGCGGTTCCTTAGCCGCTGAGATCCCCGCGCTTTCCTCATAGGTACGGTCGTTGGGCTTGGATTTCTTGTTGAGAGACGTCTCCACCCGGAGGAACGCTACGGAGGTCAGCCGTCCGGCTTGCCTTTGGCGTGCGAGTGCTGGCCGCACTTCATTGCATTCGTAGGTCCTAGCCCGTTTCGGTCCCGTCCCGCATCAAATTGGTATCAGAGCTTAGGGAACCAATTTGTTCTAACAAATTGGGGTCTTAGGTCATTTGAGTCTTTAGGTTGTCTAGGGTGCCATTGAGGTATTAGATTTGTCTAAGTTGCATGTGAGTCATTAGGTTTGTTTTAGGTGCATTTGAGTCCGCATTCTTCCTTTTTTCCATCCCCATTTTGAGTCATGTCTAGTCCCATCCCTTAGTTGTCCTACATGTCCCTTCCATAGTCCTAGGGCGTGCATGTGTATTTAGAGTCCTTAGGTGCATCATGATGGCTATCCCTACTTGGTCAACTTCATACAACTCGGCCCTCCACAAGGGTCCGATCAACCCTCTATTCCTGGACATCATTCTAGATGCGAACCTTCGCTTTTATGGATCGAGCCCTAGTGCCTATCTAAAGTGGGAGGCTACCATGGGAAAATACTTTTAGAAGAATTGGATATATGGTTCCGAGAGAGTCAACATTGCCCAGGGACAACTTTCACCTCAAGCCCTGGAAGCGTGGAATCACATAGTGCGTCTTAGGGCAGGTTGGAGGCAAGAGCCCATACACTCATGGGAGCAGATGAAGGTAGAACTTAGGAAGATCTATAGTCCCCAACGCACCCCCTCCTACTCGGAGACCCATAGCCCGAGGAGCACTACCACTCCTCCTGTCTCTCTCGGCCCGTCTAAGGCCACTCTAAGGGCTCAACCTCCGCAACGCCCATCACCTCTTACCCCCAACCGGCACATCATAGTTGGAGGAGCAAGGTGCCACTTCTGCATGAGTCTAGGTCCAAGACTAGGCCTAATGATTTTGAGCAAATTCACCATGGAGCCCCCACCCCAAGTCCCACCTTTGCCGAACTCTTGCAAAACTTTTCAGATCGGTTGGATAAGAGGCAGGTTTATCTTGAGTCGCTAATTTCCCCTAGCCCACAGTCCGCTCCGCCTCCAGGTTCACGCCTGCCACCACCCCCGGAGCCCGCCCCTGTGGCCCTCTATAGTTGGAATGCCCGGTCCTCTGACCAGTGTCCTTCACGTTCCCCTATCTTGGAGGGCACACATTCGGAGGATGCCCCACCTGTGTTAGTTCCAGTGACTTACGAGGCTGAACAGGAGTTGGTTGAGGAGTACCTAACTGAGGTTGAGGAGTTAGGGAGTGATCCCATGGAGTACACAGTCGTGCCTGAACCTTTGGAGGTTAGGGCCGGCACTCTCGGCCCAAGACCCTCGAATGAGGGCCAGGGACCCCTCCACATCATAGAGGACTCCGATTCCACTCCCGAGAGAGATGCTTCACCCTTAGACCCTCATATAGAGCCATTCTTACCTTCCGAGGGTGAACTGGTCATTGGAGAGTCTTTAGCTAGCTGGTTAAGGAAGGGCCTAATTCTAGATGCTCCGATCCCTTGCTACCCATCCATGGAGCCAGCTCTCCCAATTGTACCCCTTGACTCTTTCACACCACTTTTCGGTCCTTCTGCTTTCTTGAAAATGTGAAGGGCTTCCTTAGGAGTTTAGATTGTCAATGGGAGTTGACATATATGTTGACCTTAGGGTCTGACCAACCCTATAGTCATAGCTTTACACTCCCTGCTTTGGGGTCTATTACCTCGGTCTACACCATGGGACATATCACCTCTGAGGTCCTTTTACTCTTTCCCATTCCCGAGGAGGTTGACTTCATCCCCTCTTATGGTATCACGGTCCCGAGGGAGGAACCTTGCCTTCCTTGCCTTACTCGTGAGCCCCTTGCCCCATATATTAGAGCGCCTGAAGGTGATCCTCTGCACCTGGGCGAATGTCGCACATGGGCAAGTATAGTGAAGGGACCTGTTGGGAGGGGTCATCATTTCTTTGACCCATTCGATCCCCTCCCTAGTGAGCCTCTCGACTCGTATTCTTTTCCCCACCTTGTCGAGAAGGTCCATTATCACACCCCATCCAGACCTGCTAGTCAACATCTCACCTCGCATACACCCAGGCGCCAGAGTTTAGGAGGCTGGGGACACATGTCTCTCTCTCATGTTTCTCCATGTCCCTCATCATATAGGGGTAATGTCATGAGTAAGTTTGGGGTTATTCGTCCTCCTGAGTCTACCATATTTAGTAGGACACATGTGCATGATAGATCATACTTTTGTTGTCCAGGTCCTCCCCATGTTGTCAAGTCTGGTAAATGTCGTATTAGATCCATATTTGGATGTCCAGGACCACCCCTACATTCACGTAGATATGAGTCTACCCATCTTATTCGGAGTCTGCATCATCACCACCTTGAGGCCAGCAACGCACGTTATGAGGAGTTAGCTGATGCGCATCGGCACACCCGTGAGTTCCGTAAGGGAGAGTACGTCATGATCAGGGTCAGACCTGAACGGTTTCCTTCGGGGGCCGTGAAGAAACTCCAGGCCCGCGGTGCTGGACCCTTCCGAGTCTTGAAGCGAATTGGGTCGAATGCGTATGAGATTGAGCTGCCAGACGACTATGGGATATGTTCGACGTTCAATGTCTCAGATCTGGTGGCATATCGGGATCCCGCGGTGATTCCCAGTGAGCTTTTTGGGCCCTCCCCTCCTATTGAGAGTGTTACACCTTCTGAGCGTCCACCTCCTCCAGCCCCATTACAGAAACGCGAGCATATAGATTGTATACTGGATGAGCAGGTGACCACGACCAGGAGCGGAGCCTACCAACGCTTCCTAGTGCGTTGGAGAGGGCGCCCTGCGACAGACGACGCCTGGATCACACGTGGAGAGCTGGAGAGGATCGACCCGGACCTGCTGGAGAGCTACTTGAGCGACCGTGACCCTTACTCGACGGGGTCGAGTTCTTCCCACCCGGGGAGAATTGGTGAGGACACGCGCCGCATCACTCGACAGAGCACACGGAGCACGCCAGCATCTCTTTGGCTAGGCGACTACGGCATCTACTAGAGGATCTTTCTTCTCATTTGAGGCCATGTTGGGCCTTGGTTTAGTCCCTGCGTGGACACTTTTATTAGTTGTGTGGACCTTTGTAGGTCATTTGGGGCCAATTAGGCTTTACTTGAGTCTTTTATGCTTATTAGGTAGTAGATGGGGTTATTGGGCCACTTTCTTGGTTCAAGCCTTGGCCCATTGGGCATGGCTGCCCAACCATGGCTTGGCCCACCTGGAGATTTGCGCCCCCCCTCCCTAGGGTTAGGGTTTGGGCACCCCCCTCCCCTCTTTCCCTCCTCTTGGAAGGTGGCAGCCGCCCCTCTCCTAGATTTTAGGAAGAGGGGTGCGGCCCCCCCTTTCCTTCCCCATTCGATCACCCCCCTCCCTCCTTTGGCCGCCCCCATCCCCAATCCACTCCTAGATTCTAGGAAGTGGTGCGCACCCCCCCTTTCCCCCCTAGCCCATTGCGCATTCCCCCTTTCCCTTGTGGCTAGGGTTTCAACCCTAGCATTCTCCCTCCCCATATATAAACTTTGTATTTTCTTTGGAGAAGAAATTATTGAATGAATGAAAGAAATTGCTGATTTTCATTGAAGGTGGCTGCGCCCCTCCTTTTTCCTCCTTGCTCCTGCGACGGGAGCAAGCCTGGGGTGTGACTCCCCATCCCCTCGGTGCGACGCCGAGGTTCCCCCTCTCTTCTATCTCTTCACAGATTCAAGTTCAGTGCAACCAGATCTTATCTCCAAGAGCTGCGACGACCTCCTCTGTTCTTGGCGACTTTTGGTGACCAGCCCATTTTTGGGTGATTCTTCTACGAGTCGCCGACGCGTGCGAGGTGGTCTCGCCTCATTCGGAGTTCGGCATCACCCGTGGCGATTTTCTTCGTGAGCGCGCGCAGGACCCCCTCTCCCTGCGAGCCTGGTTCTGTTCGCCCCCTTGCAAAAATCCCACGGGACGGACGTCTGCGAGTTTGGACGTTGGATCTTCATCGGTCGTACCTTTCTTCGTCCTCTGTCCAACGCCGCTGATCTCGCCTCGTTCCGAAGTCCGAGCTGCTCGTGGCGTCCATTCCCGTGAGGTCGCGCAGGTCTGCCCTGTCCACCCGGCAACAGGACCACCTACGGATTCCAGAGCTTGCTGCTCTCAGCCACGACCAGAACTGACCGATTCCTTCTGTCGGGACCTGCTGCTCTGCGTCCTCTTCGTCCTCCAACAAGCGAAGCTCCGTTTGACCTTCGGAGCCACTTCTTCTCATTTTTCCCGCTCGAGCGCGCGGTTCTGGGAGCAGAATCCAGTCGCAACTTGCAGGTGCGCCCCCGGCTTCCACGGACGGAATCTGCGCGCCCCCTTTGGCCGAGGCTTCCTCCCATGACCTAGCTACGTGCCCTCGCTGAAGGCGCCTCAATCGGACACCGGATCGGGTCGTGGGAGCTTTCACCGCCGAGTCGCGCATTGCTGCGAACCTGCCGATCACCGTCCAGACCCTCCTCGCGGCCAACCCTTCATCGAGTGCCGCCCGTCAGCCCGTGCATTGACAGCCCCGAATCCATATGTTGTAGCCTGTTATCTCCCTGCGAGGAGTGGGCATTTTTGGGTTGGAGTTGTATTATGGTTCACCTTGTGTATCGAGGTTGTCGATCTCGGCCGGGGTTTCTTCCCCACGCCTAGGCGTGGAGGTACGTGCGACGCTCCCTTTGTTGGCATTTGCTTTACTAGTATACTTTCTAGCATGCTGCGTGAGTGTGTGTAGGTTCCTAGCTAGCTTGTTATTCACCGCGTGATTGAGAGTTGAGCACCCATTCCGTGGCCCTAGTCGAGCGCCGAGCTCGGACTAGATTCCCATAGGCGCACGGCGGTTCCTTAGCCGCTGAGATCCCCGCGCTTCCCTCATAGGGACGGTCGTTGGGCTTGGATTTCTTGTTGAGAGACGTCTCCACCTGGAGGAACGCTACGGAGGTCAGCCGCCTGGCTTGCCTTTGGCGTGCGAGTGCTGGCCGCACTTCATTGCATTCGTAGGTCCTAGCCCGTTTTGGTCCCGTCCCGCATCACGGTGAGCGGATGATGGGTGAAGGATTGATGGAAGGCGGGATGGTGATGGTGGATGGTACGGATGGAGGGAGTGTTGGTGGAGGAGTCAAGACAGGTGATAGGTTAGGCGATGGTGTGATGATGGTAGTAGAGGCAAGTGGCGCAGGGTATGACGGAGTGGTGGGTGGTAGTGAATTTGTCGGAGCGGGTGTAAATGGGAGGACAAGTGGAGAGGGTATTGGGTGTGAAGGAAGGACGAAGGAGGGGGTAAGAGGATTGCGGTGGTTGTGGTGGAGGGCCATGACTTGCGGTGTGGCGCCATCGTCATCAAAAGACCACTCGGTACTAGGGGCCGGAGGTTGAACTACGTTCACTTGAGCCCGGGCCGGCGGATGGGGTTGCTGTGGAGCAGGCGGATGATTTGGCATCGGATTTTGATGGATCCGCAGATCCTGAGCCTGTTGTAGTTGCTGTTGTGGTAGTGGCTGCTGCGACTGCGGTGCTTGATGCTGCTGCACTTGCTGCCTTGGCGGATGCCTCCTTTTCTCTTTGATTTCAACAATGGCCCGATGCATTTCGGCCCAATCGATTCTCTGCCCTTCATGGAGATCGTATACTAGATCCCGGAACTGATAACATCCTTCGATAGTGTGGCCTGGCTGCCTATGGAACATGCAATATTTCGTTTGATCAACGGCTGGGTTCCAGTTAGGCCGTTTCGGAGGAAGTTGAATTGCATTCAACGACATAAGAGCCGAGAAGATATCCGTGAGGGTCTCTGGCAATGGGGGGTATTGAGCCCTCTTTGGAGCCGGACGCTTGTTGTTCGGATTGTTGTCATAGCCATTGGGTGGAGGGACATTGTGGTATTGTGAAGGTGGTGGTTGTTGTTGTGGAGCGATAAAGGCATTTTGTGGAACGGTGAAGGCAGGTGGAGGGTTTTGTGGAGCGGCTTGAAAGTTCTGTGAAGCGGGATTTTGTGGAGTGCGGGGGTTTTGGGGGAAGCGGAATGGTGCGGCTTGGAATGGGAAGGCAACGGCTTGTACCTATTCGTTTGTCTGGACCCCCTCGGTAACCGGCCCTTGTGGTTTCTTGTGATATTTGGGCTTTTTGTTTTCAAATAGGGCGTGTATGGGAGAATCCTTGAACTGGGTTTGTATGAAGCGCGTCCGGCTGTAGAGTTGATGCATGTTAGCTATATCATTCATTGCCAGGATGTTCCTGAAGGTCGGGGTAGCATTTGAAATGAGCAGCTTGACCTTCTCTTCCTCCGGAATGTGGCCAGGCACTCTAGCAGCCATCTGTCTCCACCTGTCTGCATAAGTGGCGAACTCCTCATCTGGCTTCATCTTCTCGGCTACTAGATCTATAAATGAGTATTCCGGGCCGACCCTGTCTTGGAACCGCTGGATAAATTTGTCCTTTACTACCTTGAAACTTTCAGCTTCTTCTAGCGATAAAGAGTAGAACCACTCCAGAGCAACACCATCCAAAGATCGGCGGAATAAGTACGCCATAAGGCGATCATCATATTGGAACTGCGCCGACTCATATAGAAAATCCCTCACATGAATGAAGGGATTGCCGTTCCCGTCGTACTTGCGATAGCTGGGGAGCTCTGATTGCGGAGGGAACCGAATGTTCTGAAAGCTCGGGACAGGAACATCTGCCAAAGATTGTGGGCCAACCCGCTTCTGGAGGAAATCGAGTTGTTACTGCATGGTGGCCCATTTATCAAGCAAGTCCTGCTCTCGGGAGGGAGCAGGGGTAGTGAAGGACGCTGATTGAATTTGGGGAGCAGATGGAACGATTGTGGCAGAAGGTGGAAGCCCATAGGCAGGAGTGGAGGGATATACAGTAGAGACGGGGGGCCCATAAGAAGGATATTGGGCCTGAGACTGGCCCAGATTAGAATGGGCTTGAGCCACCCCTTGCTGAGGGCGCAAAAAATCTGAAGGGCCCATGAGAACTTGGGGAGCTATCAGGCCCGATGTATGATGATCCACCTGAGCAAAGGAAGGGACTGGTGACTTCCCTTTATCAAAAGATTGATAGGCTGAGTTGGAAGATTGGCCCGTCTCCATGCCTGTGAAAGTGATGGTCCGGGGTTGGACCGGGGTGAGATCAATCGGAGTGGGCTGGACAGAGGGCCCACTAATTCTAGATGGATCGATAGGAGGGTTGGATTTAGAAGGAGATGCGTTGGACCCTTGCATGGCTGATAAAGAACTTGAAGTTGGGTCGGATCCAATTGGGCCATCATCTGAAGAATGGAGCCCGCGGAAGGAGTGGAGAGAGAAGGGGTAGCTTGACCACCTTCTATAGAAGCGGAGGATAGAAGAGGGGTAGTCCCCTCTCCAGAAGAAAAGGTGATAACCCTAGGAGGGTTTTCAAGGAGCCCTTGAGGAAGAGAGTCCTCTTGGGAACGGGGAGGATTGAACGATGCCATGGTGGACTCGAAGAGAGGATTGGAATAGAATGTGAAGAAGGAATTGACTTGAGGAGATGGTTCGAACGGACGAAAACAGCTCCACATGCAACGAACAACCTTGACGATGCAAACAATCAACACAAACAATCACACAATGAGCAACCAAACTTGGACGTTTTAACAAAAGATGTAAGTGATAAAAGATGAAGACACCCCAAGTCAACCAAGTTATTTTAAGATGATGCAGCAAGATTCTTGTGATTTCTCCTTCGGAACTTTAGTGAATTGATTGAAATGTGCTCTCAACAATGGGTTCCTAACAGGAGATGGGTATGGGACTTGTCTTGACTCTAAGTGTAATCACTCCTTCACTTATGCAACCCTAGACACGGGGTGGGAAAGGTACAACCAGCCCGGCGTCCGTGTGGGAATCCACGGCTCGCGGGGACTTATGGAGGTCCCTGGTGTGATTTCCTAGTCGGCCCCAAGGAATATGGAGACGAGAGGTCCTCACAACAAGGTAGGAGAATGCAATCTAAGATATGAACGTATGAATGCCCCTATGTGCACCGGAGTGCATGCAAAGTCTAGCCTACGATCTAACAAACAATGATGCACGCAATGATATGGAGATATGAAACAAAGCAAGGAGGAAGTCAAGTATCACCCAAGCAAAGAGTCACAGCAGAAACTGCGGAAATAAATGCACCTCGGATGCGTACCTGTCTGGAGTATAACGGTCGAGGAACCCTGCGTCAGAATAAAATAACGGTCGAAGACCAGACCGCCAGAAATAATGTAACGCAGGGAGGTAGGACCGTCAAATGAGCCAGAGAGCCAAAATCAACCAGAAGTAACATGAAAAGACCGTGAAAACTCTCGCAGCAGAACAGATGTGGCGGTCTAATGACCCTGCGTCAGAGGACTCCAACGCAGGGACACAGGGCCGTCAGAACGCTCAGAGAACCAGGATCAATAGGACATAAGAGGAAAATGGGAGGGGAACAACACAAGAGATGATGGCAGGTTTAACAGGAATAAAAAGCACGATTGGCACAAGCTGTCCCACCGTGATCGCCAAAAAATTATCTGTTGATTTTATTTTGCTTCTCTATCTTCTTTTTCTTGGGGTCTTAATGATGATATGTAGCAAGATGACAAGCAAATAATCAAAGATCTGCACTCAACCTATGAACATGTGATCATGAACCTAGGCAACCAAAGCAAGCTGTATCATGGGCATGCTATCTCAATCAAACTAAGCTAAGGAATAAAGGAAAAACACACGCCGGGGCGTGGAGCAAGGAGTAAATAAAAACACACCGCAAGGGGTGGAACAAGCAAGGAAATAAAAGATGTGAGATGCGAGAGAGAAAGCTAATGCCCAATACTTAAGAAAGATGTGATCGCCACCAAAGTAAAAACAAGCCAAAGACCTAAAAATACCTTGGAAATAGGTGGATGAAGCACCCACCCACGGGAGAGAAAAGATCAAAGAAACCTGCAGGTCAGCTGAAAGTAACGGTCAGAACCCTGTGCGTCACTTGGAAGTGACGGTCGCTCGATAGACCGCTGGAAGAATATGACACGCCTGCACCAGACCGTCAAATAACCTGCAGTAGCAAAGCGTGAATCCTTTTAACTCCAACTCTTCCAGCCGGCTAGAAGACTTGGGCCTCGTGCTGGTGGACCTGTAAACTTGCCAAAGACGTGGAAAGCAAGAGAAAACAAACCAAATTAGCACTTTAGACAATATAGCATCAATTCTTCAATAAACACAATATCATCAAAAGGAAAGGGAAATACCGAGAAGTTTTGGTTTTTTTAACCCCTCTGGGCGTTTTAAAAGATTGGGAGGAAGTTTAGATGATGAAAACTAGTGAAAAACGTGGAGAAAGGAGAGAAATAATGCTTATGATGAAAGGGAGATAGAAAAGGAATTCAATATGCAAATATGAACTTTGGATCCAAGAGGAACAGATACTCCCTTCACCAGGCAGCAAACAAACGTGAGAAGCACTTCTCCTTGATCAAACGTGACTCTAAAATGTGGCAGCACTTCGACGCAACTCCAGAATTTCCTCCTTTTTTGAGCATGAAGTCAAGGGTTCTATTTATAGACCCTCAAACTCTCAGGTCGAGCAGAGGAAAATCCAGCAAGATAAAGGGATAGCTCTTAGCAAATCCTTGAAGATAATATCACCAAGAGTCCATAGGATCAAACAGAAGGTCCTGAGGATCAGATTTGGAAGAGATATCGTCAATCCAAGTTCTTATCTCGACCACGGAGTAGCAGAGAAAAGGCTTGAACTGTCAGGACTCTCTGAAGGAAGTATCGACTGCACGACAGACCGCCACAGTGAAATAACGCATCAAGGAACATCCGTTACTTTCAACCTTATCCCAAAGAGATAAGATCAACACAATAGGACTCTGTGAAGAAAGCAACGGCCAAGGCATGGGACGTCACAATGAAACAACGGCTGCACGACAGACCGTTATATTCAACATGTAGGCCAAAGGATAAGCTTTGGAACAAGACCTCAAGCTTCAGGACTCTTCAAGGAGTAACGGCCCAGGACCCATCCGTTAGAAGGAGGAAACGTGCCTAGGACAAACCGTTATTATCAATGGAGTTCAAAAAGAAGGAATGAAGGTTTTGCTAAGCTCTAGTAAAATGAAATGCCACAAAGAGCCACATCCGATCAAGGAGTCAAGACTCAAGAAATGATCTTCAACTAAACAAAGAGACTCGATGAAGAGTGAACAAGTTGGAGCATCATATATAATGAATAAAGAGATGACCCGACTTATTGGTCATAAAACGGGTGTCAACACCACTGAGCAAACCCAGGGAGAGTGTGCTGCTGGGCAAATTCAAGGAGGGCCGTGCCGCTGAGTGGACCCAGGGAGGACCGTGCCGCTGAGCAGACCCAGGAAGGTGTGCCGTTGGAGGGCAAGAGGGATGCTCCAGGCATTGAGGGGATCCAAAGTGCCAAGAGGAGAGGAGAATCCCACGGACACGCATGATGAAAATCAGGGGTCGTCACACTAAGGAAAGCCAGTAGAGGGGGGGGGGAGGGGAAGAGGCCCGCCCTGCCCCACCAAGGCAAGAGCTGAACCTTTCAATCAAGTAGACCCGTGCCACGGGAGGTGAGATCAAGCAAGAAGTTGGAGGGCTGGAGGCAGACGCCAAACTCACAGACCAACAGTAAGAAGAAATCAGCAAATGCAACAAACGAAGGCAAAGCCAAAGGATATTTCATTCATGACAGACTTAAGATGACAAAGAGCATGGCCTGAAGGCCAACTACAATATACTGCAGAACACAAAAAATTGTGATAGGGGAAGAGGAAACCTGAGAAATAAAGAAAAGAAAGAAAAAAAAAAGAAGAGGAGCGAGAGAAAACAATGCCGGGGGAGAGCTCCCCCCATACAGGTGGCTCACTCCCTCTCAATCTCTCCACACTTCTCTACCTTCTTCTCCTTCTCTTCTTCTTCTCTTCTTCTTCTTCTCTGGTGCTCTCTTCGAACGGGTCTCTCTGCATGCATCCTCTTCTTTTCCTTCTCTGTGGAAGCCTTTTATACGTGGGCTGTTGATGAGGCCAACCTCATGATGGCACTGCCATCCGAGGTTGATTTTGGTATCTTTCTCGTCAGGTGAAGATCTCCCTCCTCCAGCCAGAGGGTGACACCCAGGTAGGTCGTTAGCTGGCGTCGAAATGACCACGCTATGCGCCAATAGATCTGCCTATTGACCGTTGTATCTTCTGCCGGTGCGTGCCGTTCAGGGGGATTCAACGTTGTGCCGCTGAGGGCTGAGGGGCCGTGCCACTGAGGGCTTGGAGGCTGTGCCGCTGAGAGGGCGTTGGGGCTGTTTGGAGCGTGCCGCTGGAGGCTTCCAAGGGGTGTGCCGCTGGAAGGCACCAAGAAGGCGTGCCGCTGGGAGCACTTCCATAGAGCGTGCTGCTGGGGAAGCAGGCAGCGTGCCGCTGGGGCACTTTAGGGGGGTGTGCCGCTGGGGCACCTCAGGGCGTGCCGCTGGGGCACTTCAGGGTGTGCCGCTGAGGCCGTTTGGAGCGTGCCGTTGAAAGGGGCACCAGCTCTTGATTCAGGAACTTAAGTTGTGCATTCTTGGGGATGTTTCTTCACCATTAGGGACCCTAGAAGGGGAGTCCATAGTAGTGTATCAATTCAGGAGGGCATCCTGTGTTTTCTCGGTCTCTTGATGCGCCCGTGCAAATATGGGGATTTGTCGGACGGTGGTATTCCTCCGGAGCCCTTGGTGGCCAGTCTCCCGGAGCCTTCTCCCTTTGACTTTGGCGTTAATGCGGGGCTCAGTGGGACATATGAACGTACAATTTTATACGTCCACAGGTGACTCCCGATATGTCTCTTCCAGAGTTTCCCATCCGTATTGAGGATCGACGAGAGCAGCACCTACGGAACAAGGTTATTCCCCTGGTTAAGGTGGTGTGGGTGCGGCACTCTGGCGGCGAGGCATCTTGGGAGCAAGAGGACGAGATGCGTCAACAGTTCCCTTATCTATTCGAGTAAGTCTCCTTTTCTTATCTCCCGTGTCTTATTTTGAATTTCGAGGATAAAATTTGTTTAAGGGGGGAGGGCTGTAATGCCCCGAGTTTTTCGGACACTTTTCGGATCTAGATCCGTGGGATTCGGATCAATTTTGGAGGTCCCAGAGCGTGTTTTGCGGTTTACACGTGTTTTTCCCTGACGAACCTACGGAACCCTGTGTCGGGTAAACCGTTGCGTTCTCCTACTCCGGGACAGTACCAGTGCGTCCGGCGTGTTCTGAGGATCGAGGAAATGTATTTTTATATTTTTCCATATTTTTCAAAAAATCTAGATTTTCTATAAATACCCCTCCTTTTCTTTCACTCTTCTTCTTCTTTCTTCTTCTTTCTCCCCCGTGAGCGCCGATCGTGACCCCCTTTCTTTCTCTCTCCTCTTCCGGCGAGGACCGCGGCGTCCTCCCCTCCAGCTATAGACGGCGGCGAGGGGACGGCGTGGCGATGACAGCGGCAGCGTGGCGATCACCCGATGTGCGGCTCGTGGAGAGATCGTGGGACATCGAGGGTTTCAAGCAAGGTTTTTGAAAATCGGCGGCGATCCGTCACGTTTCGGGCAACCCCGAGGTAGGGTGACGGATCCATAGCTTGTTCTTTACCTTCCCCATGATTTCTAGGCCGAAGGGAGGTCGAGAGAGGGTTATTTTGAGCCGGGAATGGAAATCCATGCTTTGGGGTTCGAGCACCAGATCTATCGTTTTAATCCGTTATTTTGTGGTTTGTTGGCATCAAATGATGCTCTGGGGCTTGGGGACGAGTTCCCCTTTTGTTTCCCCTTCACCTGGGAATGAATGGGGCGTGGAATGGCATTTTTGGGCCATTCCCGCCGTTCTCGGTTTTTTGGAATGGAAGCGGTCGTTCCAGGGACCGTTTCTTGCTAGAAGGGGCCCCAGAGAGACCGTTTCCTGGCGCCCAGTGTCGGTTGGGGCTAGCGGTCACCCGATATACGGCTAAGTGATGCGGGACGGGACCACGGACACGACAAGCTCGTGACTGTCCCTTAACGAGGGAAGCGTCGGACGTGCGCGGTTGAGAAACCGGCAATGAGCTAGGGTGATCGGCTATCTCGTGTGCCCGGATCGGGTCACGGGACGTTGTCGCACTCTCTCGCAGCAGCGGTAATGAATAGATAAAGCGAGCTAGATATCCCTACACATGCTCTCTAGCAGCGGCATAAACAAATATATATGAAGTAAACAAAATGCCAAGTAAGGGAGCGAATGCGATACCTCCACGCGCTCGGCGTGGGGAAGACGGACCCGGCCGAAACTCGTACTCCCGGGTTAATATTACACAATGATGACAGCAATGAAATATCGCCCACTCCACGCAGGGAGGTAAAGGGCTACACAACTGGGCCCGGGAGGACCGAATTCGGGTTGACGGGCGGCTTCTCGCGTAGCTTCGGCCGCACACGTACTCGCGCCTGTGGGGCCCACTTGCTGTCCGGAGGGGCCGTGTGGGACCCGATGGCACCGCTGTGGTGGTGGATGCCTGGATGAGCGCTCCCTAGAGTGGAGGCGCGCTGGTTTGCCGGCCGGAGGCCGGGCGGCTCCGTTCGGCACCGGTCGGAATAACCGGCCACGGATCTGTAACTTCTGGTTTTCAGCACGCGTCTCGGCAAGGACGGGCGCTGTGATCAGCCCCGATGTCGGATCGATACGAGACTGGCGCCGTTGGAAAGCTAACTTCAAATCCTTCAATGTAAGCCTAAAGATCTGGCCTGGATCTGCACGGATCTGGGCTTTAAGGAATTGTTGAGTTGCTGTTGTACAGTGACCGGGCTCTCAGATCTGCAGAGAACTTGTCTGAGAATGGCCTTTGATCGATATGTGAACGTCCGAATATGAAGTGGTGGTCTTCAGAAAAGTTGTAGGAAATCAAGCTAGGAAAACGGAAAAACTGATTTGGACAAGTTTGGATGTGGCTACGAATTGATAGGATTTTTGAACTGGAAGTGGGTCGGATCTGGAAATGGGCTAAAAGCACTGTAGTTGAGATAGAACACGAATTTTGAAAAATGGATAGAGGGAAGATAAAAAATCAGGAAAAATGGTGAATGTAGGGGATGATGGACAGAACTCCCAGTGAAATTGGGAGGGTTTGAAAAATTCAAAAATGTGATCGAAGATGGGAAACTCAGAGCTGTTGTCACTGTAGACAGAGACAAAACAGATCTGAGAATGCAAAATGAACGAAAATGAAAAATTATTAATGGAGGAGTTTGGACGTGAAAATTTAGGTGGAGGTGGGGATTGAAGGTAAGAACACACCCTCAAAATTTAAAATCCATCTGAGCTCGTGGCTGACAGAAAGAATTCGTGGAAGTCACCTCTGTCCAGCAGGACAGAACCTTGACGATGGCTCCGTGGCGGCTCGTAGGCGGCACGAACGGTTGCGGCAGCGGCACAGATGATCACCGGAGATAGAGGGGAGGGGATAGGAGGTAGAAACCACTCTAGAACTGGAGGTTGGAGAAGGAAGAACACCAGGAGGAGGGGCTGGGGGCGCAAGAAGCTTCAAGCATTCAACATAATTTTTTGATTTTTTCATTAATTTTCACATGAAAATATAAGCTTATATATGATTCCAACCAAATCCAACCTCAACCCTTGGATCTAGGGGTGGGGATTGAAGGGATGGGATGAGGTGTGAATAACACACAAAAACTAATAAAAAAAATCAAGGGGAAGGGGGCACACCATTGACCATGTGTAAGGTTGAATGGGGTAGGTGGCCAACCTATTAGAATGTTGACCCCTTTAACCCCATGTGTCCATATGACCAGCCCACCCTTCTAGATGTCCACCTAGGAAGGTTGACCAGGCCCACAAGGTGACATGGACCAATGGGAAAGGGCTGAGAGCCCCCTTGCTGGTCCTACTGCATAATTGCATAAAAACCCACACAATCCATGGGAATGACTCCTTGGCTTATAAAGCCTTACATTTGCGTACATACTTTCCCTAGGATATAAACACAAACTAAAAGGTCATAAATGCAAAAGAAAAAGTACATGCTCGGTGTCGATTCCCATCAACTCTCCCCGGGTGGGAGGAACTCGACCCCGTCGAGTAGGGGTAGGGATGCTCGTGTATTCCGGCGGATCCGTCACCGTGCCAAGTAATGCGGGTATGCTCCACTCCAAGTGACCGTCACCTGCTCATTCCATATATACTCGATATGCACAAGCTGCTCTGGGCTAAAGGTTGACACTCCGGGTGGGACACTCTCAAAAGGGGAGGTGGCGGCTCGAAGACTCACTAGGAATCACCGCTGAGTCCCTGTAGGTGACTAGATCCGGGTGTTGATATGGAGCCGATCCCATAGTCATCGAGTGAGTCCAATCGCCTCTTACTCATAAGAGAATGACAACGAGCTTGCACAAGACACATGCAGACTCACCAAACACTAACACATATATGCAAATAACACAAATAAGAAACGGACTCATGCATGACTCTAGATAAAACTAGTGTTAGTCCGACCCGTACATGGGTGACGGCGGATCAGGACACCCGAATGTGTGCCATGCATGCATTTGACGTAACCGGAGGTTGACATCATGGGGAACTCCTAGACACCCTACGATGCACCAATCATGGACATTGGGCTTGGATGTGGGAAGTCCGGGAGGTGCGGGTGGTTTAGATGGATCGGGGAAACCAAAGATTTCATTACCCCCGAATGAAGGTTCGGACCTATGACTATGTGGAGGTTGCTTGGCCCGAGTGGAAAAGGTGGGATAGTGAACTCCGCGAAAGAGGTGGAGTGAGTATGAAAGCTCGGGAGGTTCACTAGTGAAGGGGTCAAAAGGGTCGAAGAAGGTATAACCCCATGAAGTGGATTCTCCCATGACTCGGTCCCAATTTAAGAATTCATAATCACCGTCATACATTGGGAGCGGTGGGACGATGGACATGTGTAGAAAATAGGACTCCTCCCTTGGGCAAAAGGGAATGAAGTCGGACTCGGCCGGCATCGGGAGGAGTAGAAGAATCTCCGTGGTGACACACCCCACGGTGCACACGGAGGTAATGGACCCTAAGGCCGGATGGGTGAAGCTAAGACTAGTGGGTTGGTCAAAGCCTCTGGCCAGTAGGTGCGTCAACTTCCATTGTGAATCTAATCCCATGACAAGATCATCCAACGTGTCAACATGGTGACTAGATCGAAATGTGGTATGGAAGGAATTCACCGGCACTAAAGGTAAGGTGGGGTCCATGGATGGGAAGGGATGTGGGACCAAGCCATCCTTGAGCCAACTAAGAAGCGGCTCGGCGATGAAAAGCGTACCCGTTAGAAACACAGGTGGCTGGGGCTTGGGTGGCTCCAAATGAGAGGGTTCCGAATTAAGATCGGAAGGTGAGGGTGACAATGGAGCACTCTCGGGTGGTGAAGGAATTGGGTTAGGTAGTCTGATCGGCTCGGGACTCGGTTGGGAGGTAGATGTTTGCCAAAGGGTTCGACCTCTAGAGCGAGAAAATGAGACTCAAAGGGCTCGACCTCTAGAGCGACCTTATAAGATTGCGCCAGCGAGAACGCGTCGCGGACAAGACATTCAAGTTGGAAGTGGAACCTCAAACCTCTCCGGAACTAAAATGCGGTCGTGGTGCTCTCTTCTCCCAAGCCATATTCCAACCAATACTTATGATAGTCCCGAATGTACTCAGACACGGACCTATCGCCTTAGACGGGTCGGCATGGGTTGGCCATATTTGCCAAAATGTGGGAATGGATCCCTAGGAATGGATAGGCAAGGCCATTTGGACATGACACTAGACCGACTATGCAAGGTTGGGATGCATGCACACTAAGGACAAGACACAAAGACTCGGTACGGGGCGGAGTTAATCGATCCGAAGATTACTCGCGCAAGTGTGTGACCTTCTCGATAGGCGTAGCCTAACGTTCGGACAACACCTTTTTATATACCGACTAATGGTATGCAAATGCAACTCCTAAGACCGACTTAGACACTTAGACTTAAATGGCACTCTTTTTTTTTGACACCCTAGACTCAACCTCGCTCTGATACCAAATTGATGCGGGACGGGACCACGGACACGATAAGTTCGTGACTGTCCCTTAACGAGGGAAGCGTCAGACGTGCGCGGTTGAGAAACCGGCAATGAGCTAGGGTGATCAGCTCTCTCGTGTGCCCGGATCCGGTCACGGGACGGTGTCGCACTCTCTCGCAGCAGTGGTAATGAATAGATAAAGCGAGCTAGATATCCCTACACATGCTCTCTAGCAGCGGCATAAACAAATATATATGAAGTAAGCAAAATGCCAAGTAAGGGAGCGAATGTGATACCTCAACGCGCTCGGCGTGGGGAAGACGGACCCGGCCGAAACTCGTACTCCCGGGATAAATATTACATAATGATGACAGCAATGAAATATCGCCCACTCCACGCAGGGAGGTAAAGGGCTACACAACTGGGCCCGGGAGGACCGAATTCGAGTTGACGGGCGACTTCTCGCGTAGCTTCGGCCGCACACGTACTCGCGCCTGTGGGGCCCACTTACTGGGAGGGGCCGTGTGGGACCCGGTGGCACCGCTGTGGTGGTGGATGCCTGGATGAGTGCTCCCTGGAGTGGAGGAGCGCTGGTTCGCCGGCCGGAGGCCGGGCGGCTCCATTCGGCACCGGTCGGAATAACCGGCCACGGATCTGCAACTTCTGGTTTTCAGCGCGTGTCTCGGCGAGAACGGGCGCTGCGATCAGCCCCGATGTCGGATCGACACGAGACTGGCACCGTTGGAAAGATAACTTCAAATCCTTCAATCTAGGCCTAAAGATCTGGCCTGGATCTGCATGGATCTGGGCTTTAATGAATTTTTGAGTTACTGTTGTACAGTGACCGGGATCTCAGATCTGCAGAGAACTTGTCTGAGAACTGCCTTTGACTGATATGTGAACGTCCGAATCTGAAGTGGTGGTCTTCAGCAACGTTGTAGGAAATCAAGCTAGGAAAACGGAAAAACTAATTTGGACAAGTTTGGATGTGACTACGAATTGATTGAATTTTTGAACTGGAAGTCGGTCGGATCTGGAAATGGGCTGAAAGCACTATAGCTGAGATAGAACACGAATTTTGAAAAATGGATAGAGGGAAGATAAAAAATCAGGAAAAATGGTGGATGTAGGGGATGATGGACAGAACTCCCAGTGAAATTGGGAGGGTTTGGAAAATTCAAAAATATGATCGAAGATGGGAAACTCAGAGCTGTTGTCACTGTAGACAGAGACAAAACAGATCTGGGAATGCAAAATGAACGAAAATAAAAAATTATTAATGGGGGAGTTTGGACGTGAAAATTTAGGTGGAGGTGGGGATTCAAGGTAAGAACACACCCTCAAATTTTCAAATCCATATGAGCTCTTGGCTGACAGAAAGAATTCATGGAAGTCACCTCTATCCAAGAGGATAGAACCTTGACGATGGCTCCGTGGCGGCTCGTAGGCGGGACGAACGGCGGCGGCAGCGGCAGCGGCACAGATGATCACCGGAGATAGAGGGGAGGGGATAGGAGGTAGAAACCACTCTAGAACTGGAGGTTGGAGAAGGAAGAACATCAGGAGGAGGGGCTGGGGGCGCAAGAAGCTTCAAGTATTCAACACAATTTTCTGATTTTTTCATTAATTTTCACATGAAAATACAAGCTTATATATGATTCCAACCAAATCCAACCTCAACCCTTGGATCTAGGGGTGGGGATTGAAGGGCTGGGATGAGGTGTGAATAACACACAAAAACTAATAAAAAAAATCAAGGGGAAGGGGGCGCACCATTGACCATGTGTAAGGTTGAATGGGGTAGGTGGCCAACCTATTAGAATGTTGACCCCTTTAACCCCATGTGTCCATATGACCAGCCCACCCTTCTAGATGTCCACCTAGGAAGGTTGACCAGGCCCACAAGGTGACATGGACCAATGGGAAAGGGCTGAGGGCCCCCTTGCTGGTCCTACTGCATGATTGCATAAAAACCCACACAATCCATGGGAATGACTCCTTGGCTTATAAAGCCTTACATTTACGTACATACTTTCCCTAGGATATAAACACAAACTAAAAGGACATAAATGCAAAAGAAAAAGTATATACTCGGTGTCGATTCCCATCACTAAGGCCAAGTGGCGGCCTATCGGCCGACCGCTTTCCCCGTGGGCACTTTTTGACCGTTGGAGGTTTTGGGACCAAGCGGTCGGGGGGACGACCGCTTACTCCCACCTGGCCATCCCAGAGAGGACCGCTTCTTGTCCCAAACAGTCGTGAGACGATTGTCTCCCCCTTCACAGCCCCGTGGCTAGCAGTCCCCATGAGACTGTTTATGCCTGTAAGCGGCCCATGAGGAGACCATTTTTCCCCAGTTGTGCCTTGCGGTCCAGAGAGGACCGTTTCCTCTTTTTGGCAGTCTAGCACTAGACCATTTTTCCGCAGAAGCGGTCCAGAGTGGACCGCTACCTGTATTTTGTCCAACCAGAGTTTGTTCTTGTCAATTCAAACCCCGCGTGAGTGGACCTCGATCCCTGTGTTGACCTACGGTCTGACTGGTGCTAGGCGTCATGTGGGGACTATACGTGGGTGCGGTGGGGACCCCGGGAGTGGCGCGATTCGGCTGACGTGACCGTGAGTTGGTGTCGGTGCGAGGAGCGGTCCTTGTACTTTATCCGGTTTAGAAGTTATTTTCCGTGGGCTAGAGAGTCTACTCCTTCAGCGACCCTCCACTAGTCGTAGCCTTCCGACACGAGAGTGGTCCCACCAGGGAGTGGTGGCGAGACTACCCGAGAGATGATTTTTAGACTGGTTACCGTAGGGCCCCACGTCTTGCAGCCAGAGTCCGGCTGAGGGGAAAACTAGTCAGAGGGCCTGACCTAGGACGCATGGTCTATGTGTGCACACGTGGTCGGGGGCGGTGGACCTGCGCTGACGAGCACGACCCCGACCAGTCCTTGTTCTGTGGTTACTTGTACGAGTCCCCGTTCCGCCAGGGTGCGATGAGGGGGACACCTGAGGCGCGGTCTAAGACGTCAGGGGGCACATCCGGCCTTGCTTCTAGTGGGTGGTACTCCTGTCTTTGTCATGTAGCGACTCTTGGTGTTTTGTCGAGTTGTCTTAGTTTTTGTGCCGTGTGGTCGGTACTTGGCGTGACTGAGCTTTCCCGTTTACTTATTTTGTTGACCTTCGCTCTATGTTTGGTTAGTGTTAGCCTTGACTACTTTCCGTGCAATTTTTCGTTTTGCGAGGTGGGGGTCCGGGTGATCCCTACTGAGCCTTTTGTTATGAGGCTCATTCCCTACGTTTTTCCGTGATTTCAGGTGATGCGAGGCTTCAGGGGAGCGCTCCAGAGACTCCACGTGGTTCTAGTGCCCAGGGTTAGTTGCCAGTTGCCCGAGCCGGGGTATGTCCCGTGTAGTTGTACTTTTTCTTTCTAGACTGTACTAGTTGTGGACTATTGTTATATTTTAGACTGCTATTAGAGTGTGGACCATGTAAATTGTTAATTGTTATTTATTAACCTGCGTAGTTCTGCACTTATTTTAGATTCTCATATATCTCTACACCATCTTTTTAACCCTTCCGAGTCTTCAAACTCGTGGGTGGCGGTTTGGGATTCGGGTTATCGGGCCTCTCCCGGTATTTGGATCTCGGGTCATTACAGACTGACGACAGACGCCTCCCCTCCCCCCTCCCTCACCCCCCCCACCGGCCCTCCTCACCTCCCCACCGGCCCAGACGCCCCCCCTCCCTCCCCCACCCCCCACCGGCTGCAGACGCCCCCCCTACGGCCAGATCCGCCCCCCTCCGCCCTCCACCGCCCTCCCACGATGCCCCACAGACTACCCTCCCCATTTAATAATAAAAAAAGAGAGAGCATCTACCTCCGATCGCCGCTCCTCGCCGCCCAGAACCGCCGTCCACCGCCTCGCGCAATTGCTGCACCGCCGCCCCTCTCCGTGCTGCGATGGTTGCAGAAGCGCCCCGACCCGGCCCCATTTAACAGCGAACCGGCACGATCGCACCGACCCGCACGTACCAGATCGGGCCCGCCTCGAACCGGTCCGGTACGCGGCGGGACGCACGGGACCGTGCGGTCAGTGCGTCCTGGCCACGACCCCCAGCCCGTGCGACCCGCCGCCCGCCTGGTCAGGTCATGCGGGTTGCTGCGGGTCGACAAACCCTGCTTATAATAGCCTCACAGAATTTAATCGGATCGCATTACTAATCTCTTTTTGCAGTACACAAGACTATGAAATTGTCTTTTTTTTCAGCCACTCTAGTACGTATTCTTTTAATACATAAAAATGGCGTTAAATGGCCATTTATGAACTTTCTGTACACTATTAACATTTTAACGACACACACACACACACACACACACACACACACACACACACACACACACACACACACACACACATATATATATATATATATATATATATATATATATATATATATATATATATATATGTGTGTGTGTGTGTATTTAATGTAAAAAACATTTAATTTTTATTAATAATTTATATGCATTCTTTTCTTTTGCCTTTTGTGTGTAGGGGTCCAACAGCCTCTACACGTTGGCCGGAGACTTCCACTGGAATTAGTCTAGAACGTTGGCTGAAATTATGTGTTCGAGATGTAGCCGCGCGTGTGCAATCTTTGATATGCCCATCTCGAAATTTGGCACATATCAGTTTAATTGTTTTATCTTTTTTTTTTGTAACATAAGACCGCGCGTATAAACGTGCATCATATTATGGTATAACCCATTGAACTCCATAGCAATAATTGATTTTCCCTTGTTGAGCGCCGACCGAGTTGCCATACGATAATTTAGGTTCCTCTTCCTCGGCTATTGATGTTTTCTGTCCCAACGAATGATAATTAAGAATTTTAGACACTGTTAATCAAGTTTCTACAAATCACGATGAAAAAGCCCTATTTTTGCCACACCTATCTCCTCCTATGCATCCATTTCAACTCCCGGATGGTTAGCATAAAAGAGTCCTCTCTCTCTCTCTCTCTCGCTCAAAAATCTGGAGACAGAGAAACTGATTCATACAAAAGCAGAGATCTTACGGAAGACTGCATTACTTATTGGCGAGGAGGGAATTGTTCACTTCCATATATCGGAGAAAAGCTCAGCTCCCAAACCAAACATATATGTGGACGATCTTTTACTATCATACGTACGTACCCAACAACAGAGACGGTGCATGAGCTTCGTCAGAGGGCCCTCTGACCACAGTACAACTTATTCCCACAACGCTACTACGTACGACGTGTAAATTAACTTAAAGAGAGAGGACGCTGGAGAGACCTCTCTAGCTTAGCTAGTAGGGCCTCTCGCCGACGTAGTTGCCCGGGGGGCTGTAGCTGCAGATGATGAAGATGGCACCGTTGTTGTCACCTGACACGGGCGCAGCCGAGGCTGACCGAGTTGCGCCACACCACCTGGGTGTAGTGCCCGCACTGCTGCCCCGCGGCGCAGGTGTTGCTGTCGTAGTCGTAGTACTGCCTCCCGCCGACCCACGAATCCACCGCGTCGCCGGCCGTGAACTCGGCCCCCATCCCCCAGAAGAGGTTCTCTCCGTACTGCCCACCGGAGTGCACCAGAAGGTTGCAGTCCCCCATCCGCTGATTGGCGTAGTTCTGCGCGTAGGCGGCGACGCCGTCGTCCCAAACCACGGGGCCGACCCCCACCTGGGCGCGAGCAGCGTCGTGGGCATTGAGGTAGTCCTGGGGAGAGTTCTGGGCGCGGACGAGGTGCACCGTGGCCAGCACCAAGGCGCACGCACAAAGTAGCGAAAGTTTGGACATTGCAATCCACTCACTCTCGCATGCAAAGACTTTCTCTCCTGCTATTAATCAGACTATTTACATATATATATATATCTCACCTAACTTGATGCTTCTCGCGACAAATTAAGAACCTCAAACTCTGGGAATATTTATAAGCAACGAACGCCAAGCTAATTAACGTCGCATAGAAGGCTTTGCGACCGTATGGAAAAAACTTCGTCGCATAGAAGGCTTCTCTCGATCCCGTTAATTAATCCCTTTTATCTCTTAAATTTGTTGAATATCGGTGAAAATGAGACATAAAAGAGTGGGAGATGAAGCGTAGTGGAGGCCCGTTATTTGTGTGTGTGTGTGTGTGTGTGTGTGTGTGTGACGGTGTCGGGAGAGAGATTTTACTTCCTTACATTTTATTCTTCATTGTCGGCGTCGATTACGGAAGACGTCTTCCGAGTCTTAAAATTTATTTAGAGTGTGACACAGGAAGCGTGATTAATTCTCGTGGTCGTCTTTGGTAATTAAAATTCAGGAGTCTTCGTACTTTGAATTTTATTATTATATTATTCAGAGAGTCACCCAACACTGCTTAATTTGGGATCAAGCAAACTATGATTGTCAAAGGAGAGATCTTTCCAAAACGTACTGTGTTGGACGTTAAATGACACTAAATTGCCTGTAACACAACCCAACTTTAAGTGAAAGTAACTAAAACACATTTTCTCGGGAAACCCGTTGCTCTTAGGTATATATATATGTCCCGCAAGTAATACGTAGCCGATTTGGAATATGTTTCGAGGGAAGTCTCGTCTTATGTACTGCGAGTCGGATCATAATTATTATGGACTCTGATGTACGATTAACATTTATTAGATTCAATCATCTAATTCAAATTATTTAGATATTGAGTGGAGAATATTTCAATACTAATTATAAACACACTACGTTGTGGTCCCCTCTTAATATAAGATTATTCTAACAAGATCATAATATATATATATATATATATATTCTTCTCTCGGAGCTATATGCAATTTCTTGTCGCTCGATACCACCTAGTACGGGTGCGTGATCATGTCCATCCATCGCACCACATATGGCATCTAGATATTATTTGACGACGCCGGCAAAGCGAAACATGTGGAAGAGATCATGCGAGGAGGAGGACGTCGATAAGAAAAGAGAGACTGGGCCGAACGCTGGCCAGGATGTTTGGCCCACTAGAGGTTAGCCGCCTCGCATGGATCAGAATGTCCTTCCCCTTCCCCTTCACGTCACTTTGAATAAGTTTTGTCGGGAAAGGAAAAGACAAAAAATAGAGCTAGATAGCATGCGAAAGTATAACACCCTAGAATTTTTTAAGATTTCTCATGAACTTTTAGTAATTAAAAATAATTAATTCTTATTTAAAAAAGGCTTAAATAATTATTTAAAGAATTATGAGTTAATTAAATTAATTTAAGAACCCTATAATAAACCAAAGGGTAAGCCCACTTGAATTGAGCCCATTTGACCGAATTCCAAGACTCTTTGACCCAAGCCCATTATTAGAAACATAATTTGGGTGATTTACGAAATTAAAATGGGATAAAAGAGTTAATTAGGGGATAAATAGGATATAAATAAGAAAATCTAAATGTTTTTGATTTAATACCAGATGGCGGTCTATCGCAAGACCGTCTCTTCCAAGAAACGGTCCTGACCAGATCACTATTATGTTCCGTGAACGGAGGTGTTAGAAGCGTAGGAAAATTAGATTTTTCCCATTCCAATCCCGTATGTTCGATGCTACCTGACACGGTAACCTAGTTTAACACTCATAGGGATCGATCCTACTCCAAATTAGGACTCATAATCGATCTAATCCTCAAACCCTAGCAAATTCTTTAAATAGAGCTCAGATTCGACCTACGCAAACTTTACTTTTGGCTCGCGTTGTTTGACGGAAAGGCATGGGTATTTTATGTTGGTCATTTAGACTTTATTGTTCCCGTTAGTTTTGTCTAACTTCCCTCTAAATCCCATACTAGGAGATCAAGCCCTTAAGAAATTAGAAGCCTCAGAAGTCGATGTTTCTCTGCAGACCACACTAGTACAGGCACAATCGACCGGTGAAGATCAGAGGATTAGGAACCTAAATCGAGGTATTTTTAAGTTCATCCTTTAGAATAAGTTGTTCCCCTTTATATCTTCTCGTCACCCTCCAAATTTCATGAATTTGGGGGGGGGGGGGGAGGATAAAGAGTTATAGCGCTTGGAAGTTAAAGGTTCCACGCAGGACGTGCAGGAACTTGGATCCCCTTCCAACAACAAATTCGAAGTTTAGAGCTCAGTCCAAAGGTAGGTTATCTCATGAACGGATTAAATATCAAGTTAGGAGTAAAAGTCCTCTGTTTCCATGTGATTTCATGCATGATACAAGGAGTATTTCATGTTTTACTATCACTACGCATCTAGGTTATTTCTACGTGCATGATTCCTACTCTTAATGGAAAAGATGATAACTTTGGCTTAATTCATATAAGCCCATGCATCTCCAAGATTTAACTTTGTTATAGCAGGCTATATCCTTCTATCTAGTATGTTTTCCATGCATTTATTGCCCTAGGATAGGCCTTGCATGCATTAATTAGGTTCTGTCTGATGCAGACTAGAAACGGTCTCTCAGAGACCGCTAACATCTAGTAACGGTTCCAAGATGACCGCTACTGTATAGAAGCAGTTTTGGCAAGACCGTTATCATATTTCTGTGACCGGCTTCCTGTTAACCCCAAACAGATTGCAGATCGGCCTCTATAATTATATGTTAAGCCTAATTATATAGGTCTTATTCCTAGTTATATCATTATATTCTTGTTAATGATTATATTGTACATCCACCATGATAGATTTCATGGCCTACCTGTCTTAGAAACTTAATTTAACCTTATGCTGATTTCATGCCAAAATCATATAATTTTATATTAAAATTATATTTCGCATGCTTTATGAAAAATTGTTCTATTGATGATTTGATCGTCGTTTTCACACGATTCACTCTTATCTCAGTCTTTCTTAAGTACATGACACGTATTCCGGTACGATGTCATTAGTTACACTTTACACTCGATAAGAACACCTTCTTGGACTTGCGATCCTCTCCGTTGGATATTCCTTCCACCGGACTAGGTGATCTTGTTTCAAGGCCTCCGAAAGTCTACGCGAGCCTGGGATTCCCACTAAGACGCCAACCTAGTTATACCCTAAAAGCCCAATAGACTAGAAAGCACTTATGACATCGATGTTTTTCTATACCCTAGATAGTTGCGGCCATATGGCGACCGTCACTGTCAAGTAGCGGCCCTCCCGTTACCGCATTATACTAGATTGCTCTATTGCGTCGACTCTTTCCCTTCATGCGTCGACTCCACTTGATTGTGGCCTCTACCGGACCGCTACTGTCAATAAACGGTCTTCCCTTGACTGCCTTCTAAATAAAATGGTCTTGGCATGACCGTTTCCTATCTAATTAATATCTAACCCTAGGTTTGACCCAAGGGTTGATTATATTCCATTCCTAGATAGTCCTTTGATTATCTGGAACCCAACATCTAATTCATTAAAGTTATTAATGGACTATGGAAATAATGAATGTACTGTTAAGCCGTCGGATTCCTTCCGTAGCGTGACCTTAGTTTTTTTAAATCATCCTTGAACTCGCATGTTCATAATTGGTGCATTCTTACCTTGATTTTGTTATCACGAACTTATTATTTAAATTGTACATTATTGGCCGAAACTTTATTTATATCTCGTGGAAGTAGCTTGATTTATAACTTGAAGATACAAGAGCGGGCACGGACAGTGTCCAAGGGCTCGACACTAGCCCCCTCGGCAGATGGCCGGAAACATACTATAAACTATGGGGTATGATGAACACTAGCGTCGCATTGCGCCGGGAGTACTTTTTTTATAAACGGGTGAAAACCACGAGGCTCTCATGAAATTATTACATTCTTGTTACATGACTTTCTAGTGCATAGCCTTTATGGTTATGAAAAGTACATTCTCGTTACATTCTAGTACATTCTCGTTACATGAAAGGCCACTTTATATTCTTGTTTGATCAAATTCTCATGAACGTTCATACCTCTATGATCTATATCTTGGCATTTACAATGTTACTTTGGTTTATCGCACGTTTTATCGCACTTTGAATTACTGCCGTTCATAGAGCTAAAATGTTAACTACTTGAACTTGCCTTCATATTGATACGAAGATACCTACTGGACAAGTGTGCACATTCCCTACTTTTCCAATCTTTTCAGGAAATGATAGCGGGTCGGATTCGGACTATTCCAGTGCCGAGTCCGAGAGTGAATGAAGAATGGAGTGAAGCCTAGTAGTGTCTTAGTTATAGTCATTATGTAATTTTTCTCTTTATTTGAGTCTAGTGATGTAAAGAGTCAACATTATGTAACTTTTAATTATTATTCAATGAAGTGAAGATTTGAGTACATGACCTTATGCATTCCTCTTTTATGTGTGAATGATTATCGCTCTGATTATATTGCTCGCTCGAGGCTTATCTTGTTGGCTGCTCACGTTCCCGATATTACTTCTATTATATATATATCTTGGAACGTGACAGTTAAAGTGATATCAGAGCCTAGGCATAAGTAAGTCCTAGGAAAATGTCATGTCATAGGTTAAGTCCAAGGTTTAAAGACCCATACCTATGAACTAGAAAAGAAATTTTCGAACCCATGTGAGATTGGGTAGAGCCCAGGATGAGATAGTTATCTAGAAATTACGTATAGGATAACTCCCCCCAATTCCGTAGGAATTAACAAATTGTGCCTTTTCTCAGGTACCTTTGCCCTCGATGGCTCACCATTTTAACTGGGACAAGATGCAACAAACCGTTGTGGGTCTTACCTAGGCCCTACAGACCGTGGCCCAAGCTGGCGCAAGGGCTGGCGCAAGGGCTGGCGCCGGTAAATTGCACAGCAACTTCCAGAGTTTAAATCCTCTACAATTTTCCATATCAACGAACCTCGATGAAGCTGAAAATTGGATCGGTGAGATGAACAGGATATTTGAGGTCATGCAATGCACCGACCAAGAGAAGGTCCATCTCACCACGTTCCAATTAAACAAAGATGCACGTACTTGGTGGAAGGCCACCTCGGCACAACTTCAAATGCTCAACTTACATGGGAGGTGTGACGACCTAAGATCCGGATACCGGGAAGAGCCCGATACCATTCGAATCCTGTCCCGCCGCCCACGAGCCGGAGGCTCGGAAGGGCTAAAAGGAGTGTAGAGGTACAAAGAAATAGGAAATAAAGTAGGATAATTCAATAATTAACAGAAATAAATAAAAAATTACAACATAGTCCAGTCCAACAAAAGTACAGTCTAAGGCAGAAGAGCATACACAACACCGAATGAACACTCGACCCGGCGAGCTGGCAACTAAAAATCTCCGCGTAGCACCCTTGAATCTCGAGGAAGAACTGCCACACCTGAAAAGCAGAGGTGAGCCTCCTACCACTGGCTAAGTAGGGGTCCCGCGGAGCCCCAACCGTAAACAACGACGGTAGTGAAAAGCAACAACTACAGCAAGAACAGCAAACCGGTGGCTGGTAAAAACTCGGCACTATAGCTACTCCTACTGGAACTGAAACTAACACCCTGATCTTATAGTCGGGGAAACACCGGTCTAACAAAAAGACCTCTGGCTACACCGCCAGGAAATACACCACAACAACCCTATCGTGGAGGCCCGTCTCACAGATAAAGGCCCAACCCAAGACCACGCAGTCTGGGTAGACACAATCACGACCTCGCCATCGTGAACTGTACACCAACTAAGGAAAACCCTCGGTGACACTCACAGGAACCCTAGACCTATACCTCAGGAAACCACCCAAAAACTACACACAAAATCACGTCTCGCAAATGTGAAACGGAACTCGAGTCGCTAGAAACTCACGTCACGTGACGGGAGCACTGCCCACCAGAAGCAAGGCCTGATGCATCCACTAACGACTTAGTCCGCAGCCTCAAATGTCTCGCTGCGACGTCCCAGGCGGAGACTGAGACACCGTATAGTAACCATGAACTCAGAACAAGGACTAGCTGGGGTCGCACTCGTCAGCACGTGTCCACTACCCCTAAATACGTGTGCACACACAGACCATCTACTCTAGGTCGGGTCCTCAAGCTGGTTTCTCCCCAGCCGGACTTAGGCTTCAAAGGCAAGGGGACCTACGGTAACCAGCCTAAAATCATCTCTCTCGGGTGTAAGTCTCCACCTACTCCTAGGTGGGTCAGCACACGCGTGCCCAAGAAAGCTACTACTAGTGGGAGGTCACTAAACGTGAATACGGAAGGCCACACACGCACCCATCGCGAGTAACACGGAGTAACAGGTGACCCAGGGACACCAAACTCTGGACAGCCCACTAGACCTACTAAATCTGACGGTCCTGGAGTCACAAGACTTGGGGTCGAGACCGTCGTACACAACGGCACAACGCTGTTAATCTAGCCTAATCCCTAGGTCTAAAAACTTCGGCACGATGACTCACGAGGTAGTTCACAACTGCCGACACCATTCCATCGAAGGGGGAACTCAAGATACCTCTAGCCCTAGGCTACGTGACTGGACTCAGAGTCCAAGGGCCTAACTCACGGCCCACACGGAAAACACTTTTCGGAAAGCCAATGACGTGCGGGAGTAACCCTCCGCACTCATGCCGACTCACGACGACTCGATCTAGCAAATACACAGAATCCCGGAACACACACAGGGTCACCCAGACCCTCAAAGCCCATGGGCATGCTAATCGAGGTAACACGATACCTCCGGACACCCAAAAACACGGTCACGGTACCCCCGGGATGTCCGGGACACACACGGGCCAAGGGGAACACGATCAGCCGTAGTCTACATGCCCTGGCCCGCCCGACTGGACGCCCACATGAACGTGCAACTCTCATGGTGCGCGTTCCGAACGAGCCACTCACCTGGTGCACGTTCAGAATGAGCCACTCACCTGGTGCGCGTTCAGAACGTGCAACACTCCTAGTGCGCGTTCACAACAGAACGTACAACTCTCCAGGGGCACGTTCACAACAGAACGCGCAGCTAGCCTGACGCGCGTTTAGAACGTGCATCCCGCCTGGCGCGCGTTCAGAACGCACAACCCTCCTAGGGCATGTTCACAGAAGAATGCGCCCTACAAGAGGGACGCGATCTAAACTGCCCTACTATTCATCATCTTCGATGAACGCGACGCCATGATACGATGCCTTCATTGAAGAACGCAGCCACTGTGGCCACCGCGATCTCGACCCGAACCCAAAAATGGCGATCACCACTGTAGACGGCAGGAGTCGTCGTCACCCTCGGGGGAAAAACAATGATGCAAAGTAATGGTAAAAGGGTGATCGATAGAGAGGTGTAGACGGCGGGGGTCGTCCACCCTCGTCTGTCCTAGAAGATGGGGATAACGAGACCGAATCAAGGAGAGAGAAAGGGAAGAGAGGGATGCGGAACAAATTCTGGTACGTGGCGGAGATAGGGGTCCGAAGGCCCTCTCGTGCAAACTGACCCTTTCCAGGTAAGCGTGGCCTACTGTTCTACGAGCAGTTTTTCATATACCGGGAAGTCTGAGAAACGATGTAACAGAAATGGAGAGACACGTAGACTTAGAAATTGTAACGGTATATCGTTCTCCGAACAATTATAAGGACAATACGAACAAAGACGTACCACCACAGGACATTGGTCTTTGTGGGGTTCTAACATCAATATAGTAGTATCAGTAGTAATGAATATATATGTACATATAGAAACCACCACAAGACATTGGCCTTACGGGATTTTTATTGCAATATAAACAATAAATATTATATATACATACCACCGCAAGACATTGGCCTTTGCGGGGTTTTTGCAGTGATATAAGTAATAAGTATAACTATATACAAAGGACCACCGCGAGGTATTACCCTCCGCGGGGTTTTTATTATAATAACTATATGTATATAACGAGAAAAGGAAAAGGGATCAAATAAACCGCCGTGAGATGTTACTCTCCGCGGGGTTTTAAAGCGATGATGGGGGGATGCTAAAATTAAATGGTTAGGGGTTAGGAGGTTAGCGTGCAGAAATTAAATTACTGGAATGAAAATGGTCGCGGGAGATGACCCACCGCACCAGTTAGATAAGACCACCGCGAGGAACGGGTTCCTTGATCGGGGTCGGAACAAAAGAATACAGAAAATTAAACCACCGCGAGGAACGAGTTCCTTGATCGGGGTTGGAATGAAAGTGCAGAAAATTAAACCACCGCGAGGAACGAATTCCTTGATCGGGGTTAGAATAAATGAAAAGGGGATTAAATAAACCACCGTGAGATGTCACTCTCCATGGGGTTTTGAAGCGATGATAGGGGAGTGTTAGAGTTAAGCAATTAGCGGTTAGGGTGTTAGAATGCGGAAATTAAATTACTGAAATAAAGCGGTCGCGGGAGATAGCCCACCGCACCAGTTAGATGAGACCACCGCGAGGAACTGGTTCCGTCGACGGGGCTTGGACAAAAAATTAATAACAAAAGGAGGGTAGGAGAAGTGTGATCGCCAGGGGCTGAGAACCCCACAAGAAATGTCTGATCGCGTTCACCGCCGAAGCGGAAGCAGTGCGGATCCTCTCTTCCTCTTCCGTCGGCCGGCCGACGAAGAGGGTCTTCTTTGGTTACCCTGATTTTATTATTCTTTTTTTTGTTTTATCTTATGTTATTATATTTTTTTTTGGGTTTTGTTACTTTTATTATTTTTTATGCTTTTATGTATTTTTAAAGAGATGTGAGAAAATGAAGAAAGAAACCGAGAGATAGATGATAGAATAAGATAATATGATATAAGGAAAAATCACCAAGAAAAATATAGGTAGAGTGAGAGACGTATTTTAGACAAAACGGAAAAGAACGGGGATGGAGATTTAATGATATATGATAATAACAAGAGAGAGAAGATAGACTTATTTTTAAACAAAAAGTAAAGGAGGATGGAGATGGAGATTTAACAACAAATAACAACAACAAGGCAGAGAACTAGAATAGAATGGTGAAGGTGATGGTCGGATACCTCAAAAGTAGGAGGGATGGTCGCGTTTTATCCCCGAACTGGGGATCGTGTGAGTTCCTCCTCGTCCCCTTTCGGCCGACTGAAGAAGCGGGCTCCCGGACTGGTTAACCCTGCACGGAAAATAAACGAAGAGAAACAACAACGAGATAAGGACGACGGTGGTGTAGCATCAATTCTTTAGAAGCTGATATTGAAAATAGCATAAGCGAATACGCACCTGGTTGGTGGTATTTGAAACCCCTTTTAGGAAATAAGGGTAGATAGACAATATGATGAATGCACAAATGTAAAAAAAAAACACTCACAAACCAGGCCCTCTCGGGGAGAAAGGCATGGCACAGATGTTAAAACGATGTATGCAATGTGATTAACTGACCGATTAAAAAAAATAAAAGGGGGAGAAGAGCTTATCGGGGAAGACCGACGACGAGCTTAAAAGCATAAGTGATACGAGCACCGCACGACCGGGGACCTTCAAAACAGACTTCAGAAACTGGTTAAGCTGAACATAAGAACACATGCATACATATATATATATATATATATATATATATATATATATATATATATATATATATATGAGTAGTAAATATATTTATATAAACATAAACGTATTAAACATCTTAAACATATTTACATAAACATATATAAACGTATACATAAACTGGTCAAAATAAAAGAATGATGATTTTAGAGAGAATGAGAGAAAGAAAAGGAGGAAGAAAACTTCCCTTTTTATTTTTTTTTATTTTAAGGTTTTCTTTTAAGAAGAAAGAAGATGTAAGATTATAGGAAAATAAGAATAAACAAAATAAAGAGTAGAATAAGATATATAATATCTATCTATATATATATGGGAAAGAGAGAGAGGGAGAGAGAGAGAGAGAGCAAGAACGGAGGGGGGCGAGAGAATAAAAAAAAAATAAAAAAAAGTGAGGAGAGGGGGAGATAAGAGAGAGAAATAATGAAAAGAGAGAAAGAGAGAGATAGTGAGATCGAAAGAGAGAAGAGGTATAAAAAAAATAAAAAGTGAAGAAAGTGGAGGGGGGGCGAAAGCAGAGAGAGGGGGAGAAAGAGAGAGAGAGAAACAGAGAGTGAGAGAGGAATAGAGAGAGGGAGTGAGAGACGGTGGGGAGGGGATAAAAAAAAGAAAAAAGAAAATAGTGAGAGAGAGGGAGATAGAGAGGGAGAGAGATAGAGAGGAAGAGAGTGAGAGAGGGAGTGAGAAGCAGAAAGATGGAGAGAGAAAGAGAGATACGGCAGGGAGAGAGAGGGACGAGGGAGAGAGAGAGAGATTCAGAGGGAGAGAGAGGGAGAGAGAGAGAGAGAAGGGAGAGGGAGAGAAGGAAAGTGAGAGATCGCGGCGGGAGGAGAGAAAGAGAGAGATTGAGAGAGACGAAGGGGAGAGAGAGAAGTGGGGGAGAAAGAGAACAGAGGGGGGAAGAGAGGACGACTGCGGCGGGGGAGGAAGAGAGAGAAGGAGAAAGAGAGAGAGAGAGCGGGGGAAAGAGAGAGAGATGACCGCGGCAAGGGGAAGAGAAAGGGAGAGAGAGGAAGAGGGGGAGTCCACGTCGTGGAGGGCTCCGCGGCGGTGACGTGGGGAGGCGAGCGGCGCGAGCTCGACGGACGGCGAACGGCAGCAAGGCGGACGGTGGCAGCCGGAGGTGGCTGGGGGCTTGACGACGGTGGCAAGGGGTGTCATTCGTGAGGCTCGCGGCAAGGTGGATGGCGGCGACGTCGGTGCGCATGCAACAGAGACGACGGCGACGGGGACGACGACGGCGGCCGAAGGCGTTGACGGCGAAGCGGAGGTGGTAGCCCGAGGGGCTCGCGGATGGCTCTCCGACGTGGCGTGCTCAGATGACGGCAACGGCGTGAGGGTGCCGGCGGGTGGCACTGCGGCGGATGTTGGAGCTCGGCCGGTGGCCCTGGTGGCAACGGGGGGACGTGGAGCTGCTGTTGGGGAGCTGCAGTGGAGCACCGGCAGGGGCGGGGTTTGCGGAGTGGTGAGAGTGGAGAGGAAGCTGGAGGTGGGACGTGGTGTTGGCAGCGTGGTGGATTAGCAGAGAATAGAAAGAGAGAGGGAGGGGAGACGGTGGAGGCGGCTGTGGGTGGTTGGGTGGCTGCGTGAGCTCACGGGTTAGGATGGAGAGGAGGGGGAGCCGGGGTCGTGAGTTAGAGAGAGGGGCCAACGGGGCCTGCCGCGGTGGTACGTGCATGAAGAAGTGGGAGCGTGAGAGGGAGTGAGGAATGCCAAATCGAGAGATCCAGGGGTCGCAGCTGTGGTTGGTCTGGGGAGATGAGAGTGGTCTTTTTTTTGCTAGAGGGAGACGGTGAGGAGCGGAGTGGAGGTCGAGGGTGGCCGCGTGAGTGGATGGGAGAAGCCAGTGAGAGTGGGGGTCTGCTGCGTGGAGAAGAGAGGGAGTGTGTGAGAGTGGGGGTCTCGCCAGGTGATGGGGGAGCGGAATGGAGGTAGAGTGGAGTCGTGAAGAGAGAGAGGGAGAGAGGAGAAGTCAGTCTTTCTTGAGTGGGTGTTCGCATGGAGGAAAAAAGAAGGAGGGTGGAGGCTCGTGGCTGCCAAGTGGGGTGGTGTGGTGAGTTCTGCCGAGGGCCCGGGAGTAGTTGGACGTGGGAGATGGCTTGGTATGGAGAGAAATGGAGAGAGGGTGTGGGTTAGGGAGAAAAATGAGAGAATAGAGAGATCTCTCCATGAATGAGAGGGGGGCATAGATCCTAGAGACACGGGAAGGGAGTGAGGGAATAATTTAGGTAATAAAATATGGGGCCATGCCCATTAAAATTGATTTGTTTATTTTATTTATTTATTTTTGGAACAAGCATGGGCCAAGCCCATTAGCACACATATTTTTTATACACATTTTTTGAATAAGAATGGGCCAAGCCCACTAGCACACGCCAACTTCTCTGTACAAAGAACGGGTTAAGCCAATTAGCACATGATTCCAAGTCCATAAACACAAGAAGTTGTCATGTAGACAAGGATGGGGTGAGCCCATTAGCACATGATTCCAAGTCCATCAACACAAGAAGTTTTTATGTAGACAAGGATGGGGTGAGCCCATTAGCATAGCCACAAACCCATTAACGAGGGTCTCATTTATTACAAGAAACAATAATTTACTTTTCGCAAGATTATCAGATAAAAATTGGAGATCATTTAGATAATTTAACTGTACGAGCCGCTTTGGGGCATCTTAGTGTAATACGGGATCTGCTTAGCATAATGTTAAAATGTCGTGTCTACAGCTGCCCCGCCTTGGCGTCTACTTTGCAGGGGAATGACACGGAGTGGAATGAAATAGAAGTGTAATGAAGTGGAGTGGAGAATGGACTGAAAAGTGGATGCCAAGGTGTGATGAGACACGTTTTTAACACTACGTGATTGGAATCTTTTCTGAGTTTCAACAAAACAATCTTGAAGAAGGTCCTCCGAAATCAACGATTGTTTGGCTGGAAATAACAAAAGACTAACAGAAAGAGGGACCAACTTCTCAGCGCGGAAGTGCCTGAGTCGTAGACCCGCAGGTTTCACCTTGGGGAGCGGTTACCAGCCAATGTGGAAGTGCTGCGACCAAGGTGGGTCCAATGGAGTAAATAAAAAGGGTAGCTGATAAATCCAAACAAAGGTCTGTTTCGGCCAACCAGCCCAGGATGGTTTCACAGAAACTCAGTACTCGATTCAGAATGGAATATCCCGTATTAGTCAAGAATTTAAGCACAGCGGCCCTCACAATCGAGTTAAATGAATGATCTTCCACAGTGATATCAAAGTCCTACATGAATGCATGTTGGGTTTAAAGGAAAAATTAAAACAAACTAAAAGTAGAAAATAGCCAAGGATAATATTGTTAAGTTGCTTAGGACGGGTCAGGATACCGATTCGATGAGACGATACTGAGCCGGGGCCCGTTTATCCACGCACCGATTCACCGAACGAACCATCGTTCCCGAGCCACTACAACCTAACGACCTATCCGTACGTCTTGAACTCCTCTGAAGTTATCACTGTTTTTGTTGGAGGGGAACTCAAACTCTAGATTCATCCAAGGCATAAGGTCCTTGACATGCTCTAATAGCGTAAATATCATATAGTAGGATGCATGACACAGTGGGGTCAGTCACCGGGGTGACTGATGGTGGGACATGGTAGGGCAATGGCGCCCTCTTGCTCTCTTATTTTCATTTCATTCTTGGAACCTGCACCGAATAGCAAGCAGTGAAGAATGATTATTTCATAAGAAGTAAAATTACATTCGACTGTACATGACGTCCGCACACCAATACAGGAGCAGGGGAAAACACGACGCAAATCAGATAAGATTCATCCAGTTAAAATTCACCACGGTAACTTGTCATAAATGCTTTACATTTACCTTTTTACCCCCCCTTTTTTTCACTATAAGTATCCCCTTTTATCCTTAGCAAAAGCTCATCTATTGGTGGTTCGGGGAGTTAAGCTCTTTTGAGATGAGGGGAGAGAAATCCTGCCCTTTTGAGATGGAAGGCGGATCTTCCCGTCTTGCCAAGAGGAGCAGGTTCGGCCGCGAATTCAGGAAGTTGACCGACATTGAAGGCCATCTGAGCGAGAGGATTCTCTCATGGGCGATAAGTTGACTCTTTCTCCTAGTTTCCTTCATAAGTTCTCCCTCGCTTTTTCATTCTTTTCTTTTCCTTCCTTTCAGCCGTATCCTCTTTTTCCGGGCCCGAGAAAATTCTCCAAGCTGCCCTGGCTATCGAAGCTTACGTCCAACATCACTATCGGTATGAGGGCCGTTATTTCAAAATGGCACCTCCAAGGGTTGGTGGTCCATGCCAAGTATTTTGACAAGATCTACATGGATTGGGCGGCCCTGGGTGCATTGGCGGAGGTTTGGCATCCGGAAACCCACACTTTTATCTTTCCTACTTTTGAGGCAACGGTCCTCCTCGAGGAGGCAGAACTTCTGCTAGGCTTAAGAAGGTCGATGAAGGATGACATGATAAAGGTTTCGCGGATGCGGAAGAGGGTATCTACCGAGGAAGTTCTTTGAAGCCTTATGCCATCTGGAACCATAAAGAGCGTTCAGACTCAGAAGGGAGTCAACTTGCAAAAGCTCGCAGACTGGACCGTGACTGCCTTAGAAGGGTCGATAGATGATGAACATTTAGAAGGGCTTATGAAAGGGTTCACAATTTGTTTGGCCGGAGCTCTCCTCTTTCCTTGTACTGACAACATTGTAGAGGAAGAACAATTGGGAGCGATCTGTGGACTTTGGGAGGGAAAGAGAGTGGGGCCCGCTGTCCTCGCGCATCTTTACAGTGGTCTCACGGCTTCCAGCATGGGTAGGCCTCCTCACGGGTGCATGCTTCTCCTCAACTGCTGGATTGATCTTCACTTCAAATTTCATCACCACGAATGGGTACAGACCGCCTCCAGGATTTTCGAACAAAGCCCCCTCCATTACATGGCCGATATGTTGGGCTTCAGTGGGAAGGTGGCGAATCGCATGCCCCGTCTGAAGACACGTGGCGACTGGCGTACTCACTTCAACTCCTTGGCGCGAGATATGTTCACTTGTGTGCCAGCATGTTTACTTTCACGTGGTCTCCTCACAAGGTCTTCTCCCGATGCTGAACTCCAGCTTATCGGTGCAACCAAATTTATTCTTTACAGCTCGCACCGGTGTTGCCTGCAAATTGGCCTTCCTCGGCACTCTCTTCCTATGCTATCCAACCTTCCTCTGATTAAGGAGAGAGAGCTAGGCACGGAGGATGATGCGAAGGATGTGAAGGCGATCAAAGCTTCATGGAAGGCAAGCATTCCGAGGAAGGTGACGGTGTCTGTGAGTGAGGATCGAGAGCTATGGAAGGCTTATGTGATGGAGCTCAGGAAACTAAGGCCTGTGGTGCCCAAACCCTGATGTATGTTATCTTGAAATAAATGCAGAGCCTTAATGCCATTGCACTCTCTTTCAGTCTCTCCCCTCCCCTTTTCTTTGTGACTGGAATGGCAGACGTCGGGTGATGGTCGGCCGTTACCGGATAGGATCTGGGGGACCGAAGCAACTACAGTATGCGGAGATGCCCTGAGATGTCATGGAGCTGAGGATTTCTCTTCAGGTGGCGAGGAGAGAAGTAAACTGGGAGAGAATGGAAAGAGAGGCATGGATAAAGCTACATCGGGATCAAGAGGAGAGGAGGGCATGTGAGGCCCAAGTGATGAAGCTCCGGAAGACACAGCGCTCGGACACGTCACTCCTTCAGAGTCACTGCCGATTGGAGGAGAGTTGGAGCTCACGGTGGAGGAGCTCCGGGGGTTGGTGTAGTCTCCATCGCAGAGCAGGGGGCGGCTCAGCCAACAGCCTCGGGTTCAAGAGCTTCGCGGCCGTCGGGGTCGCGAGAGAGGCCAGAGGAGGGCGAGGAGCGCTACCAGAGAGGGTGAGAATGCGCGATACGATGAGACAATTGTAACGTCGCAGAGCTCTAGATGACCTCCCAGGGACCTCCCTCTTAGGAGAGGAGAGAGACGACCAAGGAGGTAGTGCGAGATTTAGCAAGTTGCTCATACACCCGCTCTCTTCTCACGGTGAACACGACAGTTTATATAGACGTATGAATGGAATGACATGCTCTCTTGTGACGGGTTTGCCCTCCATGCGTTCCTTCTCTTCTACGCCTCTTCTTTTCATGCCGTCCTCATGTGACGTGTTTAACAGAACTCCCCTGAGATAACGGATCGTGTCTCAGACTCATTGGGCATTTCTTTCGGGAGAATCCATCACAAATTTTAATGATGTACCACCGAATTCAAAGATGCCAACCGCCCTCCTGTCCTCTTTCCATGTAGACGAGTCCATTCCCGGATTCAAAGATATCGACTTCCATTGTCCTTTCTCCTGTGGATGAGTCCACTCCCAAATTCGAAGAGGTCGACCTGCATTGTCCTTTCTCCATGTAGATGACCTCATCTCAGATTTATTTGAATCATGATGAACACAGGGAACCTAGATGTGTAGGGTGTGAATGAACCCGCTACGCTCCCGACCTCGTTTACTTCGAGTGAAAGATGGGTGCTTTGTTACAAGGCCCATTGCAAGAGGAAGTGGGAGAGATCTGGATCATATCCCTTCAATCCTATAAATACTCCCCCCGCCTGCTTCACTTGAAAGCACGGAGTTGTGAAGACTGGTTAGAAGAGTGAAAAGTCGACAGGAGGGAGTAAGAGTTTCTCATTCTCTGAGATGGAGGGAGAGTCCAGTTTCAGGGTGGAGGGTGAGTCTTCCCGCTCCTCGAAGAGGAGCAGATCCAGTGGTAGTTCCAGGAGACTCTCCGATGTTGAAAGGCCACTCAGTGAGAGGACCCAATCGGAGCTTGTAATCGAGCCAGTTCTTCCCTCTCATTCTTCATGATCCCTTTCTTCCTTTCTCATTCTTTTTCTTTTTTTATTTCAATGATGCACCCGCTTCTCACTTCTTGTGTAATCCACAGAGTATGACGAGGTCACACATCACATGGGAATTAGTGGTGGCCGCCTATCGAGGCTTGCCTGACTTCCAGAAAGCCCGGTTGGATGCGATGGGGTTTGGTGCATTCCTCCGGATCGAACCCATTAAGCTCGACCTCGCCCTCATCCAAGCATTGCGCGAGAGATGGGACCCAGAGAGTTGTGCCTTCTTGATGCCCTGGGGGCACATGGTGCCCAGTCTCGAAGATGTGGCCCGAATCACCGGCCTTAGAGTGGATGGTGAGGCGGTGACCGGGGTCACCTACCCCGATTATCACGAAGTGGCTCAGAAGCTTCTTGGTCTGGAATTAAAGGACCAAAAGAACAGGTCAGTAGCCAAGGCGTCTATCATGGAGGCATTGGGGCTCACTGACACTCGTCACCGTGATAACGAGTCCTTGGAGGAGTTCATGGAGAGAGCGGAAAGAGGGTCCCGCGCTGTGTACTGCGTGGATGCCAGTAGCTTGGAGAGGTCAAACATGGACTTGAGGATATTCCTCCTCTTCCTGCTGAGAAAATTACTGCTGGGCTCCAAAGGAGATGACATCCATTGTCGTTTCCTAGAATTTTTGGTGGACCTAGAGAGGGTAGGGCAATATGCCTGGGGAGCTGCTGTGCTGGCGCATCTGTTCGCAAGTCTGTCCCAAGGGACAGATCGAGAGGTGACTGTGAGTGGCTTCATACCGTTTCTCCTGGTAATTATTTATTTATTTGTTAATGCAACTAGTCTATTTCATGAAATGCTGATGACATGTGACGACACAGGTATGGAGTTATTACTACATCCCAATGGGGCGAGCTCGACAGTGGCGTGTGGCTGTGGCACCACTAGCTCGGCGGCGGCAACCCATTATGAGCACAGCCTCTCTATCTTACCAGCTGATGGTATTAAGGCGTGAGCTGCAAGAGTTCCCCGCAGAGATGGTAGGACTCCATTTTTTTGTCTTTTCCTTTGTCTCTCTCTTTTTTTTTGGTTTTTTTGAGTGATTAAGGAGACATATGCATGCCAACGTAGGTGATCTGGAGGCCTTACTCGGGCTTGGTCGATGTCGACCAACCGTGGGTCATCGCAAGTCACCCTCGATTTGGTCGAGACCTTTGGGTCCACTGCCTGAATGAAATCGAGCCACTCCGGCTACGATTGGTCATGAGGACTCTAGGGCTTGCTCAGGAATGGGTAGATATGACCGCACCACCCCGCGTCGGGAGGAAGACACGTGGGCCGGTAACCTGTGTCGACTGGCGGGTGCGCTTCCCCGAACAATATGAAGATTGGCAGCGGGGTGGCACGCTCGTGGAGTCGCACGCCCGAGATAGTGAAGATTATCTTCGTCTCTATAGGGCGATGTACGCAGAGCGACTTCATCCTGAGGGACTTGTGGAGGTGTATTTCCTTTCTCACTTTTTGATCATTTTTTTCCTATATTTTTTTTAAATGTAATGCTGACTCCTATGACATGGGTTTAGGATGCCCGTGATACCATGATAGCGAACTTGCGGGCTCGCTTGGCGGACACGGAGGAAGAGTTGGGTGACACCCGTGAGGCTTTACATGTCTCGGTGAGTATGTATGCAAATGCATATTCCTAATTATACCCCTAGGTTTCTGGTGTTTAGCCACTCATTGCCACTTCTTGCTATCATAGCGCGCTCGGCTCGACGCAACCCTACCAGCAGTAGGGGCAGAGGGTGCCTCTTCCAGTCTATGGATTCCTTCGTCGGAACTAGATTCGCTCCACGAGCAGCTTGCCCGTGTAACACAGCGCGCCGCGGAGGCAGAGGGAATGCTTTCCGCGCAGGTGAAGGTTCCTCTTATCCGAGCTTCTCTGTTTATGTCTCATCACACCCCTGAAATGACGGATATGGCAGGCTGAAGAGATGCAAGAGATGTTTGCTCATGCATCACAAGGGAAGGCCAGGATAGCGGAGCTGGAGGAGGAATTGTAGCGTCGCTCAGATGACAATTTTTATCGGGACGCCATGGAGCTGAGGATCACCCTTCAGCTGGAAAGGGATGACAGAGAGAGAGAACGTGCTGAGAGGGAAAAGGACAGGGAAAGAGAGAAGGCTAAAAGATCAGCCGAGAAAGAGGAGAGGAGGGCCTTGGAGGCCCAACTATTTGAATTGAGGACCAGTCTCGGTCTCGCCGAGCAGTGGCTGAAGGATGGCGAGGAACGCTACCGAAGGGCATGAGAGCGTGGCTTTCGTGTTAGTAGCTTCTTTGCTGTCCCCGCAGATCGACGTCGGGGAGTGGAGATAGAAAGAGGACCGCAAAGCGGTAGAAGTACCACTTTTCATGGTTGGGTAGCACCCCCAAGAACGTCTTGCCCGGAGAGTGGCGGGACAAGTAATGTGGAGAGAGAAGGTGAAACATGATGTAGACTTTTTGTTGTTTACTTTTGGTTGGGAGTGGAATAAAATAGTTTATGCTTGGTTCGCTACTTCTTTCTTCTCTCCCGAATCCTTGCATACATCTAAGCAAACAAGTTAGCATTTCTGCTCTGACTTGCCCCTTGCTCAATAAACAAATGTTATTTGAGCTGTTCTTAATAAGGAGTCAAGGGGCAAGCCTTTATTAACAAAGGCAATAATAAAGGATAATGATGAATGCGGCACACAAGCACACAGATGCAAACGGAAATTTAAAATAAGATGTTACATACAAATGCAATCATGCGAAATGTGATTTTTTTGTTTTTGTGTTTTTGTTCATTCTTTTTGTTTTACTGTTTGTTTATTTTTTTGTCTTTTACATTTCCATTTTTTTTGTGCCTATACATTTTTCTGCTTTTTTTTTCAGATTTTTGGGTTTATTATTTTTTTGTTTATTTTTGGTTTATTATTATTATTTTTTATTTTTGCGAATGCATGATGACCAACTCATATAACATCTAACCTGCACGAGAACAAGGGTTTCTTGCTAACCCCCCAGGTATCCTAAGTGCACATCTAAGTTGATTTGGGCCTCTAGACCCCTCGAATGATAATCCCGCCGGCTAAGACTTACCCTGATGACAATACCGTCATGCCATGCTTAGGCTCCCAGTTGCTTCCGACCACAGGGATTCACCCAAAAGGTGCTCGAGGTAAATGATTTGCCCGACCCGGGTCTATTTCCTCACAACTCTCGATGATATGTAATGGAACACCTTGGAACCCAAATGACCAACCGCGCGACGCTGACCCGGAATCAGACGCCGTCGCACCTATAGGTGATGCGCTTGCATTGGTCTAAGCCCGAGGTTAGACTAGAAGAAATTAAGATGGTAGATAAGGGTCTTGACCTGCCAGAAACACAGAGACTCTTTCACGACAATGACTTCTACTTTCCAAGATACTCAACCATACGTTTGGGTCGAAAGGTGGTTGCAGACTTTGGTGAGTTTCATCCTTCAGGAACTCCATTGAGCCTTCATCTTCAGAGGAAGAAGGAAGAGTATAGGGGGTAAATCTTCTGAGAGGACCGGTAAAACCGTTAACCCGGCGAGCCAGTAGGGGCGCACTTAACTTCCCCTTTCGGGCAACTTCAGACCAAATCTTGAGCATTTACATCTCATGACCCCTTTTGTATAGAATTTGACTTTCAGTCAAAGGGGTTTCATTTGTGGAATCAGGCACGGTTACGACCAGACTTTTCACTTGACTTTGATTTTGTTCTTCTTTTCTGATTTTTCTTGACAGATTTTTGCGAGGGACATAGTATCTTGACATTATGGAATCCCTCTTGGATGCCTGCGGGGACACTGCCCTCTTCTCGTACTCTGACCCATGCTCGAGGATTTAGACCCTACTCTCACCCTAGGAGTTGTGTTCGTGTTTTCCATGCTCAGCGTTTTAAGGGCGCCGGCTGTCTCATTCGGTCGAAGAGAGAGAGAACGAAGATTTAAGCGTTCTGGAGACCTTTTAGGTGAGGCCTCACCATGAGCGATGCTACCGATCTTTTATAGAACACATGTGTACATGCATGTTGTCTCCTTTTGAGGGGGGCATAAGCCAAACTAGCCGGCATGGATCTCCACGGCTCTGGCAAACCAAGACCCGGAACCTACCAAGTCTTAATAGGCCCTATCCCAACACGGAGGTTGAATGCAATGACTTAACTACATGGTGATCTCTGGGCATTAGCATTTTGAATTTTCTATTTTTTTTCTTCTTTTCATTTTTTCCTATTTTTTTTGCTTTTGTTGTTGTATATATACATATTTTTGTTGTTTTCATTGTTTTCTATTTTTTTTGTTATTTTACATTTCATCATTTTTTGACACTATGTACACCTATCTAAGGGTAGTATTTCTTAAGATAAATCCCATTCCAAGGGTGGGATAACTCGATCCCCTCAGCATTGACTAGCCTATAGGCGTTGCCAGGATGCACAGCCTGAATCACGTACGGTCCTTCCCAATTGGGTTGGAGTTTAGAACGCGGCCCACCAGGTTTTACAAACATTCTTTTCACTACCATTTCACCGACTTGAAATTTCCTTTCAATGACCTTCTTTTGATAAAAATGTGTGAGTCTGTTCTGATATACACGTGCATGCTCGGCAGCGGCCAGCCGTTTCTCATCTAAGAGTTCCAATTGGGCAAGGAGTGAATCACGACGTTCGTCGAGGGGAAATTCCTTGTCCAACTGTACCCTGAGAGAAGGAACCAAGATTTCATACGGAACTACCGCCTCCATCCCATAAGTGAGGGCGAACGGGGTTTGCCCAGTGGGAGTACGGATTGAAGTGCGATAGGCCCATAGAGCTTCAATCAACTTTTCTGACCAATCCGAGAACTTGTTTGACTCACAGGTCTTTTTTATGATTTTAATCAATGTTTTATTAGTGGCCTCTGCTTGGCCATTACCTTGTGGGTAATAAGGTGATGAATGATGTAATGTAATTTTATACCTTTTGCAGAGGTCGTGAAGGTCCTGAGATATGAATTGCGGCCCATTGTCGGTGATAATTGTGCTTGGAATACCGAACCTGGCGATGATGTTCTTCATGATGAATTTGCATACTGTTGACGCTTTAACCTCCACGTAAGCTTCGGCTTCGGCCCATTTGGTGAAGTACTCCATTGCAGTAAGGATGAATGATTTTTGCTTAGTGAGGGAGTTAGGGTTACCAAGAGGACCGATGACATCGAAAGCCCACATGGAGAAAGGCCATGGGGAGGATACTGGATGAAGTGAAGAAGATGGGGAATGAATTTTATCGGCGTGAAGTTGACACTTGACACACCTGCGGACATAGATGGCACAATCCTCTTCCATGGTGGGCCAGTAAAAGCCTTGCCGAAGGATTTTCTTGGCAAGCATTTGGCTATTCACATGGCCACCGCACACACCAGAGTGTGTTTCCTCGACGCATTTCCAGACCTCCTCTTCGTTGAGACATCTTAAAAGAACACCAGTAAGACTCCTCTTGTATAGCACTCCTCCAACCAGCATGTACCTCTGTGCCACTCTCCTTATGACTTTTCTATCTTCCGATGTGGCTTCTTCAGGGTAGGACTGATCTTTGCAATACTTGGCAATTTCGTAAAACCATGGCTTCTCCTCATCAGCCAATTCTTCTTCTAACTCTGTCAACATAATTTCCCTCTTCTCAAGGATTTCTTCCTGTAGGGCCTTCCTTGCTACCCTGTCCTTGATATTTACGTAGGAAGCATCATCGATTGCAGGGGCATGACGCTTGTAGATGTGAATGGACTCAAACCATCTTCCTAGAGGGAACCTTAAAGATGATGCCAACGAGGCGAGGGCATCGGCCAGAATGTTCTGATGACGAGGGACATGGACAAAGATCAATTTGGTGAACAGTTTGGCAAAGGCAGCAGTGAGTTCTTGGTATGGCTTGAGCTTGGGATCGCGAGTGCGATATTTAGTGAGCACCTGGCGAAGAATGAGTTGACTATCACCTACGACTCGTAATTCGGTGATACGAAAGGAATGAGCGAGTTCTAGTCCAGCTAGAAGAGCTTCATATTCAGCTATATTGTTGGTAACGGGGAATTTGAGCTGATATGCTAGTGGGAATGTAAGGCCTTCAGGCGACAGGAGGGCAATGCCGATTCCTTTCCCTTGGGAATTCAGAGCTCCATCAAAATGTAACGTCCACATGCAATCATCTGATTGGTTGATGGACATTAGTTCCTCATCTGGGAACTCTGATTGGACAGGGTCGAATTTGGGAAGGGGATGGTGAGCGAGATGCTCAGCTATAGCATACCCTTTAATCGCCTTTTGCTGGATGTAGACGATGTCAAACTGAGAAAGAAAGCTTTGCCAGCGTGCTAATCTATCTGTAAGGACAGATTTTTCTAGAAGGAACTTGATAGGGTTCATTCGAGCAATCAGATGAACTTCATGAGCTAGAAAGTAGTGTTTCAATTTCTGCACCACCCAGACAAGGGCGGCACAAGTTTTCTCCATAGCCGTGTACTTCTGCTCACAAGGGTTGAGGAGTTTGGACAAATAATAGGTTGCCCTTTCTTTGCCCGCTTCATCAGCTTGTGCTAGGACAGCTCCCACGGAGTCGTCTAGGACCGAGATGTAAAGGATTAAATGTTTACCTGGCGTAGGTGGAATTAGAACAGGTGGATTGGTCAGATATTCTTTTAATCCTTCAAAAGCTTTTTGACATTTAGAATTCCAACTGAATTCTACTCCGGACTTAGTCAATTCATATAAAGGTTTGCATCTTTGCGAGTGCTGGGACACAAATCGACGAATGAATTGTAACCTTCCGATTAACCCTCGAACTTCTCTCAGATTTCTCGGAGGTGGCATATCCCTAATTGCTTTAGCTTTGTTGAGATCTATTTCAATGTCCCTCTTACTCACAATGAAACCAAGCAATTTGCCCGATGAGACGCCAAATACGCACTTTTTCGGATTCATTTTCAAATTGAACTCCCTTGATCTTTGCAGCACCTTAGCCAGAACTCTTGGGTGTTCTGCCCTAGTCCTGGATTTCACTAGTAAATCATCTACATACACCTCTAAATATACATGCATTATGTCATGGAATATTGCCATCATAGCCTTTTGATAAGTAGCTCCATCATTCTTCAAACCAAACGGCATGACCAAATAGCAGTAAGTTCCCCAAGGTGTGGTGAATGATGTTTTCTACTGATCCTCTTCTGTCAAACGGATCTGATTATATCCCGAAAATCCATCCATAAATGAGCGAGTTTCATCGCCTGCTGTATTATCAACCAACACGTCAATGTGAGGCAAGGGGAAATCATCTTTTGGACACGCGCGGTTAAGGTCCCGAAAATCGATACAGATTCTCACCTTTCCATCCTTTTTCATGACCGGGACAATGTTTGCCACCCATTGAGGATATAGGACGACTCTAATAAACCTGGCTTTGTGGAGCTTATCGACCTCTTCCTTCATTTTTAAAGCCATTTGGGGGTGGAAACGTCTTAACCTTTGCTTTACCGAGACGGACCCTGGTTTTAGCGTTAGGCGATGTTCGACCAGGGTGGAATCTAATCCCGGCATATCCTCGTAACTCCACGCGAACGTGTCCATATATTCCTTTAGGACCTCGATCAATGCCTCTTCTTCAGATGGTGGCAAATTGTCACTTATGAGGATGATTCTAGGGTCTTCCTCGGTCCCCAGGTTGATCTCTTTGGTGGGTTCTTCTATAGCGGCTGATGGTTCCTCAAACCTCCTCATTCCGCTAGCATATGCGTCAGCCGCATCCTCATATTCTTCGTCCCCTTCTTCAATAGGGTACTCTTCATCTGTGAGCTCATAAACTCCGTATCCCTCATCAATTGTGCAATCCTCCTCACATTCTAACTCCGGCAGATGGATGGGATTTTATAGCAATTGAGGAATGGCTAGAAAGGCTTGACACCTATTGGCTAGATCTAGAAGGAATCGACGAGGAATTTCCCTGCCCTTGGATTTTCTTCTAGGTACTACCCTTGACTCGCTATTCCTAACCTGACTGACTTGTTCTACGGATGAAGAAGAAGTTGAAGAATGTACAGGAAGAGACCCCTCGATAGAGGGGTAAAGAAGGTCGCTCAAGGGACCTTGAATGAGTGGCCTGTAAGTCGGGGCACACTCGTGATAGATGTAGGAGGTCTCCTCAAAGGAGATGCACTGTTGAAGAGTTTGAAAATCGACGTTTTTTTTTTCATTTTCATTTTCAATTACAAAACAATTGAAAGAAATTAGAGAATGGGAGGAGGGAACTATAGCTAGGGGGTTGCATGGCTCATTGAGCAGATCATGGTTGAAAATTTGGCATGGGCTGAGAAATCCACGCAAGAATGTGAGTAGAGAAGGGGACCTGAGAATATCATCAGATAAACGTCGGGTCCAAGAAAGCGTCAGCAGCAATGGCTGGGGAGAATGATCAGATAGAATGACAGAAAGCGATCCGTCAGTAGCAACTTCCTCTCGGCGAGGAAAACTTGGAATTTCGGCAATGTCAACGACATCTTTTGGTACCTCGAAGATCAAAAGTGGCCCCTCTAAGTCTGGAGGCGAGAACATCTGTTGTAGTGCCATGGAAATATTGTGTATATCGAACCACTTATTCCATTCACAGTCTGGGTCATCGTGTTTCCCCTTCTTTGTAGTTCTCGAGCAGCTTTCAGCTAAATAGGCAATCTGCAATTTCCCATGTGATTCTCACGGGTAATCTCCCAACTGTATAACCGGACCCTTTCTGAAATGAGAGTACAAGGTCCATGTAAGAGGTCCCTCATATGATTCAAATGGCCCTTCAAAGCCTAGGCCGGCTCTAAGGGTTAACCTTATCTTGTTTGGCAGTCTCTGTCTCCCTTGTGATTGTGCCCCCAAACCTTTACCCTGCTGGTAGCCAATATTTCTCATGATCTCCCATCCCTTAGAATGGGAAGGGTGACATGACTTTGGTGTTAGAAACGGCTTCTGTGTCAAAGGGGCGCAGCGAGGGTCACACACATCTGGCAGTGAAAGAATTGGCCGGTGGGTCGGCCAAACAGAAGGTAAAGAGGTATTAATAGCATCCACTGTAGAAAAGATGGGCATGCTATTTACCTTGATAATCCAAGCCTTGTACGGAAACTTCAAGCACTGATGATTGGTGGAAGGCACCGCATTCATAACTTCAATGTAAGGGCGGCCTAGTATGGCCTTGAATGTGGGATCCATATCAAGGATATGGAATTCCGTAAAGACTGATGCAGGGCCCAATTCTACATTCAAGATGACCATCCCCATTGGCGGCTTTTTGCTATTATCATAGGCCGTAACGGTGATTGACGAAGGCCTTATCTGTTCCGTGTCAACCCCACATGATTGGAGGGTGATCATAGATATCACATTTATAGACGCACCAGTGTCCACCAAACACGGGTCTACAGACACCCCATTGATCTTTACTGCAATACACAAAGCATATTTTTGAGCCTCCTTGGGGGCAAGCTCATGGTGGTGAAATATAATAGCCGGTTGTGTATCAGTTGGCGTCAATACTGACGAGATCTTCTCCACTGGGAGATCCTCATTTACCATAACCCTCTGAAGATACTCCATCAAGGCGTCCTGATGGGTTTTCGACCTCTTGATTAGCTCGAGAATGGAGATCCGAGCTGGTGTTTTATCCAGGTGTTTCAACAGGTCATATTGTGTCCCAGGGATAGACTCCTCTGGCTGTTCTTCGGTGTCTTTCTCTGGCTGAGAATGCTCGGGGACCTGGCTGTTTTGGGGAAAAATCCGATGGAACATCCTTCCACTACGGAGCACCATGGCTTATGGTTTTGGCGGCACCTTTATAGAGTTAGATATGGGGTTTAGCAGGGGTTCGAGGGGTAGTGGTGGAGGAACAATTGATGAAGCAGGGGTAATAATAGGTGTAGGGGCTCTGATGAGTGGTTTGTTTGGTGGAGGCATGGTGGGAGTGGATGAAGCCTCAGATGGACGGTGAATGATAAGGGGTTTAAAAGGTGGAGGCATAGTAGAGGTTGATGGGGCCCCGGATGGGTGATGAATAATGAGGGGTTTCGAGGGTAAAGGGGTTGTGGTGGAGGTAGACGGTGCCTCGGAAGGGTGTTGGACAATAAGGGGTTTGTTTAGTGGAGGCGGAATGAAGGTGGATGATGAAGTGGAGGCGTGAGAAATGATGAGAGGCTTTGAGGGTAACGGTGTTATGGTGGAAGTGGAGGGTATTTGCTGGGGACTCGAAGGGAGGTCATCAGCAGAGACGCGGATGAGAGGACGTGATAGCAGTGGAAATGAGTGAGGTATCACTGCGGGTTGTGCTACGGGTGGAGGATAGACAGGTGCGGGACGAATAAGGCGTGGGGATTGGATAGGAACGTGATTGGTGACAAGGACAGAGCCGCTTTCCGTATGCCAATCTTGTCCTCTTCCAACCTCTGGGAAGGAAGAGATGGGGTTGACTTGGTGGTTAGGTTGTTGGTGCGCCAGTAACAGATTTTGGAGGATGCCCATGTTTAGTTGTTGCTGTGGTGCCTGCTGAGGCTGTTGTTGTTGTTGTTGTTGTTGTTGTTGTCTAAGAGGAGGTCTCCTGGCCTTCATCATGGTGACGCATCGCCTCATTTCATCCCAATCTATTTGATGTTCATCGTTCATATCATAGATATAATCTCTGAAATGAAAATAGTTTTCCACTGTATGACCCGGCTGTCTATGGAAGACACAATATCTGGAAGTGTCGACGTTCGGGGGCCATATGGCTTTTTCCTTAGGCAAGGTGAGGAAATTAGCAGCCATGAGAGCATTAAAGATGTCCGGCAACGACTCCGGCAAAGGCGGGTAATGAGCTCTCCTAGGGCCGATCGGCCTTCTCTGTTGTTGGTGGCCATAATCCCCTGGTGGCGGAACCTGATTATATTGAGGAGGTCGCTGTTGTTGTTGTTGAAGATGGAGGGGTTGAGGCATATTGTTCTGGAAGAGATTGTTTTGTGGGGGAGGACGATAGGGTTGCTGACCTTGTTGCTCCTGATGAAAGGGGAATTGTGGGGGTTGTGGGGGCCTAGGGTTAGCTTGCTGGTTGGGATGGCCAACCGCGCCCACTTGTTCATTTGTTACAACCCCTTCTGTCACCCCACCTTGGGCACCCGTGCCCGGCTTCCTAAACACCTTTGGCTTTGGTGGCTCGAACATATGCATGAGGGGAGAATCTTTCAGCTGTGTTTGGATATATCGAGCCCTCTCATACAGTTCCTCCATAGTGGTGAGCTTGTTCATTGCCAGGACGTGTCTAAATTGTGGAGTGGTATTAGACACGACCATCTTTACTTGCTCCGATTCTGAAATGGAGTCTCTCACTTTCTCTGCCAAGGATCTCCATCGATCGGCAAATTGGATGAAATCTTCGTCCGGCTTCATTTTTTCAGCCACTAGATCTGTAATAGAGAAGGAGGGACCGACCCTATCCCAATATTTCTGTAGGAATTTCCGTTGCACTACGTCGAAGTTCTCAGCCTCACTCGGCTCTAGGGAATAGAACCATTCTAAGGCAGGACCATCCAATGATCTCCTGAAGAGGTATGCCAATGATCTTTGATCGTTCTGCCAAAACAAGGACTCATACATAAAGTCCTTCAGATGAATGAGGGGGTTGCCTGTGCCGGTGTACCGTCGATACGTTGGCATTTCAGAAGGAGGGAGATGGAATACTGGAAGGATTGGTAAAGAGACCTCAGGCGCGGATTTGACATCCACAATCTTTTTGAAATCTCGGAATTGTTCGTCCATCTTGTTCATCCTATGAAGGAGAGATTGGGTGACCTCATTATAAGGAGCAGGTTGTGGTGGCCACTGAGGCCTTGCGGAAGCCTGAGAAGGGAATTCCGGATGAGTGGGACGTTGTGGCATGTCAGTAAACGGAACTGACTGAAATGTTGTATGAGGAATTGGCGGAACCTGAGACTGGGAAGGTAATTGGAAAGAGGGAGGTTGCAGACATTGTGGCATATCAGTAAATGGAATTGACTGAAATGTTGTATGAGGAATTGGTGGAACTTGAGACTGGAGAGGTAATTGGAAAGAGGGAGGTTGCAGAGTTGTCTGCACAAGAGGGAATGAGGAAGGGATTGCCTGTGCGGGCTCTTGAGTAGGGAGAGCAACTGGTGTTGGATTTTGAGGAGTAGAATCAACAGATTTCCCTTTTAAGACGGCCTGAAAGGCTCGAATCTGATCGGAATTGAGCTGTGTGTTCGCGAGAACACCTAGCAAGGAGGAAATATCTTGTGGCGGGGATGCTTCCCCGAAGGCGGCTCGCACCTCATATGAGGGCTCACGGGAGGAACCTGCGTCCTCAGCAGGGACATGTGTCCCCTGGTGACCCGGGGTCGGATTCTGACCGTCTCCGGACATTTCTTGATCTTTTCCGGAACACGAGATTTTACCGGAACGCAATAACATACACACTCAAACCAACAGCAAAGATTATCAAACAAGTTGATGTGTAACGCCCTTTTTTTTGTTTTCTTTACTTTCTCTCTTTTTTATTTTTCTTTCTAATCAGAATGTAATAACATACACACTCAAACCATTAGCAAAGATTAGCAAACAAGTTGATGTTTAACGCCCCTTTTTTTGTTTTCTTTTGGTTTCCCCATTTTTTTTCTTTTTTCTAATCTAATGTTCACACCACATGAGGGACCTTAGTTGCAATATTAATTTTCGCCGTGTGATCTAAGGACACTCGACTCACCACGAATGGGTTGACTATCTCCAGGAAACTTCAATGGTACAACTAGCCCAGTGAACGAAGAGAGAATCCTTCGATGTCGGGGACTTACGGAGGTCCCAGTGAAGGAGATCCTAGTCCGTTGAGAGGAATTTCCGACGGAGAGTCTTTCCTTCACCAAGAAAAGGTGATCCTAAAAAAATGGAATAAAAGAAATAAAAATAAAAGGGAGATGATATGCAATGCAGTGCTAAATTTAACAAGAGATATATAAACAGACATCAAATATATACAACAAAATAAATTAAACAAACATCACAACACTCCTTTTCTGCAATGATACGAATCTCTTCAGACTTCAAGGGGACTCTAGAGTAATGCACGTAGTGCACGAGGGATGTAATTGGAATGCCAAGAGTGATAGCGGGAACACAAATATAGCGCACGTGGGCGCAATCAGGAGGGGCACACGTGGGTGCCGAGTGGAGGGGCACACGTGGGTGACGATGGCAAGAGTGCTACTGGGAGCACGAATGTAGCGCACACGGGCTCAATCAGGAGGGGCACACGTGGGTGCCGAGTGGAGGGGCACACGTGGGTGCCGAGTGGAGGGGCACACGTGGGTGCCGATGGCAAGAGTGCTACTGGGAGCACGAATGTAGCGCACGCGGGCGCAATCAGGAGGGGCACACGTGGGTGCCGAGTGGAGGGGCACACGTGGGTGCCGATGGCAAGAGTGCTACTGGGAGCACGAATGTAGCGCACGCGGGCGCAGTCAAGAGGGGCACACGGGGGTGCTGAATGGAGGGGCACACGTGGGTGCCGAAAATATTTGGGTAACCAGAGAAAATAAAAGAGGTCCCACCGTGATCGCCAGAAAAGTGTAGACAGCAGGAGTCGCCGTCACCCTCGGGGGAAAAACAATGATGCAAAGTAATGGTAAAAGGGTGATTGACAGAGAGGTGTAGACGGCGGGGGTCGTCCACCCTCGTCTGTCCTAGAAGATGGGGATAACGAGACCGAATCAAGGAGAGAGAAAGGGAAGAGAGGGATGCGGAACAAATTCCAGTACGTGGTGGAGATAGGGGTCCGAAGGCCCTCTCGCGTAAACTGACCCTTTCCAGGTAAGCGTGGCCTACCGTTCCACGAGCAGTTTTTCATATACCGGGAAGTCTGAGAATCGATGTAACAGAAATGGAGAGACACGTAGACTTAGAAATTGTAACGGTATATCGTTCTCCGAACAATTATAAGGACAATACGAACAAAGACGTACCACCACAGGACATTGGTCTTTGTGGGGTTCTAACAACAATATAGTAGTATCATTAGTAATGAATATATATGTACATATAGAAACCACCACAAGACATTGGCCTTACGGGATTTTTACTGCAATATAAACAATAAATATTATATATACATACCACCGCAAGATATTGGCCTTTGCGGGGTTTTTGCAGCGATATAAGTAATAAGTATAACTATATACAAAGGACCACCGCGAGGTATTACCCTCCGCGGGATTTTTATTATAATAACTCTATGTATATAACAAGAAAAGAAAAAGGGATCAAATAAACTGCTGCGAGATACTACTCTCCGCGGGGTTTTAAAGCGATGATGGGGGGATGCTAAAATTAAATGGTTAGGGGTTAGAAGGTTAGCATGCAAAAATTAAATTACTAGAATGAAAATGGTCGCGGGAGATGACCCACCGCACCATTTAGATAAGGCCACCGCGAGGAACGGGTTCCTTGATCGAGGTCAGAACAAAAGAATATAGAAAATTAAACCACCGCGAGGAACGAGTTCCTTGATCGGGGTTGGAATGAAAGTGCAGAAAATTAAACCACCGCGAGGAACGAATTCCTTGATCGGGGTTAGAATAAATGAAAAGGGGATTAAATAAACCACCGCGAGATGTCACTCTCCACGGGGTTTTGAAGCGATGATAGGGGAGAGTTAGAGTTAAGCAATTAGCGGTTAGGGTGTTAGAATGCGGAAATTAAATTACTGAAATAAAGCTGTCGCGGGAGATAGCCCACCGCACCAGTTAGATGAGACCACCGCGAGGAACTGGTTCCGTCGACGGGGCTTGGAAAAAAAATTAATAACAAAAGGAGGGGAGGGGAAGTGTGATCGCCAGGGGCTGAGAACCCCACAGGAAATGTCTGATCGCGTTCACCGCCAAAGCGGAAGCAGTGCGAGTCCTCTCTTCCTCTTCCGTCGACCGACCGACGAAGAGGGCCTTCTTTGGTTACCCTGATTTTATTATTTTTTTTATTTTGTTTTATCTTTTGTTATTATATTTTTTTTTGGGTTTTGTTGCTTTTATTATTTTTTATGCTTTTATGTATTTTTAAAGAGATGTGAGAAAATGAAGAAAGAAACCGAGAGATAGATGATAGAATAAGATAATATGATATAAGGAAAAACCACCAAGAAAAATATAGGTAGAGTGAGAGACGTATTTTAGACAAAACGGAAAAGAACGGGGATGGAGATTTAACGATATATGATAATAACAAGAGAGAGAAGATAGACTTATTTTTAAACAAAAAGTAAAGGAGGATGGAGATGGAGATTTAACAACAAATAACAACAACAAGGCAGAGAACTAGAATAGAATGGTGAAGGTGATGGTCGGATACCTCAAAAGTAGGAGGGATGGTCGCGTTTTATCCCCGAACTGGGGATCGTGTGAGTTCCTCCTCGTCCCCTTTCGGCCGACTGAAGAAGCGGGCTCCCGGACTGGTTAACCCTGCACGGAAAACAAACGAAGAGAAACAACAACGAGATAAGGACGACGGTGGTGTAGCATCAATTCTTTAGAAGCTGATATTGAAAATAGCATAAGTGAATACGCACCTGGTTGGTGGTATTTGAAACCCCTTTTAGGAAATAAGGGTAGATAGACAATATGATGAATGCACAAATGTAAAAAAAACACTCACAAACCAGGCCCTCTCGGGGAGAAAGGCATGGCACAGATGTTAAAATGATGTATGCAATGTGATTAACTGATCGATTAAAAAAAATAAAAGGGGGAGAAGAGCTTATCGGGGAAGACCGACGACGAGCTTAAAAGCATAAGTGATACGAGCACCGCACGACCGGGGACCTTCAAAATAGACTTTAGAAACTGGTTAAGCTTAACATAAGAACACACGCATACATACATACATATATATATATATATATATATATATATATATATATATATATATATATATATATATATATTTATATGAGTAGTAAATATATTTATATAAACATAAACGTATTAAACATCTTAAACATATTTACATAAACATATATAAACATATACATAAACTGGTCAAAATAAAAGAGGATTTTAGAGAGAATGAGAGAAAGAAAAGGAGGAAGAAAACTTCCCTTTTTATTTTTTTTTATTTTAAGGTTTTCTTTTAAGAAGAAAGAAGATGTAAGATTAGAGGAAAATAAGAATAAATAAAATAAAGAGTAGAATAAGATATATAATATCTATCTATATATATATGGGAAAGAGAGAGAGAGAGAGAGAGAGAGAGAGAGAGAGAGAGCAAGAACGGAGGGGGGCGAGAGAATAAAAAAAGAAATAAAAAAAGTGAGGAGAGGGGGAGATAAGAGAGAGAAATAATGAAAAGAGAGAAAGAGAGAGATAGAGAGATCGAAAGAGAGAAGAGGTATAAAAAAAATAAAAAGTGAAGAAAGTGGAGGGGGGGCGAAAGCAGAGAGAGGGGGAGAAAGAGAGAGAGAGAAATAGAGAGTGAGAGAGGAATAGGGAGAGGGAGTGAGAGACGGTGGGGAGGGGATAAAAAAAAAGAAAAAAGAAAATACTGAGAGAGAGGGAGATCGAGAGGGAGAGAGATAGAGAGGAAGAGAGTGAGAGAGGGATAGAGAGAGGGAGTGAGAAGCAGAGAGATGGAGAGAGAAAGAGAGATACGGCAGGGAGAGAGAGGGACGAGGGAGAGAGAGAGAGATTCAGAGGGAGAGAGAGAGAGAAGGGAGAGGGAGAGAAGGAAAGTGAGAGATCGCGGCGGGAGGAGAGAAAGAGAGAGATTGAGAGAGACGAAGGGGAGAGAGAGAAGTGGGGGAGAAAGAGAGCAGAGGGGAGAAGAGAGGACGACTGCGACGGGGGAGGAAGAGAGAGAAGGAGAAAGAGAGAGAGAGAGAGAGCGGGGGAAAGAGAGAGAGATGACCGCGGCAAGGGGAAGAGAAAGGGAGAGAGAGGAAGAGGGGGAGTCCACGTCGTGGAGGGCTCCGCGGCGGCAACGTGGGGAGGCGAGCGGCGCGAGCTCGACGGACAACGAACGGCAGCAAGGCGGACGGTGGCAGCCGGAGGTGGCTGGGGGCTTGACGACGGTGGCAACGCGTGTCCTTCGTCAGGCTTGCGGCAAGGTGGATGGCGGCGACGTCGGTGCGCATGCAACAGAGATTACGGCGACGGGGACGACGACGGCGGTCGAAGGCGTTGACGGCGAAGCGGAGGTGGTAGCTTGAGGGGCTCGCGGATGGCTCTCCGACGTGGCAAGCTCAGATGACGGCAACGGCATGGGGGTGCCGGCGGGTGGCCCTGCGGCGGGTGTTGGAGCTCGGCCGGTGGCCCTGGTGGCAACGGGGCGACGTGGAGCTACTGTTGGGGAGCTGCAGTGGAGCACCGGCAGGGGCGGGGTTTGCGGAGTGGTGAGAGTGGAGAGGAAGCTGGAGGTGGGACGTGGTGTTGGCAGCGTGGTGAATTAGCAGAGAATAGAAAGAGAGAGGGAGGGGAGACGGTGGAGGCGGCTGCGGGTGGTTGGGTGGCTGCGTGAGCTCACGGGTTAGGATGGAGAGGAGGGGGAGCCGGGGTCGTGAGTTAGAGAGAGGGGCCAACGGGGCCTGCCGCGGTGGTACGTGCATGAAGAAGTGGGAGCGTGAGAGGGAGTGAGGAATGCCAAATCGAGAGATCCGGGGGTCGCAGCTGTGGTTGGTCTGGGGAGATGAGAGTGGTCTTTTTTTTGCTAGAGGGAGACGGTGAGGAGCGGAGTGGAGGTCGAGGGTGGCCGCGTGAGTGGATGGGAGAAGCCAGTGAGAGTGGGGGTCTGCTGCGTGGAGAAGAGAGGGAGTGTGTGAGAGAGGGGGTCTCGCCAGGTGATGGGGGAGCGGAGTGGAGGTAGAGTGGAGTCGTGAAGAGAGAGAGGGAGAGATGAGAAGTCAATCTTTCTTGAGTGGGTGTTCGCATGGAGGAAAAAAGAAGGAGGGTGGAGGCTCGTGGCTGCCAAGTGGGGTGGTGTGGTGAGTTCTGCCGAGGGCCCGGGAGTAGTTGGACGTGGGAGATGGCTTGGTATGGAGAGAAATGGAGAGAGGGTGTGGGTTAGGGGGAAAAATGGGAGAATAGAGAGATCTCTCCATGAATGAGAGGGGGGCATAGATCCTAGAGACACGGGAAGGGAGTGAGGGAATAATTTAGGTAATAAAAGATGGGGCCATGCCCATTAAAATTGATTTGTTTATTTTATTTATTTATTTTTGGAACAAGCATGGGCCAAGCCCATTAGCACACATATTTTTTTATACACATTTTTTGAATAAGAATGGGCCAAGCCCACTAGCACACGCCAACTTCTCTGTAGAAAGAACAGGTTAAGCCCATTAGCACATGATTCCAAGTCCATCAACACAAGAAGTTTTCATGTAGACAAGGATGGGGTGAGCCCATTAGCACATGATTCCAAGTCCATCAACACAAGAAGTTTTCATGTAGACAAGGATGGGGCGAGCCCATTAGCATAGCCACAAACCCATTAACGAGGGTCTCATTTATTACAAGAAACAATAATTTACTTTTCGCGAGATTAACAGATAAAAATTGGAGATCATTCAGATAATTTAACTGTACGAGCCGCTTTGGGGCATCTTAGTGTAATACGGGATCTGCTCAGCATAATGTTAAAATGCCGTGTCTACAACCGCGGAAAAACCCATTCCACGCCCCATTCACACCCATGTGAAGGGGAAAATAAGGGAAAATCATTCCTCAACCTCTCTAGCACCGAGGGGACCTATTTAAACCCCCAAAATGTGATCAAAACGAGAGATCCGGCTCACACCCCAACATCATGTATTTATACCCCGGCGGAGAAATAAACCCACTCGGCTCACCTCGGGCTACCAAATCGTGGGGAAATGAATTACTCGGGCTAGGGAACCATCCCCCTACCTCCACCGAAGATTCCGTGCGTCGAGGAGGCCTAGCCGCCAAGAAAATGCCGTTTAAACCCTCGCCGGCTCGTGATCGCACAAATCGCCTCCACCATCGTGATCCTCGTCCCGTGCCCGTCGCTCCACGCCCCACGAGCATCGCCTGTAATATCTCAGACCTTTCGGATCCTTCTTCGTGGGTCCCGATCTGGTTTCTCGGAGTGTTCGACTCCGTCGTGTCTGAAATTTCGTTTCGGACATCTTCCGTGTACGGATCGGCGCGATCCGAGTTGTTTCGGAGGCCCGGGAGCGTTCCACGGCTTTTTATTGTCTGTTTTCCGATTCCCGGTGTGTGTTTCGGTAATTCCTTCAGAAACTCGTTGAAGGTGAACCGGGTCGTTCACCTAGACGAGAGTGGTACAGTTGCGATCGGTGCGTTCTGAGGATCGCGGAAATGTAATTTTCTATTTTTTGGTATTTTCTAGAAATTCCAGATTTTCTATTTAAACCCCCCCATTTTATTTTATTTTTCTTCTTCTTCTTCCTTTCTTCTTCTTCCTCCCCCACGACCGTGGCCGCCCTCTCTCTCTCTCTCTCTCTCTCCCGTTCGAGCGCGGCGACCTCCGTTCCGGCTGCAGACGGTGGCGGTGCGACGGCACGAGGACGTGGGTGATGACGAGGTGATCGTGCGGGCGTGCGGCAAGCGTGGGAAGCGTGGGAAGCAGTGGTCGAGGCCGAGGTCTGTGACGGAGATCCAGAGTTTCTAGGGGCTTGCGGGCTATTATCATCGGTTTATCTAGAATTTTTCTCGCATTACGACCTCGATGACTAGACTTACGCGGAAGGATGTACCTTTCATCTAGTCTGAGGAGTGTGAGCAGAGTTTCAGGGAATTAAAGAGATTACTCACCTCGACTCCGGTGTTGGTTTTACCTTCTAGATCCGGAGGTTTTGTGGTGTGTACAGATGCTTCCGGGGTCGGATTGGGTGCTGTGTTGATGCAGCATGGTAGAGTGGTGACTTATGCATCTCGGCAGCTGAAGCGCCACGAGGAGAACTACCCTAGCCATGACCTGGAGTTGGCGACTGTGATCTTCGCACTGAAGATTTGGAGGCATTATCTGTACGGCGAGAGGTTCGAGGTGTTCACTGACCATCAGAGTTTGCGATATGTGTTCACGCAGAGGGACCTTAACCTCAAGTAGAGGCGTTGGATGGAGTTTATGAAAGATTATGACTTCACCCTGTCTTATCAGCCGGGCAGGATGAATGTCGTCGCCGATGTCTTGAGTCGGAAGGTCACGATCAGTGCCTTAATGTTGAGGAAGTGGAGGCTCTGGGAACAAGTGCCCGAAGTTTCATTCAGGCTCAAGATTCCCCAGGAGCCAAGGTTGACAGTGCTTGCTAGTCTGACTGTCACGCCTGCTATCTGCCATCAGGTGACAGAGGCTCAGCATGCAGACCCTGAGTTGTCCTAGATTTTGGCTTTGGCTGATGTGGAACTCGGCGAGGACGGTGCCGTGAGGTTCCGTGGCAGGCTGTATGTCCCGACCGAGGAGCGGGTTCGCCGTGCGGTATTGCGCGAGGCTCATGGGAGCAGTTACACTGTACACCCGGGTGCGACGAAGATGTATCAGAACTTGCGGAGGCAGTTCTGGTGGCCTGGCATGAAGAGAGATGTCGCCGACTTTGTGGCCAGGTGCTTGACATATCAGCAGGTGAAGGCGGAGCATCAGCGATCGGGAGGTACTCTCCAGCCCTTGGATGTTCCTATGTGGAAGTGGGACCACGTGACCACGGATTTCGTGGTGGGATTGCCGAGGACTCCGAGCGGTCAAAACAGTATTTGGTTGTTGGTGGATAGGCTGACGAAGGTGACTCGGTTGCTACCGGTCAAAGTCAGCTGGAGCGTGTCCAGGTTGGCTCGTCTTTATGTGGAGCGGATCGTTCCGTTGCATGGGATTCCCATCTCCATCGTGTCGAATCGGGATCCGCATTTCACTTTTGGATTCTGGGGGAGTTTCCAGCGAGCGCTTGACACGGATTTGGCTTTTAGCTCGGCGTATCATCCTCAGTCATATGGTCAGTCAGAGATGACCATTCAGACTTTGGAGGACATGCTAAGGTCCTGCTACCTGGAGTGGCAGGGGAGTTGGATTCACCACCTACCGTTGGTAGAGTTTACCTATAACAATTGCTATCATTCGAGCGTCGGCATGGCTCCTTATGAGGCGTTGTATGGGCGTCCGTGTCAGACTTCACTGGATTGGTTTGAGGTTGGTGAGCATGTTTTGACGGGACCGGAGTTGGTGCAGCAGTGTGTGGAGGTTGTGCACCTGGTTCGTCAGAACATGTTGGCGGCCCAGAGTTGGCAGAAGAGTTATGCTGACCGTAGGCGACGGCCTCTCGCGTTCGCCGTGGGCGATCGCGTGTTCTTGATAGTTTCTCCGATAAAGGGGGTGATGTATTTTGGACGGCGTGGGAAGCTGAGTCCCTGCTATATTGGTCCTTTTCACATCGTGGAGCGCATCGGTGAGGTAGTTTATCGGTTGCAGTTACCCCCTGAGTTGGCGTCGGTGCATGACGTGTTCCACGTCTCGATGCTGTAGAAGTATATGCCTGATGACTCTCATGTGCTCGAGGATTCTGTTTGGCCCGAGGTGACTTCAGACCTTTCTCTTCCAGAGTTTTTGATCCGCGTGGAGGATAGGCGAGAGCAGCGCCTGCGGAACAAGGTCATCCCCTTGGTTAAGGTGGTGTGGCAGTGGCAGTCTGGTGGTGAGGCTTCTTGGGAGCATGAGGATGAGATGCGTCAGCAGTTCCCTTACCTATTTGAGTGAGTCTTCCTCTTCTTTCCCTTAGATTGTTCTCAATTTCGAGGATGAAATTCCTTAAGGGGGGAGGGCTGTAATATCCCGGACCTTTCGGATCCTTCTTCGTGGGTCCTGGATCTGGTTTCTCGGAGTGTTTGACTCCGTCGTGTCTGAAATTTCGTTTCGGACATCTTCTGTGTCCGGATTGGCGTGATCCGGAGTTGTTTCGGAGGCCCGGGAGCGTTCCGCGACTTTTCCACGTGTATTTTCTGATTCCCGATGTGTGTTTCGGTAATTCCTTTGGAATCTCGTTACGGGTGAATCGGGTCGTTCACCTAGGCGAGAGTGGTACCGTTGCGATCGGTGCGTTCCGAGGATCGCAGAAATGTAATTTTCTATTTTTTGATATTTTCCAAAAATTACAGATTTTCTATTTAACCCCCCCCCCCCATTTTCTTTTCTTTTTCTTCTTCTTCTTCTTCTTCCTTTCTTCTCCTTCCTCCCTCATGACCGTGGCCGCCCTCTCTCTCTCTCTCTCTCTCTCTCTCTCTCTCTCTCTCTCTCTCTCTCTCTCTCTCTCTCTCCCGTTCGAGCGCGGCGACCTCCGTTCCGGCTGCAGACGGCGGCGGTGTGACGGCGCGAGGACGTGGGGACGACGAGGCGATCGTGCGGGCATGCGGCAAGCGTGGGAAGCGTGGGAAGGTGAGGTTCTAACGGCATTCTTTGTGGATTTGGGCTTGGATCGGCGCGTCTCGTCGCGGACCGGAGGTAGGGTGACGTTCCTTAGCCTCTTGTCTTCCTTCCCCACGAGTTTTAGCTCGAGACGAGGTCGAGAGGGGTCAATCTCGTGCCGGGAAGGGCCGTTCATGCCGGGGGGAGAGTTCGTCCGATCCACCATTTTGAGCCCCGATTCCTTGGTTCACGGGCGTAGGAGCATGCTAGGGGGCTCGGGGGTTCTTCTCTCACCGTTTCCCCCTTCGTGGGGCTTGTTTGGGGTTGGAATGGGCGATTCCGATGAGGTTCGCCATTTTCGCACCGGTGGCCGATGTGCGGTCCAACCAGGGCCCGCACAACCCTTGTGCGGCCCCGTTCTGGCCGTCCATCAGCTCGACGCGCTGTGGCCGGGGCTCGGTGCGCAGTGGGCTTGTGCGATCTGTCGTGGGACCGCATATATTAAGGTGCGGCCCCACAACGACCGCACAACCCTAGGGTTTTCGACCGTTGAGTTTACCGTTGTACAGTGCACCGGGGTGTGCGGCCAGGAGCTAGCCGCATAACCCCTCGTGCAGCCAGGGGCTGGCCGTACGTCGTCTGGTGCCGTTGCCTGGGTGTGCGGCCAGATCTAGACTGCACAGCCCTTGAACGGTTAAACCATAGCCGTTCTTCCCTAGTGCGGCTACGGCATAACCGTTCAGATTTATTACTGTTGGGAGATGAACGGTCAGGAGCTGACCGTTCTTCACCCACGTGCAGCCAGGAGCTGGTCGCACATCTGTTGAACGGGCCCTTGTTGGCCGTTCCTCGGTCTGTTTGGGCCTGGGTAGAACGGTCCTGTTCTGGCCATTTAACCCTTGGTGTGGTCCTTCTGCGACTGCACATCCCTGAGCGGCCCAGTGTGGACCGTTCAAGGGGACAGATCATGTCGGTGAGTCTCCCCTCATACCGAGTGGTACCGGAGATGTCGATGTCGGCTTCTGTCACCCTGCGACGGTATTGGTACGAGGGGTGTTCCTTATACCGTCCAGTTGTGACGCTGCTTTCTGTTGACTTGAGAGTCTACTCCGTAGTGACCCTCCACTAGTCGTAGCCTGCTTACACGCATGTGGTCCCACCAGGGAGTGGTGGAGAGGCTACCCTTAGAGACGGTTTGTGGACCGGTTTCCGTCGAGCCCCACGTCTTGCGGCCAGAGTCTGACTAAGGGGAAAACCGGTCAGAGGGCCAGACCAGGGACGCGCGGTCTGTGTGTGGACATGTGGTTGGGGACGGTTGGACCCTCGCTGACGAGCGTGACCCCAGCTAGTCACTCATTTCTTGTTCTTGTGTGGTGTTTGTGCCTTTGGTAGGAGCTACCATGTCAGGCAGTTCACCTGCGGTGTGGTATAAGACGTCAGGGGACGCTACCGGCTGTGCTTCTAGTGGGTGGTACTCATGTCGAGTCGGGAGTGTCAGACGGTCAGTCTTTGCGACTTCGACCTTCGGGTTTTATCGCGTTGACCGTGGTGTTCCGGTCGTTTCACCGTGGCACGTGTGTCAGCTTTCGTGTCGTGAGAGCGGTGTTTTGTAGATTGCAGGTCTTCTCTTTTTGAGGTACTCGCTTACTGCTAGCGTAGCGGTTTCTTCGTTTGCGAGGTTGGGTTCGAGTGATCCCTACTGAGTCTTGTTCCGAGACTCATTCCATGCGTGTTTTCACCGTGTTTCAGGTGAGTCGCGGCCTCAGGGGAGTGCGTCTGAGGCTCAGCGTGGTTCGGGTACCCAGCGTTAGTACCAGAGGTCAGAGCCGGGGTATGTCCCGTGTAGCTGTACTTTTCTTTCTTGTGGACCATGTATCATGTAAACTTTTTTATTTCTCTAATTATTTGCGATACTTGTGTAGTCTCCACACCTTCCTTTAACCCTTCCGAGTCTTCAGACTCGTGGGTGGCGGTGCGAGTCTCAGGTTATCGGGCCTTCCCAGTAATCGGATTCTCGGGTCGTTACATCGCCGCCCCGTCCTCGTCTGCCTCCGTCGACCGCCCGGAGAAGAGAGGGAGAGAGGAGAGAACGTGAGAGAAGAGAGAGGGTGAGGGAGAGAAATGAGAGATGAGGAGAGAGATAAAATGGATTTTGATATATAAAAAATCTAATTTTTTTTGAAAATACCAAAAATAGGAAAAAATACTCCCCACGATCCTTGAAAAACACACAACGCAGTGGTAACGTCCCGGAGTCGGAGAACGCAACGGTTCGCCTGACACGGAGTTCCGAAGGTCCGACAGACCAAAACACGCGTAAACCGCTAAACTCAATCGAGGACCCGCAAAAGTGATCTGAAACCCACCGATCATGATCCGAAGAATATCCGAAAAACCCGTGGCTGTTATGTGCCTTGCACATGTTTATGTTTTGATGATAACTATACCTTATTTATGTTTGCATATGATTTTGATGATAATGTGCATTCATGATTATTGCCATGTTTCATATGTCTCAGAATCTAGAAGAACTCATTACTACACGCTATACGAGATTGTAAAGAACTTCTCATGCTTTGATTGAACCTTGAGAAAGATGATAAAATTATTCAAGTAGTTTACATCTTTTTTCTCATGGATCTTGAGGCTAATACATGTTTGGATGCAATTGCTATATGAATATTTGAATGAACAAGCTCCTTGTGCTTTCCGTGTTGCATATATTCATTTGGTATCTCCAAGCATATTCTTAATGGGGTCATTGTGGCCTAGAATGCAAATGGAACCGCTTTTAGTAATCTTGATAGAAATCGGTTTGATGATGCTCATTTGTTGAAATGGATGCATGGGTTTTTGGTATCATGTACTCGTGAATGTCCATGGAGTGCTTGTAATGAAATCTTGATAAATGTGTGAATGTGCAAGTCCTCTTGTGTATGAATTTGGATTCCATGATTGAGATCATAGCTTTGGGTTGATTTGAGCTCTAGCTTGAATTTCATGTGAAGCTTGGTAGAATTGGTTAAATGGTGCTCAACCTTGTTCATATGCATAGCTATATGATCTTGATCCTTAGTTGTGCATGATAAGGTTTTCATGTGTGTGGTTCATGGTTATGCTACTTGGGGTTATTGAGCTAGCAATTGATTAAGTGTGATTGGTCTTTCAAGGTTCATACATGTTTAAGTATGTCTATACCACTCATATGAATTTGGTTTATCATGCTCATTCTAAGTGCAAAAAGTTCATGGCTATATGATCTTCATATTAGGTTGTGGTTGCTATGTTTCCCAAAGTGTTTTTATGCACAATGAACATGGATTTTAATGTATGTGCTTTCTGCACTTTCTTCATGGAGCTTTTTAGCTTGAAAGTTGATTAAATCAAATGAATCATTGTAAAATTACTTTTGGTGTTGGAAATTGGTTTGACAAGGCTTAATAGACTATGAAGACACCAAAGTATTGATTGAATGTTAGATGACATCAAAGTGGATGAACTTACATGGTTTTAACTTCATTTACTCTGTCATGCAGGTTTAGAAAGCAATGCCAATCCCATATGCAAATGTATCATAAATCATGGTGAGAACTTGGCACTTTGCATATGTGTGTTTTTGAGAAAAAATGGTAAGTTTTCTTTTGAAGTTTTTAATCTTGAGAGAATATGGTTGGTATGTGTTTCTGCATTGTTTAATACCAAAGAACACTTGGTTGATTGTTTTCATCAACTAACCATTTCAATCTTTCACCGGAGTTTTAGTTATTGGTCTGAACTTTGCAAATTGGTCACCCTGCAGAGTTAAGTCGACCGACCAGAAAGGTTAGGTCGACCGAAATTGGCAGTGCTGCCTAAAAATTTTCCTGTTAAATTTAGGTCAACCGACCTAATGTTTAGGTCGACCGAAACCGGCGAATCCCAAAGATATGAATCCGAAAACCCACTAAACCCAATCCATTTGCGCTCTAAACCTACCCATTTGCCTCTAGGATTATTATACATATGTTAGAGGGGTTTTCTAAAGGTTTTATGTTGGGTATATGGGTCTTTTCATCTCTCTTGTTCCTATATATACTAGACCAACGAATTTGGGAGATTCATCTCCAAGGGCTAATAGCTTTCTATCTTGTAGGTGAAGAAAAGGAGAAAGGAAGGAGGAGCTTTTGTGGAGTGGATCTCATCTACTTTCATGTGTTTTTGAAGATCGTGCATGAAGAGACAGTGAAGCGGATTGAAGGGAGGAACGTGTTGACGTTCAAATCGACGGCATCCGGCTTCCCTCTGACCCGAGCATCAAAGAACATCGTCATCCAGCTATGGAAAACAATGGAGGATAATTTTTATATCTTCTATATGTTCTTTGTGATGTCTTTCATGATTTGTATTTTGGGTTAAGCATGATTTAGATATTTGTGTTTATTTTTCAAATCTAGAATTACTCTGTGTGTGTGTGTGACCGTCTGCGTACGGTCGTGTGGTTTATTGTGCCACGGTTGTTGCAACGTGTGTGTGTGTGTGTGTGTGTGTGTGTGTGTGTGTGTGTGTGTGTGTGTGTGTGTGTGATCCGGTCGTCGAATCATGTGGGAGACTCCGTCTCCGTGTGTGTGTGTGTGTTGGGGCGTGTCCTCATGTGTGTTGGAGCTTCATCTCCGTTTTGGAGATTTATCCCCGAGTGAAGCCTTACCGGTTTGGTAAAGGGTGGACGTAGGGAGTCCGTCATGGTCCCGAATCACATTAAAAATCCCCTTGTCTTGTGGTTTGCTTTGTGGGATTGTGTGGTTTGGATAATACATCCGTTTGTGTGATCGTGTGAGATCGGAGAAATTGAGAGAATTTAGTTATCTTATTTAGTTAATTTCTTTAATATCATTAATCTTGTTAATTCCGTTGCGGATAGTTTTAATTTGCCATCTAGTGTGGGGGACAATTCAACCCCCCTTCTTGTCCGCTCGCCTACCCCAGGGAACAACAATTGATATCAGAGCGAGGCTCTGCTATTTCAAGATCTAACGATCTTCAAAGAGATCCCTTGGTGAGCTTTTTATTAGCATCATGTCTAATACTTGTTTATCTTCTCCTCCTCCTTATTTTAATGGTTCAAATTTCAATGAATGGCTTGGGCACATGAGTCGTTATGTTAAAACCATTGATCTCAAACTCTTGGATTTAGTTAAACATGATTCATATGGGTTGCCTTGTGATGAGTCTAAGTGGACTATCGAGCATGTGAAGAGATACAAAGATAATTCTAAGTTTTTACATATCTTTAGAAGTTCAATTGATCTTCACAAATTTCCACTTGTTTCCTCATACAGGACAGCTAGGGAGATATTGAAATGCTTGATCGAGAACTATAAAGGAAAGAAGGAAAAAGAGTGCTTGATGACTGACAAGCACGATGTACAAGCAAGGAAAGCTCCGAGCTAGACTCGGAAGGTGAGGAAATCTCTTTTGAAGAGCTTATGGACTTGTATGATGAATTGGTTGATAAATATAAAGGGGTTAAATCTAAAAAAAGAAAACTTAAAAAGAAGATTGAAAACCCCTTGCATGAAAACATTCCTTATGCTAAATGTTCTAAACTTGAAAGTTTGAATGAATCTTTCATATCTGATGTCGATATGCTTAAAGAAACCCTTTCATGTTTGAAAATGAAAAAGAAGAATTTAAAAAGGAAAATAGTGCTCTATTGATTCAGACTTCTTTGCTTGAAGGTAGATTAAAAAATCTTAAAAATTCTTCATGTGATAAATGCTCAGAACTCAAAACTGAAAATGAATCTCTTTTGATTGATATCAAAAAGTATGAAGAAATCATTTCTTGTATGAGAGAAGAAAATGAAAACCTGAAATAGTTGAATACAACAATGTCTGAGAAACTGCTTGTTTTTGAAAAGGGAAAAAGTTTCGTTGTTGATGAATGTGAAAAATTGTATGTGCTAGAACAAGAGCTTTAAAGCTATAAAACTATAAATAGAGTATTGAATGAATGTGTTGTTTGTAGTGAATATGAGATAGCTAGCTATGAATTGCACATTGCATCCCTTGAATAAGAAATTGTTGATTTGAATGCTTCATTGTTCAAATTTGTCAAGGGGAAAGACAACCTATATAAATTTTTTGGAACAAAGGTTAATTTTCAAAAAGAAGGGCTAGGCTATAATCCGGTGAACAAAAAAAAATTGAAAATAAATTACATAATCTTTTTTTTGGAACCCTAGTTTTGATAATGATATTTTATGAGTCATGTTAAGAATAAAATGAATAAACATCTGTACACAGGTTATTGCATGATCATCCAAAAGTGTTCATCAACGTCGATGCAATTTACGTTTATGCATTCATATAAGTCTGTGCATATACTGTGAGTCTTTGATGGGGACATCAACGTCAGCCCGCTCACTTTGTGTTTGCATCTACGTCCTTTTGTATTTGTATGTACGCCCTTGTGGTATATGGGTACACAATAGTAGGTCTTAGTGGGTTTATTTACAAAAGGCCATTGGGTTTCTTTGCAAATGTGCATGTAAGCCCTGCAGGGGCCCCCTCCCTCCTCCTTATTGGTCCACCTGGACTCCTGGGTCCAAGGTGGCTGGTCCATGGTCCAACCTTGGACTTGGACCTAGAATTAATTAAAGAAGACAATTCTAAATTGTCCTCTTAAAGGGGGGGCGAACCATGTTGTTTAATGGGATTTAATGTGGTTTTCAAACCACATCCCCACCCTTCATTGATCAACCCTTGATCCAAGGGCTTAGAATAGGTTAGATCCCTTGCATATATATACTTGTATTTTCATATTGATGGAATTAATGAAGAGAAAATAGGCATTTGCCCCCAAGTGAGATTTGCACCCCTCCCCTCTCTCTCCCTGGTTCCTCCACCTCCAGCCCCCTTTCTAGAGTGTAATCCCCTCCCCCTTGATCCCCTCCAGCATCTGAAGCAACTCCGGTGATCGCCGCCGCCATCGTCTCGCCGCCGACGCGTCGTCGCCAGCGGTTTCGGTGTTCTGTCCACTCAGGACATACCCTTCTTCTCCGAATTCCTGCTATCACTCCCTTCATCTTCTGAAGCTCAAAATTTCAGGGTTGGTTCCCCTCTAGAACCCTTATCCCCAAAAAAAAATCACATCAAAATTCATCCTTTAGCTATTTTTTGATTTTCGTCCAAGTCCAAGTTCCAGATCTGTCCTGGTTCTGTTTACTGTTCATCAGCTCTGAGTTTACCCCATTCGAACCACGTTTTGATTTCTGTTGGGTCGCCCAAATTTACTGGGATCTCTTTCCACATCCCTCTACCACCAGGAATTTTATTAATTTTTGGTTCACCCTCCAAGTATTTTTCAAATTTCGTCCAAGTTCCCAAGAACAGTCTGCCCACAGTTTCCCAGATCCGACCCAGGTCTAGTAAAGAAATCCCAGAAAATCCATTTCGTCTCCAATCAGAAAACCAAAAATAGTCCCGGATTCCTCTCTCAGAGACCTTCAACTTTACTGAAGAAATCATTTCCAGATTCGGAGGTCTTCTCCCCGGTCAACGTTGATCTTCAGAGAAGTCAGAACCTGCCCCTGCAGTTCTGGCCAGATTCCAGCAAGCTTGTAAAATACATGATCAGAAATACAGATCTGATTATTTTTTTTGAAGACCCCTACGTCGAAGTATTCTGAGTCAGCTTTCCAACGGCTCTAACCTCGTCGCATTCCGACGACGGGGCTGATCGCAACAGCAGTTTTCTCCGAGTCACGCGCCTGCAAACAGAATTTTCAGATTCGTGGCCGAGTTCCCGCGAGTGTCGTCCGAGGGCCGCCCAGCGTCCGGCAGTCATTCCAGCAGCTCGCCATCCCAGGGGAACGCTTTCCAGGTGTCTCCACAGCAGAGGAGTCATCAGGCCCCACACGACCCCTCCGGTCAATACGTGGGCCCCCACTAGCACGAGTACGCGTGAAGCCGAAGCATTGCCCGAACCGCCCGTCAACCCGAACTTGGTCCTCCCGGGCCCACTTGTGTCACCCTTTACCTCCCTGCGTGGAGTGGGCTTATTTGTACTGCTGTAAACATAATGTACTAAGTTCCTGGGAGTACGAGCTTTGGCCGGGTGCCGTCTTCGCCACGCCGAGAGCGTGGAGGTATCGCCTTCACCCTTACACTTGGCATTAGCTTAATTCTTTATATGCTTTATATGCCGCTGCTAGAGAGTATGTGTAGGGATATCTAGCTCGCCTTCCATTTATAATATCACTGCTGCGAGAGAGAGCGAAGCCGTCCCGTGACCCGATCCGGGCGCAAAAGAGAGCCGACCACCCTAGCTCATTACCGGTTTCTCAACCGCGCACATCCGACGCTTCCCTCGTTAAGGGACGATCGCGAGCTTGTCGTGTCCGTGGTCCCGTCCCGCATCAATTTGGTATCAGAGCAGGTTGAGTCTAGGGTGTTTGCATTCAAAAAAAAAAAAAAGAGTGTCATGTAGTCATTAGTCGGTCTAAGTCGTGTTTAGGATCATCACATTTCTAAAACAACAAAAAGAGTCATTTTTGGGTCGCATACATCCCTTTACTCGGTATATAAAAAGGTGTTGTCCGACCGTTAGGTTACGCCTATCGGGAAGGCCGCACACTTGTGCGAGTGACCTTCGGGTCGATTGTCTCCGCCCCGTACCGAGTCTTGGTTTACGTCTAGGGTCCTTAGTGTGCATTAGTTAGTGCATTCCAACTTTGCATTACTTAGTGTCGCGTCTAGTGTTTTGGTCCGAGTGTCGGCATGGCCATCCACTAGTTTCCCCGTGCCCCATGGAGTCCCAAACTCCCGGATGGTGGCGATACTATCTCAAATGGAAGGACCACCCGAACCACCCCACGAGACCCGAAACCCAGGATTTCTACGGGTCCGATGACCCGAGTGTCTATCTAGAATGGGAAACCATTATGGATGATTACTTCGAGGTGTACATCATGTACGGGCCCATGCAAGTCGATGTTGCCAAAAGGTGACTTTTTGGTGAAGCCGCTGCAACTTGGAGGGACATCAAATATTGGAGGGAGGATAGGAATCTAAGGCCCATCGGGTCATGGTGGGAAATGAAGAGAGTGCTTAGGAGGGCCTACGTTCCCCGCCCACCTACCTCCAACCACGGAGGTCATTCCACTCACCAACCCCACCAACTCACCCACAATCAAGTGGGCCACACCTCTACCCAATCCCACCCCTTCACCGCCGTCCAAGCCCACCAAAGTGACCCCAATCTAGTGGCCTGCCCATGCACCACCAACCAACCTCCCCTTGGCACTCCCATCCCAACCCACTCAAGCACCTCCAACCGAGTGGAAGTCCCGCTTATAACCGAGCCGAGGCCCACACCCGAGCCGAGAGTTAAGGAGCTAGTCCACCCCAAGGTCCCTCCTCCAACCCGCTCCTTAGAGGAAATAAAGAAAATGATTTCGGATTGGTGGGAAAGGACACAAGCTACTCCACCACCCATGGATGCTCCATTGTTATCTACCTCCGGTCTTCATTCGAAACCATCAAAGTGGGAACTACCAAAGCCCGAGCCACCCGTGTTTCTTACGGGAACACTTTACATAGCCGAGCCACTTCTTAGATGGCTCAAGGATGGCTTGGTCCCACATCCCTTCCCGTCCATGGACCCCACCTTACCTTTAGTGCCGGTCAACTCATTCCATACCACATTTCGATCTCGTCACCATGTTGATACGTTGGATGATCTTGTCATGGGATTAGATTCACAATGGGAGTTGACGCATCTTTTGGCCCGAGGCTTTGACCAACCCACTAGTCTTAGCTTCACCCATCCGGCCATAGGGTCCATTACCTCCGAGTGCACCGTGGGTTGTGTCACCACGGAGGTTCTTCTACTTCTCCCGCTACCGGATGAGCCCGACTTCATGACTTTGCTTCCGAGGGAGGAGTCATATTTCCTATACACGGTCCCATCTACCATGACGGAGGAAGGTGACCACCCGCACCTTCAAGAATTTCACGATTGGGACCATGTCATGTTGGAACCCACTTCATGGGGTCACACCTTCTTCGACCCTTTTGACCCCTTCACTAGTGACCCTCCCGAGTTTTCATACTCGTTACCCTTCTTCTGCGGAGTTCACTATCCCACCTTTTCCATTCGGGCCAAGCAAACTCCACATAGCCATAGGTCCGAACCATCCCTCGGGAGTAAGGAAGACTTTGGTTTCCCCGATCCCTCTAAACCACCAGCACCTCCCGGACTTCCCGCATCCAAGCCCAATGTCCATGATTGGTGCATCGTAGTATGTCTAGGAGTTCCCCATGACGTCAACCTCCAGTTACGTCAAATGCATGTATGGCACATATTCGGGTGTCCTGGTCCGCCATCACTCATGTACGGGTCGGACTAACATTAGGTGTGTCTAGGGTCATAGATGAGTCGGTGTATTTTCTTTGTGTGGTTTGTTTTGTGTGGTTTGTTTGCATGGTTTGTGTGTCAGTGCATGGTGAGTCTGCATGTGTCTTGTGCAAGCTCGTGTCGTTCTCTTATGAGTGTGAAGCGAGTCGACTCACTCGATGAGTATGGGATCGGTTCTACATCTATACCCGGATCAGTCACCTATAGGGACTCAGCGGTGATTCCTAGTGAGTCTTCGAGCTGTTTCCTTCCTTTTGAGAGTGCCCCTTCGGAGTGACCACCTTTAGCTATAGCAGTGCGCATATCGAGTATATATGGAATGAGCAGGTGCCGATCACTTGGAGTGGAGCATACCCGCGCTACTTAGCACGGTGACAGATCCGCCGGAGTACCGGAGCAGCCATACCCCTACTCGACGGGGTCGAGTTCCTCCCACCCGGGGAGAATTGATGGGGACATCAACGTCAGCCCGCTCACTTTGTGTTTGCATCTACGTCCTTTTGTATTTGTATGTACGCCCTTGTGGTATATGGGTACACAATAGTAGGTCTTAGTGGGTTTATTTGCAAAAGGCCATTGGGTTTCTTTGCAAATGTGCATGTAGGCCCTGCAGGGGCCCCCTCCCTCCTCCTTATTGGTCCACCTGGACTCCTGGGTCCAAGGTGGCTGGTCCATGGTCCAACCTTGGACTTGGACCTAGAATTAATTAAAGAAGACAATTCTAAATTGTCCTCTTAAAGGGGGGGGGGGGGAAACCATGTTGTTTAATGGGATTTAATGTGGTTGTCAAACCACATCCCCACCCTTCATTGATCAACCCTTGATCCAAGGGCTTAGAATAGGTTAGATCCCTTGCATATATATACTTGTATTTTCATATTGATGGAATTAATGAAGAGAAAATAGGCATTTGCCCCCAAGTGAGATTTGCACCCCTCCCCTCTCTCTCCCTAGTTCCTCCACCTCCAGCCCCCTTTCTAGAGTGTAATCCCCTTCCCCTTGATCCCCTCCAGCATCTGAAGCAACTCCGGTGATCGCCGCCGCCATCGTCTCGCCGCCGACGCGTCGTCGCCAACGGTTTCGGTGTTCTGTCCACTCAGGACAGACCCTTCTTCTCCGAATTCCTGCTATCACTCCCTTCATCTTCTGAAGCTCAAAATTTCAGGGTTGGTTCCCCTCTAGAACCCTTATCCCCACAAAAAAAATCACATCAAAATTCATCCTGTAGCTATTTTTTGATTTTCGTCCAAGTCCAAGTTCCAGATCTGTCCTGGTTCTGTTTACTGTTCATCAGCTCTGAGTTTACCCCATTCGAACCACCTTTTGATTTCTGTTGGGTCGCCCAAATTTACTGGGATCTCTGTCCACATCCCTCTACCACCAGGAATTTTATTAATTTTTGGTTCACCCTCCAAGTATTTTTCAAATTTCTTCCAAGTTCCCAAGAACAGTCTGCCCACAGTTTCCCAGATCCGACCCAGGTCTAGTAAAGAAATACCAGAAAATCCATTTCGTCTCCAATCAGAAAACCAAAAATAGTCCCGGATTCCTCTCTCAGAGACCTTAAACTTTACTGAAGAAATCATTTCCAGATTCGGAGGTCTTCTCCCCGGTCAACGTCGATCTTCAGAGAAGTCAGAACCTGCCCCTACAGTTCTGGCCAAATTCCAGCAAGCTTGTAAAATACATGATCAGAAATACAGATCTGATTATTTTTTTTGAAGACCCCTACTTTGAATTATTCTGAGTCAGATTTCCAACGGCGCTAACCTCGTCGCATTCCGACAACGGGGCTGATCGCAGCAGCAGTTTTCTCCGAGTCGCGCGCCTGCAAACAGAATTTTCAGATTCGTGGCCGAGTTCCCGCGAGCGTCGTCCGAGGGCCGCCCGGCGTCCGGCGGTCGTTCCAGCAGCTCGCCATCCCAGGGGAACGCTTTCCAGGTGTCTCCATAGCAGAGGAGTCATCAGGCCCCACACGACCCCTCCGGTCAATACATGGGCCCCCACTAGCACGAGTACGCGTGAAGCCGAAGCATTGCCCGAACCGCCCGTCAACCCGAACTTGGTCCTCCCGGGCCCACTTGTGTCGCCCTTTACCTCCCTGCGTGGAGTGGGCTTATTTGTACTGCTGTAAACATAATGTACTAAGTTCCCGGGAGTACGAGCTTTGGCCGGGTGCCGTCTTCGCCATGCCGAGAGCGTGGAGGTATCGCCTTCACCCTTACACTTGGCATTAGCTTAATTCTTTATATGCTTTATATGCCGCTGCTAGAGAGCATGTGTAGGGATACCTAGCTCGCCTTCCATTTATAATATCACTGCTGCGAGAGAGAGCGAAGCCGTCCCGTGACCCGATCCGGGCGCAAAAGAGAGCCGACCACCCTAGCTCATTGCCGGTTTCTCAACCGCGCACATCTGACGCTTCCCTCGTTAAGGGACGATCGCGAGCTTGTCGTGTCCGTGGTCCCGTCCCGCATCAGTCTTCATGCAAGGACGGCATCTACGTCAATGCATATTTTACGTGTCTAAGGACATCAAATAAGTCAGTGCATTTTACCTTCGTATGCATATCAGGTCCGTGCATATTCTCATCAACATGCAGGTCGGTGCAACCTTTATGGAATGCATATGCAGTCGGTACATATTTTACCTTAAGTGTATTGAGGTCAGTGCACGCCTCTGAAGTAACGAACACTAGGTCGGTGCATTTCTGCTTGTAGAATGCACATGTAGTCGGTGCACGGTTTAGCCTTATGCTTATGGAAGAATAAGGTTGGTGCTCGTCCTTGTGTTCTCCTAATATAGGTCGGTGCAATCTTCATTTTTCTGCTCCTATAGTCAGTGCACATCCTGCGTGAATGCACACCATGTCAGTGCATGTTCTGATGTTTGTACATAAGGTCGGTGCAATTTTTGCCTCGAGCATGTAGAAGTCAGTGCATACTCTGCATAAGGTAGAACAAGTCGGTGCATACTCTGTCTTGTGCAATATAGGTCCGTGCATGTTTCATCTGAAGTGTATAACGATCGGTGCAACTTTTGCACCAGGCTTGTATAGGTCGGTGCAATATTTGTTGTTGCATGCATGCAAGGGTTGGTGCACGTTTGTGTCTCATGCATACAGAAGTCGGTGCATTCCTGATGACTGCATCTATAGTCGATGCACGTTTTATCATTCGCATACAAAAGCCAGTTCACTTTTTGCATCCTTCATATTAGGGTCGGTGCAAGTTCTATCTTCGCATGAAAGGGTCGGTGCACATATTTGTCTTATGTATATAAAGGTATGTGCATGTTTGCTTAATGCATGAAAATGGTCTATACATTCACGTATATGTTGTACCTAGTCGGTGCATGTCTGTCTCATTCACATAACAAGTCTGTGCATATGAATGTGTCTATGAACTCCAGCTCACAAAATGTTTGACTAAATGCCTATGTTTTAATTCGCAGGATAAATGAAATTCCCATGTCTCTGAGATAAATAGAACGTCAAGTGAGGCACGTATTCGAAGATTCTGTGACTGAAGCACGTGATTCAAGGAGACTTGTCTCCAAGAACTCTCAGCCGCGTGTCCTTCTCTTATCCTCCAGTCTGACACGTGGGCTCCGATAAGCACACTCTTGTTGGAATTTCTACACGGGAAATGTGATTTCCACGTGCCCCTCTTTCGCGAGCTATATATATAGAAGACCCGATCGCACCTTCTACTAAGGATGGAATTCTGAAGAAAAAGTCTGAGAGAGCAAAAGAAAAGAAGAGATCTGAGAGAATGAGGAGTGTGAGTCTGAGAGTGATAGGTGATAGCAAGATAGTGAAGAAGAGGGATCTCGAGAGAAGATATCATGAAGTAATTGAAGCGAGTCCTGAAGATCTGTTCCCCACTATGTCCTTTGGATCAGATCCAAGGCACAACGCTGCTGCGTGAGCATTTGATTTATCTTTACTGTCAGCCTTCTGATGTTGAACATTTTGATTTTTTATTTTCGCTTTTCATACTTCTTCTAAGCTATGTATCAGCGGTGACATAAGTTGTAAGGCCCAGCGGTTTGAAGCTGTGAATCAACGGTGGCTTAAGCTGTAATGCCCAGCGGTTAAAGCTGTGAATCAGCGGATTGTTGGCAAGCTGTGAGGCCCGACTGTTCAAGCTGTTTTGCAGCGGAATCCACCCTCTAGTTGGAGTGTGGGGTGGACGTAGGTCCTGAGGACTGAACCACTTAAAAAGTTCTTGCGTACTGTGGTTTGATTTCCAATGTGTCAACCATTAGATGTATGCTAGGGGCGTTCCTATGTTCCTGATTGCTTTTAATTCTGCATTAGTCTAAAGTCTTCAGGCTAAGTTTTAATTTGATCAAGTTTTTAGAGGGAGATTCATTCACCCCCCTCTAAATCTTGGTTTGCACCACTACATCATGCTAACAATTGGTATCAGAGCGGGAATCTGCAACAGAAGGTCCAACGACCTGCAGATTAGGTCTTGTCTCATTTTTGGTGCAAGCCACTTTCATCTCGTTCATTACTGTCTTTTATCTGACTTGTGTTTGTCTACAATCGCTGAAATTCTTCAGTTTACTGGTTTTGAGTTTTTTGACTGGTTTGAGAAATTTAGATACTATGTTATTTCTATTGATCCTAATTTGTGGATACTTATTGCACTCAGTCAATATGACATTCCAGAGGATAAATCTCAATGGAATGCTTCAGATAGACTGAAGTTCTCTGAGAATCAAAAGGCCGTGGAACTAATGAGAAGTGCGATAAATACTGACCAATTTTCGTTCATCTCTGAGTGCAGGAGTGCTACTGAAATCATCAACGTGATGGCAGCAAGCAAATGTGAAGATGAAGTGAAGTGCCTCATGGCCAGAAATCACAGCAGTGATCAGATGGAAGATTCATCTTCACAGGTAAATTCTGAAACCGATAATTCCAGTTTTGAAGATCTTGTTACATTGCATGAACATTTGATTGAAAAATACAAGAAAGTAAAGTCTAAAAAGAAAAGGCTAGGAAGAGAAATGATCTCTGAAGTTACACGTTTAAAAGTAGAGAATGAAAATATAAAATCTGACATGAAAAAGAGAGAAGCTGAAAACTCATGCAATGAATGTGCTTCCTTAAAAGAATTAATTGATGATCTTGATTCTGATGATAACATGCAAAAGAGTTTAATCAGATCCTTAAAAGAAGAAAATGAGTTATTGCTTGAAAAGAAAAATGAAGCTGATGAATATGAAGATAAATTGTTGGAAGAAAATTATCATCTGAAAGAACAGAACAAGAAGCTAATGCTCTTGAACGTTGTTATGTCAGAAAATTGGTTAGCTATAGAAAAAGGAAAATCTGCATTGAAAGAAAATGAAGTTAACTGTGAAACAAATCTAAAACAGGATATAGACAAACTCCAAAGTTTGAATGATGCTCTGCATCATCAAGTAATTTCCTGTGAAAGTGACATTGCGAGTTATGAGATCAACAATGCTTCTTTGCTAACTGAGATTGAAGATCTGAAAAACTCTTTGGCAAAATTCGTTAAAGGGAAAGATAACTTGAATAAACTCCTTGGCTCAAATGTAAATTTCCAGAAAGAGGGTTTGGGCTATTGTCGAGTTAATAAGAAAGTTAACGGCAAGAAGAATTCAACTGTGTTTGTAAAAATGTCATAACAAGAAAAACCCTCCGGTTCATCTGTTTTTCATTTTACTGCTCAGAAATCAAAAAATTCAATTAAAAATCTGAAAAAGGTTAAAAAATAGAAAAAGAAGAACAATGTTCCTTCTGTGAATGCTCTTGATAAAAAGAAGAACAATGTTCCTCCTGTGAATGCCTTTAACACTTCTAGTCACATAATGAACAAACCTGTCACCAAATTGCATGGATGTCACTACTGTGGTAGGAAAGGACATGTTATGGATGATTGCATTGTTTTGAGAAATGATGAGTTAGATGCATGCAAACATGTAAATGTAGTTAAAAACAAACTTGTGAAAAGACATGTTAGAAATGTTTTTGATGCATGCTTTTACTGTGGAAAAATAGGTCATTATATGCATAACTGTAATTTAATGAAACAAGAAAATCAAACTTTTAGAAAAATTCATGCTCAAAACAGTTATGTTAATAAGCATGTTAGAAAATCTGAAACTCAGAAGGTTATATGTTTTAATTGTGGAAAGTTTGGGCATGTTAATTCTGATTGTTGGTTTGTGAAAGACAATGCGATTTATCTTGCTCACAAGAAACATTCTACGTTTAGGAGAGTTCATGATTCTGTCTTCATGCATAAAATTCCCATATGCAATAACTGTGGAAAACTAGGCCACATTACTTCTAAATGCTTTTGGATGAGTGGTTGGAATAATTGAAGAGCACCAATGTGGGGTGCTACTAATCCTGCTGGACCCAAGAACACTTGGGCTCCATGATATTTCAAATAACCTTTGGATGCAGGTGTGCTCCTGTGGATAAAATAAAATGGGGATCAATAAAATCAGGACACAAAGGTTAGTTAAACCCCACTTCTCAATTCTCTTAGTTGAAATTGCCTGAATAATACTCTCTATGGAATGATGCATGTTTGATTGGAATAAATTGATGATTGATGCTATCTTGTTATGAGTAATACATGATGATAATCTGATCCATGCTAATTCCATGTGAGATTTTTGTTAAGTTAGTCATTCATGTTCATGAGTAGATGCATAAGTCTGCATGACTTCTTGGTATATCAAATGAAAGTTGGGAGAAGGGCATATGTCTTCTGTCTGGAAACCTATGCCATGTGTAGAGGTTAGACCTCCGCCAAGTACCAAGAGTCCAAAACATTGCATGTAGCATAAATTTAAAATGTACATTTAGTTGCTGCATCTCTAGGGAAAAATAAGTGATGCTTGATTGAAATCACTGCACACCTTGAGGGGGAGCTGAGCTGATCAGAGATTGTGTGTATAATGCTTTGGGGCTATTCTGTATGTTGGGTATTACTGCATTGGTGTTTTGACAGTGGGTTACATATGTCTGATGAGTAGTGAAGTGTTGCTGCTGAGATATTGATTTTGGAATCAGTTTGAGTCTGGTCTAAGATAAAAGGTCAGTTGTTTAAGAATTAGTTTTTGAAAATACTGATTTTTCCACAAGCTGAAGGCTGAATGTTGCTGGATTACATAGATAAGACTGGTAGTCTGTTGATTGACTTTAAGGATGAGTCTTTGGATATGTGCTATTTGGCCCTTAGTCTTAACCTTGCGCTTGAGTGGCTGTTGTACTCGGACTATTTTCCAGCCAAATACCCAGAGATAGGGGTACGGGAATTTCCTCGAACACCTTCAAGGCATGGGCTACCCGGCCCCTCCGACAACCCAATGGGCCCGACCAACGGCCCTAGCACGTTGGCCGAGGTGCACGACAGCTCTAGCAATCAATCGGGATCGCTCCCGATTCATAAGTCGCGGATTTCCTCCGCACTCTACACGGTCACCCGGGCCTCCCCGGGGACACTCCGACTACAAGCCATGCCACATGGCACTGTGGATGCACTTTTTCACTTGTTATTCTCTCGTTAGTTTATTTGTTTATTAAGTGCGTGGGCGTGCCAGTCACCGAAGTGATAATTTATTCGGACTCCGAAGAGCCCATGGTGCGCTCGATCTGACTTCGTCAGACGATTGTGTGGTTCGTGTCGGGACCAAAACCCGCCGCGCCATAAAGGTCACGACGTCATTTACATCCCCCATACGAGGGAACACCCTTGATTAATCGTCGGGATTCAGGGCCTCATGGCCAAGAAGTTAATTGCATGAAAGGTCTATTATGAGGTATTGAAATCCTCGCACGAGGGCGAGAAGAAAACCATTCGCGGTCATGTCGGTCGTATATTGACCATTTAATGTTCGGACGAATGTCCGGCTTGGGAAAAGCGCGATCGTCACGGGAAGACCAAAGCATATGTATGCCAAGAACGGAAAACGTTCGGCTAAACCTCGGTTAGAGCGATCGAAAACCGGTGAATCTGTTGGCCCGGTGCAAGAGCAGGCTGCGACCATACTGCGGTGGGCCCCCCGCGGTCGAAACAAGACTTGCATGAGCGTCATTAATATTTCCGGTGCCAAAGGGCGGCGAGGGAGTATCCCTTGAATTGGCTGAAGAGCCCTGTGTCCCGGAGGAGCGGGCGTTCGAAACATGTCGGTCATTCGGGAGACCGTTTAATATTTGGACGGGAGTCCGGCTTGGGGATATTGTAATTGTCACGGGAGGACCTGGAACATATGCATGCCGAGATACGGCAAGTTTATTATTTCGAGACGCTAAAAACATTCGGTTGAATCTCGATTATTGTAGCTGGAAACTAGTGAATCTATTGGCCCGATGCGAGATCGAGTCAGGACCATACCGGGGGCGCCTCCCGTGGTCCAAACGAGGCTAGCGTGGGCATCCTTAATGTTTCCGGTACTGGAGGGCAACGGGAAAGAATCCCGGGACTAGATTTCAAAATCGAAACGTGTTCGAAAGGAGCGGGCTATAGACCGAGGATATGAGCCAGACGATGACCATGATCGGGACATGCCCGAGGTCTGAGTGTGGCCCACGGAGGTCTTATTGATATTCCCATGGAAGGAGTCCGGGGGTGGCGAGAGCCGTCTCGTTCTATTCTGATTCTGTCGGTCGCTTGCGGACCTTTTCATGTTCGGGCAAAGACCCATATTGAAAGTACGACATGGGCGTGAACGATCCCGTACAAATGTATGCCGAGTTTACGGTAATTTCGATGAAAGGGTGGGAACGAATCCCGATAGGAACGGGCCGGAATTGATGAGCTATTGGCCCGGAGCAATGCCGGCTCACAGCCATATCGGGGTAGGAGCCCCCGGCTATGCAGGTCGCTCGCGGGCCTTTTCATGTTCGGACGCAGGTTCGTAATAGAAACGCGACGGGAATCGAGGTGAACCCGTTCAAATGTCTGCCGAACGTGCGGCAATTTTAGTAGCGGCTCGGAAGGGATCCGGCCGGAGAAATAAGTCCGGTTTAATCGAAATATCAGCCCGAGGCGAGGTCGGGCTATGGCCATTTCGGGGTAATTCCCAAGACTCAGGCCCAACTTGGAAAGGCGGCGTCATTGTTCCTTTGGCACCGGGTCACGGGAGAGACGGGGCTGCGAAGCGGATCCCATTATTTTATTATTATTTAAGAAACGTTATCATTATCATTTGTTAATTTATACATATCTTTGAGTGAATTCTTTATTACTATTTATTCATTTTTCTTGTGATTTAATCATTTACTATTGTTATTATTAGGTTCGTTATTATTTTTGTTCGTTTTATTATCATTCATTTGCTTGTCATTTTTTGTTAAGTTTGTTATTATTATTTATTTATTTTTGTTATCATTTATTTGTCTATTTATCATTATTATTATTTCTTTTAAGCTTATTATTATTATTGCTTATTTCTTTATCATTCTTATTTATTTATTCACCTTTTTGAAATTATTATCATTTATTATTGTTATTTAAGATTATTATTTGCTATTATTTCTCTATTTTCTTTTGAGTTTGTTATTATTATCATTATTTAAGTTTTGTATCATTATTTGTTTATTTATTATATTTTCTTTTAGCTCCTTATCTTTATTAATATCATTATTTCGGGTGTACCGCTGGGTCATGGGAGTGTGCCGCTGGAGGGCCAAGAGAGCGTGCCGCTGAGGGCCAAGGGAGTGTGCCGCTGGAGGGTCAAGGAGGGGTGTACCGCTGAGGGCAATGGGGGTGTACCGCTGAAAGCTTGAAGGGTGTACCGCTGGAGGCTGGAGGGGTGTACCGCTGGGGGCTGGAGAGAGTGGGTCGGTGAAGGAGGGGGATATATATATATATATATAAAGTCTGTACGTTCCCCAGACTCAAGTCTACACGTTACCTATTCGACCAGCACGGAGTCTGTACATTGGCTGCTCAAAGTCTGTACATTGTCCATCGTGAAGTCTGTACATTGCAATATGAAGTCTATACGTCGGCCGGCCCAAAGTCTATACGCTGCAACACCAAGTCTATATATTGCCCCTTTGGCTGCAGTTCGAAGTCTATACATTGCCAAGCCCAAAGTCTATACATTGGACAAGTCTATACATCGCAACGTGAAGTCTATACGTTGGCTGGCCCAAGTCTATACATTGGATCCCGTTGAGACGGTGGCTGAGGGTGTACCGGCGAAGGGAGGGAGTGTGCCGCTGAAAGGGCCAAGGGGAGTGTGCCGTTGAAGGCTGGAAGGAGTGTGCCGTTGGAGGCTGGAAGGAGTGTGCCGTTGAAGGGCTACTCTTTTGTTATTTGCTTTAAGACTTTTCTTTTCTTCTTGTCTTAATTCTTATATAGTTTCACATAAACTTCTCCCCTTGCCCTGTTCTGTTTAGTCTTTTCCTGCGGGTCGGACATTCAGGCTACCGGATAGTCGATTAGCTCGGTTCTCGTCATGGTGCCGACAGTGGCTTGATTAGTTGGAAGGTTCGTTGATTATTCCATTCGTTTATTGTTTCCCTTTGCCCCTTTTTTATGTTTTGCTATTTTCTCACAAAAATTCGGTAGCATCTCCCCTTGACCTGGGGTGTAAGGGAGATACAGGGAACGCGCCCACTTGGAGTGGCGGAACCCGACAACTGGAGGTGGGCGCCCGGAGGCAACAACACCTTTATAGAACCTCGAAAAATGCGAAGGAACGGGCTCAGGGCAGGGCCAAGAAGTGTGCTGTTGAGGGCCAACGGGGGTGTGCCGCTGAGGGCAACTGGGTGTACCGCTGAAGGCCAACGAGGGTGTGCCGCTGAGGGCAACTGGGTGTACCGCTGAGGGCCAATGGGGGTGTGCCGCTGAGGGCCAAAACACGTGTGCCGGCCAAGTGCCGGGAAGGTGCATCGCTGGAGGATTAAACAGAACTAAGTGTGTGGGCTGGGAGACTTAGAAGCCCGAGAAGGAAGGGGATTCAAGGCTGGGGGTAGGCTACTTGGTTACTGGGTGTTCGGGGAGAGGGTAAGGGTCTCCCCCTCCCCTAGGCCAGTGAACACAACGGAGGACCATGTAGGGGATTGAAGGGCCCATTAGGCCAAGGCTCATGGGAGAGTAATCATATCAACATGGAGGCCCCAAGAACACTGGAGAAATGGGGAGACGGAGGGAGGAACGGACAACCCGTTGGAAACCGCAAAGACTAGCATAAGCCAACGAAATCGAAGAGAAACCCGTAGAGGGTGATTTTCATTCATGGAAATCAAAAGGGCGTGGCCCTACATACACATTACAAAGAAGATGCTCAAAACGAGGCTATGGGCAGGGGGAAACCCAACGAAAGACAAAGGATAAGAGGGGGAGGAGCAGAGTGTAGGAGGAAAGCCAGCCGCCCCTAACTCTCTCCCCCACTACATCGAGCTCTCTCTCTCTCTTACTCTTGTTTCTTCCCAGTGATCGCCCGAGGAAGCCCACGCCGGAGCGCCTCTTCTTCTCTTCTCTCTTCTCTTCTTCCTCTGTGCTGTGGATGTCTCTCTCTGGGCTTCTTCTCGCCGTCGTCCTCCCCTCTCTCTGTATATCCCCTCCGTCACGGGAACGGGAGTCTTTTATACTCCCAGTAGCCGGAGCCTTCAGCCCGACCGTCGAAGGCGGGAAGTGGATTGTGATGATGGCGGTTGACCTGCCCCGTCCTGGGTGTCAGTGGGGTAGCCTACGTGACCCAACGATCGGCTGACACCTCAGACGGTTTCACTGCGCGCCAAGGATGCGTAGGGCATGGGCTTCACGTTGTCTTGCCGTTGAAAAGCTTCAACGCTGTGCCGCTGGCAAGTTGAAAAGGCGTGCCGTGGGGGAGACAAAACGGCGTACCGCTGGGGGCCCAAATGGGCGTGCCGCTGAAGCCCCTGAAGGGCGTGCCGCTGAATGGCCTGAAGGGCGTGCCGCTGAGGCTGCTGAGGGCTGTGCCGCTGAAGCCCCTGAAGGCTGTGCCGCTGAAGACCCCCCCAGGGGGTGTGCCGTTGAAACCCCCCAGGGGGTGTACCGCTGAAGGAGGCGTGCCGCTGAAGGCCATTGGGCCGTGCCGCTGAAGGCCATTGGGGGCGTGCCGCTGAAGCCCATTGGGGGCGTACCGCTGAAGGCCATTGGGCCGTGCCGCTGAAGCCCATTGGGGGCGTGCCGCTGAAGGCCATTGGGGGCGTGCCGCTGAAGGCCATTGGGCCGTGCCGCAGAAGCCCTGGGCCGTGCTTTTGAGCCCGTTCTGAGCCCGTTATGGACACGAGTCGTGGCACACTTAATTTTCTTCGAGGCCCACAGATTGTGGGACTCTTGATGATTGGTTTTTTTTTCTTCAATGTCGTGACTCCGGAGGCGGTTTCACAGCAGCATGCATGCTTGGGGAGCCTGGACGACAAATCTCTGTGGGGCTTCTTCACTCGGCGCCGTTGTTGATGCGAGGCCGAGCGGGATATCTGGGTGTGCAATTTTTGGTGTCCAAAAATGCCCCCCACTCACGGGTAGCGCAGGCGAAGTATGAGCCGGGCGGTGCCCGTGGGTGTACTTGTCTCTTTTCTCTTCATCGATGCCGACGGGATGTTGTGAGCTGGCGTAACATGTTGGTCTCGTCTTCTCTTCGTCAGTGCCGACAGGGCGTCGGGTGCTGACATGATATGCTGGTCTCTTTGTCTCTTCGTCAGTGCCGACAGGGTGCCGGGGGCTGACATGGCTTGTTGGTCTTCTCTTCTTCTTTTTTGTTATTACCGATAGGGCGTCGGGAGCTGTAGTAGCATGTTGGTCTCTTTGTCTCTTTGTCAGTGCCGACAGGGTGTCGGGAGCTGACCCGATTTGTTGATCTCTTGGTCTCTTCGCCAGTGCCGACAGGGTGCCGGGAACTGACCTGGTATGTTGATCTCTTGGTCTCTTCGCGAGTGCCGACAGGGTGTCGGGAGCTGGCCTGGTTTATTTTTCTCTTGGTCTCTTCGCCAGTGCCGACAGGGTGTCGGGAGCTGAAGCAGTTGTTGTCTTTTTGTCTCTTCATCAGCGCCGACGGGGTGTCGGGAACTGAAGCAGCATATGTTGTCTCTTCATCAGTGCCGATAGGGTGTCGGGAACTGAAGCAGCATGTTGGTCTCTTCATCAGTGCCGACGGGGTGTCGGGAACTGAAACAGTATGTTGGTCTCTTCATCAGTGCCGACGGGGTGTCGAAAACTGAAGCAGCATGTTGGTCTCTTCATCAGTGCCGACGGGGTGTCGGGAACTGAAGCAGTATGTTGGTCTCTTCATCAGTGCCGACGGGGTGTCGGGAACTGAAGCAGCATGTTGGTCTCTTCATCAGTGCCGACGGGGTGTCGGGGACTGAGGCAGTTTGTTGGTCTCTTCATCAGTGCCGACGGGGTGTCGGGGACCGAAGCAGCATATGGGTCTCTTCATCAGTGCCGACGGGGTGCCGGGGACTGAAGTTGTATATTGGTCTCTTCATCAGTGCCGACGGGGTGCCAGGGACTGAAGTTGTATATTGGTCTCTTCATCAGTGCCGACGGGGTGTCGAAAACTGAAGTTGTATATTGGTCTCTTTGTCTCTTCATCAGTGCCGATAGGGTGTCGGGAACTGAAGCAGCATATTGGTCTCTTTGTCTCTTCATCAGTGCCGACAGGGAGTCGGGAGCTGACCTGATTTGTTGTCTCTTAGTCTCTCCGTCAGTGCCGACGGGGAGTCGGGAGCTGACCTGGCTTGTTGTCTCTTCTTTTTTTTCTCTTTTCTCTTTTTTTTCTTCTTCTAATTCTCTTCGCTTTTGTTATCCCCTTTTTTGTTGTTGTTGTTTGTTTTTTTTTCTTCTTCTCTTCTTCTCTTTCTCTGTTTTTTTTTGAAGAACTTCGGATAGTCGTCGGCGTAGCTGCCGATGATATTAAAAAGATGTCGGCTCAGGGGCCGATGATTGAAAGCTGTCGGCTCAGGGGCCGATAAGTTGGAAAGCTGTCAACCCGGAGGTCGATGATTAAAAGCTGTTGGCATGGGAGCCAATAATTGGAAAGCTGTCGGCTCAGGGGCCGATGATTGAAAGCTGTCGGCTCAAGGGCCGATAATTGAAAAGCTGTCGGCTTAGGGGCCGATGATTGAAAGCTGTTGACATGGGAGCCAATAATTGAAAAGCTGTCGACCCGGAGGCCGATGTTTGAAAGCTGTCGGCTCAGGGGCCGATGATTGAAAGCTGTTGGCATGGGAGCCAATAATTGGAAAGCTGTCGGCTAGGAGCCGATGTTTGAAAGCTGTTGGCGTGGGAGCCAATAATTGAAAAGCTGTCGACCTGAAGGTCGATGTTTGAAAGCTGTCGGCTCAGGGGCCGATGATTGAAAGCTGTCGGCTCAAGGGCCGATGATCGAAAGCTGTCGGCTTAGGGGCCGATGAGTTGGAAAGCTATTGGCATGGGAGCCAATAATTGGAAAGCTGTCGGCTAGGAGCCGATGTTTGAAAAGCTGTCGGCTCAGGGGCCGATGATTGAAAGCTGTTGGCATGGGAGCCAATAATTGGAAAGCTGTCGGCTAGGAGCCGATGTTTGAAAGCTGTTGGCGTGGGAGCCAATAATTGAAAAGCTGTCGACCCGAAGGCCGATGTTTGAAAGCTGTCGGCTCAGGGGCCGATGATTGAAAGCTGTCGGCTCAAGGGCCGATGATCGAAAGCTGTCGGCTTAGGGGCCGATGAGTTGGAAAGCTGTTGGCATGGGAGCCAATAATTGGAAAGCTGTCGGCTAGGAGCCGATGTTTGAAAAGCTGTCAGCTCAAGGGCCGATGATTGAAAGCTGTCGGCTCAAGGGCCGATGATTGAAAGCTGTCGGCTTAGGGGCCGATGATTGAAAGCTGTTGGCATGGGAGCCAATAATTGAAAAGCTGTAGACCCGAAGGCCGATGTTTGAAAGCTGTCGGCTCAGGGGCCGATGATTGAAAGCTGTCGGCTCAAGGGCCGATGATCGAAAGCTGTCGGCTTAGGGGCCGATGAGTTGGAAAGCTGTTGGCATGGGAGCCAATAATTGGAAAGCTGTCGGCTAGGAGCCGATGTTTGAAAAGCTATCGGCTCAGGGGCCGATGATTGAAAGCTGTTGGCATGAGAGCCAATAATTGGAAAGCTGTCGGCTAGGAGCCGATGTTTGAAAAGCTGTCGGCTCAGGGGCCGATGAGAGAGAGAGACCAAAATAGCCATGGCTGGAAGCGGGCTGCGGGAGCCGAAGTTGGGAGATTAACGAGCCGCGAGGGCAAGAGGTAGGCCATGGGGGCCAAGATTGGGCTCTACGAGCCATAGCCGGGAACGTAGACTTCGATGGCCGAAATTGAGTTTATTGTATACACGCATTTTTATTATTTATTTATCATTTCATTTCATTTTTATTTATTTTTTATTATTTTTTTATTTATTATTATATATATATTTTTAAAGCATGCAAGCACTCATTAGCAGGCATAACATAGATATAAGTAAGGCAGCTCCCTCTATCGGGGATAGGATAGGGACATCGCCCGTAATTCGTAGATGCGGTGCGGGCCGCGAGACACAATTGAGGGGTGGTGCACCCGTCAAGAGGATATCGCATGTCTTGCATGCATAGCCTAAATTCACGCATTTCACCTGAGGCAATTCTCTGTGGCGTGGAAGTGCAAATGTGTGAGCAAAGGGCCCTAACCATAGGGATATGCAGGTTTTCCTGGTGACACTCGAGGATCACTCTAGCGCCTACACATTAGTTTCAGACTTTCAACTTTTGGTAGCTTCAAACAGCCCCCGTCTGTTTATTTTGGTAGCGGATTTCACCGTTCGGTGCGAGTCTCCTCATGTGTCTCAATGGGGATTCCCGGCTACTAGGATTCATCCTTATCGTGATTTTATTACGGATTCCATCGTTTGACGCGAGTCTCCTCATGTGTCTCAATGGGGATTCCCGGCTAATAGGTTTCATCCTTATTATAATTCGCTTAACCATTTCGCACGAGTCTCCTCATGTGTCTCAATGGGGATTCCCGGCTACTCGGATTCACGTGTCTCTCTTTCTTTTTTCCTCTCTTTTTTCTCTCTTCTTTTTTTTAGTGGGGGTAGGCAGCTTTTTCCTTACGATTGCCTTTCACGCGAGTGCAGGAATTCGAGCCTCCGTAGAGTGCTAAGAAGAAATTCGGGCAATCCCTATAGTCGATGGCTATTGAACACATTAAGTGCTAAGTGTGGGAGCGTTACCTCAGGTTTATGTTGTCAGTTGGGCTTAGCGATTCAGCCATGACTCTTCCTCTTGACGTGTGCACCCGCCAAAATAGGGTTCCCTTCGAGCGTATGCCGTGGCGCGCGCGCATCCGGAATCGGGGCAATATTATTTAGCAAGGAAACACGGTCCTAGAAAATTCCAAGGAGGTATATTAAGCAAACATGCAAGCAGGGCAATCATGCATTCTCTTTTTTTGTTTCCATTTTCTTTTTTCTTTTTTTTTGTGTCTGTTTTGTTGTTGTTTTTTTTTGTTGTTGTTTTTTTTGTTTGTTGCTTTTTTTTGTTTGTTATTTTTTTTTTGCATAAGAAAATATTGTTGTTACGTATAAGTGTAGTGGTAGTAAAGATATTAGTGAAGCAGACCACGAACGGCTGAAAGGGTATTAGGGAAGCGGGCTATAGAACCCGAGGGACATTAGGGGAGCGGGCCATAAGGGCTAAAAGATGCTGGGAAGCGGGCTGCGGGAGCCAGAATTGGGAAGCGCGGTGGGACGGATGGATTAATCCTAACAGTGGGCCTCGGCCGAAATGGCCCTGCAGAGGGGCGTTGGGTAGCGGGATGTGAGAGTCGAAGAGAAGGGTCTCTTTTGTTCTCTGGCCAGGGGAGGATCTGGACCAAAACGGAAGGTTTATTCTATTGTTCCCTGGCCGGGGAAGGATCCGAACCAAGGTGAGGAGTCCTTTTTTTGACTGAGAAGCTGTCGGCTGGGGTGCCAATGATGAGATAGCTGTCGGCTAGGAGCCGATGATGAGGTAGCTGTCGGCTAGGAGCCGATGATTATGTAGCTGTCGACCCGAAGGCCGATAATGAGGTAGCTATCGGCTAAGAGTCGATGATTATATAGCTGTCGACCCGAAGGCCGATGAAGGGGGTAGTTGTCGGCTTGAAGCCCCGATGGCCGAAAGTTGGTTGGTTTAGCGCCCCGTCGGCGGAAGGTCTAGTCGGTTTAACGCCCCATCGGCGGAAGGTCTAGTCGGTTTAACGCCCCGCCGACGGAAGGTCTAGTCGGTTTTAACGCCCCGTCGGGGGAAGGTCTAGTTGGTTTCTATTTGTTGGGTGGTCGGAGGTTGGAGGTAAAAGTTTGCCTCGTGACCCTTCTTTCTCTTCTTCTTTTGTGTGGGGAGGTGGGTGCAAAGGCCATGCTCGCCTCATGTCTATTCTTTCTCTTCTTCCCTTCTTCTTTTATGGAGAGGCAGGTGCAAGGACTATGTTCGCCTCGTGATCAGTTCTTTCTTTTCTTCTCTTCTTCTTTTGTGTAGAGAGGCGGGTGCAAAGACCGCGTCTGCCTCGTAACTCTTCTTCTATTCTTTTATGGAGAGGCAGGTGCAGGGACCATGTTCACCTCATGTCTATTTTTCTCTTCTATTCTTCTTTTGTAGAGAGGCAGGTGCAGAGACCGTGTTTGCCTCATGATTTCTCTTTCTCTTCTTCTCTTCTTCTTTTACGGAGAGGCAGGTGCAAGGACCATGTTTGCCTCATAATTGCTCTTTCTATTCTTCTCTTCTTCTTTTATGGAGAGGCAGGTGCAAGGACCATGTTCGCCTCGTAATCATTTCTTTCTTTTCTTCTCTTCTTCTTTTGTGTAGAGAGGCGGATGCAAAGACCGCGTCTGCCTCGTAACTCTTCTTCTATTCTTTTATGGAGAGGCAGGTGCAGGGACCATGTTCCCCTCATGTCTATTTTTCTCTTCTATTCTTCTTTTGTAGAGAGGCAGGTGCAGAGACCGTGTTTGCCCCGTGACTCTTTTCTTTCTCTTCTTCTCTTCTTTGGAGAGGCAGGTGCAAGGACCATGTTCGCCTCTTGACTATTTTCTTTCTTTTCTGCTTTTCCCTTTTTTTTCTCTTCTTCTTCTTGCTTTTTTTTTTATGTGAAGAGGCTGGTTCAGGGACCACGTCTGTCTCATTGGTCTCTTCTTCCCTTTTTTTTTAGCATGATGAGGCGGGCTCGAAGACCACGTCTGCCTCATGTATCTTCTTTTTCCTTGTTCTGCTCTTCTTCTTTTGTGTGAAGAGGCGGGTCCAGGGACCATGGTTGCCTCATGTGTCTTTTCTTCCTCTTCTTCTCTTCTTTTGTGTGATGAGGCGGGCTCGAAGACCACGTCTGCCTCGTGACACTTTTTTTCTTTTTTTTTTTTCTTCTCTTCTTTTATGGGATGAGGCAGGCTCGAAGACCACGTCTGCCTCGTGTGTCCTTCCCTTTTTGTGGAGAGGCAGGTGCAAAGACCATGTTCGCCTCTTGTCTATTTTTCACTTCTCTTCTTCTTTTGTAGAGAGGCAGGTGCAGAGACCATGTTCACCCCGTGATTATTTTCTTTCTTTTCTGCTCTTCCTTTTTTTTCTTCCCCTTTTTTTTATGTGAAGAGGCGGGTCCAGGGGCCATGTCTGCCTCATCGGTCTCTTCTCCCTCTTCTTCTCTTCTTTTTTGTGATGAGGCGGGCTCGAAGACCACGTCTGCCTCGTGACTCTCTTCTTTTCTTTTTCCTTTTTGCTTCTCTTCTTTTATGGGATGAGGCAGGCTCGAAGACCACGTCTGCCTCGTGACTCTTTTTTTTCCTCTTCTTTTATGGGATGAGGCGGGCTCGAAGACCACGTCTGCCTCGTGACTCCCCCTTTTTTTTCTTCTACTCTTCTTTTCTCATTAACGCTTCAGTACTGGAGTGTATTTCTCTTAATGTACCCCCAGGTAGGGGTGTAGCTTCATTTGGTATGCATCCCCCCCCTGAGGGGTGTGTTCGGCCTCTTTACTTTTGTGCCCCCAGGCGGGGTGTATTTTTCATGGCTTCTATGTCCCCGAAGCAGGGTATGCTTTTTTTTTAATGCCCCCGAGGTGGGGTGTAGCTCTCTTCAGATGCCCCCATGGTGGGGTATACTCTTCACGGCTTCTATGCCCCCAGATGGGGTATGTTTCTTCTTCAAATACCCCTAAACCAGGGTGGACTTCTCTTCGTATGCCCCTGAGCCGGGGCGTGTTCTTTATAGCTTGTAGGCCCTCGAGGCGAGGTATGTTTCTTCTTCATGTGCCCCTGGCACGGGGCGTAGCTTTCTTCAAGTGCCCCCGGGATGGGGTGTATCTTTTGCTTCTTATGCCCCCGTGAGGCTAGGGTGTATCTCTTTACGGCTCCCGTGCCCCCGAAGCGGGGTGTGTTGTTTCTTCAAATGCCGCTTGGGCGGAGTATCTCTTTCTTCTCATGCTACCAAGGTGGGATGTATGTCCTTTCACTTCTGTGTCCCGGGTCAGGGTAGATGCTTTTGCTTCTTATGCGCCAAGGGCGGAGTGTATTTTTTTGTGCCCCCAGAGCGGGGCAGGTGCTTCTGCTTCTCATGCTCCCCGGGGCGGGGTACATTCCTTACTTCTCATACCCCCATGGCGGGGTGTGGTTTTCTCTCTTTGTGTGCCCCCGTGGCGGGGGTGAATTCTTCTCTTCTTATGCCCCCATGGCGGGGTATGTCTTTGGCTTCATGTGCCCCCAGGCTGGGATGTATTCTGCTTCTAGTGCCCCCGGAGTGCAGTGTATTGCTGCTTCCGATGCCCCCAAGACGGGGTGTAATTCTTGCTTCTTATGCCCCCGAGGCGGGGTGACTTCTTCTTCTTTGCTTATGTGCTCCCGTATCGAAGTGTATTCCTCTCTTCATGTGCTTCCCTAAGCCGGGGAATGTTGTTTGTTCCGCTTCAAATGTCCCCCCCCCCCCCCCCCCCCGGGGGGAGGGGATATATATGTTACTTCATGGACCCCGAGGCTGGGGTATGCTCCTTCGAAGGCCCCTAAGTCGGGGTGGGTTCTCTTTTCTTCTCATGTTGCCAAGGCGGGATGTAGCTTCTTGGCCTCATATGCTGCCGAGGCGAGGGGTCTATTGCTTCATGTGCCCCGGGGGGGAATATATTTCTCTTCATGTGCCCCTCAGTCGGGGTGTATATTTGTTGCTTATTGTGCCCCCAAAGGGAGGTGCCTTTCTCTTCATGTGCGCCCGGCACCGGGTGTATCTTTGCTTTTTTTTCTTTTCTTTTTTTTTTGCTTTCCCTTTTTTTTCTTCTCTCTTTTTTTTTATGCCCCCGGGGGGGGGGGGGGGGGATCTCTTCTTCTTCTGCCCCGACATGCGAGGGAATGTTTGATTCTTGTGCCCCCAAAGTGGGGTGCATGCTTTTTCTTCAGACTCCCCTAAGGCGAGGTGTACTCTTTGTTACTTCATGTACCCCCGAGTCGGGGTGGATTCTCTTCATGTGCCCCCATGGCGGGGTGTAGCTTCTTCAAATGCCCCTGAGCCGAGGCGTGTTCTTTACGGCTTCTCATGCTCCCGAGGCGGGATGTGACTTCTTTGAATGCCCTTCAGCCGGGGCGTGTTCTTCATGACTTCTATGCCCCCAGGCGGGGTATGTTTCTTCTTCAAATGCCCCTAAGCCAGGGTGAGTTTCTCTTTTTATATGTCCCCAGGCCGAGGTGAATTCTTTTCTTCTTATGCCCCCATGGCGGGGTACGTCTTTTGCTTTATGTGCCCCCACACTGGGGTGTATTTCCTCTTCACATGCCCCTGAGCCAGGGTGCAATTCTATTTTTTTTGTGTCCCCGTGGCGGGGTATGTCTTTTGATTCAGGTGCCCCCATGTCGGGGTGTATTTCTTTTTTTTTGCCTCTTATGCCCCCATAGCAGGGTATACATCTTCTTCTCATCCCCCATGGCGGGGTATGCGCATGCTCTCTTCGGGAGTGGGGGCCGTGCTTGGCCTCATTGCTATAAAGTATTCCCCACAGCGGGCAACCATTCACCAAGCTACAATTGTGGTTTGCTGGGTCTTTTAACAACCACTCGGGAGCCGTGTTGTGCCGGATGGAGGCAGCAGGAAGGAGGAACGAGCGGGGTCATTACACCACGTACTCGGGACTTCCTAGAGTCGGGCGTGATGTCGGGTTTCTTCTTGCTCTTTTGGTCGGCAATGCTGGCCGACTTTCTTCTTTTCTTCTTTATTTCTTTCTTCTCTTCTTTTCTTCTTTTTTTTTCTTGTATGACTGACCAGGGTGGAAGCGCAGGAGAGCGCTCACCCCCTCAGGGAGGGGATGAGTGGTTCGCTCCACCGCATCAACCCCGCAGTGGTAATCTTTGTTCAGCACGGGTCTCAACGGACGCGGCCGTACAACCCTCTATTACCAATTCTTTCTCTTCTTTTTTTTTGCTTCTTTCTTTTGTCTCTTTTTTTTCTTCTTTTCTACCTTTCTTCTTTTCTTCTTTTCTTCTTTTCTTCTCTTTCTTCTTGAGGGAAACGGGGGGCTTGATTTCCCCTCTCTTCTGTTCTCTTTCTCTTATCTTCTCTTCCCTTTTTCTTTATAACAGCCCCCATGATTCTTGGAAGCTGCATATGCTTCGAAGCAGCGTTCTCGAGGCCACGAAGGCAGCTGCACCGAGCCAGGCTTTTCTCCCCATAGGACTGGCGAAGACAGCACCTGCAATTCATCAAAGCATGCAAACATCGTTTATTAGGGGGCCATGAGGCCCTGAATCCCGGCGAAGAGATGAAGGGTGGTTTGGTCCCACCGGGCGTGCCAGAGTTGTGGACGCACTTTTTCACTTGTTATTCTCTCGTTAGTTTATTTGTTTATTAAGTGCGTGGGCGTGCCAGTCACCGAAGTGACAATTTATTCGGGCTCCGAAGAGCCCATGGTGCGCTCGATCTGACTTCGTCAGACGATTGTGTGGTTCGTGTCGGGACCAAAACCCGCCGCGCCATAAAGGTCACGACGTCATTTACATCCCCCATACGAGGGAACACCCTTCATTAATCGCCGGGATTCAGGGCCTCATGGCCAAGAAGTTAATTGCATGAAAGGTCTATTATGAGGTATTGAAATCCTCGCATGAGGGCGAGAAGAAAACCATTCGCGGTCATGTCGGTCGTATATTGACCATTTAATGTTCAGACGAATGTCCGGCTCGGGAAAAGCGCGATCGTCGCGGGAAGACCAAAGCATATGTATGCCAAGAACGGAAAACGTTCGGCTAAACCTCGGTTAGAGCAGTCGGAAACCGGTGAATCTGTTGGCCCGGTGCAAGAGCAGGCTGCGACCATACTGCGGTGGGCCCCCCGCGGTCGAAACAAGACTTGCATGAGCGTCATTAATATTTCCGGTGCCAAAGGGCGGCGAGGGAGTATCCCTTGAATTGGCTGAAGAGCCCTGTGTCCCGGAGGAGCGGGCGTTCGAAACATGTCGGTCATTCGGGAGACCGTTTAATATTTGGATGGGAGTCCAGCTTGGGGATATTGTAATTGTCACGGGAGGACCTGGAACATATGCATGCCGAGATACGGCAAGTTTATTATTTCGAGATGCTGAAAATATTCGGTTGAATCTTGGTTATTGTAGCTAGAAACCAGTGAATCTATTGGCCCGGTGTAAGATCGAGTCAGGACCATACTGGGGGCGCCTCCCGTGGTCCAAACGAGGCTTGCGTGGGCATCATTAATGTTCCCGGTACTGGAGGGCAACGGGAAAGAATCCCGGGACTAGATTTCAAAATCGAAACGTGTTCGAAAGGAGCGGGCTATAGACCGAGGATATGAGCCAGACGATGACCATGATCGGGACATGCCCGAGGTCTGAGTGTGGCCCACGGAGGTCTTATTGATATTCCCATGGAAGGAGTCCGGGGGTGGCGAGAGCCGTCTCGTTCTATTCTGATTCTGTCGGTCGCTTGCGGACCTCTTCATGTTCGGGCAAAGACCCATATTGAAAGTACGACATGGGCGTGAACGACCCTGTACAAATGTATGCCGAGTTTACGGTAATTTCGATGAAAGGGTGGGAACGAATCCCGATAGGAACGGGCCGGAATTGATGAGCTATTGGCCCGGAGCAATGCCGGCTCACAGCCATATCGGGATAGGAGCCCCCGGCTATGCAGGTCGCTCGCGGGCCTTTTCATGTTCGGACGCAGGTTCGTAATAGAAACGCGGCGGGAATCGAGGTGAACCCGTTCAAATGTTTGCCGAACGTGCGGCAATTTTAGTAGCGGCTCGGAAGGGATCCGGCCGGAGAAATAAGTCCGGTTTAATCGAAATATCAGCCCGAGGCGAGGTCGGGCTATGGCCATTTCAGGGTAATTCCCAAGACTCAGGCCCAACCTGGAAGGGCGGCGTCATTGTTCCTTTGGCACCGGGTCACGGGAGAGACGGGGCTGCGAAGCGGATCCCATTATTTTATTATTATTTAAGAAATGTTATCATTATCATTTGTTAATTTATACATATCTTTGAGTGAATTCTTTATTACTATTTATTCATTTTTCTTGTGATTTAATCATTTACTACTGTTATTATTAGGTTCGTTATTATTTTTGTTCGTTTTATTATCATTCATTTGCTTGTCATTTTTTGTTAAGTTTGTTATTATTATTTATTTATTTTTGTTATCATTTATTTGTCTATTTATCATTATTATTATTTCTTTTAAGCTTATTATTATTATTGCTTATTTCTTTATCATTCTTATTTATTTATTCACCTTTTTGAAATTATTATCATTTATTATTGTTATTTAACATTATTATTTGCTATTATTTCTCTATTTTCTTTTGAGTTTGTTATTATTATCATTATTTAAGTTTTGTATCATTATTTGTTTATTTATTATATTTTCTTTTAGCTCCTTATCTTTATTAATATCATTATTTCGGGTGTACCGTTGGGTCATGGGAGTGTGCCGCTGAAGGGCCAAGAGAGCGTGCCGCTGGAGGGCCAAGGGAGTGTGCCGCTGGAGGGTCAAGGAGGGGTGTACCGCTGAGGGCAATGGGGGTGTACCGCTGATGGCTTGAAGGGTGTACCGCTGGAGGCTGGAGGGGTGTACCGCTGGGGGCTGGAGAGAGTGGGTCGGTGAAGGAGGGGGATATATATATATATATATATATATATATATATATATATATATATATATATATATATATATAAAGTCTGTACGTTCCCCAGCCTCAAGTCTACACATTGCCTATTCGACCAGCACGGAGTCTGTACATTGTACATCGTGAAGTCTGTACATTGCAATATGAAGTCTATACGTCGGCCGGCCCAAAGTCTATACGCTACAACACCAAGTCTATACATTGCCCCTTTAGCTGCAGTTCGAAGTCTATACATTACCAAGCCTAAAGTCTATACATTGGACAAGTCTATACATTGCAACGTGAAGTCTATACGTTGGCTAGCCCAAGTCTATACATTGGATCCCGTTGAGACGGTGGCTGAGGGTGTACCGGCGAAGGGAGGGAGTGTGCCGCTGAAAGGGCCAGGGGGAGTGTGCCGTTGAAGGCTGGAAGGAGTGTGCCGTTGGAGGCTGGAAGGAGTGTGCCGTTGAAGGGCTACTCTTTTGTTATTTGCTTTAAGGCTTTTCTTTTCTTCTTGTCTTAATTCTTATATAGTTTCACATAAACTTCTCCCCTTGCCCTGTTCTGTTTAGCCTTTTCCTGCGGGTCGGACATTCAGGCTATCGGGTAGTCGATTAGCTCGGTTCTCGTCATGGTGCCGGCAGTGGCTTGATTAGTTGGAAGGTTTGTTGATTATTCCATTCGTTTATTGTTTCCCTTTGCCCCTTTTTTATGTTTTGCTATTTTCTCACAAAAATTCGGCAGCATCTCCCCTTGACCCGGGGCGTAAGGGAGATACAGGGAACGCGCCCACATGGAGTGGCGGAACCCGACAACTGGAGGTGGGCGCCCGGAGGCAACAACACCTTTATAGAACCTTGAAAAACGCGAAGGAACGGGCTCAGGGCAGGGCCAAGAAGTGTGCTGTTGAGGGCCAACGGGGGTGTGCCGCTGAGGGCAACTGGGTGTACCGCTGAAGGCCAACGAGGGTGTGCCGCTGAGGGCAACTGGGTGTACCGCTGAGGGCCAACGGGGGTGTGCCGCTGAGGGCAGCTGTTGTACACACGCTAAAATTGACATTATTTTGAGTATATTTCATATTACCGTGCAATGCCCCATTTGACCCTCAAATTAGCTTGTTTGAGTGGTTTTTCCCACTTTTCTTGAATTTCCCCTATTTTCCCCTATTTTTCCTATTTTTCTGGATTTTTTGGCATTTATCTCCATTTTTATGATTTTATGAATTCACGCCTTGATCCAGGGCGCGTTTTGATTCACGACCGGACCTAGGGCGCCTTTTAAAGAAGTGACGACCTCTGGAAAGTGCATCAATTCCTGGCATTATCTAATTTTCGAAAAAGAATAAATGTTTGAAAAATGTTAATTAACGCCCTTCTTTGGGGCGTGTTTCAATTGACGCCTCTCCTGGAGGCGTGTTTTAGAATATTCAAATAAAAGAAATATTTATTTCCAAAATTGATCTGGGAGTTGACGCCCTTGGCCAGGTCGTGTTTTGAATTAACGCCCTATGGTAGGTCGTCAATTCTTGAATTGACGCCCTGACCCAGGGCGTGTTTCATCTTCTGTCTTCGCAGCCCTTTCCCCAGAGAGTCCTTGCTTCGTTAGACACCTTCCTTGATTGGGGACTGGAGTCTTGCCTCCGTAGGGCTCTTGCCATTCTTATCTTCTCCTATATTTGATCTGTTCTATTTAATAGAGCCGGCGGCTCTGTTAATTAGATGGGATCCCCTTCGATTTTTTTTCTTCTTATTCTTCTGCTTCAGTTTCTCTTCTTCTTCTTCTTTTGTTTTTACAGGTGGTGCTGCGTCCGAATTGGCTGAAGGAGGGAGACTTCATGTGCATCCAAAGTCCATCCTTTTACGAAGGAACTCTCTCCCCATCGAGGATCCAAGCCAAAGCGCAGGCTTCTTCTTTTATTTTTATTTCTTTTGTTCATTGCATCGTTCATGCATGCATATATCATTATTATGTTGATTTTCCTCTCAACCATCATTGAGATCTCCCATAAGTGCAACTCATCCACTCTTTCCCCTTAATTTTTATTCATATTTTCATGCATTCATCATATCTCCCCACACCCTCTTTGCATAGGGGTTTAAGGGCAACCACCCTTAAGGTGTGTTCTTGCACATGTTTTCATGCTCATCTATATATATGGATTTGATGCTACACTCACCATGTTTCTAATCCATATCTTTGTTGGTGTTTGTTTTTGTTTGCAAGGGTAATTAATTGAAGAACTCTCTTCATCGGCCGGCCGATTTGAAGAGAAAGGAAAGCACTCACATCCCCGCACCTTTAAAGGTATTTTTCGCGATCCCTCCCTATTTATTATTCTTATACTTTTGAGGCGTTCGCGTCTATGGCGATCACAAATTCCCCTTAGCACCTCGTGTTATTTCATGCTTATTTATTCATATTCTTAATTTTTCCTTAAGTAGATTTATTAGGATCTATAGCTGTGTGTACCGCTGAGGGCCAATGGGGGTGTGCCGCTGAGGGCCAAAACACGTGTGCCGGCCAAGTGCCGGGAAGGTGCATCGCTGGAGGATTAAACAGAACTAAGTGTGTGGGCTGGGAGACTTAGAAGCCCGAGAAGGAAGGGGATTCAAGGCTGGGGGTAGGCTACTTGGTTACTGGGTGTTCGGGGAGAGGGTAAGGGTCTCCCCCTCCCCTAGGCCAGTGAACACAACGGAGGACCATGTAGGGGATTGAAGGGCCCATTAGGCCAAGGCTCATGGGAGAGTAATCATATCAACATGGAGGCCCCAAGAACACTGGAGAAATGGGGAGACGGAGAGAGGAACGGACAACCCGTTGAAAACCGCAAAGACTAGCATAAGCCAACGAAATCGAAGAGAAACCCGTAGAGGGTGGTTTTCATTCATGGAAATCAAAAGGGCGTGGCCCTACATACACATTACAAAGAAGATGCCCAAAACGAGGCTACGGGCAGGGGGAAACCCAACGAAAGACAAAGGATAAGAGGGGGAGGAACATAGTGTAGGAGGAAAGCCAGCTGCCCCTAACTCTCTCCCCCACTACATCGAGCTCTCTCTCTCTCTTACTCTTGTTTCTTCCCAGTGATCGCCCGAGGAAGCCCACGCCGGGGTGCCTCTTCCTCTCTTCTCTCTTCTCTTCTTCCTCTGTGCTGTGGATGTCTCTCTCTGGGCTTCTTCTCGCCGTCGTCCTCCCCTCTCTCTGTATATCCCCTCCGTCACGGGAACGGGAGTCTTTTATACTCCCAGCAGCCGGAGCCTTCAGCCCGACCGTCAAAGGCGGGAAGTGGATTGTGATGATGGCGGTTGACCTGCCCCGTCCTGGGTGTCAGTGGGGTAGCCTACGTGGCCCAACGATCGACTGACACCTCAGACGGCTTCACTGCGCGCCAAGGATGCGTAGGGCATGGGCTTCACGTCGTCTTGCCGTTGAAAAGCTTCAACGCTGTGCTGCTGGCGAGTTGAAAAGGCGTGCCGTGGGGGAGAGAAAACGGCGTACCGCTGGGGGCCCAAATGGGCGTGCCGCTGAAGCCCCTGAAGGGCGTGCCGCTGAATGGCCTGAAGGGCGTGCCGCTGAGGCTGCTGAGGGCTGTGCCGCTGAAGCTCCTGAAGGCTGTGCCGCTGAAGACCCCCCCAGGGGGTGTGCCGTTGAAACCCCCCAGGGGGTGTACCGCTGAAGGAGGCGTGCCGCTGAAGGCCATTGGGCCGTGCCGCTGAAGGCCATTGGGGGCGTGCCGCTAAAGCCCATTGGGGGCGTGCCGCTGAAGCCCATTGGGGGCGTACCGCTGAAGGCCATTGGGCCGTGCCGCTGAAGCCCATTGGGGGCGTGCCGCTGAAGGCCATTGGGGGAGTGCCGCTGAAGGCCATTGGGCCGTGCCGCAGAAGCCCTGGGCTGTGCTTTTGAGCCCGTTCTGAGCCCGTTATGGACACGAGTCGTGGCACACTTAATTTTCTTCGAGGCCCACGGATTGTGAGACTCTTGATGATTGGTTTTTTTTCTTCAATGTCGTGACTTCGGAGGCGGTTTCACAGCAGCATGCATGCTTGGGGAGCCCGGACGACAAATCTCTGTGGGGCTTCTTCACTCGGCGCCGTTGTTGATGCGAGGCCGAGCGGGATATCTGGGTGTGCAATTTTTGGTGTCCACAGGCACTCAGTGAAGAGGCTAGGATCCTACCCCGGAACGCCTTCCCTCAACCCTTGAAGGTCAAAGGGAGACCCAAATAGGTCAACCACAGGCTCAGGAGGCCCGTAGTATGCGTGTACGGCTCACACACGTGTGTTCGGCATTCTGCCGAACACCTTGTGGGCACACGTGTTTCAACCTTTCTACACCAACCCATGGGCCACCCCATGGTCCCAGTACACCAATTGGGTCCTACAACGACCCCCCCAACAAGTCGGGGCCACCCCCGACCCTCAGACACGTGGCGACAAGCCACCGAACTTGGCTCTCGGGGCAACCCGAGGCTACCCTGCCAACCCGCCGTACAACAAGGCATGTAGCTCGAGGTAGGGCTAATCGGCCAAAGGTGCCTCCTCCCAGCCCCTACGGACTCCTACTCTTGGCCCTTGGCCAAATTCGAGGCCCGTCGGCCACCTACGCGGCTCGTTCGGCAACCCGGGGTGCGTCGGGCATTCGCCCGAACACCTTGCGAGCGGCCACTACAACTCGAAGAACGATGGCTCCCATGGGCCATTTCAACCTCCTGAAACTTTATATCCCGCAAGGGGTATCCCTAGACGATGAAGGAAGACCCCGGGGGGCCAACCCTAGGGGTTACGGCTTTGCCCGGGGCCCGTGTGCCCCAGGGCGTGGCCGCGCCCCCGGGGAGGGCGAACTTTCCGGGGGGGCGCGCCCTCTCCTCAGCCCGAAGGTTCGATAGCCCTCACTAGTCCCTGTTCGTGCAGATGCGGTCCGAGGTTCGTGTAAAGCTCGTTCGTCATACCCGTACATGGAAGAATTCGCGAAGACGAAGTCCCGGGAATACGTGGAGTCCCACACGTCAATCCCTCGGTCTACGCGCACAAGTAGCCAGTCAACCAGTCCAAGCCCGTATCCTTTGTCTTCGAGCGTTCAAACTGAGTCAAAGTGGGGCTAAATTAACCAAAAAAATGGGTTTTATAGAGGGGGGGACCACTCCCTCTCTCTCCCTCTACCTGGTCCGCCCAAACCCCCCTTGGGGAGGGGTTTAGGCGGACCAGCTTGGGCCTCCAAGGTGGTCTGCCTAAACCCCCCAAGGGGGGGGGGGGTTTAGGCGGACCAGCCTGGCCCCCAGACTGGTCTGCCTAAACCCCCAAGGGGGGGGGGGGTTAGGCGGACCAGCCTGGACCCCCAGGCTGGTCCGCCTAAACCGTTGTATAACAAAAAAAAAAGATTTTAAAACAAAAAGAAAGGGACCAACATGGTCCGCCTAAACCCACCCCTTCCACTCCGACACACACACAAAAACACACATAAAAATTCAAATAAAATAAAAATAAAAATACTATTTGGGGGGCTTACCCGGACCAAGTTGGACCCTCAACTTGGTCCACCTAAACCCCACCCCCACCCCTTCAACTTCTATAAATTGCCCCCCTTGCAAGCTCAGAAGAAGAAGAGAGACGACAACAGATACAGACACACAATGCTGTTGGTTTTAATGTGCCACTTCTTTTGTAAGATGGGCTATGATGCCAACTATGATGAAAGTATGAGCAAATAATGAAGTCACTCAACCTATGAACATGTGAATCATGAACCTAGGCAACCAGCACAAGCTCTAGCATGGGCATGCTAACTCAATCAAAACTAAACCAAGCAAATAAAGAAAAACACACGCCGGGGCGTGGAATAAGGAATAAAGAAAGAAACACACCATATAGGTGGAAAATGCAAAAGTAAAGAGTAGATATGATGAGAGAGAAAGCTAATGCCCAACCTATGAAAAGATGTGATCGCCACTAAGGTAAAAACAAGCCAAAGACCTGATAAATACCTTAGAATAGGAGGATGATTCACCCGCCCACGGGAGAGAAAAAGCAACCAGGAAACTGCAGCTCCGTCAGATGTAACGATCGAAGACTGGTGCGCCACAGGACGTGTGACGGTCCGACGATAGACCGCTACAAGACTCTAACGCACATGTTCTAGACCATCATAGCTTCTGTAGAATAGAAGTTGGGAATCTTTTGATCTCCAAGCTTTCCAGCCGGCCAGAGAGCTTGGGAATCGGGCTATGGACTCTGTAAACCTGCAAAAGAGTGTAGAACACAAGAAAAACAACCGAGATTAGCCCTTAGACAAAGTAGTATCAATAAATCCAAGAAACTTAAAAACATGCAAAAGGAAAGGGAAATACCGGGGAGGTTGGTTTTTTTAACCCCTCTAGGCGTTTTAAAAGGTGGGAGGATGTTTTGAATGAATGCAGCAAGTGTAAGAACGTGGGAGATGGAGAGGGACAATGCTATGAATGCTTGGAAGAGGGAAAAGACACTAAGAACACAATTTGACTGAACTAAACCCTTGAAAATGATACTCCCTAGACTATGGAAGCAGATAGACATGGAAAGCAGCTCTCCTTGGTTGGTTATAGCTCCAGGATGCGGCAGCACTTCGACGCGAACTCCAGATGTCTCCTCCTCAAGCCATTAAGTCAAGGGTTCTATTTATAGACCCTCAAAGTCTAGGTTCGAGTTGAGAATAAACCAGTTAGAAAGTAGGGTGTTTCTTAGCAAACTCTTGAAGATAATACTCCCAAGAGTCCATAGAAATAAACAGAAGGTTCTGAGGATCATATTTGAAAGAGAAATCAAAGAATCAAACTCTTAAGTAGGCCACGGAGTAGCAGAGAAAGAGCAGTTCTGCTAGAACTCTCTGTTTGATGTAACGGCTGCACGATAGACCGCCATAAGGATGTAACGCTCCAAGGATGGACCGTCACACAATCCTATCCATGAAAAGATAAGATCAACGGGAGAATCTTACGAACATAGGACTCTAGATGAATGTAACGGTCAAGGGTAGGCGCATCACAATGCATGTAACGGCCGCACGATAAACCGTCACACTCAATGGATAGGCTAAAAGATAAGTTTGAAAGAAGCCATAAGCTTAAGGACTCTGTAAGGATGTAACGGACCAAGGAAGATGCGTTACATGTCTGTAACGCACTCTTGAAGGACCGTTAGAGACAATGGAGTGCAAATGAAATGAGAGCTTGCTAAGCTTCGTCCAGCGGAAAGGGATAAGGAACCAGACCCAACCAAGGAGATATGACCTATGAAATAAACCTCAAATTGACCAAGAAGGTTCAATAAAGGTGAACAACTCAGAGCATCATATGGAATGAACAAGGAGATGACCCGACTTATTGGTCATAAAATGGGTGTCAACAGATGCCCCTCCTTAACGTCCTCTTTGCAGGGGATCGAACAGAGGTGCAGCGAAAGTGAAATGGAACACAGAGATGATGCGAAAATGAAGCGAAGTGGACTGAAAAGCGGGCGTTAAGGCAAACGACACCCGTTCTTCACCAACAAGCGATAGGAATTTTCTGGAAAACTTCGAACCAATCATAAGGAAATAGCCAACCAAATGACGCATGTCTGGAGGAACTAACAACTAAGGAAAGGAAAACACGGCCAGCGGCCGGAGCAACGGAAAAGAAAGAGATGATTAACTAAACTCCAGACATGAATCTTCAGCTAACCAGATAAAGCGAAGAGACCGAAGGAAACCTTCCAATTCAGAGTGGAATGACCCTCCTTATTCAAGAGCATTGAACACATAGTTATTCACCATTATTGAGACACCTGGACAAATGAAGCTTATGAATGCTCAAAAGATGCGTATGATGCATGCTGGGCAAAAATAAAGAAATCATTAAAACGAATGCAAAGAAAGACAAAATAGCAAGATACTCGAGAATAGTATTGCTAGATCGGAAAAAAAAGGGTCAGGACACCATCTGCAACCACGGCGTGCAAGACAGAACCATCGTCCCCAAATTTTTCCAACCTAACGGTCTATCCAACGATTAAACATGTGCACCAAGATCATCATCATTTTTGTTTAAGGGGAACATCAGATCCCAGAACACATGAATGACCAGCCGGTTCTTGAGATAGTATATCATATATAACATATAGTAATGCATTAAGGGATAAGGGATCGAAATATAATACCTGACTTACCTGCCTGGCGAGCGGTGAAGCATGATGGCTAAAAGGCGTTCATGACTTTCATCCATAGGAAGAGAGGTTAGCCAACAACAATTAATCATGAGCATAGAATAAGGCCTAACCATTCATTGTATTGAGCATAAAAGCATGATGATCATTCCAAGCACAAAATTTTGATAAAGAGAGCATTATTATTCATCAAATGTTTCAAAGTCTCTGACGGTGTAAGGTAGATGCGTCAGACTCATGTAACTGTCCTAACTTGGCGCGTCACACAGCGTCGATTCACATTTTTCAAAAATTAGATAACTTCATAACCTGGCGGTCCAAGAGAGACGCGTCAGAGACTGTGACGGTCTTACGATAGACTGTTACATTTTCTGAGCATTCAAAAAAAATAAACTGAACGGCCGTGATCCTCATTCGCTCAAACACACAAAACACCCCAAAAACAAACCCCACCGGTGACCATGACCGGCGACGAGCTCCCCCGGCCGCCCATGAGAAGGGAGAAAGGGAAGAAGACTAAAGCCAACAAGGGCAAGGCCCTCAGGAGATTTAGGGCAAGGGTGGACCAAGAGGAGGTCCCCCCGGTGGCGACCGAGCAACCGACGGTGACGGCGGAGCAAATGGCGGAGGACGACCCTTCCACGGCCGAGGAAGGAGGAGAAGAGGCCCTGGGGGAGACTGCTGGCAATGAAGAAGGGGCTACGGCACCGGAGAAGAGAAAACGAGGTCGCGACCATGAGGTAGGTCCCCCGCCCTAAAAATCCAATTTTTTGAAATTTTTATGTGTGCATGTGTGTGTGAAAGAGATAAAATGGGTCTGGGGACCCATTGGGGATGACATGTAGGCCATTTGGGCCATTTTCAGGAGCTAAGGTAATCAAAGGGGACAATGCCCTATTGTAGAGTATGTGACGGTCGTTGCAGCGACCCTCACAGACCTGACGCACCACCATTGGTGCGTCAGAGAACTGTGATGCGTCACTACAGGGCCGTCCGAGTGACCAGAGGTAGAAGCAATTTTTTGGGATTTTTCAGTTTTTTAATTTTTTTGTTGCTTTCATTTCTATTAATGTAATGCAATGAAATTATGATGTTATGACTGACTTATGCTCTAATTGTGCAGGCGAAAAGAAGAACGAGGACCTCTTGGCTCCAGATCCGGGCCGTATACCAGGCATTGCCCGAGTTTCAGAGAGAGAGATTGGCCGGGATGGGATTTGCTAAGGTGCTGAGCATCGAGGTGACCAGGATTACACGAGAGGTGGGACCCTGTGAGCCGAGCTTTCATCTTCCCATGGGGCCACATGATCCTCACATTGGAAGACATGGCGAGGATTACAGGATTGCGAGTCCACGGAGCTGTCGTGACCGGGTGGACATATGGCGACTACCAGAAGATGGCCCAGGAGCTACTGGGCTTAGACTTGATCAGGCATCAGGCCGGGGCGCACATCATCTCAGCTGTCGAGGTCGAGACTGCAGGACAGCTTGGGACTGAAAGGAGTGGCTATAGCAGTCGGCGAGCTCCCCGAGCAGCATATCGACGGAGTGATAGAGAAGGTTTGCCCGCGAGTGGCCGCAGAGGCAGGACAGGAGGGAGACCGAGTCCTGAGATGATTTCTGATGTTGCTGTTCAAAAATTTGCTTTTTCCAACCCGAGCAGATGTGATCAACTGCAGGCTACTGCCACTGCTAGAGGATTTGGGCAGAGTGGGGAAGTATGCATGGGGGCGGTAGCGCTTGCCTTCCTCTTCGAGTCGCTCAGCACCACAGACCGACGGACGATGCTAGGCGGCTTCTCGCCTTTCCTACAGGTACAAACTAGACTCTAAATGCCTTCTATATGATTATGATTATGAATGCAAATGATGCAATTTATTGACACTTGACTCTAAATGCAGATCTGGAGCTTCGTGTACCTCCCGAGGATTGGGCGAGGTACTCAGCTGCATCCCGAGCGGATCCCGATCGCGAGGTGATGGGTGGTAGCGAGGGACACGGGATCAATCAACAGGCTGACCCGGGCCATCCAGGATGATCTTGACTCATTCCCAAATACATCGGTAAGCTCCAAACTTAAGCTTTTCTACATGCTCTTAAATGTTGCTAAATGCTTTCTAAATGCTTCTGTACGCTGCTAAAAATGCTGACATGGACTCAATTGCTCTTTCAGGTGCGCTGGGCACCATACCGGGATGAGGGTTACGAGGGACAGCCTTGGGTCAAGGCGTCCCTAGCATACAGCGAGCGAGATGTTTGGCTTCATTGCATCAATGTGATCGAGCCGCTGCATTACCGCCTGATCTTGAGGACACGGGGACTCCGTCAGCCAGAGGTGACATTCCCCCGCAGAGATGAAGAGCGCCCGGGCAAATCTTCAAAGGGCATTAGCGGAGATGTGGATTGGTGCGCCCGGAAGGCCAAATATGTGCACGATTGGAATAAAAGAGGCAGAGCAGTGAAAGACCGGGCGGACAGTGACGAGGCCTACCTCAAGGCTTACTCCCACCGGTACGGCGACCAGGTGTTCAGAGGCACCCGACGGTTGGTATGAACTTCTAAACTCAAAACTCTATCTATTTTAAATGCTATTCTATATGCACTGACATATACTTTCTAAATGTAGCTAGACCCACAGGGACGCATAGCCGAAATCGAGGGACTCCTCCATGCCACCATCCAGCAGCGGGATGAGTACCGGGCTGCCTTGGAGCTTCTGGTGAGCCTCTACACTTAGACTTAAATGCTTATGATGCAAATGATTAACCTTGACTTCTAAATGCAGCGGGCCGAGGGAGCCCAGAGGATCGGACCAGATGCACCATCCTCCTATTCACAGCCTGCTGGGGGACGGGCTGAGCGAGATGTAGATTTTACCCGAGCCGTAGCTCGAGCCAAGGAGGCCGAGGCTACCCTCGCAGAGCAGGTAAGAATCTAAACTTTTAGACGAAAATGCTTATGAGTTATGCAAATGTTGACCATGATAAAAAAATGCTAACACAGGCCGCGGCATTGGCCGAGACGGAGCGAGCTCGAGCAGAGATTGAGCGGACCTGCGCGGAGGCAGAGCGCCTGCTGGCAGAGGTAGCCCGGCTGAGGGGAGAATTGGAGCGGGCATCTACCCAGATAGCAGACCTCGAGAGATACCAGACCGAGGCTCGGGCGGCGTGACTCCAGGTTCATGATTTAAAGATCGAGCTCCGGGCCATGGAGCGGACAGTTCGGACGATCAGCCGTGGGCCTGTGCTGAGTGCATCCCGGAGTGCTGCAGCGGGAGGCACACGGAGTGGAGTACCGAGCGGATCGGTAGGAAACTACCTGGCTAGTTCTTCCGATCGGCAGAGGAATGAGGAGGTGGATCGGAGACTATTACGAGAGGAGGAGCACAGTGCCATGGAGCCGTCGGCCAAGCGGCAAGAGGGTGCTGGTGATAGTGAGGGCCCGGGGGATAGACCGGCCGAGTGATGTATTTTCTTTCTTCTTGACACCCACACTTGTACATGACTTATGTGAATGAAATGAAATGAAATGAATGAAAATCTTTTTTGTGTTTTGTTTTTTTGGTTTTTTGTTTATGTGGATGAATGTGAGTATGAATGTGAAAACACATGTGTGGATGGAAGTGTGAATGAATGAATGGGATGAATGGATATGAACAGGGGATAAAGTGTAAGACTGGCAGGTGAGACCAAAGGACAATGGAAAGAACAGAAACACATAGCAGAAAACGTGACGGTCTAGTGGTGGGGCGTCAGATCTATGTAACGCATTAAGATCAGGCTGTTAGAGACGACAGAAGGTGGTCTAAAAACTGTGTAGCTGGAAATGTGACGGTCCACTTATGGAGCGTCAGATTAAGTTGACGCTCGTATACGAGACCGTCAGACATGACAGAATGAAATTGGGCTAAAGATGTGTAGCAGGAAATGTGACGGCCCAGTGAAGGAGCGTCAAGGAACTGTGGCGGTCCTACGATGAACCGTCACAGTAAAAACTGGAATCCGAGACGGATTCTGCCGTGAGAGCCCGAACTCGAGGCAAGGAGACCTTAATCCACACTGGAACCCTCCCAAGCTTAGGAGAAGGCTTTCTAACCCAAGTCTTATCATTCTAGCACCAAAATCAAGCCTTTAAAAGATAGGAACAAGCCCAAAAAATCGCATCTTTCATTGATTCTCTGCTACAAGGGTTGAAAACTCCATCCAAGGGCAAGGAACATCATGAAGAGAAGCTTTAGAGAGATGGACATGGAAGAGAGGGTCTATAGTGGGCCCAAAGCAGCCAAGAAGGAGCATGGGGAGCTGCAAAGATTGACATCCATCCCCAAGTATCTGAGCTCAAGTGCCCAAAGAGCGGTAAGTTCCAATTGACTTCAAAAGTTCTTCAATTTCTACACTTTCTATGTTTCTTATGATTCTTCTCTTTTTCTTCTTCTTTCTTCCTTTTCTCTAGCCTCTCTCTGGTCCAAGGTGTTATTCAAACTTAAAGTGGGTGGCTCCCATGATCAAATAACTCCCATTAGAAGTCTTATCCATCCTTAGGGCATGGCACCTCTAACCTTTGCTAGTTTTGGCCAAGAATTTCCAAAAATTATCCTCAGATTGGGCAAGCATTTCAGCCCTCATAGAATTATGGCATCCACAAACACACACCTTCCTCTTCCCTTCCTTCGAAGCTACAATCTTTTTGGAGGAGGTAGAGACCTACCTAGCCCTTGCTAAGACTAAGGTGGGGGATGAAGATCTAGTGTGCCATACGGTTGAACCTATCGACCCATCCTTGATTCTAAGTGATTTCATACATAACCCGAAGGACGTGAGGACCATGATCAGCCCAAGCGACATTCACTTGATACCCATAGCTCAATGGATAGTCTCTCATTGCAAAAACAAGTGGGAGAGATATAAAACCATTGCCAAAGCCGTGTCGGTTTGCTTATGCGGAGTCTTCCTTTTTACTACCACTGACCACCTCCTAGATATCCAAAACCTTAGCATCATCAGCGGGTTGTGGCGGGGTTTGTCTATTTCTCAAGTAGTCCCTTCATACCTTTATGAAGGACTTAGTTCAGCTTGCTTAGGAGGACCTCTTTTTGGCTCAATGATACTCCTTAAGTGTTGGATGGGAGTGAGAATCAAGTTCCAACCCAAGGAAGACATACCTTCAGCTAGCTGGATCTTTAGGAGCCACCCCTTGTTCTTCATTGGAGGTGCCTTTGGATTCTCTTCACAGGTTAAATGTCGGACGGCGGATAAGAAAACGCGGGACGATTGGCGCCTCTTCCTCAACACCTTGCCAATAGAGAAGTTCATGATGCGTCCAAGAGTTTTGCGGAGCACTTTGTTTAGAGTACCACGGCGACCGAGCCTTGATCTACAGCTAGTGGGGAACACTACCTTGGCGATCTACAACCCGCACCGGTGCTACCTTCAAATTGGGCTACCACGTACCGACGTTCCTGCACTATCAAACTACCCTCCCCTTCTAGCTAGAAAGATGGGGACCGAGGAGGATGGGAGAGCGATCCGGAACGCACTGACCATGTGGGAGATCAGCAAAGTGCGCCCGTGGTAAGAAGAAGTAGAAGAAGACGACAAGGGACGCCGTGACTATATGAAGGAATTACGTAAGATCCTCCCTTTTGCGGATAGAAAATTGAATGTAGCTTGAGATTTTTCTTTATGATATTTCCGAACTTGAAGTTTATCAATCAATTTTATGTTTTATTGAGTTCAGTGGAATGATATAGAAGTGCCTTGAGTTGAATGGAATCACGAGTTTGTTGCTTGATCAAGCATGGATGTTCTGAAAAACAGAGCTCTGGAACCTATAACGGTCCTACATAGGGCCGCCACAACAGTCTGACGGTCTTACGACGAGCCGTCAGAAGAAGTGAACTCAGAAAGCTGAGTTTCTGTTCTCAGGAGAATGTAACGGTCTAATATCAGGCCGTTGGAGTGATATAACGGACCATCGTGGATGCGTCAGAGAGGGTTTGCTGAGGGCCAATGAGTTTCAACCTTCGGGAGAGGGTGATGGTCAAACGATGACCGTCACAGTCATGTGACGGTCTGCCACTGGTGCGTTACAGACCTGAACCTGGAAATTTGTGAGTTTTGAGTCTTGGGCTTAAACCTGCGTTCTGCACACATTTAGACAAGAAACAAGTTAGATCTGTTCTTAGACTCAACCCCTTGCCTAAAGTAAGTTAGAATTTGACCATTTCTTGATATTTGGTCAAGGGGTGGAGCCTTATTAAATATGCGAAAAATATAAAATGGAAACAATGCAATGCATGTGATGCATATGATGGTATTTTTTTTGGAGAATTTTGCAAATATTTGGATTTTTGTGAGATTTTGAAAATATCTGGTGGTTTTGGTTTTTTTTGGAATATATGATTTCTTTTGGATTTTGAAATATATGATTTTTTGGATTTTGAAAACCAGTGTCTCCCTAGGAATGAGGGTTCTCCCTATTCCGTTCAGAGTTTTCGAGGTTGGCGTGCAATAGAAGTAACAACCCCTGGCCAGGGCCTAACTCGCGTGACGGTGTCTCTGCCAAGGGCATACCCAGGGTACTTGTCTCAGTCCTGAAAAAAGAAAATAGAACACGGGGATAAGCTTAGGCCAGATATAGAAGTTTTTTTAGGACTTGAGTTCCTCTCCAGACAACCGATTTCAGAGACTTGGTGTGTTGCGCCGGGGCTTTTGCGTCCGTCATCGAACCTTTGTCCACTCTAGGCATGCATACGACCGGGCTCATAACGTCCCACGGGGAAACTGTACTGCCACTCTTGTCATGCCTAGCTTTTTTTTTTTTGGAGCTTTGGAAGTATGATTGATGGACTTTCGAGATAGACTTTTTGCTTTTGTCAAGAAAATTGCTCTTTTTCTTTACTCTTTTCCTTTTCTTGTGGCGTCAGGTCATAACGGATTGCCCCTATTTGAGACCTCCTCTCGTCATGGCATCTTAGATTGGTCGTCGCCTCCTTATTCACCTCTTGCCCCTGGATTCAACCGAAGGAAGAAACGAACAGGGATTTTGACTTTCCCCCAAAGCATGGCCAAGGAGAAATGGTGTCTACAGAGTGGGAAACCCGACCAGGGACGTCGTGTAGTGTGTGATTGCCGCGCTCAGGGTCCTCTTTCACGATGAAAGGGAAAGGACACCTTGCTACTGGGGTGGCACTGGTTTAGACTCTACAGAAAGAAACGCTTAAGGTACAACCCATTCCAAGCGTGATCGAGCTCCTCACCTTCTGCGTTCACTAAGCGGTAAGGATTCCCTTGATAAGCCTCTTTCACAACAAACTGCCCTTCCCAGTTAGGTTGTAATTTATACCTAGGACCTGCAGATCGAATGAATTTACGTTTCAAAACCATATCACCTTTTTGAAATTTACGTTCAATTACCTTCTTTTGAAAATAACGTAAAACTCTCTTTTGATAAACGGATACGTGATCGGCCATGTTCATCCTCTTCTCGTCTAAGAGTTCCAGCTGGACGAGCAACGCCTCTCGACGTTCATCGATATTAAGTTCCTTATCGAGCTGCACCCTTAGGGAAGGGATCAAGATCTCATATGGGAGCACCACCTCCATCCCGTAAGTGAGAGCATAGGGAGTTTGCCCCGTAGGAGTATGAACGGAGGTGCGGTAAGCCCATAGAGCTTCCACTAATCTTTCTGGCCAATCAGAAAACTTATGAGATTCGCATGCTTTCTTGATGATTTTGAGAAGGGTTTTGTTAGTGGCTTCGGCCTGGCCGTTGTTGTTGAGTCCCAAATGTGGCAATCAAGAGGGGAGGGGTGAATTGATTGGCTAATAAAATTTTGCTCCTCTTAAGAAAACAATGCTGATTAAACAAACAACCACTAATACTCGCACGAACAGGATCACACTCGTGAATGCGTGCGGAATGTGTTTGAATAGCTGGTGTGGTGATCTCTCAACTCACTGTGAAGCCCACTCGACAAGAATCAGAAAAATCACAGCACATGAGACACACGGATTTTTTAGGTGGTTCGGTTACACATCCGTGTCCCCTACGTCCACCCCTCACACTTGAGGATTAAAGCTTCACTAATGAGTGAATCACACACACACGCTGTTTAGAACAGCAAACACACACACACACACACACACACACACACACACACACACACACACACACACACACACACACACACACACACACACACACACACAGCTTCTGATCTGGTAGCCAAACACGCACATACGCACATACACACACACGCACATTCGTGTTTCTGAACACGAACACCACACACAAGTTTCTGAAGTTATGATTACATAAATATTCAAGATCAAACAAAATGATTTAGAATGAAAAGTTTAGAAGATGATTTATCCTGATCGGAGCTCCCCCTATCACTTCAACAATTTTCGTCGAACACTTGTTGCAGCCCGTTGAACGTTCTTGACGATTATGCTCGGATGTGGTACAAACTTGATCTTCACGCAGCCAACCAGCAGGATGTCGATTTGGAGGCTTGAATCCTTCTTCTTTCCTTCCCTTTCACGCACACAACAAGGTGGAAGAAGGGCTGTGGCTGCTGGTTGCGACCTGCACTCACAAAGGTTAGAACAAAAACCCAATTTCAGGAAGATACGAATTCTCTTAGGGTTTTCATCTCAATGAGATGATATATATGCTAAGGGTGGTCAAGGGATGTCTAGGAGACAAGATCCGCACATCAAGGAGTGGTTTAGGGACAGCCACACAAGTGTGGTTGGACCATTTGGTCGAAACCGCAAAAGTCTTCATTCACGGCGCCGCCCAGACCAGAAAGGGTCGACCCTTGGGGTCGACCCTCGTGAGGGGCCAGATGCCCCTGGCAACATGGGTCAACCCTTAGGGTCGACCCTTTCAGGAACCGTTGTTGTCTTCAAAAAAATGGCCTTCTGGAGTTTACAGGGGTCGACCCTTGGGGTCGACCCTTTCTGGAGCCTAAACAATTTGAGGGAAAAGGGTCGACCCTTGGGGTCGACCCATGATGAAACCAGTTCTGGAATTTAATTCCACAAGTAGGGGTCGACCCTTGGGGTTGACCCATTCAAATGGGAATCTGCCTGGCAGCAAAGGGTCGACCCTTGGGGTCGACCCTTTTTTCTGCACTTTCTAAAAAAAGAAGATAAAACAAGGCTAAGTGTAGGGGGTTCAAGTTGGGGTTTTAAAACAAGAATGCTCCACATCTGTTCTAACAGTGTAATGGAGGAGATTAGGATCGATCTCAACAATCGTCCTTCAGTCGTTTAAGAGCTTTGGCCTGTCAAGAACAAAGTTTGAATTAGTTCCACATGTTGCACATTGAAACCAAAATACTTACAATGAGTTGTTGTGCTTGAGCCTTCTCAAGTATCATGTCTTCAATTGATGTGTGCATTTCCAGAACGTAGTTATGTTCATTTTCAGATCATACAAAACATTTGATCATCATCAAAAATCATAAGTCATATACATGAGGAGGGGGTTCAACAGTTGTCTTGTGGGTAATATGGAGATGAATGATGCAATGCAATATTAAACTTCTTATATAGGTCCTTGAGCTCTTGAGAGACGAACTGGGGTCCGTTGTCGGTGACGATGTTGCTTGGCACTCTGAACCGCGAGATAATGTTCTTCATGATGAAGCTGCACACCGTGGTATCTTTAATCTCTGTGTATGCTTCGGCTTCAGCCCACTTGGTGAAGTACTCAGTGGCGGTAAGAATGAATAATTTTTGCTTGATCTGAGAATTAGGATCACCGAGCGGGTCGACAACGTCGAACGCCCACATAGAGAATGGCCAAGGGGCAGAAAGAGGATGAAGAGATGAAGCTGGAGCATGAATTTTATCAGCGTGGAGTTGGCATTTAAGACACCTCCGGACATAGAGGGAGCAATCTTCCTCTAGAGTGGTCCAATAATAGCCCTGCCTAAGGATCTTCTTTGCTAGAGCGTCGCCATTAACATGACCTCCACACTCACTAGAATGGGCTACTTCGGCCACCTTCCAAGCTTCATCGTCGTCTAAACATCTCATGAGCATCCCGTTAGTAGCGCGCATGTATAGTTCTCCAGCAACGATAGTGTACTTTGAGACGGCTCTTATTGACTTGCGCTGCTCGGCATTTGCCCCTTCCGGGAACGATCCATCTTTGCAAAACAACTCAATTTCATGGTACCAGGGCAACTCCTCTTCCTCCAGGATCTCCTTTAACTCCATCAAAGATACTTTCTTAAGAAGTTCCTTCTCAGCCCTCCCCTCTACAGTCTTCCTAAGGTTGGCATACCAAGGATCCTGAAGAGAGGGAAAGATAGAGAGGAAGTGAGGGATTCTAAAGCATCGGCTAGGATGTTCTGAGATCGGGGAGTGTGGATGTAGATCAACTTGCGGAATTGCCTAGCAAGGAGCGTGACCAAATCTTGATATGGCTTGAGCTTAGGGTCACGGGTGCGGTAAGTGGACAGAACTTGCCGCAGGATGAGCTGAGAGTCCCTTATGATATTCAAGTAACGTGCACCTAGAAGGTAGGCGTGCTTCAATCCAGTTAGGAGAGCCTCATACTCTGCGATGTTGTTGGTAACAGGAAATCGAAGTTGATAAGCAAAAGGAATCGTCACTCCTTCGGGAGTGAGCAGAACAACACCTATCCCTCGGCCCTGAGAATTGAGTGCACCATCAAAGTTCAGAGACCAGAAGGGATGATGAGTAAGGACGGAAAGATGCTCATCAGGGAAATCATCCTGAATAGAATCCGTGCAGGGAATCGGGAGATGGGCAAGATGCTCAGCGATGGCGTATCCTTTGACCGCCTTCTGAATGACAAACGTGATATCGAACTGGGAGAGGAAGCTCTGCCAGCGAGCCAACCTACTAGAAAGGATAGGCTTTTCTAAGAGATAGCGAATTGGGTCCGTTCTAGAGATCAACCTAACTAGGTGGACTAGAAAATAGTGTGTGAGCTTCTGAGCTACCCACACTAAGGCGGCACAAGTCTTCTCCATAGCGGTGCATTTGGCCTCGGCCGGGTTGAATAACCTGGAGAGGTAATAAGCTGCCCGCTCTTTCCCTTCATCGTCTACTTGTGCTAAGACCGCCCTTATGGAGTCCTCAATGACCAAGATGTATAGGATTAGGGGTTTCCCAGAGACAGGAGGTTACAAAAATAGGGGATTATATAGATATACCTTCAAATCCTTATAGGCCTTTTGACAATCTTGATTCCATTCAAATTTTACTCCTGCCTTTAGCAGTTCATAAAACGGGCGGCACCTCTCAGAATGTTGGGATATGAATCTTCTGATGAATTGCAATCTGCCAATCAATCCTCGAAGTTCCATAATATTCTTTGGCGGGGGCATGTCCATGACGGCCTTTACTTTATGAGGATCAATCTGGATCCCCCGTTTGTTAACTATAAAGCCTAGCAGCTTCCCTGAAGAGACTCCAAAAACACACTTCTTCGGATTCATTTTCAGCTTTTTCTCCCTAGCTCTCTACAGCACCTTAGCTAGAATAGAGGGGTGTTCCTCTTTAGTTTTTGACTTCACCAAGATGTCATCCACGTAGGCTTCCATGTAGATATGCATCATATCGTGAAAAATGGCCATCACCGCCCTTTGATAAGTGGCACCTGCGTTCTTCAGACCGAACGGCATAACCACATAACAATACGTGCCCCAGGGCTTGGTGAAGGAGCTTTTCTCTTGATCCTCCGGAGCGAGACAAATCTGATTATAACCAGAGTAACCGTCCATGAATGACAAAGCTTCGTACCCGACGGTATTATCGACTAAGACGTCTATGTGAGGTAGCGGGAAATCATCTTTGGGACATGCTTTATTAAGATACCTGAAATCGATGCAAATACGCACTTTTCCATCCTTCTTGATGACAGGGACTATATTCGCCACCCACTAGGGATACAGAACAACTCTAATGAACCTGGCCTTATATAACTTATCAACTTCTTCTTTGATCCTTAAGGCCATGTGGGGGTGAAATCTCCTTGACCTCTGTTTTACGGGTGTTGCCCCTGTTTTAAGTATGAGTCGGTGTTCCACTAAAGAGGGGTCAAGACCAGGCATGTCCTCATAAGACCAGGCGAAAGAATCACTATACTCCCTTAGAACCTTGACTAGATCTTCTTCTACTTGCGGAGGGAGATTAGCAGCAATAATAATGGGCCTTGGGTCTTCTTTAGTTCCCAAATTTATTTCCTTTGTAGGTTCATCCATTACCAATGATGGCTCGCCGAATCTCTTTAATCCTTGCGCATACAGATCGGCAGTGTCATCTACGTTGTTGTCCTCATCATCAATCGGGTCTTTCTCAACCAAGACTTCATAAACATTGAGTCCGTCATCGCTCCATACCCCCTCTATTTCCTCCTCATCTTCAATCAAGATTGCCGTAGCGACAAATTCTGGACATTTCAAAAGGGCATGACATCGCTGAGCTAGATCCTGCAAGAACCTATCAGGAATGTATTTGGCATGATGCGCAAGCGGGCGCGGCTCAAGCTCGGAAGGATTGGACGTCCTAGAAGAGGACCCTACTTCTCTAGCTCTAATCGACCCTACTTCCCTAGACTCGACGGACCCTACGCCTAACCTAGGAGAAAGGAAATCTGGTGGAAAGGAAGGAGCAGGGGACTAGTGCCCTGGGAGGAGGATGGAGACAAGATAGCGTAATCTTCCACTGAAATCTCCATTTCAAATTTGACGTTTTTTTTTGGAGATCAGTGGATATCATATAGCAGGATGGAGGAGGAGGAAGTTGCATGGGGAATAGAGAGGGGAAGATGCAATCGAAGAAGGGGTCGGAAGATGAAAACCACATCTCGTGGAGTTGGGCGGTGGGGGAAAGGAGGAGTGAATAAAGTTGACAGATCAATGGGTGGGCAGTGCCCACATGCACATGGAACAAACAATATTTCTGGTGATCTTTCCGTAAAATACGGATCGACCATAATCGGGGGTGAACGGGGTATGGATTCCAATTGTTGAAATAGTGATGTGAGACGGGAGGGAGACCAAGAAATGATAATGGGGGAGCTCCCCTTCTTCTGTAGACGGCCAGGTGGCTTCGACTTCCACTGAACGAGCCGCACCTCCTGATTCTCCTTCCGATCATGACCATCTGGTTTGCTGAACATTCTGGCGAATGACTGACTAAAATCTGGCATATCATCAACAGGCCCTTTTGGTAGCAGAGGTGGACTGGCAACCGTTGTAACGACCCGAGAATCCGATTACCGGGAAGGCCCGATAACCCGAGACTCGCACCGCCACCCACGAGTCCGAAGACTCGGAAGGGTTAGAAGGATGGTGTGAAAACTACACAAGTATCACAAATAATTACAGAATTAAACAGTTATATAAATAAGCAGAAAATGAATTAACATTTTACATGGTCCATAATATAACAATAAAATAACGATAGTAGCCCACAACTAGTACAGAGACAAGAAAGGAAAGTACATCTACACGGGGCATACCCCGGTTTTGACCTCTGGCACTAACGCTGGGCACCTGAACCGCTCTGAGCCTCAGACGAACTACCCTGAAGCCTCGCCTCGCCTGAAACACGGTGAAAACACGCAGGGAATGAGTCTCGGAACAAGCCTCAGTAGGGATCACTCGAACCCTACCTCGCAAACGGAGAAACCGCTACGCTAGCAGTAAGCGAGTACCTCAAAAGGGAAACCATGCCATCTACAAAGCACCGGTCTCACGGCACGAAAACCGACACACGTGCCACGGCAAAACAACCGGAACCCAATGGCCAACACGGCAGAAACCCGAAGGTCGAAGTCGTAACGACTGACAGCCTGACACTCCCGACTCGACAGGAGTACCTCCCACTAGAAGCACAGTCAGTAGCGTCCCCTGACGACTTACACCGCACTGCAGGTGAACTGCCTGACGTGGTAGCACCTACCAGAGACACGGACACCAAACAAGTACCACAAACAAGTGACTAGCTAGGGTCACGCTCGTCAGCGTGTGTCCAACTGCCCCCAACCACGTGTGCACACACAGACCATGCATCCTAGGTCTGGCCCTCTGACCGGTTTTCCCCCGTAGCCAGACTCTGGCTAACGACGAGGGGCTCGACGGAAACCAGTCTAAAACCGTCCTCAGGGTCGGCCCGTACACCACTCCCTGGTGAGACCAACACCGTGTAATGGTGGGTTATGACTAGTAGAGTGTCACTAAAGGAGTAGACTCTCAAGTCAACGGAAAGTAATGTCACAACCGGACGGTACAACGAACGACCCTCGTACAAATCACCGTCGCACGGCGACACAAGCCGACAGCAACATCTCCCGACACCGGTCGGTACGACGAGAGACAAGTCGACACGACCCGTCCCCTTGATCAGTCCACCTTGGGCCGCTCAGGGATGTGCGGTCATACTGGGGCCGCACCAGGTTTAAACGGTCAGGACGTGACCGTTCTACCCCAGGTCTAAACGGGCAGATGAACGGCCACCACGGGCCCGTTCAACTGATGTGCGGCCAGCTCCTGGCCGCACGTGGGTGATGAACGGTCCGCTATTGGTCGTTCGTCTCCCAACGGTAATAAACCTGAACGGTTAGGCCGTAGCCACACTAGGGAAGCGCGGCTATGGTTTAACCGTTCAAGGGTTGTGAGGTCCATATCTGGCCGCACACCCAAGCGACGGCACCAGATGACGTACGGCGAGCCCCTGGCCACACGAAGGGTTGAGTGGCCAGCTCCTAGCCACACACCCCGATGCACTGTATAACTGTAATAATCAACGGTCGAAAATCCAGGGTTGGGCGGTAGTTATGGGGCCGCACTTCAGAATATGCGGTCCCACGATAGATCGCACAAGCCCACTGCGCATCGAGCCCAGCTACAGCGCGCCGAGCCGATAAACGGTCAGAACAGCGCCGCACAAGGGTTGTGCGGCCACTGGTTCGACCGCATATCGCTCACTGGCGCGAAAAACGGCGAACCTCGCCGGAATCGCCCATTCCAACCCCAAACAAGCCCCACGAAGGGGGAAACGGTGAGAGAAGAACCCCCAAGCCCCCTAGCATGCTCCTACGCTCCCGAAACGCAGAATCATGGCTTAAAATGATGGATCGGGCGGTCACTCCCCAAAGCATGCACGACCCCTCCCGGCGCGAAATTAACTCCTCTCGACCTCGTCTCGAGCTAAAACTCGCGGGGAAGGAAGACAAGAGGCTAAGGAACGTCACCCTACCTCCGGTTCGCGACGAGACGCGCCGATCCAAGCCCGAATCCATGAAGAACGCCGTTAAAACCTCACCTTCCCACGCTTCCCACATTCGCCGCACGCCCGCACGATCGCATCGTCGTCACCCACGTCCTCGCGCCGTCACACCGCCGCCGTCTACAGCCAGAACGGAGGTCGCCGCGCTCGAACGGGAGAGAGAGAGTGAGAGGGAGGCCACGGTCGTGAGGGAGGAAGAAGAAGAAAGGAAGAAGAAGAAGGAAAAAGAAAAGAAAAGAATTAGGAATTTATAGAAAATCCAAAAATTTTGGAAAATACCAAAAAATCAAAAATTACATTTCCGGGATCCTCGGAACGCACCGATCGCAACGGTACCACTCGTGCCCAGGTGAACGACACGGTTCACCTGCAGCGAGGTTCCGAAGGAATTACCAAAACTCACATCGGTAGTCAAAAAACACGCGCGGAAAAAGCCGCGGAACGCTTTGGGCCTTCGAAACAACTCCGGATCGCGCCAATCCGAACACGAAAGATGTCCAAAATAAAATTTCAGACACAACGGAGCCAGACACTCTGAAAAACCAGATCCGAGACCCACGAAGAAGGATCCAAAATGTCGGGATATTACAATTGTGCAGGTTGTATCTTTCTTTTCTGACTGTGCTAGTGGTGAATTTAGTGTACCCGGCTGGAGGGGTCCTCTTACAAAGTGTTGGCGGTAATCCCATGTAAGTGGCCCTGAGTTGCCCATCATTGAGAGTGCAGACTCTCGGTAACCGAGACCTCTCCTGTCCATTTTTCTTCCTTTGGGCACTGGCTTGGTTTGCCCTTGTAACTGCGCACCGAGGCCTCTCCCCGGTTGGTAGCCCAATTTCAATATAATATCCCAGCCCTTGGAATCTCAGATCTGGGGTTTTACTTTGATATTGACGGGTGTAGCGGCGGGCTTGCATGGTGTATAAGCCCAAGGGAAATCCAGATCTAGTACAGAAATAACGGGCCAACTACTAGGCCATAATGTGGGCAGAATCTTCTCTGAAATAGCTTTTACAGACTGGACCGTGGATAAGCTTTTGACCTTAACCACCCTCCCTTGAAAAGGGAACTTGAGACATTGATGCGCGGTGGAGGGCACGGCACTGAGAGTATCTATCCACGAACAACCCAAGATAGCTTTGAACATAGGGTCGATGTCCAGCACATAGAATTCAATGGGAATGGTGAGAGGCCCAAGATCAGCTTGAATAGTAAAAATCCCGTGACATGCCCTCCGAGAATTGTCATAAGCAACTATAGTAGTGGGGGTCAGGCGTAGAAGTTCTTCTGATAGATTGCAGGCCCTGAGAGTGCTGAGCGGACACACATTGATAGATGCCCCTGTGTCAACTAATGCCGCATCAATGCTGACTTTATTCAAGATAATGGTGATGCAAAGCGGCATTTGCCGAGCTTCTGGTGGTGCTAGCTCGGTTTCAGAGAAGGTTATAGCTGGCCTGTCACGCCCCGAGCGCGGAAGATTACCCGGAGGCGTGACGCGTCTATATAGATCGTGTCAATCATGTAAATATCAGAGTGCGCAAATAACTAAGATTTAACTCGAAATTTAATACAAATAGTACGAGTTGACAATTGTCACAATTAATCAAAGGATAATTACATGTGTTCCCAGAGTCCAACGACTAGGCTTCAAATCTTGAGCAGTTCTAATCAAGTTGACTAATACAAATGACATAGATGAATTAATACAACTGACATAAGTGAACTAATACAATAACAAAAAGGACATGACAATTTGATAACTTCACTCTAACACTCATCACTCAGTCTCATTCCCTTCCGAGTGTTGGTTGACATCCAAATTACCTGAAAATATTAGAAAACAAATAGATGAGCGAATCGCTCAGTAGGAATTACATCTCAAGATTTAACAGGCTTTAAGTGGTTTACAAGTTCAATTAATGTCAGTAAAGCTATGCATGTAGATGAGTAGATATCAAGGATTGTAAAAATCGACAAGAGTAGTGAAGGAATAACAAGTGAGAGTATAAGGATTCCAACTTCAATGCAGCAATAGCAAGAGATTCAAACAAGTAATAACTGGAATTAACGAAATCTTCCCAAGAGAGTAAGAACTCATGTCAAGCAAGTAATAGAAAGTAATATAAATTCAAGCATGTAAAACTGGAATTGGCTATTTATCAATTTCATTCAAGTAAAACTTTACCCTTCTGCGGGTCTCAAGTCAAATCAATCAAGTAATATCACGAGAATGAGTGGAATGTCTAAAGCCTAACAAGCAAGTACTCCGGTGCAATGCCAAACATCGTGGTCAATAAACTCCCATGGGCACAAGTACCTTCGGGTGCTCCCCCCAGGACCAGACCGGGCCCTATATGCACAGCATTTATCATGTTTGTTGACATCCACTCTTATTTATAGCCAATATGGAATTTCAAGGTTTGACCAGTATGATATATAAGGTGGAATTATGGAATGGAGTCCAAGGGCACATTTATGTGTAGGGATGAACTAGGAGTGGAAACCAGTAACGTTTGATACACGAAAAAAAACTAGATAAGAGAGGTGCCTTATGGGCCACCTGACAATTTTAGAAACGACACCCTTACTGTGGGATGCCCTTTCTGGGAATTATACAGGGTTTAGAGGACCCTGTCAGGAGTTAAATATCACTTCTCAGGCTGCCATCTATCAGTGGAGATGGCAAAAGAGAAGGCCTAACGATCAGGTTAACGTAATGAGCTGGCTGTGTCGACTCAGTAGTTCATCGCGTCAACCCTGCAGTTCATCGCGTCAACCCTGCGAACAGGCTGGGTCGACCCTGTGAACAGGCAGGGTCGACTCTGCAGTTCATCGCGTCAACGCGGTGAATAGGCAGGGTCGACCCTGTCAACAGGCAGGGTCGACTCTGACGTTCACTGCGTCAACACAGTGAACAGGCAGCGTCGACAGGCAGGGTCGACTCTGCCGTTCACTGCGTCAACGCAGTGAACAGGCAGCGTCGACCCTGTCAACAGGCAGGGTCGACTCTGCCAACAGGCAGGGTCGACCCTGTCAACAGGCAGGGTCGATACTTTCTTTTGTTCCACAGTTTTCATGCCCTTCTAATTCTCCTTTCACTCTGAGTTCTTCACAAAAGTTCTTCTTCTCTTGTAGATATAGATTTTCTTCTTCTACCACATCCTCCAATTCTTCTTAGTTTTTAAGTTATAATTAATTTTCTACGGTTCTATTTTTTACTCAGTAACTGTTCACCTGCGCCTATAGATCTCATTTTTTCACATTTTTCACCTTCTTCCTCTTATTTTCTCTCTCTGCACTCTTCATAAAACTTCTTCCTAATCTTCCAATCTATGACTTTCTCTTCTTTCACATATTCTCATTCTCTCTAGATTTTTCATTATTCTCTTTCTTAGAACCCCCTATTTTCAATATCATTTCATTGTGCTTTCAACTTGGTCTTTTTCCACTTGGCCTCTTTCAACTTGGTCTTTTTCCACATTTTTCAACCTCTTGACTACAATTTCTTCTTTCACTATTTTCAGGCTTTAGTTTCTCTCATATAACATCTTTAACATGGTGGTTTTAGTTTCACAGAAATTGACATAATGACAGGCCCTTTACTAAAGTATGAACTATATCAAATATAGATATTAGCTAATACATGCTAATCGTCCTAGATTTAAGCTAACACATGTTAATCATTCTAGATATGAGACTAATACTTGCTAATACTTGCTAATACTTGCTAATTATTCTGGGTATAAGGCTAATACATGCTAATTATCTTAGGTATAAAGCTAATACATGCTAATCATCTCAAGTATGAAGCTAATGCATGCTAATCGGCTTAGGTATGAAGCTAATGCATGCTAATCATCTCCAGTATAAAGCTAATGCATGCTAATCGGCTTAGGTATGAAGCTAATACATGCTAATCATCCTAGATTTAAATTAACACATACTAATTATTCTAGGTATGAGACTAATACTTACTAATACTTGTTAATACTTGCTAATACTTTCTAATTATTTTCGGTATAAGGCTAATACATGCTAATTATCTTAGGTATAAAGTTAATACATGCTAATCGTCTCAAGTATGAAGCTAATGCATGCTAATCATCCTAGATTTAAGCCAACACATATTAATCATTCTAGATATGAGACTAATACTTGCTAATTATTCTGGGTATAAAGTTAATACATGCTAATTATCTTAGGTATGAAGCTAAGGCATACTAATCATCCTAGATTTAAGCCAACACATGCTTTATAAACACTAAATATCGCATGGAAATGAGCCTAAAACTAAATGCCTAGACTAATCATCATAGATTAGCTATTAGTTTAGTTAAAAGTTGAGAACACCTACTATAACATGATGTGTAACCACTAAATACCGCATGGAGATGAGACTAATCACTAATTTTACATGCTAATATAACCTAGATTAGGGATGGTTTGGTTAAAGCTCGAGATCACCTACCTCTGTGTGGTGGCAGAAAGGGTACAGGTGGAAGAAGAAAGGAAGAAGATCAGCTCCTTCCCTCCTCTACAATGCTTCAGAGAATGCTCCCACGTTCTCTGCAGCAAGGCTTCGAATGTCAGAGAAGGCAAGAGTCTCTGCCTCAATAGAGGGGTATAATATAGGGATTTTAGGATTTTTGGTAGACAGGAGGGGAACCAGATCTAAAATAATAGCATCCCATAGTGCGATGCCAACTCAAATAGGTTGTTCGTGTCTCTTTACGAAGTGCTGTAAGTTGGGGTGCACTGTTCATAAGTTAAGATTCCAAGTTAAACTTCAAAGATTTTTATCTTTAAAAATTGATGGAGTTAGTTTATGAAATTGCATGGGTGAGATCCTTACATTTTTATCTATTTTTACATATAATTTTTTTTGAAAAATTCTTTTTAAATAAAAAGTGATACTATTCATGGCACTATTCACGTATGAAAAGGACAGATGCCAACGTAGGTTTGTCTAATTGCTAGCCTATCGTATATAATTATTTGGCACAAAAAGTAAATTGTGGATGCTAGGATTTGAACCCTGGTCATTGGGTTGAAAGGGAAGTTACTTAACCAACTACATTAGAAAGCCACTTGTTAAGTGAGTAATCTTTACATATGATAACTTTGTGTTTCTACTTTTTACATAATAACATATAATTATTTGGCAAAAACGTAAATGGTGGATGCTAGGATTTGAACCTTGGTCATTGGGTTGAAAGGCAAGTTACTTAACCAACTACACTAGGAAGCCACTTATTAAGTGAATAATTCTTTACATATGATAACTTCGTGTTCCCACTTCTTACATAAACTTCCTAAAGAGTTTATCTAATTTTTTTTTGAAAATATTAATAATAATAAATTTTTTCATTTTTTTTATACGGGGTGCTACACCCTCCCCTACTTAAAAGAATTTGGTCCCCAAATTCAATTGTATAAGGGTAAATTCAACTACATAAGGATACTGGAGAAAGTATAACATACTTGCCGACTAAAATAGTTCTGGGTATCTTCTCTTCATAGATTCCTCGGTCTCCCAAGTTACTTCTTGCTCCGAGCATCGATTCCATTGGATTTTTACCATAGGGATCGTCTTGCTCCTTAGAACTCGAACTTCGCGGTCGAGGATCTGCATCGGCCTTTGTTCATAAGTAAGATCCCTATGAATCACCAATTCAGCATGATTGATGACGTGAGAAGGGTCGTGCACATATTTCTTCAGCATAGATATATGAAATACATTGTGCACTTCCGAGAGTTGAGGAGGTAAGGCAATGGGGTAAGCCACCTCGCCCACTCTTTCCAATACTTCAAATGGACCGATAAACCTTGGTGTAAGCTTGCCCTTAACACCGAATCTTCTAATACCTCAGCCAGGAGATACCTTGAGAAATACATGGTCACCCACTTGAAAATCCAAATCTCTCCTTCTGTTATCAGCATAAGATTTTTGCCTGCACTGAGCTACCTTGAGTCTCTCTCTGATAAGGTGTATCTTCTCAGTCGAATCTCTAACCATATCTGGGCCTAGAATTTTTCTTTCACCGACTTCTTCCTAGCATATTGGAGAACGACAACTCCTGCCATAAAGCGCCTCGAAAGGAGCCATTTGAATACTAGTTTGATAGCTGTTATTATATGCAAATTCGGCTAGTGGTAAGTGGTCATGCCAGCTTCCGCCGAAATCTATAATACATGCCCTTAACATATCTTCAACAACCTGATTTGTCCTTTCAGTCTGACCATCTGTCTGGGGATGGAAAGCAGTGCTGAAATTAAGTTTCGTCCCCAGAGAGTGTTGTAGACACTTCCAAAAATGAGAGGTGAAGCGTGGGTCTCGGTTAGATATGATCGAGACGGGAACTCCATGCAATCTAACCATCTCCTTAATATACAGGGCAGCAAGTGCGTCGACTGACCATCGACTTTTGATGGGTAAGAAATGGGCCGATTTAGTTAACCGGTCGATAATTACCCAAATTCCATCATATCCGCCCCTAGACTTGGGCAAACCCATGATAAAGTCCATGCCAATGTCTTCCCACTTCCACTTGGGAATATCCAGCGGATGTAGCCTTCCGACGGGTTTTTGATGTTCCGCCTTCACTTGTTGACATGTGAGGCAACGAGACACAAAATCTGCTACCTCCCTTTTTATGTTAGGCCAGCAGAAAGTTCTTTTCAAGTCTTGGTACATCTTAGTAGCTCCATGGTGGATTGTGTACCTCGATCTATGAACTTCTTCAAGAATCTTCTTCTTCAATTCGGGACAGTCGGGCACACATGTCCGTGCATGAAATAGTAATCTGCCATCAGGTGCCAGCTTGAAATCCAGTCTCTCATCCAGCTTACTTTTTATCTCCACTAGCGAGGGATCCTCTTCTTGTAACTTCTTGATTTCAGGTAGCAAATCTGGATGTAGGCTCATATGAGATAGAATAATACACATGTTCTTCTCATCTGTGTGTTGTGCCCCTGTGGTTTTGATGATGGTTTTAATGGTGGTTTTGATGATAGCATGCTGAATTGTTTAATTCCAAAAGAAGTCAATATAGTTGATTGTGTAAGAAAAAGGAAGATTCATCAAGATAAATATGAGGGCTTGGTTCAATTTTATTAAACCATGGTTTTAGATATCATTACAGAATTTTATTGATAAACTCTGCATACATCATGGTTAAACCATGCTGTTCAATAAAGCTCATTCATAAGCCCTTATAATGAAGACTTTGTAAACCTATGTTTTAGATTTATGAGATTGATATCTCTATGAAAATCTGGCTGAACTTCTTGTGTTTGGAGCATCCTTGAAAAATATGTTAATTGAAATTCTTCTGCTCATGTCTTTAGCTCATTGACCTGAACTTCTCCTTGTTTGCCCCTGTGATCTCCTTCTCATCTATCTCATAAGATTCCACTTCTTGAGGGGGAGCTTCCATGTCATGCATCACTTGCATATCAATTGGCATCTATTCAGGGGGAGTTTTCATGTCATATGCATCATGCTGCATAGAAACTCTTAAAAGGGGGAGAATTGTGATCTTGCATTTTGAAATCTCCATCTGCATATGCATTCTTACCCTCTCATGTTTCATCTTGACTATATCAAAGGGAGAGATTTTTGCCAAAAGGGGAGATTGTTTTTCAATTATAGCATGTTGGTTGCTTTAATTTCTCAAACTATTTTCTTTTTGATGAAGTCAAAGGGGGAGAATAGTTTGAGTCATTAGATTGACTCACTGTGTAGTGTTGCCATCATCAAAAAGGGGGAGATTGTTGTGCCCCTGTGATTTTGATGATGGTTTTAATGGTGGTTTTGATGATAGCATGCTGAATTGTTTTGATGATTGCAACACAGTCAGTGCATTTTGATATTGTATTTTGATGATTGTAATGTTATTGTGTTTTGATGATGGCATTTGCTCATTAAGTCTTAAAGTCTGTACAGGGTAGTTCATGCATCACTCGCGAAGTCCATACATTGGGCCTTTCATCAAAGTCCATACGTTGTATTATGTTTGTCAAGCCAACACATTACACTGTAGATGCATCGAAGGAAAGTATGCACATTGGTATGTTCATATGAAGTCTTTACATTGGAAGTGTGTACAGTGTTCAGTTGCCTTCTCATAAAGTCTGTACATCGCCTTCAGACTTTCAATTGTTGAGTCTTTACATGTTTTGAGGTTGTCAACACTATAAGCCTTAGTGTCGTTGTTTGTTCCATCGCGTGCTGAACACTGCAGCACCTCGTGCTGATTTCTGTGCCACCTCGTGTCGTTTTCTGTTTATGTCTTCGAGTCTTCTGTATTCGTGTTGTTTCTTCCAAGACCCCGTGTCTTTCTTGCTTTGTGATTACACTTCGTGTCGTTTTCTATTTTCATCTTCGAGTTGTTTTCAGCCCGTGTCGTCCTTGTATTCGAGTTGTGTTTATGTCTTCGTGTTAATCTTGTCTTGAAGTGTATACATTGAGCATCTCATGTAAGTCCATACATTCATAGTGCATTACATTGGCTAAGTATATACAACGTCTGTTCATGCATTGTCTTAGGCTTAGTCTGTACAGCCTACGTCTCATGCAGCGTCAACGCTGTGAGTGTGTACATCGCATTCACGTTTCACAAAGTCTCTACAGCGCCTCAGGCTGAGCAAGTCCATACATTGGTCGGTGGAAAGTCTGTACATCCTCCGCCAAGCTTTCCAAGTCTGTACAGCCAAAGTCTGCACATCCTGTTCAGTTAAGTCTGTACATTGCATCATAGTGTTATGCAGTGTCTGGGTGAAGTCTATACAGACTGTTCATGCATTCAAGTTCAAGTATATGCATCCGTCCGTCTCTGTTAGCGTCTAAGGCTTTGGGCAAAGTCTATACAGACTTCAGTGTTTCATTCTCCATCTTATAGCATGTCTGTACATTGCATCGTCTTTATCAGTGTTTCACTGGTCAAGTCTGTATAGACTTTAGCGTCTCATGAACGTCTATACAACGCATCAGCATTTAGAAGTCTGTACATTGGCCTTTGCATTAAGGTTCAAGTCTGTACAGTCTATCTTCAAGTGTTTGGCCAACTCTGTACATCCGTGTTACCTTTTCATTGTTGAGGCAGAGTCTGTACACTGGCTTAGACTTCCCAAGTCTACACAATGCTTCCTCATTGAAAGTCTATACATCGTGGCCTTGAACCTTCAAGTATGTACAACACTGCTTTGTCAAAGCCTGTACATCGCAGCTATGTTGAAGTCTGTACAGCCAGTTTCTTGATCAAGTCTGTACAAGCGTGAAGTCTGCACATTGGTCTTCAAATTCAATGTCTATACATTGGGCTTTTACATGAAGTCTACACATTGTTGTTTGCATTGCAAAGTCCATACGTCCTCAGCTGAATCCCATGTCCATACAATGACACTGTAGCTGGCATAGCTCATGTCTGCACATTGGTCTTCATCTCCTGAAGTCTAGTCATTGGAAAGTATATACACTGAGCTCACAAGAAGACTTCCAAGTCTCTACACTCTCTCAGTGTTATAAGATTTAAATAACCACTTGTTCTATGATATGATTATAAGATTTTTGTGTGTGCAGGGTTAACGCAGAATGACCACAGCGTCCACGCAGCAAGTATACTAGTAGAAGTATTAGCTGCTGGAACACCACTGCGTCAACGCTATGGGCTAGCAGCGTCGACGCAGCAGTTCAAGAAAGGGGTGACTTGTCTCTGGCTGTCTTCAAAGCGTCAACGTAGCAGTGGAGCAGCGTCGACGCAACTGTCAATAGGGCTAGGCTGGTTGCTCACTGGAACGCATCAATGCGTCAACGCCATGGGTTGGAAGCGTCAACGCAGCAGACTTGAGTTCTGCTGGAAGAATATCTTTGAAGGCTGCGTCAACTCTGTGGAGCAAGTGGGTTGACGCCACCTGACTCCAGTTGCTGAGCGTACTAATGAGGGGGCACGTGATCCGATGGGAAAAAAGGGCAGAATGCTGACACGTGTTAGATGAGGGGTGCTACCCTGCCAAGTGGACCAATCAGTGGTCACTAGGGCATTCTCTACTCAACCCTCGGAGGCTCTGTTTCTGATATAAAAGCACCCCATCATCCTCTCGAAAAGAGTTAACTCTCCACAGAAGAAGAGGAAGCTCTCCAGCGAAGAAATCTGAGAGTGTAAGAAAAAGAAGAAAAAGAGAAGAAGAAGAGATATAGGAGAGAAGCTGTTGACCCAGCACAAGAGAGGAAAGAAAAGAGAGAGAAGAGAAGAGCAGAGAGTGAGAGATTAGGAGAGCAGAAGAGAAAGAAAGAGAGATAGAGAGTGAGCGAGAGAGCTCGTGCAGAAGAAGGAAGAAGCTGGTTGAAGATCTGTCTTCACTGGACCGTGGATCAGATCCAGGTCAGTCAGCTCCGTTGAGAGCCATATTGTGCATTTCATCTTTCAGCTTTCTGTTTGCTGAAGTAATTTTCATTTCGTGTTTTTGTTTCTCCGTTTTCATTTGGTTATCTTGTTCTTCCGATTGCCCTGCTGGGGATCGGGTTCCTCCTGTGGATTCAGGAGAAGGGAGACTTGTCTCTGGTTCTGGGCTTGTGGGTTGCAAGTCCAGGGGTCCCTCCGGTTGGAGGAAGAGAGGTCTTCGACCTCTGGTTTGCTGGTGACTGGAAGTCATTGGGTGGTTCCCTCTGGTTTGGAGGAAGGGAGGATTGGTCCTCCGTTTCTGGTCTTGTGGTTTGCAAGACTAGGTGGTCCCTCCGGTTGGGAGAAAGAGGGGAGGTTGTTCCCCTGGTCAAGCTGTGTGGCAGCAACTGTTTGCAGACTGAGTCTGCGTTCTAGCTTGTGCTAGTGGAAGCCTCACTCCGGTTGGGAGTGAGGGGTGGACGTAGGTCTTGGTGACCGAACCACCTTAAAATCCTCTGTGCAGTGTGGATGTGCTTTGTTCCTTATCCTCTACCTCATTCATAAATTGTCTTGAGCTTTCTTATTCTCACTTGTGCTGCTTCCGCTAGTTGGTTATTTGGGCGCCAGTTACATATTTGCGCTTGTGTTTAAAAGAATATTCAACTTGTTCATCAGATTGCATGTTCTGCCTGGATAGTGTTCGAGTCTTTTATTTAGCGAAAAGTTTTTAAGGGTGAGATTCATTCACCCCCCCCCCTCTGAATCCTTGCACCGAACCCAACAATTGGTATCAGAGCGGTCTCTGACTTAACAGATCTAACAATCTGCAGAGGATCCTGCTAACTGTTTAGTGCATTTCAGAGTGGGTGTATTGTGCTCGTTGTTTTGTTTCACCGGTTTAGTGCTTTACCTTGCCCATCTGGTTTTGCTGCATTTCCTGTCATTTGCTTTAGTGAGTTGAATCTGTCTGCCATCTGTCCAAATGGATCGTCCTCCAATTTATGTTGGTTCTAACTTTGAAAGTTGGCTAGGAGGCCTAGCTGTGTATGTAGATTCCATAGATCCCAAATTATGGAGTTTGCTATCCAAAGGCCCACATCGATTACCCAAAGATCAGACCAAGTGGTCTAGTGAGAACACCTTTAAGAACCGTGATAATGTCATAATTCTTAATATCTTGAGAGCTGCTGTTAATACTGATGTATATTCTTTTGCTCTCAGGTGCAATTCTGGAAAAGAGATATATGACAAGGTTATCTCTGCGCATAACCAACAGAGTGATAGTTGTTTGATGGCCAACCGGGATAATGAAGATTCCTCATCCAAGGTAAATTCTGAATCTGAATCTGAATCTGAAGAGATTTCAATTGATGAATTATGGGATATGTATGAGGAACGTTCTGAGAAATGTAAATATTTGAAATCTGAAAATAGAAAGCTGAAAAAGAAATGTGATCAGATTAATTCGAATGCTCATTGTGAAAAATGTCAAGATTTGAGAAAATCTCGTGAAATATGCTTAGCTAATCTGAATGTGAGTAAGGAACAAAGTTCCGTTTTGGAAAACAAAAATCATGAACTCACTGCCAAGATTTCTGAACTTGAAGATAAGCTGAATTCATTAGGAAATGATTAAATCTTAACTAATGAATTAGTTCAGAATGAACAAACTAGAAAGGAGAATGAAGAACTGAAGCTGCTTAATTCTGCTATATCTGAGAGACTCTTAATGCTTGAAAGAGGGAAAAGTTCAATTGAAAATGAATGTGAGAAAGTGACTGCATTAATAGAAGAGATTGATAACTACAAAGCCATTAATGTCTTACTTAATGAAAAGATCACAGATTCTGAAATTCTCATTTCCTCTCTCAAAAATGAAATCACTGAATTGAACAATTCTCTATCTGAGTCATTTGAAAACAAAGAAAATTCAAAGGCTGCTTCTAAGAAGAAGGTCTCTGATGAAGGCAGTAAACAGGAAGAGAGAAAAAGAATGTATACAACCTTTGTGCGTAGCTCTGAGTTAGCTAGCACTTTAGCTTTTCCTTCATGTCTGCCTGCGAATCAGATAGAAAAATAAAAGAAAACAAAACAGGATAAAAATTTGTATGCTGAAATTTCTCAGGCCAAACTGTCTCAGGTTAAAAGAAAGAATGTGAAATGTTTCTACTGTGGTAAATCTGGCCATGAGATGGATGTTTTCCTTGTCATGAGAGAGGATGAACTAAAATTATATAGAATTCATGCTAGGAATTCTAAATTGAAGAAACCTTCTCATGATCAAAATAAGAGAATTCAATGCTTTTACTGTCATAGAATTGGCCACTTTATGCATGATTGTAGATTAAAGAAGCAAGATGATTTGAATGCTAAAGAGCTTCATGATAGGAATCATGCATATCTGAAACAGAAACTTAATTGCTTTCATTGTAACAAATTGGGCCATATTGCTGCAAATTGTTGGCATGCTCAGGGAAAGAAAGTCCAATTAAAACCTGTAAATCTCCCTGCAAATAAAACTGCTTCTGGTAAAAGAACTTCAGCATGCTTTAAGTGTGGGAAGTATGGCCATACAGTCAAGGACCGTTGGCATGTTCAGAAGAATCATGTTAACTCCCATGTTTTTAAATTCCCTGCAAAATATTTTGAAAAACTTGCATGTTTTAACTGTGGGAAGCCAGGTCATAGAGCGGCTGATTGCTGGCTGGATGATTCTGGTAAACAGAATTTTAATTCTGGTAATAAACATGTTCATGCATATGCACTTAGAACTCCTGCTCATAGGAATGTGCATAAAATAAACTTCAGAACTGCTGCATTATGCCACTACTGTGGTCAGCTTGATCATTCCATAAATAATTGCTATCTGATGGAATTTGATGATAAACATGCGAAAAATCTGTTGAGAAAACCTGCTAGGAGTGTCAGGGTAAATGTAGGACCCAAGACTGCTTGGGTCTCTGCAGGATCAAATTGATTGACTTGTTGCAGGTGTGCCTTGGAGGGAGAAATAAAAGGGGTTAACCAAGGCACTCAAAAAGAAAACCCCAGGACTCAATTCAGGTCAGTTCTGAAATCTGTTTTAAATTCCATTATCTGAAATTGTGAGCATGAAAATTGTGAGTTTCATGTTGATTTGCTTGATTGATCGCTGATGATCTCTTCATGTACTGCGTTTTACTTTGCATATATCTGATGCTCTTCTCTCACTGATTATTGCACTGAATAAATGGACTGCATGCTTGTTGTTGAATGCATAACTTGCTGATTGTGAATAATTCTTCAGTGTATAGAGTCATTGCATGGGTCTAATGTCTGCACACATTATTTGCATGACTGACTTTGAAGTTGTTCAATGCATATAGAACTGATTTGCATGATTGTCATTTGCCTATTGTCGTAGACTGCATGTTTTTCAATGCATAATAGGGCTGCTTTGCACTGCATCATATGTTGAAAAATCTGAAAAAGGATGAAAATGCTTATAACTTGGATGCATAAATCTGAATTGATTGCATATCTGTCTCATGTATCCTTGGTGCATAGTCTGTATGTAGGACAGTATGTTGCATAGCATATCTCTTGCATCATGATGTCAGGGGGAGTCCAACTGCTTTTGGTCAATGCATTGCATATAGGTTGTCAAATGCATATATTTGTCAGAATTCATTGCATATCCCTTCTTATTATTTTAAACGACAAATCTGAGCTTCAAAATCTCTCCTATCAATTTGTATCATTTGGCTTCAGAATTCTATCAGTCCTTCATGAAGATTTCAATAGGACTATCTCGATCATAAATCTGAAAACTCTTGAACTAGAAATCTTCCATTATACATTTTTATGAATGACTGAAATAACTCATGTGATTTAAGTTTAATGTATTCAATGAGTTTGGCTTTAAAATCTCTTAAAAATATCTGAAGCATGTTTAATAAACCTTAACCATCTGGTTCATGCTGTGTCTTGAAAAATCTTCTGAAATCTGCATTATTGAATACATGACTTTATTTGGTTAAGTATATGAGATTAATATTGACTTGAAGTAAATGAATGCTTCTGATATGTCTAAAGGGTATTTTCTGTCAGAGCAATGATCTTGGTCACTGAGAAACACATGTCCAAAGGACTGTGTCATGAGGTACCATAGTTAACTCTGATTAAGAATTCATTGAAAATCAGGCAGAGCAATGGCATGCACACTGAGAAATACAACTCACTCATCAAGAAATGATTTACAGTGTGTCATGATGTGTAAATGCTATCTCTGTTCATAAAGCATGACAGTTAGTCACACTAAGTGCTTAGGGATATTGGCCTCTGATCAAGGTATATCCTCTAGTTACAAGGTGTGCACTGAATTAGAGTGCTCGTAAAATTTGTAGCATGAAAAATTGTTGAACAAATCTCAATATCTGAATATTGATGCTAAAATCAAATTGCTACAACCCTAGACAAAATCATTTGACTTCAAAAATTGCTTGATTTCAATACTGATGCATGTAATTCCGAAAGAAGTCAATATAGTTGATTGTGTAAGAAAAAGGAAGATTCATCAAGATAAATATGAGGGCTTGGTTCAATTTTATTAAACCATGGTTTTAGATATCATTACAGAATTTTATTGATAAACTCTGCATACATCATGGTTAAACCATGCTGTTCAATAAAGCTCATTCATAAGCCCTTATAATGGAAGACTTTGTAAACCTATGTTTTAGATTTATGAGATTGATATCTCTATGAAAATCTGGCTGAACTTCTTGTGTTTGGAGCATCCTTGAAAAATCTGTTAATTGAAATTCTTCTGCTCATGTCTTTAGCTCATTGACCTGAACTTCTCCTTGTTTGCCCCTGTGGTCTCCTTCTCATCTATCTCATAAGATTCCACTTCTTGAGGGGGAGCTTCCATGTCATGCATCACTTGCATATCAATTGGCATCTATTCAGGGGGAGTTTTCATGTCATATGCATCATGCTGCATAGAAACTCTTAAAGGGGGAGAATTGTGATCTTGCATTTTGAAATCTCCATCTGCATATGCATTCTTACCCTCTCATGTTTCATCTTGACTATATCAAAGGGAGAGATTTTTGCCAAAGGGGAGATTGTTTTTCAATTATAGCATGTTGGTTGCTTTAATTTCTCAAACTATTTTCTTTTTGATGAAGTCAAAGGGGGAGAATAGTTTGAGTCATTAGATTGACTCACTGTGTAGTGTTGCCATCATCAAAAAGGGGGAGATTGTTGTGCCCCTGTGATTTTGATGATGGTTTTAATGGTGGTTTTGATGATAGCATGCTGAATTGTTTTGATGATTGCAACACAGTCAGTGCATTTTGATATTGTATTTTGATGATTGTAATGTTATTGTGTTTTGATGATGGCATTTGCTCATTAAGTCTTAAAGTCTGTACAGGGTAGTTCATGCATCACTCGCGAAGTCCAGACGTTGTATTATGTTTGTCAAGCCAACACATTGCACTGTAGATGCATCGAAGGGAAGTATGCACATTGGTATGTTCATATGAAGTCTGTACATTGGAAGTGTGTACAGTGTTCAGTTGCCTTCTCATAAAGTCTGTACATCGCCTTCAGACTTTCAATTGTTGAGTCTTTACATGTTTTGAGGTTGTCAACACTATAAGCCTTAGTGTCGTTGTTTGTTCCATCGCGTGCTGAACACTACAGCACCTCGTGCTGATTTCTGTGCCACCTCGTGTCGTTTTCTATTTATGTCTTCGAGTCTTCTGTATTCGTGTTGTTTCTTCCAAGACCCCGTGTCTTTCTTGCTTTGTGATTACACTTCGTGTCGTTTATGTCTTCGAGTCTTCTGTATTCGTGTTGTTTCTTCCAAGACCCCGTGTCTTTCTTGCTTTGTGATTACACTTCGTGTCGTTTTCTATTTTCGTCTTCGAGTTGTTTTCAGCCCGTGTCGTCCTTGTATTCGAGTCGTGTTTATGTCTTCGTGTTAATCTTGTCTTGAAGTGTATACATTGAGCATCTCATGTAAGTCCATACATTCATAGTGCATTACATTGGCTAAGTATATACAACGTCTGTTCATGCATTGTCTTAGGCTAAGTCTGTACAGCCTACGTCTCATGCAGCGTCAAGCTGAGCATTCTCAGTCTGCAGCGTCAACGCTGTGAGTGTGTACATCGCATTCACGTTTCACAAAGTCTCTACAGCGCCTCAGGCTGAGCAAGTCCATACATTGGTCGGTGGAAAGTCTGTACATCCTCCGCCAAGCTTTCCAAGTCTGTACAGCCAAAGTCTGCACATCCTGTTCAGTTAAGTCTGTACATTGCATCATAGTGTTATGCAGTGTCTGGGTGAAGTCTATACAGACTGTTCATGCATTCAAGTTCAAGTATATGCATCGTCCGTCTCTGTTAGCGTCTAAGGCTTTGGGCAAAGTCTATACAGACTTCAGTGTTTCATTCTGCGTCTTATAGCATGTCTGTACATTGCATCGTCTTTATCAGTGTTTCACTGGTCAAGTCTGTATAGACTTTAGCGTCTCATGAACGTCTATACAACGCATCAGCATTTAGAAGTCTGTACATTGGCCTTTGCATTAAGGTTCAAGTCTGTACAGTCTATCTTCAAGTGTTTGGCCAACTCCGTACATCCGTGTTGCCTTTTCATTGTTGAGGCAGAGTCTGTACACTGGCTTAGACTTCCCAAGTCTACACAATGCTTCCTCATTGAAAGTCTATACATCGTGGCCTTGAACCTTCAAGTATGTACAACGCTGCTTTGTCAAAGCCTGTACATCGCAGCTATGTTGAAGTCTGTACAGCCAGTTTCTTGATCAAGTCTGTACAAGCGTGAAGTCTGCACATTGGTCTTCAAATTCAATGTCTATACATTGGGCTTTTACATGAAGTCTACACATTGTTGTTTGCATTGCAAAGTCCATACGTCCTCAGCTGAATCCCATGTCCATACAACGACACTGTAGCTGGCATAGCTCATGTCTGCACATTGGTCTTCATCTCCTGAAGTCTAGTCATTGGAAAGTATATACACTGAGCTCACAAGAAGACTTCCAAGTCTCTACACTCTCTCAGTGTACATACTTGCCCATTTGCTGTTTCAGAATATATACACTCAGTGTTATAAGATTTAAATAACCACTTGTTCTATGATATGATTATAAGATTTTTGTGTGTGCAGGGTTAACGCAGAATGACCACAGCGTCCACGCAGCAAGTATACTAGTAGAAGTATTAGCTGCTGGAACACCACTGCGTCAACGCTATGGGCTAGCAGCGTCGACGCAGCAGTTCAAGAAAGGGGTGACTTATCTCTGGCAGTCTTCAAAGCGTCAACGCAGCAGTGGAGCAGCATCGACGTAACTGTCAATAGGGCTAGGCTGGTTGCTCACTGGAACGCATCAATGCGTCAACGCCATGGGTTGGAAGCGTCAACGCAGCAGACTTGAGTTCTGCTGGTAGAATATCTTTGAAGGCTGCGTCAACTTTGTGGAGCAAGTGGGTTGACGCCACCTGACTCCAGTTGCTGAGCGTACTAATGAGGGGGCACGTGATCCGATGGGAAAAAGGGGCAGGATGCTGACACGTGTTAGATGAGGGGTGCTACCCTGCCAAGTGGACCAATCAGTGGTCACTAGGGCATTCTCTACTCAACCCTCGGAGGCTCTATTTCTGATATAAAAGCACCCCATCATCCTCTCAAAAAGAGTTAACTCTCCACAGAAGAAGAGGAAGCTCTCCAGCGAAGAAATCTGAGAGTGTGAGAAAAAGAAGAAAAAGAGAATAAGAAGAGATATAGGAGAGAAGTTGTTGACCCAGCACAAGAGAGGAAAGAAAAGAGAGAGAAGAGAAGAGCAGAGAGTGAGAGATTAGGAGAGCAGAAGAGAAAGAAAGAGAGATAGAGAGTGAGCGAGAGAGCTCGTGCAGAAGAAGGAAGAAGCTGGTTGAAGATCTGTCTTCACTGGACCGTGGATCAGATCCAGGCCAGTCAGCTCCGTTGAGAGCCATATTGTGCATTTCGTCTTTCAACTTTCTGTTTGCTGAAGTAATTTTCATTTCGTGTTTTTGTTTCTCCGTTTTCATTTGGTTATCTTGTTCTTCCGATTGCCCTGCTGGGGATCGGGTTCCTCCTGTGGATTCAGGAGAAGGGAGACTTGTCTCCGGTTCTGGGCTTGTGGGTTGCAAGTCCAGGGGTCCCTCCGGTTGGAGGAAGAGAGGTCTTCGACCTCTGGTTTGCTGGTGACTGGAAGTCATTGGGTGGTTCCCTCCGGTTTGGAGGAAGGGAGGATTGGTCCTCCGGTTCTGGTCTTGTGGTTTGCAAGACTAGGTGGTCCCTCCGGTTGGGAGGAAGATGGGAGGCTGTTCCCCTGGTCAAGCTGTGTGGCAGCAACTGTTTGCAGACTGAGTCTGCGTTCTAGCTTGTGCTAGTGGAAGCCTCACTCCGGTTGGGAGTGAGGGGTGGACGTAGGTCTTGGTGACCGAACCACCTTAAAATCCTCTGTGCAGTGTGGATGTGCTTTGTTCCTTATCCTCTACCTCATTCACAGATTGTCTTGAGCTTTCTTATTCTCACTTGTGCTGCTTCCGCTAGTTGGTTATTTGGGCGCCAGTTACATATTTGCTCTTGTGTTTAAAAGAATATTCAACTTGTTCATCAGATTGTCTGTTCTGCCTGGATAGTGTTCGAGTCTTTTATTTAGCGAAAAGTTTTTAAGGGTGAGATTCATTCATCCCCCCCCCTCTGAATCCTTGCACCGAACCCAACACTGTGCTGATATCAAGCTCAGAGAATTTCTCCAACAGTTTCCATTCTTGTATCATGCAGTTGCCCAATATTGTTCTCGGCTTTCGACTAAGGGCATCAGCTACGGAATTACCCTTACCAGGATGGTACTGTATAGTAAAGTCAAAATCCTTGAGATACTCGAGCCAACGCCTTTGTCGCATGTTCAGCTCCTTTTGGGAGAATAAGTACTTTAGGCTTTTATGATCGGAGTACACAGTGAATTGTTCTCTGTAGAGATAGTGCCTCCAGATCTTTAAAGCGAATACTACTGCGGCCAGTTCTAAGTCGTGAACTGGGTAGTTCTCTTCATGTTTCTTCAATTGTCGGGAAGAGTATGCAATGACTCTCCCATTCTGCATTAATACACATCCGAGACCAATACCAGAAGCATCGATATATATCTCGTATTTTTCTCCTTCCATTGGTAATGATAAGACTGGAGCAGTGGTCAAGAGATCCTTCAAAGTTTGGAAACTCTTTTCACAATCTTCCTTCCACTCATAAGGCACTTCCTTGCGGGTTAACCTGGTCAGGGGAACAGTAATTTTGGAGAAGTCCTTTATAAAACGCCGATAGTAACCAGCTAGACCCAAGAAGCTCCGTATCTCAGTTACATTTGTGGGTTGTTCCCAGTTCTTCACGGCTTCGACCTTTGATGGGTCAACAGCAATTCCGTTCTTCGAAATGATATGGCCTAAGAAGGATACTTCCTCGAGCCAAAACTCGCATTTGCTGAATTTGGCATATAGCTTGTTTCCCCTTAATATCTGCAATGCCTTCTTGAGGTGTTCTTCATGATCCTCTTCGGTCTTTGAATAGATCAGAATATCATCAATAAAGACCACAATAAATTGGTCTAAATAGGGCCTGAATATGCTGTTCATTAACTGCATAAAAGCTGCGGGGGCATTTGTTAGTCCGAAAGGCATAATAGTAAATTCGTAATGCCCATACCTGCTTCGGAATGCAGTTTTATGAATATCTTCTTCTTTGATCTTCAATTGGTGGTAACCAGAACGAAGATCAATCTTGGAGAAATATAAAGCTCCAGATAGTTGATCGAACAGCTCATCAATCCTTGGCAGTGGATACTTGTTCTTGATTGTAAAGTGATTTAGCTGTCGATAATCTATGCATAATCTCATCGATCCGTCCTTCTTTTTGACGAATAGCACGGGTGCTCCCCATGGGGAAGTACTCAGCCTGATGAAGCCCTTGTTCAATAACTCCATTAGCTGCTCTTTTAGTTCCTTCAGCTCAGCAGGGGACATTCTGTATGGTACCCTGGAAATAGGACGAGCACTAGGGACAAGGTCGATTGTGAACGACACTTCCCTTTCCGGGGGTAAGCCGGTTAAATCTTCTGAAAAAACATCGGGAAAATCCCGAATTACACGGATGTCTTCAAGTTTAACCTTCTCGACTTCCGTGGCAGTCACGAATGCTATGAAAGTCATGCATCCCTTATTCATAAGTTTACTAGCTCGGAGTGCTGATATAAGAAGTGATTTACTCTGAGGGCTATTGTAAACTAGCTCTGGAAAATCTACGAAAGTTACCTTGCCATGCCGGCAGTCTACAGTTGCTTGGTATGTGGATAGCCAGTCGGCACCTAGTATGACATCATAACCCTTTATATCTAGGCATATCAGGTCAGCAGGTAAATTATTTCCCTTAATCATCACTTCACAGTTTGGATAGTGATAAGTGCTATCAGACTCATTCCCAAGAGGTGTAGATATGGCCAAATCTAACAGTTCATGTTTCTTAGAAAATGAAGCAGCAAAGTTCTTGGAAACGAATGAATGAGTTGCTCCGGTATCGAATAACACTTGAGCAGTTTTTGAACAAATAGTGAGAGTACCTTCCACAATTCCACCTTCAGTGGTTTCTGTCTCTTGGAGAGCTTGCAGACGGCCTTGTCTCTTTACCGGACGCTTCTCGTCTTTGATGTCCTGCTCCTTCATCAGTGGGCAGTCTGGAATCCGATGCTCTCGACTCCCGCATCAAAGGCAAGCTCCTAACTTTCTCCAGCATTCCTCGGTCTTATGACCAGCTTTATCACAATACTTGCAAAGCTCCTTTGATGGTGTGGTGGTGGAGAATGGCCTGTCATTCTTCTGGAATTTCTTTACCTTGGAGGGCTCCCCTCCCATGAAGAATCGCTTCTTGTTGAAGGATTGTTTGAATTTTCCCGGGCTTGTAACGGGTTCCTTCTTGTCTCTTCCTCGGATTCTCTCAGATAATTCGGTGGCATCTTCAGCAGTTGAGCACACCGAACCATCTCCGAATAGACTTGGATGTCCATCGGGGCAAGTTGTGTGATATAATGGGGCCGAAGCCCGTTGAGGAATCTTCTCGCCTTCATCTTTTCTGTACACACCAAGTGGGGTGCATACCTAGATAATCTGGAGAACTGGGCCTCATACTCGGCCACTTTCAAGCCCCGTTGTTTTAGAACGGCGAATTCCGTGGCCTTCTTTTCCTGGATATGATCGGAGAAGTACTTGTTGCTGAAATGCTCCGTGAATTCATCCCATGTAACATGGTATTCTGGCAGTGTTGCTTCTATGGATTCCCACCAGCATCGAGCGTCCCGCTCAAGTTAGAATACAGCCAGTAAAACTTTCTCTCGTCCGTGCATTGCATTATACGGAAGATTCGTTCCATCTCCTTTAGCCAATTCTCGTCATCCTCGGGGTCGAACGAACCTGTGAACCTTGGTGGGTTCATGTTACGGAAACTCCTGTGGAGGTCACCCGCTCCACGGTTAGCTCCGCCTTGGGCCACTTGCTGTAGTGCCTGTGTAAGGCCCTGCACGGTGCGCTGCATCTCGCGCCATTGTGCTCTTTCAGCAGCCATGATCCTACAAAAATGTTTAGAGTGTTTAAGTAAGATAAGGGTCGGTTTTTACTTATAAGGGTAAAGTCATTAGAAATCTTAACCCATGGCTCTATCCATCTCACCAGGTAAGGTCCACTTATATCCTTAGACTTCTCTAACCCTGGACTTAGGTTTTTACCTATCCTTGGACTCAAGTTTTTACTTAGATTTCAATTTCTAACCATTTATTTATTTTTTCCTAGTTCCCTAGGTTTGAAAACCTAGGCTCTGATACCACTAAGACTGTCACGCCCCGAGTGCGGAAGATTACCCAGAGGCGTGACGCGTCTATATAGATCGTGTCAATCATGTAAATATCAGAGTGCGCAAATAACTAAGATTTAACTCGAAATTTAATACAAATAGCACGAGCTGACAATTGTCACAATTAATCAAAGGACAATTACATGTGTTCCCAGAGTCCAACGACTAGGCTTCAAATCTTGAGCAGTTCTAATCAAGTTGACTAATACAAATGACATAGATGAATTGATACAACTGACATAAGTGAACTAATACAATAACAAAAAGGACATGACAATTTGATAACTTCACTCTAACACTCATCACTCAGTCTCATTCCCTTCCGAGTGTTGGTTGACATCCAAATTACCTGAAAATATTAGAAAACAACTAGATGAGCGAATCGCTCAGTAGGAATTACATCTCAAGATTTAACAGGCTTTAAGTGGTTTACAAGTTCAATTAATGTCAGTAAAGCTATGCATGTAGATGAGTAGATATCAAGGATTGTAAAAATCGACAAGAGTAGTGAAGGAATAACAAGTGAGAGTATAAGGATTCCAACTTCAATGCAGCAATAGCAAGAGATTCAAACAAGTAATAACTGGAATTAACGAAATCTTCCCAAGAGAGTAAGAACTCATGTCAAGCAAGTAATAGAAAGTAATATAAATTCAAGCATGTAAAACTGGAATTGGCTATTTATCAATTTCATTCAAGCAAAACTTTACCCTTCTGCGGGTCTCAAGTCAAATCAATCAAGTAATATCACGAGAATGAGTGGAATGTCTAAAGCCTAGCAAGCAAGTACTCCGGTGCAATGCCAAACACCGTGGTCAATAAACTCCCATGGGCACAAGTACCTTCGGGTGCTCCCCCCAGGACCAGACCGGGCCCTATATGCACAGCATTTATCATGTTTGTTGACATCCACTCTTATTTACAGCTAATATGGAATTTCAAGGTTTGACCAGTATGATATATAAGGTGGAATTATGGAATGGAGTCCAAGGGCGCATTTATGTGTAGGGATGAAATAGGAGTGGAAACCAGTAACGTTTGATACATGAAAAAAAATTAGATAAGAGAGGTGCCTTATGGGCCACCTGACAATTTTAGAAACGACACCCTTACTGTGGGATGCCCTTTCTGGGAATTATACAGGGTTTAGAGGACCCTGTCAGGAGTTAAATATCACTTCTCAGGCTGCCATCTATCAGTGGAGATGGCAAAAGAGAAGGCCTAACGATCAGGTTAACGTAATGAGCCGGCTGTGTCGACTCAGTAGTTCATCGCGTCAACCCTGCAGTTCATCGCGTCAACCCTGCGAACAGGCTGGGTCGACCCTGTGAACAGGCAGGGTCGACTCTGCAATTCATCGCGTCAACGCGGTGAACAGGCAGGGTCGACCCTGTCAACAGGCAGGGTCGACTCTGCCGTTCACTGCGTCAACGCAGTGAACAGGCAGCGTCGACAGGCAGGGTCGACTCTGCCGTTCACTGCGTCAACGCAGTGAACAGGCAGTGTCGACCCTGTCAACAGGCAGGGTCGACCCTGTCAACAGGAAGGGTCGATACTTTCTTTTGTTCCCCAGTTTTCATGTCCTTCCAATCCTCCTTTCACTCTGAGTTCTTCACAAAAGTTCTTCTTCTCTTGTAGATATAGATTTTCTTCTTCTACCACATCCTCCAATTCTTCTTAGTTTTTAAGTTATAATTAATTTTCTACGGTTCTATTTCTTACTCAGTAACTGTTCACCTGCGCCTATAGATCTAGTTTTTTCACATTTTTCACCTTCTTCCTCTCATTTTCTCTCTCTGCACTCTTCATAAAACTTCTTCCTAACCTTCCAATCTATGACTTTCTCTTCTTTCACATATTCTCATTCTCTCTAGATTTTTCATTATTCTCTTTCTTAGAACCCCTTATTTTCAATATCATTTCATTGTGCTTTCAACTTGGTCTTTTTCCACTTGGCCTCTTTCAACTTGGTCTTTTTCCACATTTTTCAACATCTTGACTACAATTTCTTCTTTCACTATTTTCAGGCTTTAGTTTCTCTCATATAACATCTTTAACATGGTGATTTTAGTTTCACAGAAATTGACATAATGACAGGCCCTTTACTAAAGCATGAATTATATCAAATATAGATATTAGCTAATACATGCTAATCGTCCTAGATTTAAGCTAACACATGTTAATCATTCTAGATATGAGACTAATACTTGCTAATACTTGCTAATACTTGCTAATTATTCTGGGTATAAGGCTAATACATGCTAATTATCTTAGGTATAAAGCTAATACATGCTAATCATCTCAAGTATGAAGCTAATACATGCTAATCGGCTTAGGTATGAAGCTAATACATGCTAATCATCTCAAGTATAAAGCTAATGCATGCTAATCGGCTTAGGTATGAAGCTAATACATGCTAATCATCCTAGATTTAAATTAACACATACTAATTATTCTAGGTATGAGACTAATACTTACTAATACTTGTTAATACTTGCTAATACTTTCTAATTATTTTCGGTATAAGGCTAATACATGCTAATTATCTTAGGTATAAAGCTAATACATGCTAATCATCTCAAGTATGAAGCTAATGCATGCTAATCATCATAGATTTAAGCCAACACATGTTAATCATTCTAGATATGAGACTAATACTTGCTAATTATTCTGGGTATAAAGTTAATACATGCTAATTATCTTAGATATGAAGCTAAGGCATACTAATCATCCTAGATTTAAGCCAACACATGCTTTATAAACACTAAATATCACATGGAAATGAGCCTAAGACTAAATGTCTAGACTAATCATCATAGATTAGCTATTAGTTTAGTTAAAAGTTGAGAACACCTACTATAACATGATCTGTAACCACTAAATACCGCATGGAGATGAGACTAATCACTAATTTTACATACTAATATAACCTAGATTAGCTATGGTTTGGTTAAAGCTCGAGATCACCTACCTCTGTGTGATGGCAGAAAGGGTACAGGTGGAAGAAGAAAGGAAGAAGATCAACTCCTTCCCTCCTCTACAATGCTTCAGAGAATGCTCCCACGTTCACTGCAGCAAGGCTTCGAATGTCAGAGAAGGCAAGAGTCTCTGCCTCAATAGAGGGGTATAATATAGGGATTTTAGGATTTTTGGTAGACAGGAGGGGAACCATATCTAAAATAATAGCATCCCATAGTGCGATGCCAACTCAAATAGGCTGTTCGTGTCTCTTTACGAAGTGCTGTAAGTTGGGGTGCACTGTTCATAAGTTAAGATTCCAAGTTAAACTTCAAAGATTTTTATCTTTAAAAATTGATGGAGTTAGTTTATAAAATTGCATGGGTGAGATCCTTACATTTTTCTCTATTTTTACATATAATTTTTTTTGAAAAATTCTTTTTAAATAAAAAGTGATACTATTCATGGCACTATTCACGTATGAAAAGGACAGATGCCAACGTAGGTTTGTCTAATTGCTAGCCTATCGTATATAATTATTTGGCACAAAAAGTAAATTGTGGATGCTAGGATTTGAATCCTTGTCATTGGGTTGAAAGGGAAGTTACTTAACCAACTACACTAGAAAGCCACTTGTTAAGTGAGTAATCTTTACATATGATAACTTTGTGTTCCTACTTCTTACATAATAACATATAATTATTTGGCAAAAATGTAAATGGTGGATGCTAGGATTTGAACCTTGGTCATTGGGTTGAAAGGCAAGTTACTTAACCAACTACACTAGGAAGCCACTTATTAAATGAATAATTCTTTACATATAATAACTTCGTGTTCCCACTTCTTACATAAACTTCCTAAAGAGTTTATCTATTTTTTTTTTGGAAAATATTAATAATACTAAATTTTTTTTCATTTTTTTTATACGGGGTGCTACATGGTCCTTTAGAAATAGTCGCCAGTGCCGTAGGTAAACTGTCGGCTGCCACATCTTCACTAACCATCACCTTCTGAAGAAAGTTCCTGAGAGCATCTTGGTGAAGGGTAGATCTTTTGATAAGCTCCAGCACGGATATCTTAGCAGGCACCCGATCCAAGTGATGCAACAGATCGTATTGGGTTCCCGGTAACGGCTCGGCTTCTTCCTGCTCAGCAGCTGGTTGAGAAGACTGGGGATTGGAGGTGGAAGGATAATTGCGGTGAAACATGCGCCCGCTCCGTAGGGCAAAGTTATAGGCTATCGCGGCCTCGGATGTGCTCAAGATAAGTGACTTAGTAGGCCCGGTGGGGTTGATGAGTGGTGCGGAAGAGGGTGTGGCGGAAAGGATGATGGGTGAGCGGTTGGTGGTAGCGGGTGCGAGCGGAAGTGGGGGTATAAAGGTAGGTGGAGGTGTAATGAGCGAAGGGTTAGATGGAGGTGTGATGATAGCGGGGGTGAGTAATGTGCGAGAGACGGGCGGTGGAGTAGGAATAGATGAAAGGACAAATGGTGTAGTAGGCGAATGAGGGTTTTGGTATGTGGGCATAAGGATGGTGGGCGCGGAAGGAGTGCGGAAGTTGTGGTGAAGGGCCATGACTTGCGGCGTAGAGCTGTCATCATCAAAGGACCACCCGGCATCAGGGGCCGGGGGTTGAACTACATTGACCTGAGCCGGTGCCGGCGGCTGAGGCTGTGGAGCGGGAGGATGGTTCGGCATTGGGTTCTGATGGATCCCCAAGTCTTGAACCGACTGCTATTGCTGTTGCGACTGTTGCTGCGGCTGCGGTGCCTGTTATTACTGCACTTGCTGCCTCGGCGGCTGCCTTCTTTTCTCTTTAATTTTCATAATGGCCCTATGCATTTCGGCCCAATCAATCCTTTGTCCTTCATGGAGGTCATAGACCAAATCCCTGAACTGAAAACACCCTTCAATAGTATGTCCCGGCTGCCTGTGGAACATACAATACTTTGTCTGATCAACGGCCGGGTTCCAGTTGAGCCGTTCCGGAGGGAGTTGTATAGCACTAACTGACATGAGAGCCGAGAAGATATCCGTGTGGGTTTCTGGCAAGGGTGGGTACTGTGCTCTTTTAGGAGCCAGGCGCTTGTTGTTGTTGTTGTAACCGTTAGGTGGAGGGACAATATGGTATTGCGGAGGCTGTGGAGGTTGTTGCGGAGCGGTAAAGGTACTTTGTGGAGTGGCAAAGGTAGGCGGAGGGTTTTGTGGAATGGTTGGGAAGTTTTGTGGAGCGGGGTTTTGAGGAGTGCGGGGGTTTTGCGGAAAGCGGAAAGGTGTGGCTTGGAAAGGGAATGTAACGGCTTGAACTTGTTCGTTGGTCTGGACCCCTTCGGTGACAGGCCCTTGAGGTTTCTTGTGGTATTTAGGCTTTTGGTTCTCAAAGAGCGAGTGGATGGGAGAGTCTTTGAACTGTGTTTGAATGAACCGCGCCCGGCTATAGAGTTGGTGCATGTTGGCTATATCATTCATAGCAAGGATGTTACGGAAGGTCAGAGTAGCATTAGAGATGAGTAGCTTGACCTTTTCTTCTTCCGGAATATGGCCTGGCACCCTGGCGGCCATCTACCGCCATCTGTCAGCGTAAGTTGCAAACTCTTCATCGGGCTTCATTTTCTCGGCCACCAAGTCTGTGAAAGAATATTCTGGACCGACCCTGTCTTGAAACCGTTGGATGAACTTGTCTTTCACTATTTTTAAGCTCTCGGCATCCTCTAGCGACTGAGAATAGAACCATTCCAGTGTAACACCATCCAATGATCGGCGGAACAAATACGCCATGAGGCGATCATCATACTGAAATTGGGTCGATTCATATAAAAAGTCCCTCACATGAATAGAGGGATTGCCGTTCCCATCATACATGTGGTAATTAGGGAGCTCGGATTGCGGAGGGAATCGGATGTTTTGGAAGCTGGGGACTAGAACGTCCGCCAAGGACTGTGGGCCAACCCGTTTTTGGAGGAAATCAAGCTGTTGTTGCATGGCGGCCCACTTATCAAGTAGTTCTTGCTCCCTGGATGGAGTAGGGGTAGTGAAAGACGAAGGTTGAAATTTAGGAGCAGAAGGATAGACTGTTGTAGGAGGTGGAAGCCCATAAGAGGGAGCAGAAGGATAAACGGACAAGGGAGGGATCCCATAAGAAGGATATTGGGCCGAAGATTGACCCAGATTAGAGTGGACCTGGGCAACCCCTTGCTGAGGGCGTAAGAAATCTGAAGGGCCAACAAGGACTTGTGGCACCGATGGGCTGGACATGTGATGATCCACCTGAATGAAAGAAAGGAGAACAGACTTTCCCTTGTAAGAAGGTTGTTGGGCCGAAGCATAAGATTGGCCCGTCTCCATACCAGAAAAGGTGATTGTCTGAGCTTGGGCCGGAGTAAGATCAATTGGAGTGGGCTGGATGGAGGGCCCATCAACTCTAGATAAGTCGATGGAAAGATTAGATTGGCCTTGCGCAATCGTGGGAGGTGGGGTATTGGACCCCGGCATGAACTGATAGATAGCCTGGAGTTGGGCCGGATCCAACTGGGCCATCATTTGGAGAATGGAGCCAGCAGAAGGAGAAGAAAAGGAAGGAGTGGTTTGGCCGCCCTCCATAGGGATGGAGGACGAAAGAGGGGCAGACCCCTCTCCAGACGGGAATGAGATAACCCTAGAAGGGTTTTCAAGAAGCCCTTGACTTGGGAACGAAGAGGATTGAAAGAAGCCATGATAGGTTCGAAGAGCGGATTGGAGTAGAGTTTGGAGAAGGAATGGACCCTAGAAGATGAATCTAATGGACGAAGACAACTCCACATGCAATGGAAGACCTTAGCAAAAGCAAACAACACACAACAAACACACAATGAGTGATCGAACTTAGATGACTTTAACAAAGATGCAAGTGAAACAAGAGATAATAACCGTCAAGGTCGACCAAGTTAGTTAGATGATGCAATAGGATTTTTGATTTCTTCCCTTTTTTAGAACCTTAGTGACTTGATTAAAATGTGTTCTCAAAATAGGTTCCTAATAGGGGAAGGATAAGTGGCTTGGTCGACTCTAAGGGTAATCACTCCTTCACTTATGCAATCCTAGACACGGTGGGGGAAGTGGTACAACCGGCCCGGCGTCCGTGTGAGAATCCACGGCTCGCAGGGACTTATGGAGGTCCCTGATGTGATTTCCTGGTCGGCTCCAAGGAATATGGAGACGAGAGGTCCACACACCAAGGTAGGAGAATGCAATCTAATGTATGAAGATATGAATGAACCTATGTGCACCGGAGTGCATGCAAATTCTAGCCTAAAATCTAGCAATCAAATATGCACACAATGATATGAATATGTGAACCAACCAAGGAGGAGACCAAATAGCACCCAAGCATGAAAATCACAGCAAAAACTGCGGAAATAAACTACACCTCGGGATGTGTACCTATCTGGAGTGTGTGACGGTCTAGAATACCTGCGCCAGAGGAGTGTGACGGTCGAAGATCAGACCGTCAGCATAAGGTAACGCGTGGACACAGGACCGTCAGAGGAGCCAGAGAACCAGAAATAGCAGAGAAATAAATGAAAAATACGGGGAAAACCAGAGCAACAAGGGCAAACAAAGGGGAGCAGGTTTAACAGAGATTCAAAGCACGATTGGCACTAGATGTCCCACCGTGATCGCCAAAAAATTCTGTTGGTTTTAATGAGTCCCTTCTTTTGCAAGATGGGCTATGATGCCAACTATGATGAAAGTATGAGTCAATAATGAAGTCACTCAACCTATGAACATGTGAATCATGAACCTAGGCAACCCGCACAAGCTCTAGCATGGGCATGCTAACTCAATCAAAACTAAACCAAGCAAATAAAGAAAAATACACGCCGGGGCGTGGAATAAGGAATAAAGAAAGAAACATAACATATAGGTGGAACAAGCAAAAGTAAAGAGGAGATATGATGAGAGAGAAAGCTAATTCCCAAAATAAGAAAAGATGTGATCGCCACTAAGGTAAAAACAAGCCAAAGACCTGATAAATACCTTAGAATAGAAGGATGATGCACTCGCCCACGGGAGAGAAAAGGCAACCAGGAAACTGCAGCTCCGTTAGATGTAACGGTCGAAGACTGATGCGCCACAGGACGTGTGACAGTCCCACGATAGACCGCTACAAGACTCTAACGCACATGTTCTAGACCATCAGAGCTTCTGCAGAATAGAAGTTGGGAATCTTTTGATCTCCAAGCTTTCCAGCCGGCCAGAGAGCTTGGGCCTCGGGCTATGGACTCTGTAAACCTGCAAAAGAGTGTAGAACACAAGAAAAACAACCCAGATTAGCCCTTAGACAAAGTAGTATCAATAAATCCAAGAAACCTAAAAACATGCAAAAGGAAAGGGAAATACCGGGGAGGTTGGTTTTTTTAACCCCTCTGGGCATTTTAAAAGGTGGGAGGATGTTTTGAATGAATGCAACAAGTGCAAGAATGTGGGATATGGAGAGGGACAATGCTATGAATGCTTGGAAGAGGGAAAAGACACTAAGAACATAATTTGACTGAACTAAACCCTTGAAAACGATACTCTCTAGACTATGGAAGCAAATTGACATGAAAAGCAGCTCTCCTTGGTTGGTTCTAGCTCCAGGATGCGGCAGCACTTCGACGCGAACTCCAGATATCTCCTCCTCAAGCCATGAAGTCAAGGGTTCTATTTATAGACCCACAAAGTCAAGGTTCGAGTTGAGAATAAACCAGCTAGAAAGTAGGACGTTTCTTAGCAAACTCTTGAAGATAATACTCCCAAGAGTCCATAGAAACAAACAGAAGGTTCTGAGGATCATATTTGAAAGAGAAATCAAAGAATCAAACTCTTAAGTCGGCCACGGAGTAGCAGAGAAAGAGCAGTTCTGTTAGAACTCTCTGTTTCATGTAACGGCTGCACGATAGACCGCCACAAGGATGTAACGCTCCAAGGATGGACCGTCACACAACCCTATCCATTAAAAGATAAGATCAACGGAAGAAGCTTACGAACATAGGACTCTAGATGAATGTAACAGTCAAGGGTAGATGCGTCACAATGCATGTAACGGCCGCACGATAAATCGTCACACTCAACGGATAGGCTAAAAGATAAGCTTGAAAGAAGCCATAAGCTTAAGGACTCTGTAAGGATGTAACGGACCAAGGAAGATGCGTTACATGTCAGTAACGCACCTTTGAAGGACCATTAGAGACAATGGAGTGCAAATGAAATGAGAGCTTGCTAAGCTTCGTCCAGCGGAAAGGGATAAGGAACCAGACCCAACAAAGTAGATATGACCTATGAAATAAACCTCGAATTGACCAAGAAGGCTCAATAAAGGTGAACAACTCGGAGCATCATATGGAATGAACAAGGAGATGACCTGACTTATTGGTCATAAAACGAGTGTCAACAAACGCGTGACGGAAGGGCTAACTTCCCCGGCCTAATTGTCGCACCCTCGGACTTCCGAGGCTTTCGGCAAGGGTCGGGAATGTGAGAAGACAAGTGTGCGCGCGATTGACTTGCTAGTCGGCTCACACACGTCGAGGGTATGTCTTACGTACTCCCCTCACGCGGTGTCTAGCCGTCTCATGCCAAGTCCATCCCCGCCTCGTGTAAGATGACCTTACCAACGGCGAATACGCCCGTGCCCCGGGTCCGCCCGTGTACGTCGACTTACGGCACTCACCGCGGTGACGAAGGGTATCACGTAACAACCGCGTTGGCCCTCGACACGGATCCGCGTGCCTACCATTCATCCTCCAGTCGGCCATCGGCCCCTCAGATTGACGAAGCGAGTCTAGTCGGACCTTTGGCCTGGGAATCATAGTCCCGGGGCCGACCTTGACTCCCCAACGTCACAACACTAGCCGTCCAAGACCCGGACCCGACCGCTCGCCTTGAGCCGTGTCTGACCTCCGCCAAGCACCAGCCATGTCCGTTCTGACCACCAAGGCAGCCGGACCTGCACCAACTCCTCTGTAAAGAGTTCCAGTAGAGCATGCGGACACCCGCTTTGTCACGTAATGACCAGGAGGCCGACTCACGTGTCGAAAATGTCACGCGGCTTGCGCCCGTTGTACTTCGGCCTCCTCGGTCCATTTGTAAAGCCCATGTGGCTCATCGTAAAACCAGTGAAATACATACGCCCATATTCGGGCCTCCAGCTTCCTACCCACACCACTCGGCATCTGTGCCCGATACCCCAACTCCAGTGAACGCCCCTCAGTCTAGCACGTACCCCTAGCTGCTGAATGCGCCCAGCCCTCCGCCCATGGCTTCGGAGACATATACAGACTTTTCTTCAGCATGGAACGAAGGTATTCAGATTCAATCCGATGTAAATAAACACCGGTTGCTTGCGGCCGGTGGGGAAAGACGTCATGTACATGATTACCGCAATCGCCTACGCACTCGCACCCATGGAACCCCTTCTCTCCACGTGTCGCCCGATCGCCTGAGCCCACGTGCCGCGCCCTGGTGGCGCTTCCCCGGTCAAACCTTGGTTCCATGAGTGATTGTCGAGAGATCGACTGCCACGCCCTCACCATGTCCGGTTAACCCTTAGCCTGACCTTCCCGTGCCATTCCACCCCTTTCAACTTTCCGTAAAAGGAGAGTGCCCGGTACCACCGTGAGAGGCATGCAACTATAAGGAGGATACATGAGATACATCAAACTCCCGTATTTTTCCTTCCCCGCTGCATTCCTTCCTTCACCCTGGTTAACCGGCATAAAAACCCGCGCAACAAAGAGGATGGCACGCCCGGTGGGACTCTCCCGCCTTCCTTCTTTTTGCTGAATAAAAGTCTGTGCCAGCCCTGAAGCCCGGTGCCCTTTCCATTTCCTTGCAGGAGAGGCAGAGGAGGGTACTCGTGCGCATTCTCCAGCAGCCTTCGGTCTGCGTTCCGATCGTCGGGCCACTCTTAGCGACTGTCAGCGACCGTCACCTCCGCAGCACTCAACACTCTGGCAACTATGGCGGCCGTCACCTACGGTCCCAACGTCATCGCCACCCACGCCCGGGTGGGCTACTTGGCGACGTCGATCGCTTTCGATAGCTTCGCCCTGGTTATCGGATTGCCCTACTTTCTGGGTGTGATCCCTGTGGCTACTTCTCAGCTAACTCCAGTCTCCCCAGTGGCCCCTGCGGCCAACGTGCCATGCGCGTCTCCAGCTCCAGTGTCCCGTCGGAGTGCCGGGCGTCGGACTACCACTGTCGGCCCCTACAGGGCCCCCAGATCAACGCCGGTCCGGGTGAACATCAGCTCCCGACGCCAGCCCCGTCCGATCTCCAACACGGGCCCCGTGCCCCGGACTTCGGTCACCATCTCAGCATCTTCCTCGGGTCCTCAGCCCCGAGCCCCAGCCAAGCCAACACCCAACACGGGCTCCCTGCCCCTGGCCCACAACTTCCCAGCGTCTTCCTCGGGTCCTCAACCCCGAGCCGCAGCCAATCCAGGACCCAACACGGGCTTCCTGCCCTGGGTCCATGGCTTCCCAACGTCTTCCTCAGGTCCTTAACCCCGAGCCGCAGCCAAGCCAGCACCCAACACGGGCTCCCAGCCCCGGGTCCATGGCTTCTCAGCATCTGCCTCGGGTCTTCAACCCCGAGCCCCTGCAAAGCCAGCACCCAACACGGGCTTTCAGCCCCGGGTCTACGGCTTCCCAACATCTGCATCGGGTCTCCCATCCCGAATCCTGACAAGGATGCCACTCGACATGGGCTCCCATCCCCGAGTTCGCGGCTCCCCGGTAGTGCACTCGGGACCCCGGTCCCGAGCTCCAGTTGAACCGGCTCACCCTGTGGGTCTCCTACTGTAATACCCCGGTTTTAAATATCTGAAATTTAATTGAAATAAATGAATTTTAGAATTTAATATTTAATTCCTTAGTAAATAGAACTAGTGAAATTTCAACTACCTTATAAAAATCTAGAAAAATGGTAATTGGGTTAAGGACCATTTATTTAACAACTTTGTCTTCGGTGGTCGACCCAGCAAAAATCCGTAATTAGGTCTAATTAGAGGATTAAGCCCTAAAGTGCACACTTACTTAACCTTTACCTAACCTTAGCTTAAACCGTCGAATTAGAGCTTAATACTAAACCAAATGAACCCAAATCGGTGGCAAATGGAAGGCCACGATCTAAGGATCATTTCCCCTCTGTTAATTGATTGAAACCTTAGCCCTAAAATGCTGTGTCGGCCGAGCTTTGGTGAGGTCAACTATGGTGGCGCCGTTTTCAAACAATCAACTTGTTTCGACGAATTCTCCTAGCACCGAAGGCTCCAGAAGGTTTATGAGCTATAAGAATGAAGCTATGCAACCCTAGAATCCTTTGGTAGCAACGGCAGTTGCAGTGGAGATCGATCTAGGGAGATCTCGGGAGTTTAGTGGTGACGTGTCGGCATCCGTTCTTCCTCCTTTCTTCTTCCTTTCTTCTCTGATTGAGGTAGGTTCTCTCGGGCTCAAACCGCAAGTAATATATCAAAAGGTTCAGCATCCAGTCCTCTTTCTTTTGATATATAAAGTCCCAATTTTTATAGACCATGCTTAGAGAATTTCGTGTTTGATTAGAAGCATGCTAAAACTAGGTTTTCAAGTGTTCTTCCTAGATAGATTGTGATTTCGATTAATTTTCGGTGAATTTCGTGTTCCAAACTCTTGTATTATGACCCTAGTATGTCCATCAAGAACCTAAGAGCATGGCGTTAAGATCTCAGCCCAATTAGACCCCAATTGGGTGAGTTTTTGTTAATTTCCGAAGTCACATTCGGTTCTGTGAATGCAGGGGTCGACCCATGGGGTCGACCCATCCTCAAGCAGAACATGTCTGCCCGAGGGTCGACCCATGGGGTCGACCCATCCAGCAGCGCGCGGGGGTCGACCCATGGGGTTGACCCATACAACGGGCAGGTGGGGGTCGACCCATGGGGTCGACCCACAAGGCAGAATGTGAGGGGGTCGACCCATGGGGTCGACCCATTCAACAGAGAACAGTCTGTCTTGCTGGGGTCGACCCACACGCAGGCAGATCCCTGGATTTTTCAGGGGTCAACCCAAGGGGTCGACCCATATGCTGTAAGACCCGATTTACGTGTTTTCGACCCGAGGATCGATTCGGACTGTGAGGGGATCGACCCATTCAACCTAGTCCAATTGAAAACCATATTTTGAGGAACCAATGACCCATGCATGCAACCCTATGATCTCAAATTAAGCCCGGCGTTCCTCAATCCAAAATTGAAGAACAATGGTCCCTGCACTCATTCCAAGTGTATAAACCATTCCGATTACTATTTCCTCTTCAACTCACACAATGGTTAATTAGAAACCCACATGATTAGTGGTTAATTATGTAACTAAATTTCTGTTAATTGCATGTTGTTCACTCCTACACGATCTTGGTCATTATCTTATCATCTTGATTCATCTTTTTGGCAAATACATTAAATGTAAAACTTAATTCTTGATGATTTAACATGGAAATTAGGTTTATCATGAACTTTTAGTTGCTGGATAAAAATTCTATTCCAGTAGAACGTTGACCAAATTACAGACTTCTAGTAAGTCATTAGCCCCTTTAAGTTGCGTTAACTTTGAACTTATCACCGGAAACTCCATCCGACGAACTTACCATCATCTCGAGATTTCTTTATACCCTTGTTATTAACCTAATGAACCACCAGAACATCGATTTACGTGACCGAATCGCTGGTTTAAGTTTTGGATCGAATTGGGCTAAGAGAGGTATGCGCGGCCCATAGTGGACCGTATATCCTCATAGGCGGCCCAATAGCTACCGCATATCTTTAATATGGCCCTGTATAGACCGTATATCTTGTTCATGGGTTTTAATGTCTTCTGGACATGCGCGGCCCAGTGTTAATCGTTTATACATATTGAGCGGCCCTTGTCTGATCGTTTATAAGAGAGTTTTCTGAAAAGTGATTATTTCATGAATTTCAAATTGTGTGAGCTAACCAAGCCTATGTAGGCCATGGTATTTCATGATTTGACCTATTGTTAGGTCCATTGATCATTAATTATAGTCCTTAGGGACAACTATTCTTCTCGATTAAGGAGCTTATTGTTTGGACTCTTAAAAATCATTATTCTTACATCCTTTACCTTGACTACATGAACTTGATCTTGGAACTCTTGGCCATTAAATATTGTGGATGTCTAGTCTCGTGGGATCTACGATCCAAAAAGAAATCAATGCCAAGGCAAACAAATGAAGGGCCCAGTCTGGTCCTGGGAGGAGCACCCGAAAAGTACTTGATCCCCGGGGAGGTGAATGATTAGGTGTGACATTTGGCACCGATACTAGCTAGCGTGTTGGGTCTACGACATTCCACATTCTCGTGAAACTTATTATTATTCATGCTTAAAGTATGAAGTACTTGCTTGCTTGCTTACTTGACATGACTTGAAATTGACTGCAAATGGCCATTCACTAGAAAATCTTGTTAATCTTGCTTGATATCTCGACATGCAACTATTTCTTCCATTTTAATTATCGTTACTCTTTCTATCTTAGTGATTATTTAGTTCTGCTTATTTTATCACGTTAATCATGCATATTCATTAATTGGTTAATCACTTAAATTATGCCTGATGATAGAGGATAATTCCTACTGAGCTTCTTGCTCACCCCTACTTCCAATCCTTTTCAGGTAATGCGGTAACGGTACGTTACAAATGGGAATCAGATCAGTGTGATCGAGTGAACCTGGAACCTAGAGTTTGGAGTCTGTCTTTTTTTCTTTTTATCTTCTTGAGTCTAGCTAGTGTCGTGAGTCTGGTTATTTCTTTTTGTTCTTTCCTCCTTTAATTTGAATCTAATATTGTAAGAGTGGGTCAAAATTATACCTTTTTAATATTAATAAGAGCTCATATTTTCAATACGTGTGTTTATGGCCTCCTTGTGTTTAATTGTGGTTATTTATCTTCCGCTCTTGTTATCATGACTGTTAACTACCACGTTCCGAGCATCGCTTCCCGCTACTATCGATTCGGGACGTGACAGAGGTGGTATCAGAGCCTCCTTACCTGAGTCCTTGGATTTTGTCCAAGAGTATAGGTTACCCTAAGTCTTAAGACCCATGTCATCCCTTGTCACCTGGTGAGATTGGGTAATATCTTGGGTTAAGTAATAAAATATATGCAAGATTGCGTTGCGTTACGCGTAAGGGTAATGAAAAAGTTAACCATATAACTATCATGCAAGTCTCTAAGTCATTCTTAAAATGAAAGCGAGTGGGTCCATGGGTAAGCTAAGATTCGGTTCCGCTAGAGGCTGGCGAGTCTATCGTAAGGAAACTCGAAGTAATAAGAAGAAGAAGAGCAAAATTATGCAAATGAAATGTTTATACTGTCACAAACTTGGTCATCTCGTAAAGGAGTGCTGGCGAAGGAGCGGAGCGTGTCTGCGTTGCGGAAATCAGGATCATACAATGGCTAACTGTCCTAAGTTACCTCCATTAGTAAAACTACAAGAAGAATCGTAACCAACTTCTATCGAATGAAGAATTATATATGGTATCATTATCTTTTATCCCTAACTATAGCTAATTTCTTTCGACATTAATTGTATAATTAACATGTTATTTTGATAAATAAGATCATCTTAGTTCAAACATTCACATAATTGGTAATACCCGATGAATTTGGGGACCAAATTCCTTAAAGTGGGGGAGGGTGTAATACCCCGGTTTTAAATATCTGAAATTTAATTGAAATAAATGAATTTCAGAATTTAATATTTAATTCCTTAGTAAATAGAACTAGTGAAATATCAACTACCTTATAAAAATCTAGAAAAATGGTAATTGGGTTAAAGACCATTTATTTAACAACTTTGTCTTGTGTGGTCGACCCAGCAAAAATCCGTAATTAGATCTAATTAGAGGATTAAGCTCTAAAGTACACACATACCTAACCTTTACCTAACCTTAGCTTAAACCGTCGAATTAGAGCTTAATACTCAATCAAATGAGCCCAAATCGGTGGCAAATGGAAGGCCACGATCTAAGGATCATTTTCCCTCTGTTAATTGATCGAAACCCTAGCCCTAAAATGTGGTGTCGGCCGAGCTTTGGTGAGGTCAACCATGGCGGCGTCATTTTCAAACAATCAACTTGTTTCGACGAATTCTCCCAGCACCGGAGGCTCCAGAAGGTGTATGAGCTATAAAAATGAAGCTATGCAATCCTAGAATCCTTTGGTAGTAGCGGCGGTTACAGTGCAGATCGATCTAGGGAGATCTCGGGAGTTTAGTGGTGACGTGTCGGCGTTCGTTCTTCCTCCTTTCTTCTTCCTTTCTTCTCTGATTGAGGTAGGTTCTCTCGGGCTCAAACCGCAAGTAATATATCAAAAGGTTCAGCATCCAGTCCTCTTTCTTTTGATATATAAAGCCCCAATTTTCATAGACCATGCTTAGAGAATTTCGTGTTTGATTAGAAGCATGCTAAAACTAGGTTTTCAAGTGTTCTTCCTAGATAGATTGTGATTTCGATTAATTTCCGGTGAATTTCGTGTTCCAAACTCTTGTATTATGACTCTAGTATGTCCATCAAGAACCCAAGAGCATGGGGTTAAGATCTCAGCCCAATTAGACCCCAATTGGGTGAGTTTACGTTCGGTTCTGTGAATGCAGGGGTCGACCCATGGGGTCGACCCATCCTCAAGCAGAACTTGTCTGCCCGAGGGTCGACCCATCCAGCAGTGCACGGGGGTTGACCCATGGGGTCGACCCATAAGGCAGAATGTGAGGGGGTCGACCCATGGGGTCGACCCATTCAACAGACAGCAGTCTGTCTTGCTGGGGTCGACCCCAGGGGTCAACCCACACACAGCCAAGGGGTCGACCCATATGCTGTAAGACTCGGTTTACGTGTTTTCGACTCGAGGATCGATCCGGACCGTGAGGAGATCGACCCATTCAACCTAGTCCAATTGAAAACCATATTTTGAGGAACCAATGACCCATGCATGCAACCCTGTGATCTCAAATTAAGCCCGGTGTTCCTCAATCCAAAATTGAAGAACAATGGTCCCTGCACTCATTCCAAGTGTATAAACCATTCCGATTACTATTTCCTCTTCAACTCACACAATGGTTAATTAGAAACCCACATGATTAGTGGTTAATTATGTAACTAAATTTCGGTTAATTACATGTTGTTCACTCCTACACGATCTTGTTCATTATCTTATCATCTTGATTCATCTTTTTGGCAAATACATTAAATGTAAAATTTAATCCTTGATGATTTAACTTGGAAATTAGGTTTATCATGAACTTTTAGTTGCTGGATAACAATTCTATTCCAGTAGAATGTTGACCAAATTACGGACTTCTAGTAAGTCATTAGCCCCTTTAAGTTGCGTTAACTTTGAACTTATCACCGGAAACTCCATCCGGCGAACTTACCATCATCTCGAGATTTTTTTATACCCTTGTTATGAACCTAATGAACCACCAGAACATTGATTTATGTGACCGAATCGCTGGTTAAAGTTTTGGATCGAATTGGGCTAAGAGAGGTATGCGTGGCCCGTAGTGGACCGTATATTCTCATAGGCGGCCCAATAGCGACCGCATATCTTTAATATGGCCCTTTATGGACCGTATATCTTGTTCATGGGTCTTAATGTCTTCTGGACATGCGCGGCCCAGTGTTAATCATTTATACATATTGAGCTACCCTTGTCTGACCGTTTATATGACAGTTTTCTGAAAAGTGATTATTTCATGAATTTTAAATTGTGTGAGCTAACCAAGCCTATGTAGGCCATGGTATTTCGTGATTTGACCTATTGTTAGGTCCATTGATCATTAATTATAGTCCTTAGGGACAACTATTCTTCTCGATTAAGGAGCTTATTATTTGGACTCTTAAAAATCATTATTCTTACATCCTTTACCTTGACTACATGAACTTGATCTTGGAACTCTTGGTCATTAAATATTATGGATGTCTAGTCTCGTGGGATCTACGATCCATAAAGAAATCAATGCCAAGGCAAACAAATGAAGGGTCCAGTCTGGTCCTGGGAGGAGCACCCGAAAAGTACTTGATCCCCGGGGAGGTAAATGATTAGGTGTGGCATTTGGCACCGATACTAGTTAGCGTGTTGCGTCTACGACATTCCACATTCTCGTGAAACTTATTATTATTCATGCTTAAAGTATGAAGTACTTGCTTGCTTGCTTACTTGACATGATTTGAAATTGACTGCAAATGGCCATTCACTAGAAAATCTTGTTAATCTTGCTTGATATCTCGACATGCAACTATTTCTTCCATTTTAATTATCGTTACTCTTTCTATCTTAGTGATTATTTAGTTCTGCTTATTTTATCACGTTAATCATGCATATTCATTAATTGGTTAATCACTTAAATTATGCCTGATGATAGAGTATAATTCCTACTGAGCTTCTTGCTCACCCCTACTTCCAATCCTTTTCAGGTAATGCGGTAACGGTACGTTACAAATGGGAATCAGATCAGTGTGATCGAGTGAACCTGGAACCTAGAGTTTGGAGTCTGTCTTTTTTTCTTTTTATCTTCTTGAGTCTAGCTAGTGTCGTGAGTCTGGTTATTTCTTTTTGTTCTTTCCTCCTTTAATTTGAATCTAATATTGTGAGAGTGGGTCAAAATTATACCTTTTTAATATTAATAAGAGCTCATATTTTCAATACGTGTGTTTATGGCCTCCTTGTGTTTAATTGTGGTTATTGATCTTCCGCTCTTGTTATCATGACTGTTAACTGCCACGTTCCGAGCATCGCTTCCCGCTGCTATCGGTTCGGGGCGTGACACCTACCCAGGGGGCAGTGCTCCTCAGCACCTTCCTCGGGTCCTTCGACCCGAGCCCAGACTACGCCGGCACCTACCACGGGTCCTCAACCCAGGGGTGTCGGCACCCCGGCACTTCCAACGGCTACGCCTTCCGGCCCAAGAGTGTCATCTCGAGCATCGGCAACACTCTTATCAGCGCGAGCGAAGGCTTACACCCGAGTCACCCAGCCATCGACTATCGGTGCGGGCTACCTACCCCAGGGGTCGATCCCGGCACTTCGGACCGACGGCTTCACCTTGTCGGTCATTCCGGGCCATGTTTTCGCAGTCTACCATCTTGGGGCGAAGTCTCCGTCAGCTCCTCAGAAGAAGCGTCGCCATGGCCGCAAAAGCAGGCGACTCACTGCTGCAACCAGCAACTCCGGCAAGATGGTCCTTGTCGGTGACCTGCGGATCCGTCTCGACGGGGGTGAGCCAATTATACCCTGAGAACGGACTGTTCCCACCATCCCCACTTCTAATCATTTTGACCTCTTACGTCAAACACGAGAGGACGGGGCGAAGCTCAAAGGAGCGGGTTCCTCGGCGGCAGCCCGGGGGCACCCACCGTAGCAAGACACACGGCCTCCCAAGATGACTCGTCAGAAAAATGGTGACAAGGGAGACCAGCAATCGGACCTGAGAAGAATCTGGGTCACCCTAGAGGAAGCTCAAGCTGTTCGAAGGGCGCGTATCACCAACCCCCTGCGAGCACTCAGACGCGGCATCAGACGGGATGCAACTGGCCTTACAGTAGCACAGTCTGACGATGCCCAGTCGTTCAATGTCCCCCGCTCAAGCAAGCGGAGGCAAAGGCGAGCCCGTCCTCGGGCCATCCAGTAACCTATCCAGGGTTCTCCTCCGACCAACATCAGGAATGAGCCCCCTCTGTAACGCATCTCAGTCTTTGACAGACTAGGGACGCCTGTCCGCCCCGAGCGACACCCGCGGAGAAAGCGGACGGCCCGGTTTATCAATGATGTTGTTCGAGTGTTCGCGTGTTACACCACCGGACACCTGCCAGACACCCAGTCTGACGACTTGAACCAGCCTCTGTCCCACTTTAGGAGGCCACGCCACCCGGCTCCGCCACTTCCTTAAACAGGTCATCTCGGCACCTCTGCCGGACCACAGGCGTCGGAACGCGTGGAAGACCGCGACCCTCCTATAAATGCAGAGCCGATCAACAATGACCCGCCTGCGAACGAGGTTCAGGAAGTGACCCTCGACACCCTAATGAAGGAGAACCAGCATCTGAAGGCCCTCCTGCAGGACCTCCTCCAGGAGCGAGACCTTCACCCTCAGCAACCTGCTAGGCCTCAGGCCGAGGCATCGGTACCCTCAGCGGCCCGTGATGCCGCCAACACCTCAGCGGTGATCGCCCGAACCCCATTGGCAACTGGGTTTGGCACGCCCCCGGTTGAGGCTCAACCACGATCCTCCAACACGCCAGTGCCATAAAATCTCTTGGCACAACGCCAGATGATCGAGTGCATTGTCGAGACAAAGCTCGCCCAGTATGGTGAAGGGACGGTCACGGTGGACCTCTACAATATACCCTACCCACTTCACCACCAGTTGAAGAAGCTTCCTCCAGAATACTCCATGCCCCTGAAGCTACAAAAGTTCGATGGGCAGGGGTCGCCACATGAACACTTGGCCTACTATGTTACGGCCATGGGTGAGTTAGCGTTGGATGAATTCTATCTCCTCCGCTACTTTTCCACTTCGCTTATGGGAATGGCCTTCCAATGGTACTCCCATCTGAAGCCCAACTCAGTCATCGACTGGGCTGATCTCCAGAAGAAATTCCTCGACCGATTTCAAACAGTCGAGCGAAGGGTCTCCCTAGCCAAACTCTGCTCCCTTCGGTAGAAAAAGGGCGAGAGTGCCCTCGAATTCATCAAGAAGTGGCGAGACCTCAGCATGAGGTGCGTCAATCCACCCATCCAGGAGGACGCTATCACTATATGTCATCGAGGTGTGGCAGCCGAGGTCAGCGAAAAGCTTCTCGGCGCCAATATCAAAGGGTTCGACCAGCTCAATTTGGTGGTCGCCGAGATAGAGATATTCTTCGTCGATAACCCAAGCTATACTGCAGCAAAGGGTAAACAAGCGCCAGAGCGCCAGCCCGATAAGGAGGTGAATATCATAGAGTTCACCCCTGCCGCTAAGGCCAGTAAAGCGGCTGAATCCAGTGGCTCTGACAAAAAGCCAGCAGACAAGCCGGCTGCTCTTTCTTTCTCAGAGCGTATGAAGACACCATTCTCCTTTAAGAAAGAACATACAAAGATGCTTTTCGACCTCTGCATGGCTCAGAAGATTGTCAAACTGCCAGAAATTCGTAAGCCGGATGAGGCCCTGAAGACCAACGATCCCAGTTACTGCCTGTACCATCGCATGCTGGGTCATTCAATTGAAGATTGCTACGTCTTCAAGACTCAGGCACAGAAGCTGATCCAAGACGGCCTCGTCAAGATGAAGAGTGGACTCGTCGATCCCCCGCAGCCACATACGTGGGCCAGGCTAGCTAAAGCAGCACGCGTGGCTCACCCCTCGGCCAATGTCATCCACATGATGGCCGCATTCTCTCTTTCTGACGATGAATCAGAGGAGCCCAGCGCCAGTCGAAGGGAACGTTCGATCTGGTATCCAGGGTGGAGGCCTTGGCATGATCGAAGATCTCTCTCCTTCCCCAGGGAGAGAACCTGCCGACTCTTCGATATCCTCGTCGAGACTGGGCAAATCATGCCCCGCGACTCACCTCCTTGCTACACCCATTGGGATCGTAGTCACCCCCTGTATTGCCCCTTCCACGCCAGAATCTGTCACCCAATTGAGTCCTGTGAGGAAGTCCAATACCTCATCCAGGAACAGATCCAATGGGAGCAGATCGATGCGGAAGGAAATTCCATGTCGCTCGTCAGGCTTTGGCAAGCTGTCGAAGAGACCCTGAGCATCGCCAGGGATGCACCGGAGCGGCCAGACTCTCCTCAAGAGAATGGGCACGGGCTGCCTTACCAGCATCCTCCAGAATGGCTCGAGTTCCGGACTGACAACCAAGAAGCGCTCGAGCGACTGCGAAGGCGTAGATAGCAGGAGGCCAGTCAAGAGACGGAGCCAACTAACCTCTCGGTCAATGTCATACATTCCCCTGTTCCTCCGGCCCTCGAGGGCTCCCAGACATCCACAGTTAGCCAGCCAACCCCGGCCACTTCGGCCGTGCAATGGCGGCCCTGGCGGGAGCTAAAGTCTCTCCCTTTTTCTGAAGAAGACGCTGCCAGGCTCCTCCAGGTCCTCCTCGGCCGGGAGGACGTTTTAGTGGGAGAGACGACGACAGGCTCTGCAGCTCTTCCTGGTCCTCCTCCTGTCCTATCTCCGCCATCGACAGCCGCGGATAGGAAGGGAAAGCAAAAATAGGGTGAGGCTCCACCTCAGTCTCGTGACACCTCCCCAGCAGAGGGGCCGTTCCGTCCTCTTCGCCTACCTGTTGACACATTCCGGAGTACAAAGAAGACATCTTCGGAGTCTTCAGCGGCTTCGATTCAAGTGGTGGGCTCACTGCCACAAGGTTCCACCATTCCGCAAAGTCGGGATAACTGTGCAGAGCGGCAATGTCCCGCGACACTATCAATGGTCGCCAGGCCCAGCTCTCAGCATGGTTGCAAAGGCAAGACTAAGGAGCAGGATAACCAGTGTCCCTCTCTGCTGTAGATCTTAATTAAAATCCACACTTAAAAATATAAAAAGCAATAGATATATGGGTGAAAGCAATAAAAATAGCACGAGGTGCTAATGTGGAGTGTGTGTGATCGCCAGAGACACGAGGGTCTCAAAGAGGAGATTGATATGGGAAGATGATCGCAAAATACCTCAAATATGCGGGGGATGTGAGTATTCCTTTCTCTTCAAATCGGCCGGCCGACGAAGAGAGTTCTTCCTTTAATTACCCTTGCAAAAAAGACAAACACCAATGAAGAAATTGCATTAGATATGTGGTGAGTGTAGCATCAATTCATGATAGAAATATGTGAGCATGAAAGCATGTGCAAGAACGCACCTTAAGGGTGGTTGCCCTTAAACCCCTATGCAAAGGGTGTGGGAGATGAATGAATGCATGAAAATAATGAGAATAAGGGAGATGTGCAAGAGTTGCACTATGGGGAGATCTCAATATGATGGTTGAGAAAAATCAATGAAAACAATGATATATGATGCATGATCTATAACAATAATGATAATGAAGATAAGAAGAATAATGAAGGGAAGATAAAATAAAAAAAATCTTTTTTTGTGGTTCCTTGGCTTGAATGCTCGATGGGGAGAAAGCCTCAAAGGGATGAAGATGTTGATGTGAAGTCCTCCTTAGCCAAAGGGCCCTGCGTTCGGTTCCTGTAAAAAGAAAAGAAGAAACAAAAGGAAAAGAACAACAGCAGAAGAAGAAGAATAAGAAGAAGAAGAAGACGGAGGCACGTAGAAGACAGAAGAAGAAGGGAAAAAAAATAGAAGAACGCAGGAGAGAATGAGAATTATCGGAACCAACCCCTTAACAGAGGCGAGAGCCTCTATTAATAGGTTAGAAAAAGGTGATAAGAAGGGAAGAGATTAAAGGAGGAAGGGATAAGAACGGGCAAGAGCCCAAATAGAGGAGAAGTCTAACGAGGCAAGGACTCTCCGGTGAAAGGGCTGCGAAGCCAGAAGGTGAAACACGCCTTAGGTCAGGGCGTCAATTAATGAATTGACGACTTGACCAGAGGGCGTTTCTCAAAAACACGCCCTGCACAAGGGCGTTTCTCAAAAACCAAATTTAGCAATAAAAACTCCCCATATTTGAAAAATGTAAAACACGCCTTAATTAAAGCCACGTTTAAAAACACGCCCCTGAGAAGGGCGTTAATTTCAAGAGCTCAAATGGGGAAGTCGGTCAAACCTAGAAGAATTAACGCCCTCAGGTGAGGTCGTACTTTCTTTAAGAAACGCCCTTGGTTAAGTCATGTTTTGAAGAAAACACGCCCTTACCCAGGTCGTGAATTTAGAAAATTCATAAAATAGATAAAATGGGGGAGAACTAGATAAAATGGGAGAAAACGCCCTAGACAAGGTCGTGTTTCAAAAACACGCCCCTGATGAGGGCGTGAATTCAAAAAAAAATAGAGATAAATGCCCCGAAAATCTAGAAAAATAGGAAAAAGGAGATAAATGGGGAAAAATAGGAGAAATTCAAGAAAAAGTGGGAAAACCACTCAAATAAGCTGATTTGAGGGTCAAATGGGGCATCGCAGAGTGATATGAAATATACTCAAAATAATGTCAATTTTAGCGTGTCTACAGCTGCCCCGCCTTGGCGTCTGCTTTGCAAGGGAGCGTAGCAAACTGAAAAGTAGATCCCAAGGTGTGATGAGACACGCAATCAACATCACTTGATGAGAATCAAATCAAAAGCACGAGATGAAGCAAATCTTGGGAAATTCAAGGAAATCAACAATGTTTGGATAAAAGGGGAGATGCGCACGCGGTGCACGAAGGAGATAAAATAAATGATCAACTTCCAACGCGGTGGAAGTACCCCAGGTCACAAACCTGTAGGTTTCACCATTGGGGAGCGGTTACCAGCCAGTGGACGTGCTGCAGCCAAGGTGGATCAAAGGAAAGGAGATTAAAAATAAGATGATAAAAATCCAAACAAGGAGCTTTCGAGAAAATCACCCAAAACAGCGACAAAACGAACTGAGGATTCAATTCGTCAAGGAAAATCTCATATCGAGAAAGATTAAGATCAATTCAACTCTCACATCAGCTTATCAAAAATGATTTTTCAACAATTGCTTCAAAGTCCTACATGAATGCATGCTGGGCTAAAGGGAAAAATAACAAATGAAAATATAATATAATCAAGGATAATATTGTTAAACTGCCCAGACTGGGTCAAGAAACTAATTCTGCGAGCTGATACTAAGCCGAAGCCCGTTTATCCACGCACCAACTCGTAAAAAGGGAACCATCGTCCCCAGTCTCGGACGGCTCAACGGCCTATCCGTGTGACTAAGACTTCTCTGGAATCATCATTATTTTTGATGAAGGGGAACTCAAATCCCAGATTTACCAAAGCCACAAGGTCCTTGATATAATCTAGTAGCGTATGTAACATATAGTAAAAATGCATACAGGGAGATGGTGATATCAATAAGCATGGGAACTGAGAACTGAGCTGCAAGCACCGCGGGACTTTGATGATGATGCCCAGTCGGCGGGACCAAGAGCTTCTTATCCTGCGCTCAAAAATTCATCAGCCAAGATATAAAAGATAATAAGCAATGAGTAAGGTATTTAAGCGTAGCAAGCATAGCATGAATCAATAGCATGTCACAACATAGTAACCATTATGAGTTGAATCATGATATTACAAAGCATCATTGTTTGTTATTTTGTCATGAGGATGCCAATCTGGCTAATCAAGTTTTGGAGTTGAATGATTAAGATCTGATAATGCCCATCGGCAGAATTGATCCAGAGAAATTAGCAGGAGTTGATTGAAAGATTTGGAGATGAATAATCAGAATGATAATCAGGAGATATAAGGAAATGATAATCAAAATGTCCAGGGTGGCATGTTATGAGAATATTGGGAAGAATCAATAGATTGATAGCAATAAGTGGAGAGAGGACTCATCCCGTGCTCCTGGTCCTTGCAAAGTTGTTCCTGCAAAACACCATCAGACAATACAATGCAATTTTTTTTGATTTTGAAAATATGCAAATTTTTATGAGTTTTGAAAAAGATATTCCAATTTTTATGAATTTTATCAATATGCAAATTTTTGTGGTTTTTTTTAGGAAAAGATATTCAAATTTTTATGAAGTTTTGAGAAAGAAATATTCAATTTTTTGTTTGATTTTGGTTAAACATTGCTAAAGCAGCATCACAGGGTGTCTTAAACCACTGGCTAGGGGCCCTCGTTCCTTCCCCTTTCGCTAAAATTTCCCAAAGCCGGGCGTGCATTGAAGGGTGGCGCCCTATAACCGACCGTCTTTGATCAACGGTGCCCCTACCAAGGCCATACCCAAGAAACATTCGGTCGTAGAGGGAGAAGAGAAGAATAATTGGAGATAAGCTTTATGCAGGATGGGAGATATCAAGACTTGAATTCCTTTCAAGGTGTTAACCCTCAAAGAGGTAGTCTGTTGTGCCGGGGCTTTGTGCCTTTAATTTTTAGACCCTTGACATGCATACGACTAGGGTTTTCCCTGCGGGGACTTTGCCACTCTTGTCATGCCATAATTCCTAATTGCAATTATCAAAATTCTGATTTGATTTCCATAATAGCCCTTGTGGCAAGATTTATCATGAAATTCATATTTATTTTTCTTCTGGGTCAAGACTGCCCCTATTTGAGACTCCTCTCGTATTGGGATTTACCAAGGTTGGTCATCTTATCCGTCAACCTCTTGTACCTGCGTTCGGCCGAGTGAAGGAGAGAAAAGTCTTTCAGATATACTCATGGCATGGCCAAGGTAGCAACGGTGTTTTACCAAAGGAGCCGGCTAAGGACGCCGTGAAGTGTGTGGAATGCCCAGCTAAGGGTTGCTCTTAACAAGCGGGGAGAGAATGTCGAATTCCCAATGCTGGGTTCTTATTACCAAAGGTGCTGCAAAAGCAAGCCTAAAGACTCTTTTGAATGATTTAATTTAACAAAAGCCTAAGATAAAGATCTGAAACACCACTCTTAATCTTGTTAAGAAGCACTTGATTTTGCAAATCATGCGTGAAGTAATGAGAAAATGATATCATTAAAATGCATACTTACGCCAATATGTTACCTTGCAACCTTTGTAGAAGCAGCTGCTGCCAGGCGATGTTGATCATCGTGGGATAGTCCTCTTTGGCAGTCCATAGGATTGGAAGCAAAGGATTGAAAGTGGCTTAACAAGAAGGAGTGGTGCCAAGACCAGACTCAGATGAATAAGGAGAAAAGGAAGAGAGGCGAGGGCTAGAACTCCCTTGCTAAGGTGTGGAAACCCTGATCACATGGAACAATCTACAGAAGGAGAGGAGAATTAGAAGGAGGAGTGAGGACTAAAGCCTCGAAAGCAGTGGGAGAAAGGGCAGATGCCCAAGGTAGTGGATGTGGAAGAAGTTGGGTCAGACCCAGAATTAGGAGGAATCAGAAGAAGAAATTGGTAGATAGAAAGAGGTGGATCTGGAGGGTCCGGAGGCGGAGGAGAATCATGATAAGAGGAATCATCCGGAGGCTCCGGAGGGATAAAATATCGAGGGACGCGGTGCCCTTGGAAGAAGTAGGGAAAAAGATGATGGAAAAGGAAGAAGAGGACACATGATGCGATATCATGAAGGAATAGAAAGATGAATTGGCAGAAAGATGGAGGGTCCGGAGGTTCCGGAGGAATGAAATCAAGAGGGTCACGATACCCTGAAAGAAGATAGAGAGAATAAGACGGAGAATCTGGAGGTTCCGGAGGTTTCGGAGGAAGCAAATCAGGAAGGAGAAGATGGAAAGGGGCGTCGTGCCCGAAGAAAAAGTCCGGAGGTTCCGGAGGGAGAAAATGCCGAGGGACGCGATGCCCTGGGAAGAAGGGAGAGAAATCTGGGAGATGAAAAGGTTGGAAAGGGGCGCGATGCCCGAGTAATGAAGATGAATATGAATAAGATGGGAAATGCGGAGGATCCGGCGGTGCCGGAAGGCGGGGAAGATACGGGTTTGGAAACCCGGGAAGCAGGAGGTGCAAATGCATGCAATGGGATGGATGCGATGAATGCATGAAATGCAAAGAATATGAAGAATGTGAAGGGCGAGAGGATGAGATCCTCCTCCTAACCCTGGGAATGGCCCATGAAGAAAAAGTGATAGAGATGAATGAATAGGAAGTGGAACAAATAAGGGATGGCCCCTTAGCATTAAGATAACTGCCCCTCCACGGCAGTGAACATGTACGGTCAATTGGCCCAATAAAAGAAGCTTCAATAGTAAAAGACAACTCCCTTGGAAAGCAAAGATCAATAATGTGGGGGAGTTGTAGAGTTGGAACGGGAAGCATTGAGTTGCCCATTGAATGTGGTGTATATGGAATGTTGAGCAAAATGGGCATTCGCCCCTTGTAAGGAATAATGAATTCTGGATTGGAAAGTTTGAACAAGGGGTGCCCTGCCTGGCCCTTGGATGGCATCAATTCTTGGCATTCTTCCCTGAGCAATGGCGGTGACTTGGCCTCTGCGACCATGCTCGGCACAATAATCCGGATTGGCATCCGGTAAATGACTTCTTGAATCTTGAATCGCATAACCGTGGCCACATCTGTCTTGCCCGGCTCTTGATCACCTTCGGCACAAGTACTTGCAGAAGCACTCCCATTCCGAGTAGTAAAAGGAGGTGAAGCGGAGGCGGAAGGCTTTGTGAGTGGTGGAGGTATAATGGAAAGTGTTGGCGTAAGTGGAGGCAGAGGTTCAAACACATCAAGTTTCTCCCTTTGCTTGCAAGCGGTCGGGGTTAGCTCGAGTGCAAAAAGTGGTGGGTCCTGCTCAGGATTAGCCATAGGTAAAGGTGGAGGGTTATGTGGTGGAGGTATAGGTAAAAGGGGTTTTGGGGTTAAAGGGATAATGGAGGGTTGAGGTGGTGGTAATGGGATGTTAATTGGGGAAGGTTCAATGGTGGGCTCAGTGGAGGCTGGTGATATGGAGGTTAATGGCATAGCTGGTGGAGGTGTAATTGATGGGGGTTTGATTGGTGAAGGTGTAATCGGTGGAAGTATAATTGTGGGAGGTGTAATTGGTGGGGGTTTGCTGCGGAGAAAATGCCGAACGGGGCGAGCGGCGTTGGGAGTGGGAGGAGACTCAAGATGTGTCGGCGTGGGTGATTGAAGTATCGACCCATCATCGTAACACCAAGAGGTCTCAAAAACAGGGGTAGGGTTAGGGACGGTGGCCTCATCCTGAGCAGGGGGTTCATCGAATGAAAATGGGGAAAGCGGAAAGTTAAGGAAACTCGGAAGGGGTGCCTGCGGAGCTTCATCATCATCGTATACTGCCTCGGATTCTTCAGATGCCGGCTCTTGCTCGCTTGGAGTGTTGATGCCATAGTCCTCTCTCCTGTCTTTCCATTCTCTCTCCAACTTAGTAATCTCGTCCAAAGCGGCGTGGAGAGGATTGACCGGAGCGGTAGGAGCCGTGACCCTCTTTAATTGTTCCTCCATCAAAGTAATCTTATCAAGCAGAGATTGTTGGAGGGGTGTAACTGGAGCAACCAAGGGCTGGCAGGGCCTTGAAGGAGGAGGAGTGGCATAAAAATGCTGTGGAGGGGAATTAACGGGACGACCCGTAAAGGAACCCGAACGGGCTGGATTGCAAGGAATATAAGGGCCTCGGGGCCGTGATGGAGGAATAGAAGGAGACGGGTGTCGGACCACCCAAGGAGGAGCGTGAATAGGAGGAGATGGGTAATGGGCTACCCGATCAGGATTGGAAGGAGGAGGTGGGTGATGGGCCACCCGTGTAGAATTGGAGGGAGATGGGTGATGGGCCACCCGAATAGAATTGGAAGGAGGTGGGTGATGGGCCACCCGAATAGAATTGGAAGGAGGGAGAGATGCATGAGATGTACCCTCAACGGCAGCCTTAAGGGCTTGGATCTGTTGAGGGGTAAGATGATCTAATGCATGAATGATCTGGGAGACTTTCTCATCATTGGGACGAGAGGATCCCGAGGGAGTAGTGGCTCGAAATTGAGTTGAAGGACCATTGGATTGGACATTGCCCATGGGTCGGGCATGACCATAAGAATGAGGACGTGGTCCTTTGAAAGAATGGCGAGGATTTTGATGAACATGTTGAATTTGAGGATTATAAGATGTGCTAGGTTGATCATCCTCATGAATTGAATTAAACATGTTGTTTTGTTTATCAAAGTAAGCCATTATGCAATCAATTTAATGTGCAAACAATTTGCAAAGAATCACACAAGTTGGAATGGTTACCTTGATTTCTTATGTTTGAACCTTGGTGAATTAATGAATTTTAATAAAGTTTGGAAAGATTCACACAAGGGAGGATCCTAGTTTCAATATGATTTGAACTCCAATGCCAACTAGGAACTCTCACTCACCACGTATTAGGCCAACTATATCGGGACTCCAAAAGGGTACAACCTGCCCGGCGTCCGTGAGGGAATCCACGGGTGCGGGGGCTTATGGAGGCTTGGAAAAGGGATTTCCAGTCCAAAGAGACGGAATGCTCAATGGAGGGTCGTCCCAATTCCAAGAGGGTGTGTGGATCCAAATGAAGAGGAGGAGGCTCCCAAACCAAATGCAAATATGAATGCAACAGGGTAAACAGGCCAACCACAATAATATGATCAATCAACAAAAATAAGCATGAAATATCATGAAAAACCACAGCCGGGGGTTCTGGAAACCCACAGTAAAAACACGCCCGGGAAGGGGGCGCTACTAAAAAAGACACGACGATGTGACTGTCGTGAATCAACGTGAGGGGCCCAGGGGCTGGCGAAAACACGCCTTAGGGTGAGGCGCTATCAATAAACGGACGCCCTGTTCAGCGGGCGTCAACTCAGGAGACACGCCCTGATGAGGGGCGCTAATAAATAAAAGAACGCCCTTGGGCAAGGCGTGAAACACTGGCAGCAGATATATGCAAAATATATGATATGAAGAAAGCACAGGGGTTTGGCAAAACACAGGAAGAAAACGCCCTGGGGCAGGGCGCTACCAATGGAAAAAGCGCCCTTCGGTAGGGCGTGAAACACCGCGGGCAGATGCCAACCAAGTCAAGGAACGCCCTGGGTCAGGGCGCTACCAATAAACGAACGCCCTATGCAGTGGGCGTCAAATCAATAGAAACGCCCTGATCTGCGGCGCTACTCAATAACAGAACGCCCTCGGACAAGGCGTGAATTCACAGGAAGCAACAAAACCCGGAAGTAAGCTGGAAAACGCCCTGGCAGAGGGCGTAAAATATTAAGAAGACGCCCTGTGTCAGGGCGTTAAATCAATAAAAACGCCTCTTCCAGAGGCGTGAATTCATCTTGACCAGGAATCCTTCGCGGCCAGCAACAGCAGAGGAACACTCATAGAATCAATGCAATCAACAAATATGAATATCAAAAGGGCACGCGAGGGTGCCAAGGGGAAAGGGGTAATGAAAGAAGAACACAAAGTGTCCCACCGTGATCGCCAATTTGTAGATCTTAATTAAAATCCACACTTAAAAATATAAAAAGCAATAGATATATGGGTGAAAGCAATAAAAATAGCACGAGGTGCTAATGTGGAGTGTGTGTGATCGCCAGAGACACGAGGGTCTCAAAGAGGAGATTGATATGGGAAGATGATCGCAAAATATCCCAAATATGCGGGGGATGTGAGTATTCCTTTCTCTTCAAATCGGCCGGCCGACGAAGAGAGTTCTTCCTTTAATTACCCTTGCAAAAAAGACAAACACCAATGAAGAAATTGCATTAGATATGTGGTGAGTATAGCATCAATTCATGATAGAAATATGTGAGCATGAAAGCATGTGCAAGAACGCACCTTAAGGGTGGTTACCCTTAAACCCCTATGCAAAGGGTGTGGGAGATGAATGAATGCATGAAAATAATGAGAATAAGGGAGATGTGCAAGAGTTGCACTATGGGGAGATCTCAATATGATGGTTGAGAAAAATCAATGAAAACAATGATATATGATGCATGATCTATAACAATAATGATAATGAAGATAAGAAGAATAATGAAGGGAAGATAAAATAAAAAAAATCTTTTTTTGTGGTTCCTTGGCTTGAATGCTCGATGGGGAGAAAGCCTCAAAGGGATGAAGATGTTGATGTGAAGTCCTCCTTAGCCAAAGGGCCCTGCGTTCGGTTCCTGTAAAAAGAAAAGAAGAAACAAAAGGAAAAGAACAACAGCAGAAGAAGAAGAATAAGAAGAAGAAGAAGACGGAGGCACGTAGAAGACAGAAGAAGAAGGAAAAAAAATAGAAGAACGCAGGGGAGAATGAGAATTATCGGAACCAACCCCTTAACAGAGGCGAGAGCCTCTATTAATAGGTTAGAAAAAGGTGATAAGAAGGGAAGAGATTAAAGGAGGAAGGGATAAGAACGGGCAAGAGCCCAAATAGAGGAGGAGTCTAACGAGGCAAGGACTCTCCGGTGAAAGGGCTGCGAAGCCAGAAGGTGAAACACGCCTTAGGTCAGGGCGTCAATTAATGAATTGACGACTTGACCAGAGGGCGTTTCTCAAAAACACGCCCTGCACAAGGGCGTTTCTCAAAAACCAAATTTAGCAATAAAAACTCCCCATATTTGAAAAATGTAAAACACGCCTTAATTAAAGCCACGTTTAAAAACACGCCCCTGAGAAGGGCGTTAATTTCAAGAGCTCAAATGGGGAAGTCGGTCAAACCTAGAAGAATTAACGCCCTCAGGTGAGGTCGTCCTTTCTTTAAGAAACGCCCTTGGTTAAGTCATGTTTTGAAGAAAACACGCCCTTACCCAGGTCGTGAATTTAGAAAATTCATAAAATAGATAAAATGGGGGAGAAATAGATAAAATGGGAGAAAACGCCCTAGACAAGGTCGTGTTTCAAAAAAAAATAGAGATAAATGCCCAGAAAATCCAGAAAATAGGAAAAAGGAGATAAATGGGGAAAAATAGGAGAAATTCAAGAAAAAGTGGGAAAACCACTCAAATAAGCTGATTTGAGGGTCAAATGGGGCATCGCAGAGTGATATGAAATATACTCAAAATAATGTCAATTTTAGCGTGTCTACATCTGCCCGCTTCTCAACAGAAGCCGCCGCCACCGCGGCTAAGGCATCAAACCGCGCATATGTCTTCCGACACCGGTCCCGACGCACCGACTCAGCAGAAGACATCTCCACTGCCACTGCGGGTAAGGCATCAAACCGCGCACGTGTCCCCCAACATCGGTTCCAACGCACCGGCTCAGCAGAAGACATCTCCATCACCACCGCGGTTAAGGCCTCAAACCGCGCACACGTCTTCGGACACCAATACTAGCCTATCGACTCCCTGTAGGCTCCCGCTGCCACCGTGGGTAAGGCACCAAACCGCGAACACATCTTCGAACGCCAGTCCTAGCATTCCGGCATACCAGGAATTGCTGCTCGAGGTGATCGAGCAGGCGATTAATGCCACCTTCCAGATACAACAAGCGGAAGGCGCCTGGATCAAAATCCGAACAAGGAAGAGTCAACGACCTTGCCCTGCAAAGACATCAGCTCAGAGATATCCTCACCAGGATTTTTCAACTCCGGCCTTGGCACCTCTCCCTCCTACTCCCTTGGAGACGGCTATCGCCAAGAGACAAGAGAAAAATAGGAGGAAGAACTTCATAAGGTGGCTCAAGAAACAGGTTAAACAAGCAGCCGCCCTGCAATTCCCGGTCGAGCCAACGCCTCTCCAAAGGCTCCAACGGCTCATTGATGACCTAGAGGAATATGTTCCCCCTCGTCCTACTGGGGCTCTCCCACTCGACAGCTACATTCCGTGGGAAGAAATGCAGAAACGAACCCGCCTCATAAATTGGGTCCAAGAGATGATCCAAAAGCTCAAGAATGGTGAAAGACTCGTGATCCCTGACGAGCTCTCCTTGTGCTATAAAGACAAGGAGATTACCATAGGGCAACTGACAGAAATGCTCCGACGCTGCACCTACAATATGGTGGCCATCCCACCTCCCGACAATATCAACGCTTCTCGGCGGCGCGAGCCAGTAGCCTCCCAGACAAGACAAAGGGCTAACGCCCCCCTTGGGCTCCATCCAGCTCCAGAGCACACCGGCCGTGGCCGGGGATGTGGTAGAGGTCGTGGGAGAACTCCCGAGTTACCCCTCTCTCCATCCACCTTCGATCCGGAGCGAGTTATCCTCTTTCAAGGAGAGGAACCAGCTCTCATTCCGGAAGTAGAAATTCAGGGCGGACCCGACATCTTCGATCCTTCCGACAGCAAAGAGGCAACTTCCAACCTCCCAGCCCCTGTACCAGTACCAACTTCCGTAGCAGAGCAAGCGGGACCGTCCGACAAGGATGAGCCAACCCGCCAATCACCCCCAGAAGAGCCGTCATTGGCATCCCTGTTCCAAGAGCCCACTGGTGATCAAGGTCGATCTGGTCCCACTGATAAGGGCAAGGCAGTGCAACTTCCCGATGGGGAACAGCACGACAGCTCGCAGAAGGTTCAACCTGACATACTACCTTCTCTGGAGGATGCTCGAGCCTGAGCTGACCGGAAGGTCCCCACCAGATGAAGCGCTTCCTCGCCAGCATCTCAATTTGGGAAGCCATCGCTTGGAGTAAGGATCTGAGGGAGACCCTTATCAAAATACTCCAAGAGCCATAAGTTTATGAAGCCCATGCCGCGGAAATGAAGGCGGCTGCCTATGGAGCCTTCGCAGCCACCATCACCTTCATGGAGAAAGACATGCTGCTTTCTCCTCCGTGCCACAACCGTCCTCTCTATATGAAGGGGAAGATCAACAGACATGATGTGAACTGGATCCTGGTGGATGCCGGTGCCGCTGTTAACATCATGCCACTCAAGACATTCAAGTCTCTATATCTGACCCCATATCTCCAGAAGGTCTAGGCGGTCAAGATATCCGGCTTCAACCAGAACACCGAGGACGTCCTCGGCCGGGTAGATGTCGATCTGGTGCTCGATGATTTTGCCTCCAAGGCAACATTCTACATCATCGACTCCAACACGTCTTATAAGATGCTGTTAGGTAGACCCTGGCTCCATGAAAATTGGGTCGTCCCGTCAACTCTCCACCAATGCATCAAATATGCCAAGGATGGAGAGCAACATAAGGTCTTTGCAGACCTGTCGCCGTTTACACCAGCAGAATGCAACCTAGTCGATGCGGCGCTCTACTTCAAGGGGATTAGTCTGTATCCCGTGATCAAAAGTAAAAGCAATGGTTGGCTCTCAGAGGAAGATGATGGTGACCTCTTCTTTATTGACGAGGAAAAGGCCAAGCTCCACCGGCTGCGCCTCAACTCCAAGTCAACCCCAGATCACCCTGAGAGGCGCCAGATCGACTTCGAGGCTAACCTTATTAGTCGGGCTATTGGCAAGAGTATATGCTGGCCACCAGATTGCATCCAGCTCCCGTGTGCATCCGAGGAGCACAACGTCGAGTCGCTGACAACATTCATTGTCACCTTCAAGCGACAACGCCGGAACAAGAAGAAGGCTAACAGGGACAAACCTATTATTTTCTACAAAGGAGACATGGTCCCTCAAGCCCCACCAGATGATGACTTCGGCTGGTCTAGGCAAGCCGATAACACCCCTGAAGCAGTTCAGGTGTGGGGCAACCTGTCGCCGCATATTCAGGAGATGTGTTTGAAACAACACATTCCCCTGTGGCAGACCTCTGCCCAACAAAGATACTTCCGACGACTGTGGGACCCTTCCCCGGGCCGGGGGCAACCCCCATCCTTCCATAAGGATACCAGGGGACTTGGCTACGACTAGGACCGGGACTTCCGCGCCCACTACGCAGTTAACGTCATAGGCTCGGTACCACCAGCCGATGATCAAGCAAGAGTCGAAGCTAAATCCGACAGCTCCGGGGATGAGGGAGAGGAAATCTTGACCCTAATCTCCGCCAAAGCCAGAATTTTGGTTCAAGCCGTCAAGGAATCCCTTTCGCCTCCCAGTCAAGACAAAGGGGGAGAAGAAGCTCCTCCGGTCTCTCAGCTAATCAAGGAACCCAGTACAATAAACCCTCCCGAGGGGGGGATATCTCTGGTCCTAGCTGCGAAGGATTGTTAACCTCACCAGGCAACCCCGAGAAGGCCTCGGCAGCCCCGGTTGACAACTGCTGGCTAGGAGCCGATGACCCGGATCAATCCTTGACGAATCCCAGCAACAACGGCCCTCCAGTCCCATCGGCGTCAACCAGTGGCTTCGGGAACCAAGGACTACCCGAAGTCGACACTGATGATGAGGATTTCATCGACCTCCAACCCGCTCCTCCCGAGCTAGAGGACGGCGGCCAGGCGACCGTCGACGATCTCGTGCAGATCTACCTGGGCGACGATGAAGCCCCTCAGCCTACATTATTCAGTGCCCTCCTCACCGAGGCAGAGAAGCAGAGCTACAAGCAACTCTTGCTCGAGTTCAAGGACTGCTTCGCATGGACCTACAAGGAGATGCCAGGGCTAGACCCCTCCGTAGCGGAGCACGATCTAGCCATTTCTCCCTCAATCGCTCCGGTCAAGCAACCTCAGCGGTGCATGCGCCATGAGCTGGAGCTCCAGGTTTCGGCCAAAGTTCATAAAATGGCGGAGGTCGACTTCATCGAGCCGTGCATCTACTCGATCTGGCTTGCCAATATAGTTCCAGTCAAAAAGAAGAATGGTCAAGTCTGCGTCTGCGTTGACTTTCAAGACCTCAACAAAGCCTGTCCCAAGGACGACTTCCCAGTTCCAATTACAGAAACGATGGTCAATATGACCACCGGTCATGAAGCCCTGTCTTTCATGGACGGGTCATCCAGTTATAATCAGATCCGGATGTCCCTCAAAGACAAGAACCATACAGCCTTCAGATCCCCAAGGGGATTTTCAACTACAAGTGCATGCCCTTTGGTTTAAAAAATGCCGGTGCTACTTACCAAAGGGCTATGACCAAAATATTTGACGAGATGCTGCACAACACCGTCGAATGCTATGTCCACGACCTCGTCGTCAATACCAAAAGGCGCGAAGACCATTTGCACGACCTTCGCCAAGTCTTCAAGCATCTCCGGCAATATGGGCTCAAGATGAACCCCATGAAATACGCCTTCGACGTATCCAGTGGCAAATTTCTCAGTTTCGTCGTCAGATACCGAGGAATCAAGGTGGATCCCAGCAAGATCAAAGCGATCCGGGAGCTCCCACCACCCAGTAACATCACCGAACTTTGGTCCTTCCAAGGGAGACTGACCTACATTCGGAGGTTTATTTCTAACCTCTCCGGTCGATGCGCGCCTTTCAGCAAGCTAATGAAGAAAGATACCCCATTCACATGGGACTCGAATGCCAAGCGGCTTTCGAGCAAATCAAGGAGTACCTCCTTACTCCCTCAGTCCTGGGAGCACCAGTCAAGGGTAAACCCCTCATCCTTTACATTGCTGCCATGGACGCTTCGCTAGGAGCTCTGTTGGCGCAGATCAATGAAGAAGGTAAAGAGTAGCCCCTCTATTACCTCAGCTGGAAGCTCATCGGTGCCGAGTACCGCTACTCCCCCATGGAGAAGGTCTGCTTAGCACTAGTGTTCGTAGTTAAAAAGCTGCGGCATTACCTTCTGTCTCATCGGGTCAAACTTATCTCCAAGCATGACCCTCTAAAGTATCTCCTTCGACGACCTGTCCTCTCAGGCAGATTGGGGAGGTGGGCTCTCCTGTTGATGGAATACGACATTGCCTATGTCCCCAGAAAAGTAATCAAAGGATAGGTTATGGCTGAATTATTGGCAACCCATCCAGTGCCAGATGATTCACCCTTCAACTCGGAGCTCCCGGACGAGGAGTCCCTTGCTACTCAATCACAACAACCGGTTGAACAAAGCAGAGATGTCTTGCATTATTGGCAGCAAAGCGCTCTCACAACCAGCGTACCTTGCTGGGTGCTCTACTTCGACGGTGCTTCTCGAGGGATCACCCGGAGCAACCAGGATCCAGCCACCACGGCGGGTGCTGGCATTATTTTCCTAACTCCTCAGGGCGGAGTTTTGTACAACTCCTGCGCCCTCATGAAGTCCCTGACCAACAATGAAGCCGAATATGAAGCTCTACTTATCAGGCTCCAGATGGCTCTCCACATGGGCATTAAATACCTTAAAGCCTACGGGGACTCCCAGCTGATAGTTCGGCAGGTCCTCGGCATCTATGACGTGCGGAAGCCAGAATTGGTTCCATACCACACCGTCATCACCAGATTAACCCAGAAGTTCTATTTCTTCGAAATAGATCACATTCCCAAAAGCAGTAACGCCCAGGCGGATGCTTTAGCAAAATTGTCCGCAGCCATCAAGCACAGAAGACTGATGCCGAGCTCACTCGAAGGCGACACCGGTCTCACCATCTACGAGGTCCATGACCTTGACCAGAGCCCACCTCCAGAAGAAGATGATTGGCGTGCGACTATCATCAAATTGAAGAAAGGGTGGCTTCTCTCTGATCGAGCTCAAAGAGTCCAGCTACTCCACCGAGCCACCTCTTACGAGTTGATTGGCGACTCTTTGTATCGGCTCGTCCATGAGAAGGACAAGTCGGTTCTCCTGAGATGTGTCTCTCTGGCGAAAGCTCGAGCCATCATGCAGGAGGTCCACTCCGGACTGTGAGGTGCACACTAGGCTGGAGATCGGATGAAGCACAACATCAAGCTCAAAGGTTTCTACTGGCCGACCATGTACGCGGATTGCGTCCAGTATGCCCGTGCATGCCATCAGTGCCAAGCCTTTGGCCCAGTACCCAGAAAACCTCCTAACCCAATGCGTCCTACGGCCCCCACTTGGCCATTCGCTGAGTGGGGCATGGACATCGCGGGGCCTTTCCCGCCATCTTCCAAGGGCCATAAATACATCTTGGCCGCCACTGACTACTTCTCTCGTTGGGCGGAGGCTCTACCCTTGCGAGAGGTCACCGACGAAATTGTTGCTAGGTTTGTCCGACATAACATCATATACCGATTCGGTACTCCCAGTCGCATAGTGTCCGACAACGGGACACCCTTCAAGAATAAGGCCGTATACCAGTTAGCGACCAAATTCCAAATCGACTGGAGAACCTCTTCGGTCTACAACCCTCAGGCCAATGGCTTAGTGGAAGCCTTCAACAAAACCCTCTGTAAGCTCCTGGCTAAGGTGGTTAGCCACCGAAAACGCGACTGGGGCGAAAAGGTCTTCGAGGCATTGTGGGCCTACTAGACGGTCTACAAAACCCCTACGGGGTGCTCGCCGTTTTCCCTTGCCTACGGGTCAGAGGCGGTTATCCCCATCGAAGTCCAGCTAGCCTCTTATCGCGTGGCCGTCCACACCGGCCTTGCCAGTTCTGATGAAAATGAGTACCAGAGAAGGCTAGAAGAGCTCGCCGACCTAGAAGGCAAGCGACTCAAAGCCTACAAACACCTACAAGCATACCAGGCCCGCATGGCCTGGGCCTATGATAAGCTCGTCAGGCAGCGAGCTTTCAAGCAAGGCGACCTCATCATGATCAAGGAAAAAGAGGTCATGGCGGGGCGCTCCAGTGGAAAACTACAACCAAATTGGCGAGGTCCGTACATCATCCAGAATGTCTATGAGGGTGGGGCCTACATGTTGATCACAAGGGTCACAGACCGTTCCCGCCTCTCAACGACAAACACATGAAGCTATATTACGCTCCAGAGCATGAGTTCGCACGCCAGCCAGACCGAGGCGCACGTCCCAGCTACTACCAATAAGGCTGACCCTCCCCAGTGAAGGATCCAACCGGACAGTCCTTCTAGTCTACAATTCCCAGTCAACCAACCAGCTCGGCTCCTCAGAATCACCGCCAGGCATCCGCGGGAACCAGTCTCCTGCCCTCGTTCCCGTCACTATAGGAGCACGAGCATCTCTGCACCGACACCAGTCTAGCCGCCAGGCTCTCAGGTAAGTCAAAAAAAAACAAAAAAAATAGGGTTAAAAATAGAGATGCCCCGGCAGACCCAGTCATCCTTACCACAATGGGGTGGCTGGGGGCAAAAAGGCCAACAACCCGGCTAAGGTGGAAACCCGAAAGGGCACCTCAGGCAAAATTGAGAAACCCCTCGACGTGAAAACCCGCAAGGGCGCGTCGGAAAAAGCTAAAGGGGGTCGGCTCTAGCGAAAACCCAAAAGGGCGGTGGAGCCGATAACGAGAAAATCTTATTCTCCCTACTAGTCAACACGGCCTTCCACCTGTCCTTTGGTGGGCCGCTAGCCTCACCCAGAACCAGTCCCCAATCCCCTTGCACTGCTACGAAGCAAGCCCTTCAATCCCCCAGTTAACCCTGCATTACTCTCGCTCAGCTTGGCCAACCTCTGGCCCTCACCTCAATGTCACAGTTCAACCAGTCCCTATAATAGTCAAACTTCCAGTCACTGTCTCGGTAAACTTGCATCCTGACACATTCCCAGACATTTACTATTCCCTACCCCCACATCCCACGTATCCAGTAAATCCAGAGCCTTCTAGTTCATTAGAATCCCAGTTCCCCATACAACCCCAGATTCACTAGTCACAACCCCAGTCATACCTTGCCATGGCAAAGTGGCCTTTCACCACCATGGCTTAAGGATTTCTAAAAACCCTTAAGAGTGGTCAAACAATATTCGGCCACCCACACCTTCCAGTCACAGGTTACGTCCCCTGACAGCAATAGGCTATGGACGATAGTCTCAAAAGAAAAAAGAAAGAAATAAAAAAATGAGGTTAAAAATAGAGATACTCTGGTGGCCTCAGTCAACTCCCTCTACGAGGCGACTGAGGGCAAAAATTGCCACCAACCCAGCTGAGGTGAAAACCCGAAAGGGCGCCCCAGGAAAAATCGGGTAACCCCTCGGTGCGAAAACCCGCAAGGGCGCACCGAAAAAAGCTAAAGGGGGCCAGCTCTAGCGAAAACCCGCAAGGGCGGTAGAGCTGGTAAAGAGAAAAAAAACTTTCTCCCTCTCCACTTTTCACTTATAAAGCCGTCGGCCATGACACATCCCGATGGCGAGTTTAACATCACTTTACGACAACGGTGGCCACAACACCCCCGAGGGTCAGTCATTGCCAGCTTTCAATTCTAGTTTCGGCTACAACACCTTCACAGGCCAGCCGCCAGTCTCCAGTTCTAGTTTCGGCTACAACGCCTTCACAGACCAGCCGCCAGTCTCCAGCTTACAGTCTCGGCTACAACGCCTTCACAGGCCAGCCACCCAGTCTCCAGTTCCGGCTACAACGTCCTCACAAGCTAGCCCCCCAGCTTCCGGTCCCGGCCTTGGCTACAACGCCTCCACAGGCCCAGTCGCCAGTCCTCAACTCCAGCCTCGGCTACAATGCCTTTGCGGTCTAGCCGCCCAGCCCCCAGTTCCAGTCTTGGTTATAACGCCCTTTCGGGTTAGCCACATGGCTCTGTTCCAGTTCTCAACCATCACACCTTTCTAGATCACCCAGCTAGTTTCAACGCCAGTCCCTTTTCCCAGTCACAGTCCCTCTTCCAGTTCCGGTCTTGGTTGCCATGTCCGCCTAGGCCATCCAGCTAGTTTAATCCCAATTGCCCAGACACGTACGAGTCCCATTTTCTTTGGCTGACGGCACAATGTTAGCCAATGTTCCACCATCCAGCTCAGGGTCAATATACACCCTCCAGAATCACCTCTACAACCCTAAATCACGCTAGTTGTCCCGTTCTTACGGGCCTACATTGGTTCCCCGGTATGTGGGCTTTCATCCCCCAGGAGGATTGGCCCCCACATATAGCTCTTCTTTCCTCTACTACCCAGTACTCAACCTCCAGCTTTTGATACCGAGTTCCTTAAACCCGGTTCCTGTTATCACTCATGGCGATGTGTCGTAGGACAAGCAAGTGTGACTAACACTAAGGGGTCGTCAGTTCACGCGCATCATTCCATTCCATCAAAGAAGGGAGGGAACAACCCAGTAAACAAAGGATCTGGAGTTCATTAATACTCTGTAAAAAAAGCCCAAGACATGCCTTTGGGGTAACAAAATCCGTACACTCCAGACATAAAAAAAAGAGGGGGAAGATACAATCAGGGTGCCTGCTCGGTCCCCTCTAGCACCGCAAGGTGAGAGTCCGCTGCTAAAAGCTCCGCCTCCAGGGTGGACAAGAGCTGAGCACTGGCTTCGGCTGTAGTCTCAACTGCCTACCACTTGGCTCGGACGCGCTCGGCGACTGCCTGTCGCTCCTCCCAGGCCTTCCTCAAGGCATCGGCCTGGCTTTCCACCTCCCTCAGCTGTGCGGCTCGCTCCTGAGATGGTGACGCGGTCGCCTTGGCGTGACTCCTCTGCTCGGCTACGGCTGACACGAGCCGAGCTCACTGCTCCTGTGCCTCTTGGATCACCGCCAGCCTCTGAGACCTCTGCTCCTGCACCTTGCGGAGTCGTAGGTACTCGGCCCAGATCCCAGCCAACCCGGACATCCAGAGCTCACGTTGGAATCCGAGCACGTGATAGCCATGGGTGCACTCCCTCAGCCGCTGCCTCAGGTCCTCCGGAGAAAGGAGGGGCTCGCTCTCTGAGTAGCCTCGTGCCCGCTGGAGTAGGGCGACACCTGCACTCGCCTCCAACAACGGCTCTGGCGGAGAGGCGAATGGAGGCCACTCGACCCCTAAATCTAGGGAGAGGTCTCCGGATGCAGCCAACACTCCAGTGGAACCTGCATAGTTCCAACAAACGCCAAAGGGAGTAAGCAATACATAAAAGACTTCCTTCGACAAACAAGGTGAAAAACCTGACAAAAAGAAGGAGACAAGTCTTGACTCCTTACCTGGAGCAAGTCTAGTCGACTCTGTGACATCATCTATCGGGGTCGGGGAAGGCAGCTGCACCTCCGCCTCCACAGCATCACCTACTGGGGTTGGAGAGGGCAATGGTTCCTCCACCATCCGATCATCTCCAGCAGTCACGGGTGGGACAGGAGGCTCCTCCTGCCCGCCCTCACCAGGAGCCGACGCGCGCTCCTCCTCAGAATCTGACGCTGTAAATAACTCAAGAACATCAGCACTCTGCCTTATAGAGCTGACAAGCACCAGATAAGGACGGAGAGGACCACTGCATACCTCTAGAAGGGGCCCCCGTCGGAACCTCCCTACTAGTAGAGGCCCCAGAGGACGAGGAGCTTGAGCTCGAGCTCCCCTCTGTCTCCATCTCCGAGCCGCCGTCGTCTGAAGAGCTCGACGAGGTCCCCGATGAACTCCCAGAGGTGGCCGAACCTGAAGCTCCTGCAAGCCAGCGCAGTAAAAAAGGTCATCACAAGACCCAGCTCTACATAAGGATGCCTCTCCAGCTAAGGGTTACAAACAGAAAACTCACCGGCTGGAGTGCTCCCCTCCGAAACCTTCTCGATATCGACGATCTCCTCGTCGCCCTCAGCAGGGGCCACTTTTGTAGGCCCCTCCTCCACCATCTCGGCCCCATCGCGGGGTAGCTCACCTTCTTCTAGAGGCGAAGGTACACTTGCAAATAATACCGATAGGACCTCAGCACTAGAAGACGGTAAACATAAAAAGGCCTAACAGAAGTGGTTAAGTCTCCAGCTACGCACCTGAGGGTCCCATGCTCGAGGACCCGACCAGCCCCACAGTGCAGGCCGACACCACAGCCGACAGGGAAGCTCACTCCACCCCCGCCAATAGCTGCGGCAACAAGCTAGACACTTCCTCGGTCGCGGGTGGTATCGAAGTACTCCTCCGCTCAGGCTCCCCTTCAAAGGAGAGAAGAGACACTGAAGGGCCGGTACGGACCAGCTCCTGAATCATCTCCAGAGTAGCGGCTGGATCCTCACCTGACAAACGACATCATAAAGTCAGTCAGTATCGGCATCCCCGTGACTATACAATGGAAGGGCAATGCCCTCCGCAGCGATTCAGTGCTCACCCGAGCCATCCTGGGTCACACCGGGCTCCTGCCCGTCAACGGATGAAGGCACCTCGCTTGGCATCTCAGGAGAAGCCGCGGTCTCTGATGTCCCAGCCATCTCTGCATGACACCAACAACGATGTCAACTGCCAAAACCAAATACAACCATCAACATAACATGCTCGGTTCCAGAATTATTTACCTGACTGAGCATCCTTTGAAGCCTTCCATGGCTCCAAATCAGGGAAAGTCTCAACATTGGGGGCGGTTTCGTCCATCATACGAAGGAGCCCCTCCATATCTATCTCGTGATCGACCCCGTCGTCGGGAAGTGGGACAACCTCCTAAGGTGGCGAGAAGGCCGCATCAGCCCTGGCCTCTAGCGGCGCTGTGAAAAGCAAATCCAGTTGCACAAGGTTAGCCAATCGTCAAGGTTGAATCAACATAAAGCAAGTAGGCGGATATGGTACTTACTCAGAGTCGGCTCCGCCTCAATATGCTCCCTGGCAGCGGGTCCCCTAGAGGACTCACCAACCTCCCTGACTCCGGTCTCCACCCGGGGGCGCTTCCTTCGGGGCTGAAGGGCCCCGTCACTATCCCCAGAAGATGTCCCTGTGGAAGGATGACCCCTGTCCACCGCGGGACCTGCCAATAAACACAACCACACATGATCTCTCATCCATATGCCCTAGAAAACCATGAAGCATGGCTAGCAGGCTAATGAAGAGGTCTTACCTGAAGTCACGTAGGGGGTCAGCGGCAGAGGAAGTAGCTGCTCCGACTTCAACCCCACGACCCGTGCGGCCTTAGCAACCGCCTCCTTCATGTCCCTCAGGGTGTAGACACACTCGATAAGGGACACCAACTCTACGGTCCCGACTGACCCGATCGCATGGGCGATGTGACGCCTCCAGTCATCGGCTACCGTATCTGCAAAGCTCCCCTCAGGGAGCACTTGGTCCAGTGAACCCCACTGCTCAAACCCGCAGTCCGCCAGAAACTGGGTCCACCAAGTCCTCGATGCCTAGGGTCGAGGTGCCCTGACTCTGGTACCTCCAGGCGCTGCCCGCGCCTGCCTGAGGGGCTTCAGTGCCCCGTTGCCACCTCTCCCCGTCGACAAAGAGCCTCGGCTCCCCCGGAGCGCCTGCTGCACCAGCCTCCCCACCTCCCGGCGGATCCGAGAAAAGCGAGTCCGCAGATACCCGTCATCCAGTGCGATGAGAGGCAGGTCCTCCCTCAAGAGACAGGTCTCCTCGGCTTTTCGGATCGCCGAGGCCTTCTGTCGGTACTGGTGACTGTGCTCGAACCACCATCTAGCGTAGTGGACGTCAAACCGTCCCCTGCGTCCCGGCCCAGGCGTCAGCAGCAGCTACGGCTCTCAGCGATAGTAAAAGTCCCACCATGCCGCGGCTAGCAAATGTGTGTCTCGACCTTTGTACTGACGACCCGCCAAAGGGAACTCCTAGTTCGACGGGATCCTCTTGTCGTACCCGAAGTTCCGAGCGAACCTGTGCGGGTAGTGCGGCTCCAAGAAGCTCGTCACAGACCGGTGTAAAGGCAGCACCACTGGCCGAGTGCTCACCACCCACTCTGTGTACAATGACGCGTCCGGCTCCGACTGGTAAGGTAGGGCGCAGGCCGCCCCACCATTCAAAGGCACCATGACCAAGTGGGAGTCCCTGGTAGCACCGTCAAAAGGAACACCCTCCCCGCCCCTGTCGGGCAAGTAACACAAGACCCTCCTGGCTTCCTCCAGTTGCATCACTGTGTCCCCATCGGGCTATCTTGTGAAGCTGAACAACAATGGTGCCGCCTGGTTCGCCACAGACCCGCGAGACACCAACCCTGGGAACATCAACCCAACCCATGCACTGAGGTAGTGAGTCGGCAGAAGCAGGCTCCGCTCACGTGGCGCCGGGTGCGCCGCCAGTACTCCCAGTCCCTGGTAAACATTGGCCAAAGCCGCTGGGGCTAAGGCCAGTCTCCGCCCCTCTGCCAATTGGCACGTAGGCCACAGTAGCTCTACTCGCAGCAGGCCGTCTTCCCCGTGGGGGACCACGAACGTCACCAGCCAGTACACCAAGTGCGTCACATCCGGTAATCGGTGGGGGTTCCACCCCTCCCGTGGAGCGTAGATATACCTCGGATGCGTCCTGAATCGCAACTCCACCTCTGTATACTCCTCCCAGGGAGTCTTGTCTCTGGCGATCTCCTGGTGAAAATAGAAAGGCCTGTTGTAGAAATGACGGACCCATGTGTTCAACGGCACTCTCGGAGTCTGCACTACTTTCTCTCTCCCAGCCAGGGCTAGGTCCCTCCAGGTCTTTAATAAATACCGGTAGCTGTAAGGAACCCAGTATCTCCCATATCCGTTGATGAGGACATCAAGGGCTTATGGGATGTGTATTAGTGTGTATTGACTTGTATAGGTGTGTATTATGGGTTGTATTGGTTTGAAAGTGTGTAATTTTTGATTTCTTTCATTTGGGCTCTCTTTGTAAGGCTTTAATTAAGCCATTGGGCCACATTTCTAGGAAGAGTCCATTACTAGGTATCATGTATTAGGTCCACTTAAGGGTGCTACTTCATATTGGGTCATTAGGTTTCAAATGGGTCATTAAGTCACTTAAGGCCCAAATTGGGTTACACTCTCTCATGGGCCATCTAAGTGGGAATGGTCCATGACTAGCATGGGCTTGTGGATGGCTCTTGGCCCATGATTGGCCTTTGGCCCATGAAGGAGGGCGCATGCTTCTTTGGCCTTATTAGGCTTGGTAGGTGTGATTTAGGTAGAGTTTGAATAGAAATGGTCAAGTTAGATTAAAATATGTATTAGGTGTTTTGACCACATGGGATAAAAACTTATGAACTCCCTAGTTTGCCCTCACAAATCCTAGATCTATGGGAAACCTAGGTCATTTGTCATCCACCATATATGCTTGTAATTTTTCATTTGATTGAAGTAATGAAGAGAAAAATTGTTGATTGCCAAGAAGGCTTCTTGCGCCCCCAGCTCCCTCCCCCTGGTGTTCATATCCTCCAACCCCCAATTCTAGAGTGGTTTCATCTCTATCCCCTCCCCTCAATCTCTGGTTGTGATCTGTGCCGCCGCCGCCGCCGTTCGTGCCGCCATCGGACCGCCATCGGGCCACCGTCGAAATTCTATCTTCAGCCAACAGCAGCCCCTTCCACGAAATTCTGCAGTCTGCGCAGAGTTCTTCTTCATCTGAAAATTTTATGGTGTGTTCCTATCTTCAACCCCCACCACCACAAAACAAATCCCGTACAAATTCCATCATTTACTATTTTTCAAATTTCGTGTGTTTCTTGTCCAGTTTCAGATCTGTGTGACAGCACCCCTGTAATCCCCCCCTCCGACCACCTTGTAGATTTTTTCAAACCTCCCAATTTTACGGGGAGTTCTTTCCACCGTCCCCTCACTCCATAAATTTTCCTGATTTTTTATCAGCCTTCCAGACATTTTTCAAAATTCGTTCTCAGAGATAGCTACAGTGTTGTTCACCTGTTTCCAGATCCGACCTCTGTCCAGTGCAAAACTCATATCAATTCGTAGCCACCTCCAATCAGTCCACAAAAAATATTGCCATCTTCCTTGTTCAAAATCCTATAACTTTTGTGAATAGCTCAGGAGCTGAATCGGACATCCACCTCACGGTCAACGGCAGTTCTCAGACAACTTCCCTGTAGATCTGAGAGTTCGGCTACTGTACACCAGGAATTCAAAAATTCAATAAAGCATACATCCGTGCATATCCAGGTCTGATCTCCAGGCCTAGGTTGAAGGACTTCAAGAGAGATTTCCAACGGTGCCAGTTTCGTGTCGATTCGACATCGGGGCTGATCGTAGCGTCCATTCTCGCCGGAGCGCGCGCCGAAAAACTGAACTGGCAGATCCGTGGCCGGTTATTCCGACCGGTGCCGAACGGAGCCGCCCGGCCTCCGGTAGACGTCCCAGCGTGCCGCCAGCCTGGGGAACGCTACCCAAGTGTCCCCACCACAGTGGTGCCACCGGGCCCCACACGGCCCCTCCGGATAGTACGTGGGCCCCACAGTCACAAGTTCGGGTGCCACCGAAGAGACGCGAGAAGTCGCCCGTCAACCCGAATTCGGTCCTCCCGGGCCCATTTGTGTAGCCCTTTACCTCCCTGCGTGGAGTGGGCAGTAACTCATTGCTGTAATCTTCATGTATTAATAGTTCCGGGGGCACGATTTTAGGCCGGGTCCGTCTTCCCCACGCCGAGCGTGTGGAGGTATCGCATTCGCTCCCTTACTTGGCATCTTGCTTTATCTCATATATGCTTTATATGCCGCTGCTAGAGAGCATGTTTTAGGACCTAGCTTGCTATATTTTTATATCACCGCTGCTGCGAGAGAGAGCGTTACCGTCCCGTGACCCGATCCGGGCACGAAAGTGCGAATTGACCACCCTAGCTCTTGCCAGTTTCTCAACCGTGCACGTCCGACGCTTCCCTCGTTAAGGGATAATCACGAGCTCGCCTAGAGTCCGAGGACTGCATTCCTCATTCGAGTCATGTCTGTGGTCTCGTCCCGCATCAATTTGGTATCGGAGCGAGTTTGAGTCTAGGGTGTCAAAAAAAAAAGTGTGTCATTTACGTCTAGCCATTAGTCATTGTCTAAGTCGTGTTTAGGGTCATCATTATTTTAAAACAAAAAAAAAGAGTGTCTTTTGCATTTACATCCATTTACTCGGTATATCAACAGGTGTTGTCCGAACGTTAGGCTACGCCTATCGGGAAGGTCGCACACTTGCGCGAGTGATCTTCGGATCGGTTATCTCCACCACGTACCGAGTTTTGGTTAAGTCTAGGCGCATCATTTTGCATTAGTGTGTTTGCTTTAGTCGACGTCTTCTAGTCGGTGTGTTTGCATGCCCACTCGTAGGGGTACTCAGTACTCACCCCCACCACCACCTATGGCAGATCCCCGAGCCACTAGTCTCGATGCGTCAGCTGTGGTCGAAATGTTCCAAAATCTTATGGGACAAGTGCAAGGATTGCATACGCATCTTGATGGGTTGGATACGCAAATGGGTGATTTAAGTACCCGGATGGATAGGATGGAAGGAGTGAGTACCCGGGTGAATGGTCTAGGCACCCGCCTAGAAGAGAGGATGAAAGCCGTAGAGGATAGGGCCGCTGGGTCGAACTAGTCCATTCAGGGATTGGTCGGGAGAGTCGCCGCACTAGAGAAAGGACCAGCTGAGACACATCCGATTGCCCCCGTCCAGGCACCCGTCCCACTTACACAAGGTCAACCGGAGCTGGTTCAACAACCCGCGACTCCAAGGGTTCAAGGGGTAGCTTTTAGGAGGCATGAAGTCCCCGAGGTGCATGACTATGAGTCCGATAATGAGCATCGGGGACATGGTCGTGATCATCGCCCTACACGGCGTATCCACGACCAAGATATGGATGAACGGGCCCTTCGGATCGTTCGGGCCGACCCTCCCACCTTTGACGGGTCCTTAGACCCAAAGGTCTATCTTGATTGGGAGGCTGGTATGGACCGATATTTTGAGTGGTTCGAGATGTCTGACCAACAAAAAGTCAAGTACACTAGGATGAAACTTTTAGGCCAAGCACAAACCTATTGGAGGAACATAGAGAACCTATTGTTTCATCGTCAAGAACCCCCGATCGATACATGGACCGATATGAGGGAAAAGCTTAGGAAGAAGTACCTCCCTACCTCCTACCGCCAGCGTCTTATAGAGAGGTGGCAAAGCCTCACCCAAGGAGACCGGTCCGTCTCTGATTACATCGCCGAATTTGATGAATACTACTTGCGATGTGATGCCACGGAAGAAGATTCACTTACCGTATCTCGGTTTTGGTGTGGTCTACGCCCGCACCTACGGTATGAGCTTCTCCGCCGTAAGGTGGACAAGTTTGAGGATGCATATCAAGTTGCTCTCGAGATGGAGCAATTCGAGGGAGAGTTCAAGTCTATTCCACGGTGGAGCCCCGCTCCTCCCCGTAGTGATTCCCGTGGCTCCTTAGGTTCATACCCGAGGGGACCCATGGCTCGTCCTCAGGAGTCCGCCCGTTAGGAGCACTTTGCTCCTAGACCTCGACCTCCCCCACCATGGGATCTACCTCCACCCCATCCACCGGCACCCGTTGCCCGTCCCCCGGCACACCTAGCCCGTCCCCTGGCTCCGACACTTCCTCCCCTGTTGCCCACGGCGCCTACACCTCCACCCTTGTTACCTACGCCCCCTACCCGTCGGGAGGATAAGGGTAAGGCCCCTCTTATCGGAGAGAGTAGTCGGTCCCGGCTGTAATGTTTCCATTGTCATGGGTTTGGCCACTTCGCCAACCAATGTCCCACTCGTGCCACACTAGCCCTAGGGGTTGAGGAGGCCTTGCCATCTGAGCTTGAACTTGTCACTTATGAGGCCGATCAGGCACTAGCCGATGAGTACTATGCCTTGGGTGAAGAACTGGACGGCTCTCCCGCCGCCCAGGATACATCCACTTAGTAGGCTCGATGTTACCATCTTAAGTCTAGGGTCATATATGAGTCAGTGTGTTTTCTTTGTGTGGTTTGTTTATGTGGTGTGTTTTGAGTCGATTGTTTGTGTGGTTTGCATACGTGTGTTAGTGCTTGGTGAGTCTGCATGTGTCTTGTGCTCGTTGACAGTCTTTTATGAGTGAGAGGCGAGTGGACTCGCTCGATGAGTATGGGATCGGTTCTATATCTACACCCGGATCTAGTCACCTACAGGGACTCAGCGGTGATTCCTAGTGAGTCTTCGAGCCGCCACCTCCCCTTTTGAGAGTGCCCCATTCGGAGTGTTCACCTCTACCCATAGACGCTTGTGCATATCGAATATATATGGAATGAGCAGGTGACGGTCACTTGGAGTGGAGCATACCCGCGTTACTTGGCACGATGACGGATCCGCCGGAGTACTCGAGCATCCATATCTCTACTCGACGGGGTAGAGTTCCTCCCACCCGGGGAGAATTGATGAGGACATCAAGGGCTTATGGGATGTGTATTAGTGTGTATTGGCTTGTATAGGTGTGTATTATGGGTTGTATTGACTTGAAAGTGTGTAATTTTTGATTTCTTTCATTTGGGCTCTCTTTGTAAGGCTTTAATTAAGCCATTGGGCCACATTTCTAGGAAGAGTCCATTACTAGGTATCATGTATTAGGTCCACTTAAGGGTGTTACTTCATATTGGGTCATTAGGTTTCAAATGGGTCATTAAGTCACTTAAGGCCCAAATTAGGTTACACTCTATCATGGGACATCTAAGTGGGAATGGTCCATGACTAGCATGGGCTTGTGGATGGCTCTTGGCCCATGATTGGCCTTTGGCCCATGAAGGGGGGCGCATGCTTCTTTGGCCTTATTAGGCTTGGTAGGTGTGATTTAGGTAGACTTTGAATAGAAATGGTCAAGTTAGATTAAAATATGTATTAGGTGTTTTGACCACATGGGATAAAAACTTATGAACTCCCTAGTTTGCCCTCCCAAATCCTAGATCTATGGGCAACCTAGGTCATTTGTCATCCACCATATATGCTTGTAATTTTTCATTTAATTGAATTAATGAAGAGAAAAATTGTTGATTGCCAAGAAGGCTTCTTGCGCCCCCAGCTCCCTCCCCCTGGTGTTCATCTCCTCCAACCCCCAATTCTAGAGTGGTTTCATCTCTATCCCCTCCCCTCAATCTCTGGTTGTGATCTGTGCCGCCGCCGCCGCCGTTCGTGCCGCCATCGGACCACCATCGAGCCACCGTCGAAGTTCTATCTTCAGCTAACAGCAACCCCTTCCACGAAATTCTACAGTCTGCCCCGAGTGCTTCTTGATCTAAAAATTTTATGGTGTGTTACTATCTTCAATCCCCACCACCACAAAATAAATCCTGTATAAATTCCATCATTTACTATTTTTCAAATTTCGTGTGTTTCTGTTTCCCAGTTCTATCCAGTTTCAGATCTGTGTGACAGCACCCCTGTAATCCCCCCATCCGACCACCTTGTTGATTTTTCCAAACCCTCCAAATTTTACTGGGAGTTCTGTCCACCGTCCCCTCACTCCATGAATTTTCCTTATTTTTTAGCAGCCTTCCACACATTTTTCAAACTTCATTCTCAGAGCTAGCTACAGTGATGTTCACCTGTTCCAGATCCGACCTCTGTCCAGTGCAAAAATCATATCAATTCGTAGCCACCTCCAATCAGTCCATAGAAAATATTTCCGTTTTCCTTGTTCCAAATCCTATAAGTTTTGTGAAGATCTCAGGAGCTGAATCGGACATCTACCTCACGTTCAACAACAGTTCTCAGACAACTTCCCTACAGATCTGAGAGTTCGGCTACTGTACACCAGGAACTCAAAAATTCAATAAAGCATAGATCCGTGTATATCCAGGTCTGATATCTAGGCCTAGGTTGAATGACTTCAAGAGAGCTTTCCAACGGCGCCAGTTTAGTGTCGATCCGACATCGGGGCTGATCGCAACGTCCGTTCTCGCCGAAGCGCGCGCCGGAAAACTGAACCGGCAGATCCGTGGCCGGTTATTCCGACCGGTGCCGAACGGAGCCGCCCGGCCTCCGGTCGACGTCCCAGCATGCCGCCAGCCCGGGGAATGCTTCCCAAGTGTCCCCACCACAGTGGTGCCACCGGGCCCCACACGGCCCCTCCGGACAGCACGTGGGCCCCACAGTCACAAGTTCGGGTGCTGCCGAAGAGACGCGAGAAGCCGCCCATCAACCCGAATTCGGTCCTCCCGGGCCCATTTTTGTAGCCCTTTACCTCCCTGCATGGAGTGGGCAGTAACTCATTGATGTAATCTTCATGTATTAACTGTTCCGGGAGCACGGTTTTCGGCCGGGTCCGTCTTCCCCACGTCGAGCGCGTGGAGGTATCGCATTCGCTCCCTTACTTGGCATCTTACTTTATCTCATATATGCTTTATATGCCGCTGCTAGAGAGCATATTTTAGGACCTAGCTCGCTATATTTTTATATCACCTCTGCTGCGAGAGAGAGCGTTACCGTCCCGTGACCCGATCCGGGCACGAAAATGCGAATTGACCACCCTAGCTCTTGCCGGTTTCTCAACCGTGCACATCCGACGCTTCCCTCGTTAAGGGGCAATCACAAGATCACCTAGAGTCCAAGGACTACATTCCTCATTCGAGTCGTGTCCGTGGTCTCGTCCCGCATCATCCGTCAGTATGGCTGCGATGGAGGTCATCCAGTACTACCTCCTCGTATCCTTTGCCACTGATCGACAACCCAGAGATCCTCCACAGAGACCACAAGTCTAATGAGGTATCTCCCTCAGCCATTGCCACGGTGTTCCACCTGCGGCTGAAGCGCTCTGTCAGCGCCTGTAAAAGCCCCGAGTAGCAAGGGAACCCGTACAGAGCCGCAGTCACAGCATATCTGACGTCGGCTCGGTCTAGCAGCACCCGGTATGGTGTACTATGCCCATCAACCACTCAGTCGCCCCCTGGCAGTACCTATGTGACGGAATCACCGCCCAGTGGCCATACCAACTGACTGCACTCTGTCGCAAAATCTCGGAAAAGAGGGTGTGGTCGTCGTAGCCCTCCCCGGCGTACTCCAGCCCTGATGGCTCCAGCACTAACCCTGGACTACCCTCTGTCTCTGCTCGGTGGTGTCCATGCAAATCCCAGGAGGTAGGACCCATCACTCCAGCACAAACTCCTAACTGGTCTGCGCTACTGAAGAAGCCCAGGTACTCAGCACTGGGAAACTGCCTCTACCTCCAGTAATCCACAGAGAAACTTGGGAAGCCACAAAGGACAATCTCGTGCAAGCTATCTCGACCCACTAAGATCGCCCGCTCCAGTCGGCGACGGGCTCCAGCAACTCGAGAGTCACTCTCCTCCATGCCTGGCGGGACAAAGTGCCTGATAAACTCAAACATGTGACGGTCCAAAGGGAACTCCACTGGATAGGCACCACTGCGATCATAAGTGTAAATTCCATCCGCCTCTGACATGCGGGCCAGCTCCACAACCCCGACCCCGTCGCCGCGCTCGTCGACGGGGCCCTCTGCCACAACTGCCTGCCCACCATCAAGCTGCTCCACGCTAGCCGCGGTAACAACCGGCGGGCCCAAAGGGGGCATGGGCCGCTCTGTCCTCCTCACCCAGTGGTCCTCCTCTCGGACCACACGCCTCGGGACCCTCTCATCCCTGCCAAATCGGGCCATAGCTGCAAGACATAGCACAAAAATGGTCAATATGCCAGAAATTCAATATATACAATACATCGAATAATAAATATATGAAGCGTCAAAATGCAACTGCAACAACTCAGAAGGAGAGATTCATGGGCCGTACGCCCTCGTCTCCGCCTCCGACGCACGACTCGTGGGGGGCATTTGTTGTACTCGGACTATTTCCCCAGCCAAATACCCAGAGATAGGGGTTCGGGAATTTCCTCGAGCACCTTTAAGGCATGGGCTACTCGGCCCCTCTGAAAACCCAGTGGGCCCGACCAATGGCCCTAGCACATTGGCCGAGGTTCACGACGGCCCTAGCAATCAATCGGGATCACTCCGATTCATAAGTCACGGATTTCCTCCACACTCTACACGGTCACCCGGGCCGCCCCAGGGACACTCTGACTACAAGCCATGCCACATGGCACTCAGTGAAGAGGCTAGGGGCCTACCCTGGAACGCCTTACCTCAACCCTCCAAGGTCAAAGGGAGACCCAAATAGGTCAACCACAGGCTCAGGAGGCCCGTAGTACGCGTGTACGGCTCACACACGTGTGTTCGACATTCTGCCGAACACCTTGTGGGCGTACGTGTTTCAACCTTTCTACACCAACCCATGGGCCACCCCATGGTCCCAGTACACCAATTGGGTCCTACAACAACCCCCCCAGCAAGTCAGGGTCACCCCCGACCCTCAGACACGTGGCGACAAGCCACCGAACTTGGCTCTAGGGGCAACCCGAGGCTACCCTGCCAACCCGCCGTACAACATGGCACGTAAATCGAGGTAGGGCTCATCGGAATAAGGTGCCTCCTCCCAGCCCCTACGGACTCCTACTTTTGGCCCTTGGCCAAATCCGAGGCCCGTCGGCCACCTACGCGGCTCGTTCGGCAACCCGGGGTGTGTCGGGCATTCGCCCGAACACCTTGTGAGCGGACACTACAACTCGAAGAACAATAGCGCTCATGGGCCATTTTGGTGGGGACACTGGGCCCACTACCGGATGCCGCACTGCCGCACCGAGCTTGTGGCTCAGAGATTCGGCTGCCTGAAGACTCGACGTCACGTATTTATGTATTGAGTATGTACACATGTAAAATACATGTATTTACTACATTTATTATTTCCTTTTTGTTTTATTAGGCAAGGTTGGTCAAAAGTGATTGTATTTTAATTTTATGAAACCCACAAAGTCAATAGTGGGTTGGTGGGCTTTGTCTTATTAGGCTAAGGTATAAACACAATAAGTGAAAGTTTATGGGTGTAATTATTATAGCCTCCTCCTATATAAGGAAGGCTAGGGTGTGTAATGTTTGATATGATGAATGCCATTGAAGTTTACTTCCTACGTGAGAGAGTTTCCACTCCTCTTGTTTCCCTTCCCTCTTTCTCACTTGTGAGTTTGAGTGTGTCGCCCGGTGTGAGACCGTCCGGCGTGAGGCCGAGCTGCGCGAGGTAACAACCTATCCGTTCCCGTCCGTGCCATCATGAGTTGCCGTCGATCTATTTCCATGTCACCGCCGCGTCAGATTTGGTATCAGAGCCCAACACGGCGCCTCCCTCGACCCCGACATCCTCGTCGTCGATCCTTCGTTCTTTCAATTTTTAGAAGTGAAAAAAAGAAAGAAAGAAAGAAAGAAATGGTAAAAAAAAGGAAGGAGAGAAGCAGAAAAAAAAATCTCGGTTGATAGATCTGAGAAAAAAATATTGAAATAGAAAAAAACAATTTTCTTTAACTCTCTGTAATCTCTCTCTGTTATTCTCTCTCTGTTTCCCACTCTCTTTCCCTCTCTCTCTCTTTCTCCCTCTCGCTATCCCTCTCTCTCTCTCTCTTACTATCTCTCTCGCGCGTTTCTCTCTCCCTCGGCGCCCCGACCACCTCGGCACCCCCGCGCCGCGCGCCTCCGCCCTCCGGCTGCCGCTGCAGACCACCCCGCCTGCGCGCCGACTCCGCTCCGGCCCCGCCTGCCGTGCCCAGACGCGCCCGACCCGCGAGCAGATGCGCCCTCACCAGCCCCGTCCGCTCCGGCCACGCCCGCAGGTGCACCCGCCCGGCCCGCCGTGTGCGCCACCCAGCCTGCTCCCCCGTGCGACCGGCACCGCAACTGCTCACCCACCGGCGACCCCGCGAAGGAGGCCGCTCACCGTGCGTCCATCCTGTGCACACGAGCCCGCGCCTGGGCCGCTCGCGCGCCACCCCGCCTGCCTTCCTCCGGCCACCCTCCAGTCGCCGGATACCACCGCTGCACACTGTCATCGCCCTCACCCATGCTTTCTCCTCTTCTCTACCATGTGAAGCTGTAGCCCTCGTGGACCCTACCACGTGAAGCCCATTTAGCCTGGCCGCTGAAACTCCACAGTGCCATGCTGCTTTGCAGCTTAGCCGCTTTGGCGTGTTGTGAAACCTCCGCCACGCAGCTTTGAAGAAACCCACCCGCCTTTCTGTGAACCTGCCAGTCAAGCCACGTGGACCCATCCACCTGGTTGACCGTCCAAAGCTTGCCAGCAGCCTTCTGTGGAGGACTTCACGTGAAACCCTGCCGAGTGAAGCATTTTTGGCTGTCGTGAAGAGCCTTTACGTGAAGCCTCTAGCAAGATAGGTTTGAAAAAAAAAAGAGAGTTGGAAAAAAACGTGTGAAAAAAAAAAGGTTCAAAGAAGTCATAAAGAGTAGGGAAAGGTTTGAAAAAAAAAGTCAAAAAAAGAGTAGTTAAAGTTTGGGGAAAAAAAGAAGAGAGTTTGAAAACGTCATAAAGAGGGGGTTGAAAAAAAGTGTGTTAAATATATATATATATATAATATATATATGATATATATATTTGGAGTATATATAATCTTATGTATACTTATATATATATATTTATATATATCAATATATATATATAATCTTATATCTATCTATATCTATATTTATCTATTGATTAAGTTAGTCATCGTGGCCTCCGAAGTCCGCAATGACAGCTAGCTCGGTGCCCCAGCCGCCTGATAGTCGACACACAGGCCGTAATTTACGGGACGTGGGTACCTCTGAGTCTCCCTGCGTGGAGAAATTGGACTGATTTGTTCCCCTGCGTGGGAGAATTTTAAGTTAAGTGGTTTTGTAAATTAAATCCTCCCTGCGCGGATTGAATTCATTGTAACCACGAAACTTCGTCGACGCCGTGGGGGCCCGCACGTCCCTGCTCGCCTTCATCTCCAGTCAGAGCTTGACTTCTCAGTCAGCTAGGTACATGCTCTAAATCACTTGCTTATTTAGTATCCTTATCATTTCCCACGCGACGAAGTGAGCGAGAGCCCGATCTATGAAGCCCGTCTCCTGAGTGCATCGCTGTGGACGGCAAGAGAAGAGAGCTTGTATGAACCCATCCTTAGAGCCCTAGAACTGTTGCATTAGGGCACTCTAATTGTCAGGAGGTAATTCCACGACTACTTCGCCTACGGGCGAGCAACTTTTCCATGACCGATCCCTTCATATTGACCCTTTGTATATCAGCTGGGTCCACAACTTGCTAATTTTCAGTCTCAGATTGCATCACCTAGGTCCAAGCTCGTGCATGTCACGTTGGTCTAGGAATTCATCAGGCCGTCTAGAACGCATGGAACAGGAAAGATATATGGCCGATCCTGACCTCATCGCCCAGTTTGAGGGAATGGATACAATATTTGATGGCACGCATGTCGAGTACATGCAGGTAGGAGACATTTTCGAGAGTTCTAGCCAGAAAAGATTGGGTGTAGTTCACTGTATCTCAACACCCCAAGAGGATGATTGGTGTCAACCTCTATCTTTCAAACCTACATCATGGTGAACACTCATCCTTGTAAGGTAATCCTTGACAACGGGAGCAGTATCAATGCAGTCTCTTCAGACTTTGTCTCCCGTTTAGGTCTACCTACGCACCCTCATCCAAAGCCATACAATGTGGCTTGGGTCGATGACACTTATATCCCAGTCACCACCACATGTGTCATTCCCATCAATTCTAGTCCTACCAAGGACAAATCTTATGTGACGTAATGCCTATGAAGGCCGGGAGTGTCATCTTAGGACAACCATGGATCTATGATGTAGACCTCGCTACCTTTGATCGATCCAATCAGTGTTCCTTCTCCTACAACGGGAAGAAGATTCAGTTGTACCCGGCACCCCCAAAGGTGACCCCGGGAAAGAGTTCCGCCTCCACCCCCACCGGAACTCCCAAAATTCAGGAGAATCCCCAAACTCCCACTAAAGGGAAACCTCCCCTTCCCTCTTCTCATGCATCTATCACACCCGTTTCTGAGGCCCCTAAGGTTGTCATGACCTAGTTAGGTGCCTTGACTCCATGAATGTCGGTGAGCTAGACAAAGAGGTTGCTGAGGGTGCCTCTATTTTGGATGTTTACGTCACCAACACACCCGAGGAGTCTCGAGTCTCAGTCCCAACTGAAGACCCGGCCATACTGCAGGACTCCCAAGGCATCGTTCCTGAGGACTTGCCTTCTCGACTCCCTCTCATGCGTGATGTCCAACACGCTATTGAGCTTGCCCCTGGGTCCACCCTACCCAACCTTCCCCTCGAGTCTAGACTGTCCAAGCCAGCCGAAGAGTTTGCACAACACGTCATTAGTCTGCATGAGTTAGCTGATTCGCATAGGCGTCACCATGAATTTCAAGAAGGTGACTTTGTTATGATGTGGGTCCGGCCCGAACGACTCCCCACCGGAGCCGTTAAACAGTTGCAAACCCATAGTGATAGTCCCTTCCCAATTCTGCGGAAGATTGGCTCCAATGCTTATGTTGTGGACTTACCTCCCGAATATGGGATTAGCTCGACCTTTAATGTGGCAGACCTAGTGGCCTACAAGGAACCCATAGTGATTCCTAGTGGCCCTTTCGAGCCTTCTCCTCCCATTACGAGTGAGCCCACCCCTGTGCGTCCCACAGCCTCGAGAGTACCGCGTGAGCACATTGAGAGGATACTAGATGAGCAGGTGACAACTACACGGAGCCGGGTGTATCAACGCTACTTTATCCGTTGGCGGGACCGTCCACCATCAGATGATTCCTGGATCAGCCGGGAAGATCTCCAGCGCCTCGATCCAGATCTGCTGGAGCACTACCAGAGCAGTGTCCCACCTTACTCGACGGAGTCGAGTTCCAGCCGCCCCGGAAGGGTTGGTGGGGACACTGGATCCACTACCGGATGGCGCACTGTCGCACCGAGCTTGTGGCTAGGAGATTCGGCTGCCTGAAGACTCGACGTCACGTATTTATGTATTGAGTATGTACGTCTGTAAAATACATGTATTTACTACATGTATTATTTCCTTTTTATTTTATTAGGCAAGGTTGGTCAAAAGTGATTGTATTTTAATTTTATTAAACCCACAAAGTCAATAGTGGGTTGGTGGGCTTTGTCTTATTAGGCCAAGGTATAAATATAATAAGTGAAAGTTTATGGGTGTAATTATTATAGCCTCCTCCTATATAAGGAAGGCTAGGGTGTGTAATGTTTGATATGATGAATGCTATTGAAGTTTACTTCCGACGTGAGAGAGTTTCCACTCCTCTTGTTTCCCTTCCCTCTTTCTCACTTGTGAGTTTGAGTGTGTCGCCCGATGTGAGACCGTCCGGCGTGAGACCGAGCTGCGCGAGGTAGCAACCTATCTGTTCCCGTCCGTGCCGTCAGGAGTTGCCGTCGATCTATTTCCACGTCGCCGCCGAGTCACATTTCAACCTCCCGGAACTTTATATCTCCCAAGGGGTATCCCTAGACAATGAAGTAAGACCCCCGGGGGCCAACCCTCGGGGTTACGGCTTTGCCCGGGGCCCGTGTGCCCCAGGGCATGGTCACGCCCCCAAGGAGGGCGAACTTCCCGGGGGGCCGCGCCCTCTCCTCAGCCCGGTGGTCTGACAGCCCTCCCCAGTCCCTATTCGTGTAGATGCGGTCCGAGGTTCGTGTAAAGCAAAATTCGTAGTACCCGTACACGGAAGAATTCACGAAGATGAAGTCCCAGGAATACGTGGAGTCCCACACGTCAATCCCTCGGTCTACGCGCATAAGCAGCCAGTCAACCAGTCCAAGCCTGTATCCTTTGTCTTCGAGCGTTCAAACTGAGTCAAAGTGGGACTAAATTAACCAAAAAACTGTGTTTTATAGAGGGGGACCACTCCCTCTCTCTCCCTCTACCTGGTCCGCCCAAACCCCCCTTGGGGAGGGGTTTAGGCCGACCAGCTTGGGCCTCCAAGCTGGTCCGCCTAAACCCCCCAAGGGGGGGGGGGGTTTAGGCGGACCAGCCTGGACCCCCAGGCTGGTCCGCCTAAACCCTTGTATAACAAAAAAAAAGATTTTAAAACAAAAAAAGGGACCAACATGGTCCGCCCAAACCCCCTTGGGAGGGGTTTTAGGCGGACCAGCTTAGACCCCCAAGCTGGTCCGCCTAAACCCCACCCCTTCCACTCCGACACACACACAAACACACACATAAAAAATTCAAATAAAATAAAAATAAAAATACTATTTGGGGGGTTTACCCGGACCAAGTTGGACCCTCAACTTGGTCCGCCTAAACCCCACCCCCCACCCCTTCAACTTCTATAAATTGCCCCCCTTGCAAGCTCAGAAGAAGAAGAGAGACGACAATAGATACAGACACACAACGCGTGAAGGAAGGACTAACTTTCCCGGCCTAATTATCGCACCCTCGGACTTCCGAGGCTTTCGACAAGGGTCGGGAACGCGAGAAGAAAAGTGCGTGCGCGATTGACTTGCTAGTCGGCTCACACACGCCGAGGGTATGTCTCACGTACTCCCCTCACGCGGTGTCTAGCCGTCTCATGCCAAGTCCATCCCCGCCTCGTGTAAGATGACCGTACCAACGGCGACTACACCCGTGCCCCGGGTCCGCCCGTGTACGTCGACTTACAGCACTCACCGCAGTGACGAAGGGTACCGCGTAATGACCGCGTCGGCCCTCGACACGGATCCGCGTGCCCACCGTTCATCCTCCAGTCGGCCGTCGGCCCCTCAGATTGACGAAGCGAGTTTAGTCGGACCTCTGGCCCGGGAATCATAGTCCCGGGGCCGACCTTGACTCCCCAGCGTGACAACACTCGCCGTCCGAGACCTGGACCCGATCGCTCGCCTTGAGCCGTGTCCGACCTCCGCCAGGCGACAGCCATGTCCGTTCTGACCACCAAGGCAGTCGGACCTACACCAACTCCTCTGTAAAGAGTTCCAGTAGAACATGCGGACACCCGCTTTGTCACGCAATGACCCGGGGGCCGACTCACGTGTCGGAAATGTCCCGCGGCTTACGCCCATTGTACTTTGGCCTCCTCGGCCCATTTGTAAAGACCATGTGGCTCATCGTAAAACCAGTGAAATACATACGCCCGTATTCAGGCCTCCAGCTTTCTACCCACACCACTCGGCATCCGTGCCCGATACCCCAACTCCAGTGAACGCCCCTCAGTCTAGCACGTACCCCTAGCTACTGAATGCGCCCAGCCCTCCGCCCATGGCTTCGGACACATATACAGACTTTTCTTCAGCATGGAACGAAGGTATTCAGATTCAATCCGATGTAAATAAACATCGATTGCTTGCGGCCGGTGGGGAAAGACGTCATGTACACGATTCCCGCAATCACCTACGCACTCGCACCCATGGAACCCCTTCTCTCCACGTGTCGCCCGATCGCCTGAGCCCACGTGCCGCGCCCTGGTGGCGCTTCCCCGGTCAAACCTTGGTTCCATGAGTGATTGTCGAGAGATCGACTGGCACGCCCGCACCCTGTCCGGTTAACCCTTAGCCCGACATTCCCGTGTCATTCCGCCCCTTCCGACTTTCCGTAAAAGGAGAGTGCCCGGTACCGCTGTGAGAGGCATGCAACCGTAAGGAGGATACCTGAGATACATCAAACTCCCGTATTTTTCCTTCGCCGCTGTATTCCTTCCTTCACCCCGGTTAACTGGCATAAAAACCCGCGCAACAGTGGCCTTCATTCATATTGCATTGCTAATCTTCTCCTTGACCTATCCATTTCCTAATTCTCATCTATTCTTCATAATAATTTCATAGACTGTGTAATTCAGGGGGAGTAAAGTCTGAATCTATCACCTTTACTTATCTTCAACAGTCAACTACTAAGATAACTCTGAACTAAGAACAAAATTGTTGATCTTAACTGAAGTGTGATTTTCTGTGTATGTAGATTAAATCTTATCTTAAAATACTCATAATTAACCTGAATGATTCTTCAATGGTCTTAAAACAATCCAAATTGAAACTGCATAGAAGGTTGTAAGACCCCAAATTATTTAATTGAGCCCAATATTTCTTATTAAGCTTTTATTAATTGAGAATAGAATTTTATTGAATTAATAATTGAATTTCGGATTTATTAATATTTAATTCGTTAGAAATAGTATGAGTGAAAATTTGACTACCTTAGAAAAATCTGTAAAAATAGTAAATATGTTAAGGTCGAGGTAGATAACAACTTTCCTTCTGGCATTAAGCCATTGTAAATCCGTGGTAAGATCTATTTAGAGTTTAAACCCAAAAGTACACACTTTTTGACCTATACCTAACCCTTAGATTAAAACACGAAATTCGACCTGAATACTCAACCAAATGAACTGGAATCAGTGGCAAATGGAAGGCCACAATGTAAGGAACATTTACCCTCAATCAATTTGAGGTAAACCTAGCCCCAAAACGTGCTGCCGACATAGTTTGGTCAAGTCAAGGATTTCGGCGCCGTTTCTAAACACGTAGCTTGCAGCAGCGAATACTCCCAACTCCGAAGGCTCCAGAAGCTCTATGAGCTATCAAAATGAAGCCCTACGAGTCTTCTTTCATTTGGCTGCTGTGGGGTTCGCTGAAGTTTCAGATCTGGGGAGATCTAGCTCGATTTGTGGAGGTGGGTCAGCAGGCCGTTGGCTTCCCTTCATCCTTATTTGATCCATCGATTGAGGTAGGAATTCTCAACCAAATTTTGATCATGAGTATAGCAAGTTGTGCATCTCATCGAGATCTATCCATTGGGACTGAAAGCCCCAATTTTCATCAGGTGTGGAGTGAGTTATCACGGGTTTTCTAAGGTGCTGTCCAAGTGTTCTTCATCCTAGGGTTTGAGTTTTCTCTCTCCGATTTGAGGTAGGATCTAACAACCAAACTCTAATTAACATACATGAAGTAATCAGCATATTATTATCTTTCATTTAACGTAAAAAGCCCCAAATTCTATTGAGCATGCCTCGTAAATTTTGAATTTTTGTAAGAGCATATCTAGAACATGTTTCATATAGTGTTCATTTAAGTCAGAGCTTGATTTCGGGGTAATTTTGAGTCATGTAACCTGATCTTCATGTAGCATATTATACATGGTTGGATTCATAATCGAGTCAGCTTTCTTTTGACACCAAAAGCCCTAAATTCCGTTGTGTATGTTAAGAGAATTGCACGATTTAGTAGAAGTGGGTCAGGAACTAGGGTTTTCATGAAATTACCATATATAAGTTGAGATTCAATCAATTTCTGTAACAATTCGTGTTTCAAAATTGTAGTTTTATGACCCTAGAATGTCTATTAATATTCCTAGATCATGTGGTTTTGATTTCAACTCAATTGGACCCCATTTGGATGAGTTTATGTGGTTTCCGGAAGCAACATTCGTTGCTGTTCTTGCAGGGGTCGACCCCAGGGGTCGACCCATTTTCTGGGCAACCCTGCAGGCCCGAGGGTCGACCCCAGGGGTCGTCCCCTCCTGTTCCTGCATGTGGGTCGACCCCAAGGGTCGACCCATCCAGCTCCCTGCATGGGGGTCGACCCTAGGGGTCGACCAATTGCACAGGAATGTAGGGGTCGACCCATCTGAAGGAAATGGTGGGGATCGACCCCAGGGGTCGACCAATTGCACAGGAATGTAGGGGTCGACCCATCTGAAGGAAATGGTGGGGGTCGACCCCAGGGGTCGACCCATCTTCAGAAATTGCTGGGGTCGACCCCAGGGGTCGACCCATTCAGCTTCCAGACCCCAGTTTTTTAGGGGTCGACCCGTACACCAGAAACCCGATTTTCATCATTTTTCGACCCGAAGATGGATCCGAATCAGTGGGGAATCAACCCATTTAACTTAGACCCACTGAAAATTATATTTTTGAAGAACAATTGACCTATTCATGTACCCCCCTTGATTTCAAATTTGCATTGGTCCTTTCTTGCAAACATAGTACAAAACACGATGTTTACCATCTCCATTACAACACTTACATTGGTTAAATAGAAACTCACATAATTAATGATTAATGGTGTAACTAAAACCCCTGATAATGCATTCTATTTCACCGCTGTGAGAGCTTGTTCTTTACCTCGACAACTTGTTCTAGCTTGTTGGCACTTGGATAATACAAATGATAATGGTTAATCATGATATCTTAACTTGGTGATTAGGATTAAAATGTTGATTAGCTTGTTTGATTGCTGCTGTTTTACAGTAGCGCAGCACGATTAACTCTTGTTGTGACTTGGTTTCGATCTCCTTGATGATTATACTTACCTTGAAATTCTGGAAATGAATATCTTTCCTACTTGAAGTTGTTATTGCTACTTAGTTTAAACCTTAGAATTCTGGCCATAAACTGTGGAAGTCTAGATTCGTGGGATCTTTGATCCAAAGAAATCAATGTCTGGCAAATAATTAAGGGCTCGGTCTAGTCCTGGGAAGAGCGCCCGAACACTACGTGTACCCCCGGAGAGGTGAATGACTAGGTGTGGCATTTGGCACCAGTACTTGACATGTGTTAAATCTAGGACTGTCCACTACTCTCTACATTACTTTCTACTACTTTTCACTTTCCACTCTTCACTGTTCTACACTCTACTTGTTGTTACTTTACTTGTTGATTACTTGGACGTGGAAATGAAATTACATACGTGCTTGACATGACTTGAATTGTCTTGATATGGCCAACTTTTTATCGTTATCTCCTGTAGTAAATTCTTGTCTTACCATTCTATTCATTATATTTCTTGACCTTGCAAGATCTTTGAATTTTGTTTCATGTTATCTTTTTATTGTTTTATCATTTGTAGCATGACATTTTAAAATGTAATTAAACTGTTAATCACTTATACCTGTCTGTTATTTCCTACTGAGCGTCAGCTCATAGTTGTGTTTCCCCCTTTTCCAGGCTGTTCAGGTGACGCACTTACCGATGGGGAAGGACAGGAGTGATGTCTTGAGTGTATCAGTTCTAGTGTGTTAGTAGTGTGTTATCTTACTTTTAGTTGTGTTTTGGAGAGCATTTAGTCTCAGTCATGTTATTGAGCTTTAGTGATTGATTATTCCAGTTGTATTAAGTTGAACTTGAGGTTATTGTATCAGTTGTGGTTTGTTAATGATCATTTAGTATTTCCATCTTGTAGCACTTGTGTATTATTTTAGATTAGTTCTCTCTCTTGCCAGCGTGTCTCTAACTGTACGTCCCGATATTTCCGCCTTGTTCGGGGCGTGACAAGGTTGTCTAAAAATCTGAAAGTCATTGGTAATAAGTCAATCTGATAGGAAATCTGGTGTTTATATGGTCCTTAAGCCAAGTTTTAAGAAAATTCTGTTAAAAGACCAGGGAATACGCCATTAAATGAAAAGGAAAATAGTGAAATAGGCAGAGCAATGGCATATCGTTTGAGAAATTGACCATTTGTTTCAAAGAAATTCAGAGGTCAAGTCATGATAATAAATGCTATCTCTATTCAAAATCTGAAGCATAAAGGTAAACTGCACTGAGAAACCAGGGATTCTGGTGTTTTATCAACATATCTCCTTGAGTAAAAAGGCCAGTGCAGTAATACTGGAATGCTTAATCAAAAATTATAAAAGATTAATAAAAAATATGCTTGACTCTGGGGTCTTTTCAGTAAACTAAAACTATTTTAAGTTCAATATAAAATAGATTTTTCAATCAGTTTTGGCTAATGAAAATGACTAGTAAGATTAATGATTTCTCTGATTGGACAGTGTCCTTGATAAAATTGATTTATCTCCATTGAGTTTGCTTCATAGGAATTATTTGTGGAGATTCATATTATAAGATATAATCGCATATGCCAGGAATCACAAAGAGGCTTGGAAAGGCATTTTCTTTTAACTAAAGGGTAGTCTGGGTATTAACTGTTTAAATTGGTAAAGTCCACAGTATTTCATATAAAATACCCAACCCTTCTTGCATTATCTATCATACCCTCTTCATTCAAGCCTAAACCTCCTCCCGCATTTACGACTCTGTCTCTCGTGTCGAGACCATAAGCCTGGTCTCTCCAATTTCCCCTTCTACATCTCTTCTTTTCATCCTTCTACGATTCGTCCTCCACTCTTCATTGCTTCTACCATGTCGTCTCCGGCTTCCGAGAGCAAAGGGAAGAGAAAGGTGATGGAGGAACAGCTGCCAGAGGATTCCTCGCTCGCGGAGGCTGTAGAGTCATCACCAAAGGAGAAAAGATTAAAGACGGCACAGGATCAAGATATAAGCTCTGAAGTGCCTAAAGAAGAGTCAGAAAAAGGGAAAGAAAAGGAAGCAGGAACCACTTCTCCTACGGCATATACAACCTTTGAAGAAGAAGATGATCCCTCTAGGGCGTCAAAGCAAGCTGTAGTAATTTTGGAAGGTGGAAAGATTATGTTCCCACGGTACGTGGATTTTCACGACCATGAAATGACTTCAAGATATCCTGAATTGGTTGAGCTATTTAAATTTCAAAAATGGAAGAAATTCCTGGGTAATCATAGAGTTTACTATCCTAGACTTGTCGCAGAGTTCTATAACAATCTGGAATATGATCCTGAACAGTCAAAACTTTTGACTATTGTTAAGGGGACTAAGATTGAATTATCTAGGCATTTCCTTCATAAAGTCTTTAGAATACCAGAAGATGGGGAAATTGAAGGAGGGTATGTATATAATCTTCATGATGCATACTCCCTTATCACAGATGTGCCTAGCAATCCCAAAGATAAGAAGCAAACGAAACTAGGTCAATTTAATGCAAAACTAGTTTGTGGATATGACAACTATTGTCAAAGAGCTTCATGCCTTAGTCAAGTAGAATGACTAGAAAGTGATGGCTAAGTTTACAGCCCTCGGAACTAAAGTTGAAAGAATTCCATATCCAAGGGCAGTACCTTTGAGGGGCAGTTCTAGCAGCACACCACCCAGAGGAAGGGGAAGCTCCAGAGGTACCAGGTCTGGCCGCACAAGTCCTGCTGATGTCTAAGAGTCCTCCAATTGTTATTGATAATGACAAAGGGGGAAAATTTTTGGTCATGTATGACTATTCATAGTCTGATGTTTGGATAGATGCTGATGCTGAGCAGATACTGACTGATGTTGATATGTGTCTGATGTTTGGACAAATGCTAATGCTGAGCAGATAATGACTGATGCTGATATGTTTCTGATGTTTCTGTTGTAAAAATGCTCTGAATGAGATTCTTTTGTGTTATGAGATACTAAATCAAAAATCATTTTATTTTTCTTACTATACATAGAAATGTCATTACTGCATATTGCATATTTGTGTCAATTGCATATTTGTGTTTAATGTTATTCTTGTCATGCATGTCAGTGAATAAAATCTGTGAATGTTATTAACAACTTGTGATCACACCTGATTCAGTGTTTAGAGTTGAATGAGTGTGTAAAGAATGGGTGTTTAATTCATTGACTACTTTAATCATACATGACTCATAGTTGTCATCATCAAAAAGGGAGAGATTGTAGGAACCCTGGTTTTGATAATGATATTTTATGAGACATGTTAAGAATAAAATGAATAAGCATCTGTACACAGGTTATAGCATGATCATTCAAAAGTGTTCATCAACGTCGATGCAGTTTACGTTTATGCATTCATATAAGTCTGTGCATATATTGTGAGTCTTCATGCAAGGATGACATATAGGTCAATGCATATTTTGCTTGTCTAAGGATAGTAAATAAGTTTGTGCATTTTAACCTTCGTATGCATATCAGGTCCGTGCATATTTTCATCAGCATGCAGGTCGGTGCAATCCTTATGGAATGCATATGCAGTCGGTGCATATTTTACCTTAAGTGTATTAAGGTCAGTGCACGCCTCTGAAGTAACGAACACTAGGTCGGTGCATTTCTGCTTGTAGAATGCACATGTAGTCGGTGCACGGTTTAGCCTTACGCTTATGGAAGAATAAGGTCGGTACTCGTCCTTGTGTTCTCCTAATATAGGTCGGTGCAATCTTCGTTTCTCTGCTCCTATAGTCAGTGCACGTCTTGCGTGAATGCACACCAGGTCAGTGCATGTTCTGATGTGTGTACATAAGGTTGGTGTAGTTTTTGCCTCAAGCATGTAGAAGTTAGTGCATACTCTGCATAAGGTAGAACAAGTCGGTGCATACTCTGCCTTGTGCAATATAGGTCCGTGCATGTTTCATCTGAAGTGTATAACGGTCGGTGCAACTTTTGCATCAGGCTTGTATAGGTCGGTGCAATATTTGTTGCTGCACGCATGCAAGGGTCGGTGCACGTTTGTGTCTCATGCATACAGAAGTCGGTGCATTCCTGATGACTGCATCTATAGTCGATGCACGTTTTATCATTCGCATACAAAAGTCAGTGCACTTTCTGCATCCTTCATATTAGGGTCGGTGCAAGTTTTATCTTCGCATGAAAGGGTCGGTGCACATATTTGTCTTATGTATATAAAGGTATGTGCACGTCTGCTTAATGCATGAAAATGGTCTATACATTCACGTATATGTTGTACCTAGTCGGTGCATGTCTGTCTCATTTACATAACAAGTCTGTACATATGAATGTGTCTATGAACTCCAGCTCACAAAATGTTTGACTAAATGCCTATGTTTTAATTGGCAGGATAAATGAAATTCCCATGTCTCTGAGATAAATAGAACGTCAAGTGAGGCACGTGTTCCAAGATTCTGTGACTGAATCACGTGATTCAAGGAGACTTGCTCTCCAAGAACTCTCAGCCACGTGTCCTATTATCCTCCAGTTTGACACGTGGGCTCCGATAAGCGTGCTCTTGTTGAAATTTCTGGGTGGGAAATGTGATTTCCATGCGCCCCTCTTTCGCGAGCTATATATATAGAAGACCCGGTCGCGCCTTCTACTGAGGATGGAATTCTGAAGAAAAAGTCTGAGAGATCAAAAGAAAAGAAGAGATATGAGAGAAAGAGGAGTGTGAGTCTGAGAGTGATAGGTGATAGCGAGACAGCGAAGAAGAGGGATCTCGAGAGAAGATATCATGAAGTAATTGAAGCAAGTCTTGAAGATCTTTTCTCCACTGTGTCCTTTGGATCAGATCTAAGGCACAGCGCTCCTGCGTGAGCATTTGATTTGTCTTTACTGTCAGCCTTCTGATGCTGAACATTTTGATTTTTTGTTTTCGCTTTTCATACTTCTTCTAAGCTATGTATCAGCGGTGGCATAAGCTGTAAGGCAGAACGGTTTGAAGCTGTGAATCAGCGGTGGCTTAAGCTGTAATGTCCAGCAGTTGAAGCTGTGAATCAGCGGATTGTTGGCAAGCTGTGAGGCCCAGCTGTTCAAGCTGTTTGGCAGCGGAATCCACACTCTGGTTAGAGTGTGGGGTGGACGTAGGTCCTGAGGACTGAACCACCTAAAAAGTTCTTGCATACTGTGGTTTGATTTCCAATGTGTCAACCGTTAGATGTATGCCAGGAGCGTTCCTATCTATGTTCTTGATTGCTTTTAATTCCGCATTAGTCTAAAGTCTTTAGGCTAAGTTTTAATTTGATCAAGTTTTTAAAGGGAGATTCATTCACCCCCCCCCCCCCTCTGAATCTTGGTTTGCACCACTACATCATGCTAACACTTTTGTCTCATGTTCGGATATAGCTAGTATCTGTTGACACCTAAAATATAATAGAGAATGGAGATGAGACATAATGGAAGATTAAGTGAGAGATGAAGATCCCGGAGATTCTTACAAAACCAGGATTACGGAAGATACGTCATTAAAGCTACCACCCGGCTGAAGCCCTCCCCGGCCAAGCTGATGGCTGGTGTTGTTGTCGCTCAGACGGCAGTACTGATGAAGAACTGCAGTCCACTGACTGATGAAAATCCCCAGAAATATTCTGATGAAGCTATGCTAACTCACCAATTGATGGGCCTTCGCCTAGCCTGACGGACTCGAGGGACCGACAAATCAAGGGACAGATTAAGCGGCTTTAACAGCTCGAGCTTACTGATGAGGAAGCATAAAAGACTAAAAGATCTAAATGGGCCCAGCCGTGCGGCGCCGAGAGCCCAACAAGACCCATATGCGGAAGCTGCCGCCGAGAAGCCTACTGCCTCCGAATAAGGCGCGCCGGGAGCTCATCAACCGTGCGCCAAGATGACCATGCCGATAGGGGGGAAGGTGGTGTTATAAAAACCCCCTTCCTCTCGAGATAAAAGAGGGGGGAACAAAGCGAAAAAAAAAAAAGAGAAGAGAGATAGAAAAACCAGGAGAGATCCCACTGAAAAGAAAGAAGAAGAGAAGGAGAAGAAGAAAGCTCCAGGTGGGCTGCTCGGGGGAGGGAGTGGAGTCAATGCTCCACCCTCCCCCCCCTTATGTTTAATTTCTTCTTTTATTTTCCTCCGTATGTAATAGTCTATGTCCTCGTGCTTTGATTATTCATATGATGACCGAGAATTCTTTTCTTGCCTGCCTCCGTTCCTCCCATCTGCCTGTTTCTCGGCTTCAGCCTTGCAGTTGATGTAAGTGGTGATAATGAGATGAAATGAAATGTCACAGTTGCCGTGCCGGATATTAGGCAACCGAAGCTCTGCCCTCTGTCTTTCTATGTATATATCTTTTATCTGAATGACCAATAGTCCAGACGCTTCGGGTTTCAGAGTCGTTTCTATGAGTCTGTTCTTCGAAGAGGAATGAAGATAGGGCCCCTACCCCCATCTAATGGGTTATTGGGTTCTGTTTCCTTCTCCCCTCCTGTCTCGATGGTAGATCCCCCACATACATTCGAGTTTTCCTTCAAGGCCCCTCCTTTATGCCGTTCAGGAACCAGATACATCAATCTCTCGGTGCCCTGAACTGCTGGTTATGAGATATGTGCTTAATCTGCAGATGAATGCAACCCCACGAGGTTCTGATAAGTGATGACCTCGACTCCTGGGTCCTCCATTCTGACTCTTGAATGAGTAGGGCCTAGAATTCCAGTGTCGAGGGTTGTGTCGTTCCTCCATCACTGGTTTGTTTCCTCGATGCCATTGGGCTTGTCCAGGTGATCAGAGACAATCATCTCTTGATCTCCTCAGACGGCTGGCGGCAAACAGATAAAAATCTTCACAGGACGTTGTGAGAGGGTCTTATTTCATCTACTGACTTCGCCTTCCAATTCCCTTGGTATCCCTCCAGCAGAAACCTTCATGTAATCCCCTTCTGCACTCCAAACCCTGCCTCAATCCAAGCCAAAAATCCCAGAAATCTCTAGAACAGAGTATCGTAATCAAGCCATAAACCCTTTCTGGCCTTGAGCCCTTTCACCTTCTCGGCGCAGGCGTTGGGTAAATGGTTCCCGGCGCGGCCGTTGCCACGCCGAGAGCTATGCGGCCGAGAGGGTTTCCCCCCTTTTTCCTTCAGCATGTTGATAAAACTCTCAATCCTGTTCACTGTCCAAGAAGACCCCTTTGCAATACAGCCTTCCCGGCCCGAGGGCTTCCCGGCGCCAGGTTCCCGACGCGGTGACGAGCGCGCCGAGAACCCCCGCGCCGAGAACCCCCCTTGGCCAATAAAAGCCACGCCGAGAACCCCCCTTGGCCAATAAAAGCCACGCCGAGAGCTCCCCCGGGCCAATAAAACCCACGCCGAGGCTCCTTCTTTGGCCAATAAAACCCAGGCCAAGATCCACCTTCGCACCATCACCCCCCAATCCCTTTAATCTCTCCACACATCTGTCTAGAGGATGTTCAGAGACCATCACATACGCCCCGAGGAGATACAGCAATGGGGAGGACCTCCCCTACATCTCTTAGTCCCGATCCGGATTTCTCTGCAGCCTTATGAACCTAAAGAGCCATGTCATTACATGCGCTCTGATGGGTTCCAAGGGAACATCAATCGATGATATGAATGCAAGCAATGTCCCCGGGCCTGGCGCCTTTCTCCTTTGGTTGTCGTCCCGGCTTCCCGTGGATGATGGCCTATCTTTTCTTGGCATAGTCCCAGTGAAGGGGATATGCTGTCGAAATTCGTACATACCTCATCAGATAGCTATGGTATTCTGCCCTAACCCCGTTGGCCCACGGAGTTCTGCCCTTGCATGTTCTCCGATGGTCTTCCGAAGCGGAATATTAATAAGACATCGCGCCTGCACAGGGTGTGTCATGTCGCATTGGTCCTTATCCAGATTCCGGGTTAGATATACCCGATCTTTTACGGATCCCATCCTGCCGCTGCATGGGTGGTTTCCTATCCCCATCTGGCATAGTCCAAAGTAATGGGGACATGCCGCCGGATTTGTTCCGCATTTGATGTATTCTTGCTTCACTCAGGCCGTTTACCGCCCTGCTGATGAACCAACCCTCGCTCTCGTTTGAGTCTTATGTTTGCCGCTGCCTTCCTCCTATTTTTGGCGTTTAATCAAGGGTTGTCCTTCTTAGGAAGGGCGTAATTAATGTCATAGCCTTTATGGTATGACGGACTTCGGGTCCCGACTCGGACTTCACAATCGACTGATTAGAAGTCAGATCGAGCGCACAATTAAATTGTCACCCCAGTGACTGGCACGCCTATTAATCAACAAATACAAATAAGAGATTCCCCTAAAAGCATGAAATAATAAATTTAAATAATTTAAAAATAAAAAATCCGCATTCCACAAGTCTGGCACGCCCGGTGGGACCGAGTCTCCCTTCATCTCTACGCCAAAAATAGGAGGCCCAGCGGGCCCCCCTCAAATTTCTGATTCTGTGTGCTTTCCTTATTTTCAGGAAGCTACAATGACTATTGGACTCATGTTCGTATGCTTCGACCAACAACCGATCAATGTGCATGTCCGAGAGGGTTACCTGGCGGTACCGCTGTCATTCGGGTCAATGCCCCCTGCTGTCGGGCTGCCCAACTGCCTGGGCCTCGTCTTCACCGACCTTCTGCGGGTCGACAACAACGAGCAAGGCACTGCTGCAAGTGCCCCGGTGAAGACTGTTGATAACAAGGGTAGCTTACCAGAGAGGATGACTTCGACAGCCGTCGCCTGCTATGTTCATCATGTTCAAAGAAGGGACACGGTCCCCGCTGCTGCCCAGATGAAGAAAAGAACTATTCGGAGGAGCCGGTACGCTGCTGCCAACCGTCGTCTTTCAAATTCTGGGAAGACGATGATGATGGGTGACGTTAGGGTGAACCTCAACGGTCGCCCGAGAGAAGTCCGACCGGACAGGATTGTCCCGACCGTCCCGATCGACAACAAGTTCCAAGTTCTGGCCACCAGGAGGGCCAACTGGGAAACTGATGAGAGGAAGCCGCTGGCGCCCAAGTCAGCAAGATATAAACAGGTCTGGCGACCAAAGAAGATTCAGAGCTGGGCCCCAACTCGAGATGAGGGGAAAGCTACCGAGGATGTTGTTGCCCGCTTCAGGGCAGGAAGCAGAAGAAGAGAAGGAAAAGACATAAGAGATGATGCTGCTGTTTACCCCAGGGCTTGGGGTGAGAAAGATGAGAAAGAAAATGAAGAAGGAAATCTGACCACTGTTCGTCCCAGGATGAGGGGCAGAAAATATGAGCAGAAGCAAGACCTCTCGGTCCCCCATCCTAGGGCTAGGGGCAAAAGATGGCAAAGGAAGAACTATGATGCTGCTGCCAACTACTGCCAGGATGGCGACAAAAGATTTGAGAAAGAAGAAAGAATGAGAGCAAGCGAACCAGTCGTTGTTGCCGTTCCAAGAAGATCAAGAGCCTGTGCCAGACAGGCTGATATATTTAGATATCCCAAAGCCGAGCATCTGAATGCTCAGGTGGCAAGACTGGCTCATCAGCAAAGAGGCCAGGAAAGACTGATGCTCCAACCAGAGCCACACAGGTGCAACCCAGAGGAGATGAAACAAGTAGTCCAAGACTACTTCCATTACCTGGGGAACTCTGCCCTCGGTCAGCAAAGATTATCCCGTGCCCTGGGCACCATGGATGAAGAGGAGGAAGAAACCCTTCAAGAAGTGACGCTCGGAGTCTCTTCCTCCGATTCCAATGATTATGGGGATGGCCGCAGGGCCGGATATGGGAAAGAAGACTTGTGTGGGGAAGAACCTGAAGAAAGAATATCAGTCTTTGACCGACTCAAATACCCCGACCAGGCAAAAAGAAAAGTCTACAGGCAGAAGGGAAAGATGTAGATCTTCACCTGTAACATGGCTGGACTTGTCAGGGGGCAAGACATGCTACCAACTCAACCGGATGAGCTACTCAGGCTGGCAACCAGACCCAGGCCCGTCATAAGAAGAGGCCAAGCGGCGAAAGATAAATGAAAACCGATGATGAAACCCGCGAGATCACCACCATGACAGTTAATGTGGTGACAGCGGAAGAGGAAGATAATCCCTTCATTGATGATGCTGAGGGGACTTCATAAGATGTACAGATCCCATCCACCCTGGATCCCATGATCCAGATGATGTTCAGAAGATACCAGCAGGAGATCAATGCTCTCAGAAGACAGCTCAATGAGAGACATGAAACTACACCGGTCTCCAAGCAAGCCGAGCCTGTGGGGCATACTTCCAGCTCAACAGAAATGGCTATTCCAGCTAATCCTCTCCTGGCTGATAAGGGCAAAGCACCGAGCCAACCTGTTCCACAGCAAACAGTAGCTCAGCCCTCTGCGTCTCAAACACAGCCTACCGCGCCCACCTTGCGCGCCACTGTGATGACAACTCCTCATAGTCAGCAACAAGCTCACTTCTTCCCAGAAGACATAGATCCGGCCGTAGCCCACAAGCTGATGATTGAAAGAATTGTGGAGATGAAGCTGTCTGAGAAGACTAGCAATGATGTTAGTACCTATGATGTGTACAAGGTGCCATATCCTCCCCAATATGCTGCTAAGAGACTACCTCCAGGCGTCAGTAAACCACCTAAGTTCGAAAAATTTAATGGCCAGGGCTCCCCCAGAGAGCACATAGCTTACTACACCACAATCATGGGCGACCTGGCAGTCGACGAAGCTTATCTGCTTAAGTTCTTTGGCTCATCCCTTACTGGGTTAGCCTTTGAATGGTATTCAAGCCTGCCAGCTGGATCGGTGGTTGATTGGCCTGATATGCAGAGAAAATTTCGCGACAGATTTCATGTCACTGAAAGAGAAATCACAATAGCAGAGCTATATGCAACCAGGCAGAAGCAAGATGAAATTGCACTGGACTACATCAAAAGATGGAGGAACTTAGCCATGAGATGCAGAAGACCCCCTCATCAAGAAGATGCAGTGCAGATATGTAAACAGAGCCTCAGGAGAGAGGTGCTAGAAAAGATGATCGGTGCAGATGTCAGAACATTTGACCGATTAAACAATATAGTGGCGGAGGTTGAGACGTTCTTGTCCAAACGTCCAACCGCCAATGTTCCCAATGTGCTGAAAGGTAAATCTAATGATCGACGACCATCACATTCTGAGGCTAACACCGTCGATTTCAGAACCTTCGAGCAGCAGAAGGGGAAGAAGGGGGCAGATGAAGCTCCCCCGCCTGAGGGTGCAACAGAAAGAAAAGACAAGGTCTCTCTAAGAGACAAGATGAAAAAGGCTTACTCTTTTTCCAAGGATAAGACGGCAGCACTATTTAACTAGGCATATAAGTTCAACAAGGTAACATTGCCTGAACCGAAGAGACCCGAGGATGCGGCAAAGAAAGATGATCCGCTGTTCTGTCCATTTCACCGTGCGCTGGGGCACGCAATTGAGGACTGCTATGTCTTCAAAGATATCATGGAAGGAATGGTTAAAAAGGGTGAGCTGCAGTTGGGAGATTATCAGGTAAAGCCGCCTCATCCACATGAGCCTCCGCCCTAGAGAATGGCCGCCAATATGATCTCGGTTTACCAGCAGCTGCCTAAGGAAGCCGTTGAGGAATGTACCAGGCATACCTATGAAGCTTGTTTCCTCACCCCACTGAAGGATCAGGAGGGGTGGCAGACGAAACCCATAAAGAATAGAAAGAAAACTCCCGCAGCCAGTACCAGCGGGGTGATTATTCGAGGTGTCACACCAAGGCCTGAACTGCCGCCAGTAAAGCCAGTATGGCGCACAGCTGAGACCGGGCCAGTCATCCGGATCCCTACTCACAACCGGAGGAGACAAACTCCTCTACCCGCACATAAATAAGTAAGTCCTGCAGCCAGGCGTCTACAGCAGTACATCAATGAGCTCGATGAATATGAGCAGAAAAAGCCCAAACACCTGCTGGTAAAAGACTGCATACTCTGGGAGCAGCTCGAAGAATTGAAAATTGGAGAGCAGCCAGAGACAAAACAAAGAAAAGATAAGACTGAGCCCTTCTGGGGGCAGGAGCTGGCAAAGCCAAATTCCCAGAAGAAGAAGAGACGGCCCAAGTCCAAAAAGGGAGAGAAAGTGACGACAGTACAGTGTAATACTCTGTCAGTGCTCTTTTCCTTGCCCGGGGAGGATGATGAGGTTGAAGCATCAAATGCCCCGCTAGAAGCCAACCATGCTGAGGCCTCTACCTCAGCCCATGCAACACGTTCTGGGAAAAGATGGGGGTGCCCACCACCAGCTAATCATAATATTATATTCAGAGGGGAGCAACCCTACCAGATCCCAGAGCCAGAGGTACGAGGTGTCCAGGTTCCTCCCCCTGCCAGCTTGTACCAAGAGAAAGAAGAAGCTCCTTCATTCCTGGAATTCTTGTCCAATTTGGAGAATGATCAATTAGCTCACACTGCTCCAGCTAAGAGCAATAAATGCCAGCAGACTGCAGTTAGAAAGCAGAAGCAGCATGAAGAAAATGAAGGAAGTGACCCTCTAGCAAAGCCAGGGACTGTTGCTACAGAAGAGGCCTCCCGTGAAACAGAGGAAGAGAATGAAACTGGGACTGGACAGCAAAGGTCACAGGCACCACATGAACCTCCAAGACCCCAATGGGCCGAAGAAATGAGACTGTCTAATGTCCGGGTAGGCAGTCGAATCATGAAGATGCTGAAGAAGCTCTCTACCAGGTTCTCCATCTGGGAAATCCTCTCTCTGAGTAAAGAAGCCCGCCAAGCAATTGTGGATGCCTTGCAGTCGCCGGCACAATATGAAGCACTCTTAACAGAAGTGAATTCTGGGCCATCGATCACATTCACAGAAGATGATATGCTGATCCCGAATTCCAGTCATAATAGACCGCTGTATATGAAGGGTTCCCTGAACTGTCAGCCGCTGAGCAGGATACTGGTAGATCCCGGGGCCGCTGTGAACATCCTCCCATACCGCATCTATCAGAAATATTACTTTGATCTGCAGCTTACCAAGGTCAGAGATATGAAAATTGCAGGGTTCAATCAGAAATGTGAAACACCTCTTGGGGTGGCTGATTTCAACCTCACATTAGGCGACCTCACTACCGTGGTACGATTTTATGTGATCGATTCCAACACCACGTATAAGGCCCTGCTGGGGAGACCGTGGCTGCATGAATATCAGATAGTGCCATCCACGCTACATCAGTGCATCAAATACTGCCATGAAGGAAAAGAAGAAAGGGTGTTTGCAGATCTGCATCCCTTCGAAGTATTCGAATGTCATATGCTCGATGCATCCTACTACACCGAGGTGTCACAGAAGGGTGAAAAGAAAGAGGCTGTGGTCAACCAGAAAAAGCCGGCGACGAAGGCAAGAAATTGGTCTCCACCGCCACCAAAGGGCTATATTAAAAAGCATGAGGTATCTCACATCTCTTATGCCGGTGACTTTGCTCGGATCACCCCTCCTAGCATTCACCCGGATGATATCAATGAAGAAATGAAAGAAAAGTACACACAAGTGGAGGTGCCGCAGGGTTATTTAAACCCATCGTCAGCCTCGAGTACCAGACGGTGCTACCACTGAAGACTATGGAAGTCCCTCGCTTCTGCGAGCCTCCTACCATATTCTACACCGGGGAGTCAGTCGAGGAAGATGATCAAGACTGCATGGTCCCTGAAGAGGCGGCAAACCAGATGGTGCCAATTACAGGCTTGGATTATACTACCCGACGGGTTTCGCAGATGTTCTCTAAGATGAAGATGCCATCACTGCAGTCTGCCACCCAGAAGAAAGCATTCAAGGAGTTATGGGATCCGCCTCGAGATAATAAAGAATTGAGGAAGATCACACAGCACCCGGGACTGGGCTATACTTTACAAGAATACTATGAGGCCGAGGTGGACGTCATCTCTACCTTCTACCAGCATGAAGATTCCCCTGGGGTGGGCTACGACCCGTACCCTTCGGAAGATGAAGAAATCATTTATCAGTCCATAACAGACAATGAAGCCCCAGACAATCAGCCGGAGACGGGGACGTCTGACGAAGCAACGAAAGGTTGGTACTGGGAGGACCTATCTTGCAAAGAGGATCTGTTCCATGCTGAGGCAAAGTTTGACACGGGAATCCCGGATGAAGACCAAGCAGCCAAAGAGCTGAGGGAATGCTTGGAGTTTCAGCGCATCCTGGAAGAAGTCCGGGCTCTACAAAATGATGATCTCTCAAGGGAGTCTGCATCAGAAGAGCCTCTAAGGGCGGAAGACTCCGTCTTTGAGTTTCCTGCTGATCCAGTTACGTCCTCGGGGCATACTGAACACAATACAACAATATTGGCCGGATATGATGAGCCAGCACCCGCTGATGACCAGTATGATGAAACAGAAAATCATGAAACCGAAGAAGATTATATCCCGGGAGGCTTCATTGACTTACAAGAAGCCCCGCCCGAGGTCAAAGCCACCATCGATGAGCTTGTGGAAGTAAATCTGGGAACCGCAGATGAGCCAAGGCCGACATTCCTCGGTGCACTGCTGGAGCCAGCTGCCAGGGAACAATACATACAGTTCTTGAAAGAATTCCGGGACTGCTTTGCATGGACATATGATGAAATGCCAGGACTAAGTTCTGATGTGGCACAGCATCGATTGGCAATAAACCCAGAGGCTAACCCTGTAAAGCAGCCTTCCAGGAGAATGCGTCCTGAACTGATAAATCAGATTAACAAAGAGGTTGACAAGCTGATTGATGTAGGCTTTGTCGAAGAAAACCAGTATACTACATGGCTGGCCAATATAGTGCCCGTAAAGAAGAAGAATGGGCAGATCAGAATATGTGTTGATTTCCGGGACCTTAATAAGGCTTGCCCGAAAGATGATTTCCCGGTGCCAATCACTGAGGTGATGATCGATGCAACTACTGGTCATGAGGCCCTATCATTTATGGATGGGTCATCCGGATACAACCAGATCTGGATTGCTGAAGAAGACAGAGTGCACACTGCATTCCGCACTCCGAAGGGGATATTCCACTACAAAAGGATGCCGTTCGGTCTCAAGAATGCCGGCGCTACCTACCAAAGAGCTATGACCAAGATCTTTGATGATTTGCTCTTCAAGAAAGTAGAGTGCTACATTGATGATTTGGTAGTAAAAACTAAAAGAAGAGAAGACCATTTGCAAGACCTGAGGGTAGTATTCCAGAGGCTGCGCAAATATGAACTTAAGATGAATCCCATGAAATGCGCCTTCGGCGTGTCCAGTGGAAAATTCCTCGGGTTTGTTGTCCGTCATAGGGGCATTAAAATTGACCCGTCCAAGATTAAGGCTATCCAGGAGCTCCCTCCACCAAGGAATCTGTCCGAGCTGAGATCTCTGCAAGGGCGTCTGGCCTATATCCGACGATTTATATCAAATCTGTCGGGAAGATGCCACCCCTTTCACAAGCTCATGATGAAAGATGTGTCGTTCCTATGGGACGATGGCTGTCAGGAAGCCTTTGAGAAGCTGAAAGAATACCTCAAGACCCCTCCGGTGCTGGGGGCACCAATTAAGGGCAGGCCCTTGATACTGTATATCGCAGCCACATACTGTTCCCTGGGGGCAATGCTGGCACAGATAAATGAAGAAGGCAAAGAACAAGCCTTATACTATCTAAGTAGGAGGCTGATTAGAACCGAAGAAAGTTACAGCTACATAGAAAAGACCTGCTTGGCACTGGTCTTTACTGTCAAAAAGCTCCGACACTATATGTTGTCACATGAAGTCAGATTGATATCTGCAGCAGATCCGCTCAAATATATATTGACTCAGCCAGTACTGAAGGGCCGATTGGGCAAATAGGCAGTGATCCTGATGGAATTCGATATTACCTATACACCCCAGAGGGTGATAAAAGGACAGGCCGTGGCTGATTTCTTCGCAGAACATCCTGTGCCAGAAAATGATATGCTGGGGACTGAATTACCCGATGATGAGACGCTCGAAGCCTGCCAGGCTCAGTCAGCTATGTGGCAGTTATTCTTTGATGGAGCATCTAGAACAGAGACGGACTCCGATGGAAAGACCATAATGCGGGCCGGAGCCGGTATTGTGCTGAGATCACCGGAAGGGGAGGTTGTGCATACTTCCTGTTTTATAAACAAGCCCTGCACTAATAATGAAGCCGAGTATGAAGCTCTGATAATCAGACTCCATATCAGCCTCAACATGGGTATCCAAATGCTTCAGGTATTCGGGGATTCAATGTTGGTGATAAAGCAAATCCAAGGGGAGTTCGAAGTGCGAAAGCCAGAACTAAATCCCTACCACCAAAAGGTTGTGAGCCTCATGGCGAAATTCTATCATATTGAGCTCAAGCATGTGGGCCGTGGACATAATGCCCAGGCTGACGCACTGGCGAAGCTAGCCAGCTCACTAGCAGTCCCGCCAAATGAGACACTGAACATTATTGTTATGAACCGGTGGCAAGTCCCCAATATGCTAGAAGGGTGCCCCGAAGAAGAAGAAGTCGCTACTGTTAGCACAGAGCAGGCATCTGACTGGAGACAGCACTTGCTACAGTGGTTCCTGCACCAACAGCTACCGCAGAAAAGAGAAGAGAAGATGAAACTTCTGAGAACCAAAGATTCTTATGAATTCAGAAATGGGACTCTGTTCCGAATAATGGCGGATGCGCGCAAGAAGATTCTACTTCGCTGCCTGTCCACTGAGGAAGCTTGGCAAGCGATGAAAGAAGTACATGCTGGGACAGCTGGTGCCCACCAGGCCGGTCCCAAGATGAAGATAGAGATCAAGAAGCTGGGCTACTATTGGCCCACAATGTTTGAAGACTGCTGTAAATTTGCAAAGTCATGCCAGAAATGTCAGGAGCATGCTACTGTGCCTAGAAGGCCGCCTACGACTCTGCACCCTATAGTCCCTAGCTGTTCGTTTGCGCAATGGGGAACTGATGTAGTCGGTCCACTGCCGACTTCCTCGGCCGGACATAAGTACATACTGGCCATAATAGATTACTTCTCCAGATGGGCGGAGGCTATAGCATTAAGAGAAGTGACTGGTGAACTGGTCGCCAGATTCATCAGGCAGAACATTATCTTCCGGTTCGGGATCCCCGACCGAATAATATCTGACAATGGAAGTCATTTCAGAAATCAGAAAGTCTATCGGCTTGCCGAAAAGTATAAGATCGAATGGAGGACTTCTACTCCTTACAATCCGCAGGCAAACGGATTGGCAGAAGCTTTTAACAAGACTCTCTGCACCTTGCTGGCAAAGGTCGTTGGTTCTAATAAAAAGGACTGGGAAGAGAAAATGTATGAAGCTCTGTGGGCATACCGCACCGTCTTCAAGACACCTACAGGGTGCTCACCATACTCATTGGTATACGGCTCGGAGGCAGTGGTTCCACTAGAGCTGGAAGTCCCGTCACTCAGAGTGGCAATCCAATATGACCTGGCCCGTGGCGAACAAACCAATGATGAAAGAAGGTTAGAAGAATTGACTGAGTTGGAAGGGAAGCGCCTCCAAGCTCAGAAGAATATCCAAATGTATCAGGCCCGCATGGCCACTGCATTCAACAAACTCGTAAAAGGGCGAGAATTTAAGAAAGGTGACCTTGTCATGGTCAAGAAAAAGGAAGTCATGGCGTCCAACCCAAAAGGAAAGCTAAATGCTAATTGGGAGGGCCCTTATGTGATACAGAGGGTCTACGAAGGAGGGGCCTACATGGTTGTTAACCATCGAGGGGAAATCCGATCCTCGCCACTCAACGGTAGACACCTGAAGCTGTATCATGCTGCACAACCAACATTCCCCGAGTAATCGGACAAAGGCTACTCTTCCTTGGCATAGTGGCACTCCACCCTAACCGAGCTACCCTTCCTTGGTATAGTGGCACTCCGCCCTAACCAAGCTATTTTTCTTGGTTTAACGGCACTCCGCCCTAACCAAGCTACTTTTCTTGGTTTAGCGGCACTCCGCCCTATCCAAGCTACTTTTCTTGGTTTAACGGCACTCCGTCCCGGCCAAGCTACCATTTTTCCTTGGTTTAGCGGCACTCCGCCCTAACCAAGCTACTTTTCTTGGTTTAACGGCACTCCGTCCCGGCCAAGCTACTCTTCCTTGGTTTAGCGGCACTCCGCCCTAACCGAGCTACCCTTCCTTGGTATAGTGGCACTCCGCCCTAACCAAGCTATTTTTTTTGGTTTAACGGCACTCCGCCCTAACCAAGCTACTTTTCTTGGTTTAGCGGCACTCCGCCCTATCCAAGCTACTTTTCTTGGTTTAACGGCACTCCGTCCCGGCCAAGCTACCCTTTTTCCTTGGTTTAGCGGCACTCCGCCCTAACCAAGCTACTTTTCTTGGTTCAACGGCACTCCGTCCTGGCCAAGCTACCCTTCCTTGGTTTAGCGGCACTCCGCCCTAACCGAGCTACCCTTCCTTGGTTTAGCGGCACTCCGCTCTAACCGAGCTACCCTCTGTCCTTGGTTTAGCGACACTCCGCCCTAACCGAGCTGTTCTTCCTTGGTTTAACGGTACTCCGCCCTAACCAAGCTACCCTTCCTTGGTTTAGCGGCACTCCGTCCCAACCGAGCTACCCTCTGTCCTTGGTTTAGCGGCACTCGCCCTAATCGAGCTACTCTTCCTTGGTTTAGCGGCATTCCGCCCTGACCAAGCTGCCCTCTTCCTTGGTTTAAACGGCACTCCGCCCTAGCCGAGCTACCCGTTTCTTCGTCTAGCGGCACTCCGCCCTAGCCGAGCTACCACTTTCTTGGCATAGTGGCACTCTGCCCTAACCGAGCTACCCCCTGTCCTTGGTTTAGCGGCACTCCGCCCTAACCGAGCTGTTCTTCCTTGGTTTAACGGTACTCCGCCCTAACCAAGCTACCCTTCCTTGGTTTAGCGGCACTCCGTCCCAACCGAGCTACCCTCTGTCCTTGGTTTAGCGGCACTCCGCCCTAACCGAGCTACTCTTCCTTGGTTTAGCGGCATTCCGCCCTGACCAAGTTGCCCTCTTCCTTGGTTTAAACGACACTCCGCCCTAGCTGAGCTACCCGTTTCTTCGTCTAGCGACACTCCGCCCTAGCCGAGCTACCACTTTCTTGGCATAGTGGCACTCCATCCCGGCCAAGCTACCATTTTTCCTTGGTTTAGCGGCACTCCGCCCTAACCGAGCTGCTCTTTCTTGGTTTAACGGTACTCCGCCCTAACCGAGCTACCCTTCCTTAGTTTAGCGGCATTCTGCCCTAATCGAGCTACCCTCTGTCCTTGGTTTAGAGGCACTCCGCCCTAACCAAGCTACTCTTCCTTGGTTTAACGGCATTCCGCCCTGACCAAGCTGCCCTCTTCCTCAGTCTAGCGGCACTCCGCCCTAGCCGAGCTACCCTCTGTCCTTGGTTTAGCGGCACTCCGCCCTAATCGAGCTACTCTTCCTTGGTTTAACGGCATTCCGCCCTGACCAAGCTGCCCTCTTCCTCAGTCTAGCGGCAGTCCGCCCTAGCCGAGCTACCCGTTTCTTCGTCTAGCGGCACTCCGCCCTAGCCGAGCTACCACTTTCTTGGCCTAGTGGCACTCCGCCCTAACCAAGCTACCCTCATCTTAAGCTGGTGGCATTCCCGCTTGTTATTCTCTGAAAAGGAAGGAAGAAGAAAGAACAAAAAAAGAAGTAAAAAAAAAATGGGGTTGAAAATAGAGATACCCCGCCAGACTTGCTCCTATATTGGGGACAAGTGCAAAAATGGCCCAAAACCCAGCTGTGGTGAAAACCCGAAAGGGCACTGCATGCAAAATCGGGTACTCCACCACGTGAAAACCCGAAAGGGCGCGTGGGCAAAAGCAAGAGGGGGCTGACTCCGGTGAAAACCCGAAAGGGCACTTGGGTCAGTAATGTGGCAACCCCAAAGAAAGCCTCATCTCCTACCATAAACTCCTCGTCGATCGGTCGGTACCTTGTCCGATCAACGATTAAACCCACTCAGTATGGACCCTACATCTATCCTGATGAGACCCTTATTCACCCTATTCAAAGTCCCACAATGATGAAACTCACCGTTGATCGACCGACATCCCGCCCGATCAATGACAAGACATGTCCAGTTTAGACCTTACGTCTATCCTGATAAAACCTGTGAATTCCTTTGCAATGGTATGAACCCAATACCGATGATGAAACCCACCTTTGGTCGACGGGCTCGCTGCCCGATCGGTAAAAGAAACTGGTCCGGTTTAGACCTTACGTCTGTTCCGACTAGATCCGCATATCTCTTTACATCCCGCCGTGATGAAACCAACTGTTGATCGATCGGCACCTCGCCCGACCAACGATGAAACCTGTCCGGGCTAGACCCTACGTCTATCCCGATGAAACCTATGAAATCCTTGCATTGGTATAAACCCAATACCGATGATGAAACTCGCTGCCGATCGACTGGCACACTGCCCGATCAGCGATGAAACCTGTCCGGGCTAGACCCTACGTCTATCCCGATGAAACCTATGAAATCCTTGCATTGGTATAAACCCAATACCGATGATGAAACTCGCTGCCGATCGACTGGCACACTGCCCGATCAGCGATGAAACCTGTCCGGGCTAGACCCTACGTCTATCCCGATGAAACCTATGAAATCCTTGCATTGGTATGAGCCAATACCAATGATGGAACCTGCTATCGATCGGTTGGCACGCTGCCTGATCGACGTTAAAATCCACCCAGGGTGGACCTTCCGTCCGCTCTGACATAGCACAACACTGCCCTTCAAATCAATTCAGACCTTCCGTCTGGATAGACCATGAAACTATATTCCTTTGCGTTAATGTTAAACCCCACATTAACGATGAAACTCATATTCTCAGCAAACGACCTCGTGCCCGAGCTGCTACTTATATCCCCTAGATCGATTCGGACCTTTCGTCTGGATAGATCATGAAACCCTACTTCCCTTTGCATTGACGTTGGCACCCACATCAATGATCGTGTGTCCATAATAAACATATGGCGCCATGGTCCATATGATGAAAGTTCTGGTCCCAGAAAGACAGTAAAAAAGGAAAAGAGAAAGAAAACGACAAATATATATATATATATATAAATGGGGTTGAAAATAGAGATACCCCGCCAGACTTGTCCAGGCATTCTGGACAAGTGCAAAAATGGCCCAAAGCCCAGCTGTGGTGAAAACCCGAAAGGGCACTGCAGGCAAAATTGGGTACCCCGCCACGTGAAAATCCGCAAGGACGCGTGGGCAAAAGCAAGAGGGGGCTGGCTTCGGCGAAAACCCGAAAGGGCGCTTGAGTCGATAATGTGGTAATTCAAGAGTTCCATGCCAACCGGCACGCTGCCTTTACCTCCCCTTCACTGATGAAGCCTTCCGTCGGTCATCTGGCTCTATGCCCCACCGATGATAAAGCCTTTCCGGGGTAGACCTTACGTTCACCCTGATGAAATCTACATCCCTCTTTTCACATGTCCCACCAACAATGAAACCCATCACCATTCTGATGAAGCCTGTCCAGGATAAACCCTACGCTTATCCTGATGAAACCTATGTATTTCTTGGCTAAGTCCCACCCGCCATAAAGTCTGCTGGAATAGACCTTACATCTGTCCTGACGAGACCTACACCTCTACATATGTCCCACCGTTGATCGACCGGCTCCTCGCCCGATCAATGATGAAATCCTCTATCCAGTTTAGACCTTACGTCTCTACTGATGAAACCTATGAGACTCTTTGCATCGATATAGATCCAATATCGATGATGAAACCAACTGTTGATCGATCGGCACCTCGCCCGATCAATGATGAAACCCTGCCAGTTTAGACCTTTCGTCTATTCTGATGAAACTTCAACTCTTCTTTGCATCGATATAAACCCCATATCGATGATGAAACCAACTGTTGATCGACCGGCACCTCGCCCGATCAATGACGAAACCCTGCCAGTTTAGACCTTTCGTCTATTCTGATGAACTTCAACTCTTCTTTGCATCGATATAAACCCCATATCGATGATGAAACCAGCTACTGGCCGACCGACACCTCGCCCGATTAATGAAGAAATCCTGCCAGTTTAGACCTTTCGTCTATTCTGATGAAACCTATGAAGCTCCCTTGCATCGATATCAACCCAATATCGATGATGAAACCAGCCATTGATCGACCGGCACCTCGCCTGATCAATGATGAAACCTTATCAAGTTCAGACCCTACGTCTGTCCCGATAAAAACTATACACCCCTTAATGTCCCGCCTGCTACAACCTCTGCCCAGTCTAGACCTTACGTCTACTCTGATGGAACCTTTTTATTCATATTCCTGCAAGTTGTCTCCCCCGCGGCACATATGGCCAAGAAGGATGTTTGCTGCTACCAACAGAATTCGGTTTAAGCACCTCCTCGGATGCCGTCACGCGGTGGAGCGAGTCCCCCATCCTTTCTATGAAGGGGTGGACGCTCTCCTGCCTAGTACGAGTCATTCGCATGAAGGACTGCTAAAACCACTACCCCACTTCCCGGAGTGATAAAACCACGTGCAAAAGAAAAAAAAGGGGGGATGGATACATATAGAGCCAAAGAGTCCTTTTCATTGAAAAAGGGAGTACATAGAGGGTCCCCGAAGAGACATTGTATCGCAATAAAAGACAAAAAAAAAAGAAGAGAAATGGCTCATGGCCGTCGGAAGATGTCTTCGAAGGCCAGAAGACCCACATAGGGGGCGGCCCCTAGTTCATGAAGTCGAGCCTCCTCCTCCTGCAGTCGAACAGACTCGTCCCGAAAGGATGCCACCTGCCCCTCCAATAGAGCCGCTTCTTCCTCGAGCTGCGGCCGGGAAGTTGTTATTTGCGGCAGCTCAGCTCGGAGACCAGACAGTTCAGCCTCCAGAATGGTTATTCGGCCGTGCACGAACTGCTCCCGCTGCGCCAGAGACTGCAGTTGGCACTGTCGCTCCTGAAGAGTAAGTTCATCTTTTCTAGCTCAGACTTGCACTCCATCCTTTGCAACTTCAAAGCCGCCAGTCTGTCAGACATGATGTGTGCCAAGAAATCCCGGCGATGCACAAATTTTAACAGCAACAGAACCCGCTGGGTCCATATCTCTAGAGGACAACCCATTGCCTGTAAACCGGCGGTGAAACGCTCGGCTATCTCCTTCAACTGCGGATAAGTTAGTCCGGGCTGGGATTCCACTAGCTGGCGCAACATGTCCAGATGTTACCAGACAAAACTCTCAGGTGAAGCAAAGCCATGCAAGGGAAGTGGAGCCACTTCAAAGGTTACTTCACTATCAATGTCTGCCCATAGGGTGATATCTGGCTGAGAAGAAGAAGACGGGAGGTCTGCCGAAGGCGCCAACTGAGCTCTCTCCACAACCTCTGACGAAGCCGAGGGACCTTCCACCTCCATCCCCTCGAGGGTCACCGTTTGAATGCTCGCGGGGGTGACTCCAGTAAGTGCCGGAGTGGTTGCTTCCTGGGTCTCTAATGCAATACCCGCACCTTCAACATCCTCTTCGCAGGGTACCTCCTCCTCAGATTCCGAAAGTATGGAGATAGATTCCGGGGCAGTTATAGACAATACTCCAATCTCTATAACGGCTACCTCTCCTTCTTCCACCCCCGCTGCAACAGCCAGTTCCTTCAATGTCAAGGCTGTAGGGGTCACAGCCCGGAGAGGCAAGGGTTCACTCTCCATGATCGATGTTATGGGAATTGCCGATTCAGGCGCAATGGTCAGCACTGCGCCCGGTATAAAGGGGGAACCCCTAATTGGGTCCATCTCAGCTCTGAAATCCAAGACGTTGATGAGAGCCGAGCTTTCCCCCGAAGTCCTCAAGTCCAACAATGCTAAGTCCGTAGAGGACTGCACCCTCACCGGCACAGGGCGGATTATCTCAGGAGCGCCTGCCCAGGCTACTGTCGAAGCAGGAACAATGGCCAAGGCATCAGACAGAGTGGCTTCGAAGGCTGCAGTCATCACCGAGCTAGCAACAGGGGATTCCTGTGAACAGATCAATGCAGCATCAAGCAGCAGATAAAAAGGGGAGACAATGAGGAGAAGAAAAGAGACTCACCTCTAATGTAATGTCAATATCCTCAAAGGAGTGCAAGGGAGAAGAAAGTCCCGCTACTGAAGCAACAAAAGGAGGAGTTATGTCTACCTCGGTATCCAAGCCGGCGAACTCTTCTTGTAATTCCTCCTCAGGAGATAGCACCACCAGCTTGGAGGGGGCGAATAATGGAACAATGGCGGTGCAGGCGGATGGGGCCTCTGATTTGGAAGCACCCTCCGTCTCGCTCTCGCTGAAACCTGCTTCTTCCCCATCTGCCTCAGAAGCGGTCGCGGAACTACTAGAAGAGATTTCTACTCTACCCACGGGCGGGACCGCCATTTCTAACGTCTGCCTGGAAGAGGACCGGGTAACTATATGCCTCACAGGGACGAGGCCCCGTTTCGTCTGGGTCTTATGACCCTCTTGTGGCTGAGTGATATCGCCAGCCTCTCCCGTAATTTCAGTCTCCTCCCCGATCGCCACTACAGGGAAAAGCTTGTGAGAGAGACAATGAAAAGTAATTGAAAAATGCAGGAAAAGATGAAAAAGGCATACTTACCCTCTACCTCACTAGCCGGCATGGGAGAAGGCAGCCTGGTCTCCACCACAGAAGATGCCACAATTGGCTCTTGGGCTGTGCAAAAGGAAGGGGTCAGATTCAAGGACTCCTTTGAAATCCAGCAAAAGAGGATGAGGAATGCAACTGCAGGCTATTGATGTTACCCTGAACCGATGTCTGAGCAGCCTCCCTTTCAGATTCAAACTCATCAAATGAGGGAATATCAGGGAGAGGGGTCCCGGTGTCCATAGCTACCGAAGCCGACTGCTGAGCATGAGCCTTCTTGGCCTTCCTGGCCTTCCCGACTACAGCCTTGACTACAGAAACCTTTCTCTTCTTGCCAGGAGGCAGGGGAGTGGTAGTCGGTGCTGCTGCAGGCACTTCAAAATAAGTAGGCTTCTCAGCCTGCGCAATGATCTTTCTGTATAGCCCTGTCGCTTTATATCAGGCCTGTCTGTTGAAGACGGCAGAGAAGCAATGAGGTCAGTGAATGCAGAGTTTAAATATTTAGCAGAAAGCACTACAGTCAGAAAAGAAAAGATCATACCTGCTGGGACATCATAAAAGACAGAGAGTGGCCAGTACAAATAAGCTACTTTCTTGGAGCGGGAAGCAGCCTCCTTAATAAGCCAGCAGACATCACCAAATATCTGGCATTTCTCCACTAAAGCTGCTAGATCACTATGACCACGTGAGTCAAGGCATCGAAATAAGTCGAGGTGGTCCATGCCCCAACCGTCGACATAATGAAAGGAGATGAGCAGTGGCTTATTCAAGATGCCGGCTAGCGGGCTTTCCGCAGATAACCCATGTAAATTCAGCAGAATGAACAGCCAAGACGTTTGCTTGTAGTACGTCTGAGTCCTGTCCTCCCTACGCACAAACGTCCTATATGGATGAAATCTATCTGTCGCACCCCTCCAAGGGACTACTGCCGGGAGCGGCTCTTCGACAGGAAATGGGTATTGTTGTGCCTCCAAGCGAGCATCCCCTACACGGCTCAGATGTTTCAAGCTCTGCATGAAAGTGTCCTCGTTGATAGCAGCAAAGACAGGAGCAGGCGGGTCGGAATCTGTTTCCTTCAAAGCCCGACGTTGGGCCAGATATTTCTCCACCTCCCTCTGGTGCTGTGAATAAAGCCTCTTCAGGTGGGCCTCGGGGATGTCAAACACTGGTCCGAGCTGTTGTTTCAAAAAGGAACGCTCGGCCATGTCCCAGAATGCACCTCTACTATCCCTGTAAAAGCTGGTTCGAATGTTCCACCATTTGATGTATTCTGATGTTACCCAGGGTACACGGTTGGAAACGGTGGGAACTCTGAAAACTGCACCGTCCTGGTGATGATAGAAATCCCACCACAACCGGCCATCGCCAACAATGGTGGACCCATGCTTAGCCCGACTATCCAGGGGAAATTGAGCAACTGATGTAGGGATATGCTGGTCGTAACCAAAGTTCCGCCCAAAGCGGAATGGATAGTATGGTTTCAGAAGAAGCAGGCCACCATTTCTGAAAACTAAGACACTAGGCCGAATGGCCATGGCCCATCTGACCAGCTCCAGCTCCAGGATAGACCGAGCAGTATCAACCCCTGAGACAGGATGGATATAGGTCTCTACCTCTTCCAGCTTGCACTCTCTCTGAGAATGAATCAAAGGAGTTGAACCTGCCGCCAAGCTCCAGAAATGAATGCTGCCAGGGGCATCCACCGGCACCTTTATCAGTCGACCCCTTATTTTGAACAGCTGATCATAGAAAGGACCAGGTTCAGCACTGGCAAACTCAATCATTCTGGGCAATACTGTATCTGCCTGCAAAGTTCTGGGAGCCAATTTAGGAAATAGACTGCAGACCCAGGCGTTGAAGAAATGAAAAGGACCCACGGTCCTCAAAGAACGGGGAGTCCGATGCTTGTACAAATCTCCCAAAGATTTATAGATTAAACACAAGGCCACTGGGCAAAGCGACAGCCTCATTCCCCAGGCCATCTGACAGGCCGGGTATATAGCTTCTGGCCGGATGATTGTCTCGTCCCCTTGAGGGAGAGCGAAAGTGCACAACCAGAATGTGAAGTAAGCCGCACAATGTGTGATGGGGTCTACGCCTGCTGGGTTGGGACCACCTCTGCCTGCACGGCGCAATGAAGATGGCAGCGCTGACTTATAGCGAGGGGCCCTTATCTGCTTGCTAGCAGCCGGTCCCAGGGAAGGAAAGTCTGCATGTCTCAAGGGACCGTCAAAGAAATATTGAATCCACTGCCCTATCCGTACCCTCAGCTTGCTGCCTTTCTCTCGGGGATGATAGCCTTTGGAGGACCCTCTACTGTACGCCAGACAGATGGAGCGATATGCCTTCATCAGATACCGGTATGAGAAGCCGAGGGAATACTTGCCTTCACCATCGGAACTACCCTTCTCAGAATCTGCCAAGCAGACTTCTTCATACGGCTCGCCATCAATAGGCAGTCCGGAAAGCTGTGACAGACTCCAGAGGTCAAGAGATGTCTCACCCTCTGCTGTATAAAATATGTTGAATAAGGGGCAGAAGACTTCAAACATCCCGCAGCATAACCCTTAGGATATGGGATATCAAAATCTGGAAGCAAAGACACTATGATATACCCCGGCTCTGATCAGCAGAGGGGCATATTCTTCAGAACAAACTCAGTAAACTCCACTGCTCCTACTCGAAATAGGTGGGCGTCAGTGATCTTGGTATCTCCAAACCAACCAGCGGCCAAATGATACTTGAACTGAATGGCCGAACAATTCAGCACAAAAGGTTCTTCGCGGTACCCCCACTTTACTGGTGCCAGGAAGAGACCATAGCCGGGCTTCTCTCTATTGACTCGGCCACTGGCATTATCCCACCGAGCAGGTGTGAACTCCGGGGCCCGGGTCAACATTTTCTTTTCCGGCTCCAGCTCCGATATGCCAAGGACTGCATCCCAGTCTCGCTTCTCTCCGGGAAGATATATAGCCTTTCCACGATACACTGAATCTTTTAGGCTGTCTCTCTCGACCAGAATTGCGGCTTCAACTGCACGAGCTATTCGATAGTTCCGCATTCCACCCACGGTGAAAGTCCGGATAAACGGCATCAAGTGCTTGTCCTTAGGGAAATCCGGACGATAATCAGTGCCCCGTCTGAAGCATGTTTCCATGCCAGTGGAGTATACCCGAGATGTTGACACCGTGTCGGTTTCAGAATCAGACGATTCATCAACGGAAGCGATTTTGTCGTATCCGAAGTCTAGACTGTGCATATTCAGCCAGTTTACTGTGGCCCGTGATATATCTGGCTGGGCTGACGAATTGGCCCCGACAGCTCTAGAGGATGCAGCAGCAGAGCCGGAAGCCATTGCAATATCTGCAGTCAGGAAAAAGAAATGTTAAAGAAAAAGACCTAAGATAAGAGGCAGTTTCGTAAGGATTATTATATGAAGCCCTTGAAAATTTCAGCAGCATCTCCCCTTATTCGGGGTCTGCCCAAGGAGAATAGGGAGTCACCAACCAAGAGGGGGTGATCCCGAAGCAAAAGGGGATTAAATCCCCAAAGAGTGTCCTACCCGGGGCGAAATCTAATGGGATGGGGGAAGGCTGGACGGCCGGAGGGGAGGAGCTCGCCGCCACCGCCGAGAAAGGGAAAATAGACTGAAGAGATAGAAGAAGCGGTAGAAAATGAGAAGAGAGAGGCTTTCGGCGCCTTAAATAGAAGCTCCAGCGAAGAGTTCTCGGCGCGGTCAAAAGCGCGCCGAGAACCCCCTGGCCGAGAGCCCCCTTCGGCCGGAATGCGCGCCGAGAAGCTGTCGCCGAGAACCCCAGGCCGAGAGCCAAAGGGCGCGCCGAGAAGTGCCGCCAAGAACCCCAGGCCGAGAGCCAAAGGGCGGGCCGAGAAGTGCCGCTGAGAACCCCAGGCCGAGAGAGGTGCCGCCGAGAACCCCTATCGGTGGTTGCACTGAGAAGCTACAAGCCCAGAAATCCGTGTCGAGAGCATCCGGACCAAAGGGACTGAATGAAATTGAAAGGGATTACAGAATTTGCTAGTGAAAGGAAGATTCCAAGCCAGAAATGAAAGATGCCAGATAATAGCAAGCTGATAAATGGGTTCAGATGCTGATGATATACACACCTGCAAGTACCGTGTCATTTATTCTGCACTCCCGCTACCTGCAAGTGGGGGGCATTTGTTGACACCTAAAATATAATAGAGAATGGAGATGAGACATAATGGAAGATTAAGTGAGAGATGAAGATCCCGGAGATTCTTACAAAACCAGGATTATGGAAGATACGTCATTAAAGCTACCACCCGGCTGAAGCCCTCCCCGGCCAAGCTGATGTCTGATGTTGTCGTCGCTCAGACGGCAGTACTGATGAAGAACTACAGTCCACTGACTGATGAAAATCCCCAGAAATATTCTGATGAAGCTATCCTAACTCACCAATTGATGGGCCTTCGCCTAGCCTGACGGACTCGAGGGACCGACAAATCAAGGGACAGATTAAGCGGCTTTAACAGCTCGAGCTTACTGATGAGGAAGCATAAAAGACTAAAAGATCTAAATGGGCCCAGCCGTGCGGCGCCGAGAGCCCAACAAGACCCATATGCGGAAGCTGCCGCCGAGAAGCCTACTGCCTCCGAATAAGGCGCGCCGGGAGCTCATCAACCGTGCGCCGAGATGACCATGCCGATAGGGGGGAAGGTGGTGTTATAAAAACCCCCTTCCTCTCGAGATAAAAGAGGGGGGAACAAAGCAAAAAAAAAAAGAGAAGAGAGATAGAAAAACCAAGAGAGATCCCACTGAAAAGAAAGAAGAAGAGAAGGAGAAGAAGAAAGCTCCAGGTGGGCTGCTCGGGGGAGGGAGTGGAGTCAATGCTCCACCCTCCCCCCCCCTTATGTTTATTTTCTTCTTTTATTTTCCTCCGTATGTAATAGTCTATGTCCTCGTGCTTTGATTATTCATATGATGACCGAGAATTCTTTTCTTGCCTGCCTCCATTCCTCCCCTCTGCCTGTTTCTCGGCTTTAGCCTTGCAGTTGATGTAAGTGGTGATAATGAGATGAAATGAAATGTCACAGTTGCCGTGCCGGGATATTAGGCAACCGAAGCTCTGCCCTCTGTCTTTCTATGTATATATCTTTTATCTGAATGACCAATAGTCCAGACGCTTCGGGTTTCAGAGTCGTTTCTATGAGTCTGTTCTTCGAAGAGGAATGAAGATAGGGCCCCTACCCTCATCTAATGGGTTATTGGGTTCTGTTTCCTTCTCCCCTCCTGTCTCGATGGTAGATCGCCCACATACATTCGAGTTTTCCTTCGAGGCCCCTCCTTTACGCCGTTCAGGAACCAGATACATCAATCTCTCGGTGCCCTGAACTGCTGGTTATGAGATATGTGCTTAATCTGCAGATGAATGCAACCCCACGAGGTTCTGATAAGTGATGACCTCGACTCCTGGGTCCTCCATTCTGACTCTTGAATGAGTAGGGCCTAGAATTCCAGTGCCGAGGGTTGTGTCGTTCCTCCATCGCTGGTTTGTTTCCTCGATGCCATTGGGCTTGTCCAGGTGATCAGAGACAGTCATCTCTTGATCTCCTCAGACGGCTGGCGGCAAACAGATAAAAATCTTCACAGGACGTTGTGAGAGGGTCTTATTTCATCTACTGACTTCGCCTTCCAATTCCCTTGGTATCCCTCCAGCAGAAACCTTCATGTAATCTCCTTCTGCACTCCAAACCCTGCCTCAATCCAAGCCAAAAATCCCAGAAATCTCTAGAACAGAGTATCGTAATCAAGCCATAAACCCTTTCTGGCCTTGAGCCCTTTCACCTTCCCGGTGCAGGCGTTGGGTAAATGGTTCCCGGAGCTATGCGGCCGAGAGCTATGCGGCCGAGAGGGTTTCCCCCCTTTTTCCTTCAGCATGTTGATAAAACTCTCAATCCTGTTCACTGTCCAAGAAGACCCCTTTGCAATACAGCCTTCCCGACCCGGGGGCTTCCCGGCGCCAGGTTCCCGGCGCGGTGACGAGCGTGCCGAGAACCCCCGCGCCGAGAACCCCCCTTGGCCAATAAAAGCCACACCGAGAACCCCCCTTGGCCAATAAAAGCCACGCCGAGAACCCCCCTTGGCCAATAAAAGCCACGCCGAGAGCTCCCCCGGGCCAATAAAACCCACGCCGAGGCTCCTTCTTTGGCCAATAAAACCCAGGCCAAGATCCACCTTCGCACCATCACCCCCCAATCCCTTTAATCTCTCCACACATCTGTCTAGAGGATGTTCAGAGACCATCACATACGCCCCGAGGAGATACAGCAATGGGGAGGACCTCCCCTACATCTCTTAGTCCCGATCCGGATTTCTCTGCAGCCTTATGAACCTAAAGAGCCATGTCATTACATGCGCTCTGATGGGTTCCAAGGGAACATCAATCGATGATATGAATGCAAGCAATGTCCCCGGGCCTGGCGCCTTTCTCCTTTGGTTGTCGTCCCGGCTTCCTGTGGATGATGGCCTATCTTTTCTTGGCATAGTCCAAGTGAAGGGGATATGCTGTCAAAATTCGTACATACCTCATCAGATAGCTATGGTATTCCGCCCTAACCCCGTTGGCCCACGGAGTTCTGCCCTTGCATGTTCTCCGATGGTCTTCCGAAGGGGAATATTAATAAGACATCGTGCCTGCACAGGGTGTGTCATGTCGCATTGGTCCTTATCCGGATTCCGGGTTAGATATACCCGATCTTTTACTGATCCCATCCTGCCGCTGCATGGGTGGTTTCCTATCCCCATCTGGCATAGTCCAAAGTAATGGGGACATGCCGCCAGATTTGTTCCGCATTTGATGTATTCTTGCTTCACTCAGGCCGTTTACCGCCATGCTGATGAACCAACCCTCGCTCTCGTTTGAGTCTTATGTTTGCCGCTGCCTTCCTCCTATTTTTGGCGTTTAATCAAGGGTTGTCCTTCTTAGGAAGGGCGTAATTAACGTCATAACCTTTATGGTATGACGGACTTCGGGTCCCGACTCGGACTTCACAATCGACTGATTAAAAGTCAGATCGAGCGCACAATTAAATTGTCACCCCGGTGACTGGCACGCCTAATAATCAACAAATACAAATAAGAGATTCCCCTAAAAGCACGAAATAATAAATTTAAATAATTTAAAAATAAAAAATCCGCGTTCCACAGTATCTCAGATGCTCATCATGTTAAACATGCTATCAAGAAAACCAAGAAATATGATGTTAAGCAGAACTTGAACCAAAATTCAAAACTGAAAATCAATTCTGCTTGTGCTAATGTGAATCCTAGAAAGTAAAATCATGCCGCACACACACGTGTATCCACAAGGAATGTCTCATGTTTTTATTGTGGTAAACGTGGTCATATGATGGATGATTGCCTTTTGATGAAATTTGATGAATTTGATGCAAGCAAGAAAATGAATGATTTCATAAAGTCAAGAAAATTTTCGAACACAAAAAGAACTTTTGAAAACTATCATTCTTATGCAAGAAAATTTCATGTTGTTCATAAGAAGAACACTTAGTGCTTTTACTGTAGACAATTTGGTCATGTGATGCATAATTGCATTCTTATGAAAAATGAAAATTCTTGTGCTTATGGAAAAGGACCATATGGAAGAGTTGCCCCATTGCATTGCTACTATTGTGGGAAATATTGTGATTTGATGAAATCTTATTTTCAAAAGAAAAATGACAACCATCATGTCAAGAAGAAGAAATTTTTTCATGTTGAAAATAAAAATATTTTTATTAAATCACAAAAATCCAATGCTTATGCATATAAGAAAACTGTGAACTCTTTTGATTGTTGTCATTAATGTGGTGAGTTTGGACATACCATGCATGACTGTGCTCTAATAGATTTTGATGATATGTATGTCCAAAAATTGTGGAGAGCACCCACTAAAGGTGCAACTAACCAGCCGAGACCCAAGACGGTTTGGGTATCTAAAATTGTTGAATGAGAACTTTGTTGCATAGATGCCTTGAGGCCAAGTGGAAGGTTTAAAAAATAATGGCTACTCAAGGCATATATTTTGAAAATAAATTTCTGAATTCTCCTTGAATAATTGAAATTTACTTTATCTGAATTTTCATCCATGAAAATCATAAAAATCTATTTTTCTTATGAGTTTGTATTACATCTAAAATTGATGTAATATTAGATTATAGGGATTATTTAAAATTGGTAACATCATAGGGATTAAATGTAAAAATTCTATTATTATGGCTTGAGATTTTCAGAAGTTACAACTGACAAATAAATATCTAGATCAGATGATCTAATATGTATTTAGATAACTAAAAATCTCTCAAAAAAATAGGATTTTTACATATATATACTCCCATAAAGTTTGGTTTTGTCAAATATATCTCTCATCTGAATATATTATCATAAATATCCTTCATTTAGACAGAAATATTACGGTTATATCCTTTTATTCTACTGTCATCAACGGAGGAGAATATTCCATAAAATATGTCATCTATTGGTGACGTGACTTGCATCTCAAATTAAGATATCTTAAGGGTCACTCTCAATTTTTTTTTAAAAAAAATAAAAATTTAAAGATATTACACGTTCAGGGTGTGCAGCACATTTGAGGTGTGCAACTAGTCTTTCTCTTCTTTTTGATTTGATGATGATAAAACAATTTCTATGGGTATCTAACATGTGTAAATTTGTGATGTTTGAGAGGCCCAAAAGACCCATTTATCTTTAGTGAACGAAACCCATTTACGTTGAAAGATGAACATATCGCACATTTGAATTTGTGAGCCGGGGAAAGTCGGAGCCAGAAGTCTTTGAAACAGTGCGCAAAGCAAGAAGAACCCCGAATCCCCCCCCCCCCTGCCAGGGATACTCGACATCTGCCAGAATCAATGGTGGACGATTTTTCTTCCTTTTTTTTTTTCCAGAAAGGGTGTTCTTGCTCGAGAATGGCCCGAGGTCAACTGTTTTGGAACAGAGGTCCACCATTTTTTGGTTATGCAAATTCTATCCTAATCCACGGATCCGGTTTGTGATGGCTTAATTTAATCCTTTTGAAAAATGCATACACCAATTTTTTATTTATCCTTTCGAAAAAAAATCTAGGCATGAAAACCATTTCACAAGAATTGCAATTGCTTATATATTCTTTGTAGAACATATCTTCCTTCGTACACCGGCTATCTTCTATCTTTTGTGCTATAGCCATGCTTAATTCACTAGTTAAACTTATATTTGGTAACGGGTTAAGCTAGGTTAGGGTGGGTTAACTGGGGTCAGATGGGTTACTCCTTGTTTGATAGTTTTTTTCTTAATCCGAGTCGGATAGAGTTAAAGTGGATTAACTCATTCCTAGAAATAGGTGGAATGAGTTAATCCACCCGGGTTAGAGTTACGGGTGGGGTGGACTAACCCGGGTAAACCACCTGCCCCTAACCTAACCTGTTACCAAAGTGGCCCATAGTTCTCAAATACCCATTATGGAACTTTATCTACATGGATACTTTTGTCGAACAATTCACATGTGATCGTTAGAACAAATATGTTAAGAACTTTTTGATAAAATCTAAATATTCTACTTTAAAAGTAAACATGTTTTTTATTTTAATACGATTACGATCTAAACAGCAACCGACGCCACCATTTGGTAAGTAGTTCTTTTCTTTCACAGGAGACGGTGGAAGATGGGTCTCTCAAGGGAAGGGATCTTGCGAGACTCCCTCTGCCAGCTGCATCGGCACCCTCTTCTGCGACTGGTATTGCCCTCCACCTCTTGGACTCGGGCCTTCCTTCGGCCACCCAGGCCCAGCTCGAGTCTGCTCCATGTGAAGCCCATAAAGAAGTCCAGATTCTTGCTGACCCCAGCATTCAACCGGATGATGGACCCAGGTGCGCGGCTACAGCCCCAGCGGTTCGGTGGTCCCGCTTACCTCAGCCCCAGATCCAGTGCAGCCGGCTCCGCTAGCCCCGGCCCAAGTCTCAGCCGCATCAGGTGGCCTGGTCACTCCTGATCAATGGGCCCGGCCCACTAAAGACTCGGCCTCTGCAAGCTAGCCCGCCCTCATTTTAAAGATGAACCACAAAGAATTAGAAGATTCAATTGCAGACTACTCAATACGTCATTCGACCCTTGTTGGGTTTGCTCCGTGGACCCGCGCAAATAGTCCGGTTCTCAGACGAGGTTTCTTGACTCGTTCTACATCATCAGGTTCCATGAAAAAAAAAACTATATCGAGGAAGATGAAGGAGATCCGGGCTACGAATTTCGGTCCCTGGATCAACATCTTTCCTCAGACTTCGAGGAAGAATGGTCATAGAATGTCACAATGGTACCTGTTCGCTAGCTTGACATCTGTAGAAAAGGGGCGAAATCTGAAGAAAAATACGCTCATCTCGAAAACACAAGAATAGAGACTCGAGACTTAAATGTTCAAAAATCTCAACGACGTAGGTGAACGATGAATTAGTAGATTTCTAATGGGACTCCATCTGGGATGTTTTTTTTTTATCTGGGGTTAGGCATCACATCTACTAGTGTAGTAGTATCTCTCTTTTCCAACGAATTTTCGGACTTAAAAAAAAGATTACAATATAATGTTTAGTACCATCCAAGTTAAATAAAAAAAATAGAAAGAAAAAGGAATAAATAAACAAAAGCGGTATGCGATCCTGTGTGACGCGTTCGACCCTCCGGAGTCAAATACGTTGAGAAGGCCTTAAATTACGAGTTCACATCTCCAAAAAATTAAATATAAATCAAATAAATCTCTCTCTCTCTCTCTCTCTCACACACACACACACACGCACATCTAACTCAAGACCTCCTTTTGTCATGAGTCAAAATCCTCCTACCTCGATTTCTTACCCCCAACGTTTACCCCGCGGTGTCCCCTTCAACCCAAGCGACCCGAGCCCGTGAAAGGGACGCCCTCACGCCCACAAGCTTCGAGCCACGGCCGCCCGCCCCCGGACGGTGTGCTGGTGAGCTTAATACGTTCCGTGTTTTAAACGGCAAGATTCCCGGCCCTTTCAACAGAAACTTATTACAAAGCTTCTTCTTCTCTTATTACAAAATGTCTCAGCGGCCTTGGCGGCGGCATGGTCCGAGGGTGGGTTTTGATGCTAACTAACCACTGTTCTGGTGGTATTAAAGAAGTGCGGGCATCATGATGTAGTCACCACGTCGAGGAAAATTTATGAGCAGAGAGAGAGAGAGACACACACACGCCCCCAAGTCTTACGGGGCGGTAATTAAGGTGACAATTTCAGAACGCATTTGATGCAGTTTCCAATCGAAAGGATTTTGTGAAATTTTGCCATTTTTGATCGACCGATTTTGAAAGAAGGATTTTCCAAACAACAGTCTATTTCACGCCCAAGATTCTCCTGCCAAAATGGCTGCAAGGCCCTGTTTTTCTAATCCACACATGTTTTTTAGGTTTTCGGTAAAGCATGGGAAGACTTTAATCATCAGATGCATCGAGTGGCTCAGAAGTCAGAAACCCCTTCTGGGTCTCTTTGACTTTGTTCCTCGCAAAATATCCAACATGAAGAAACGGGGGGGAGCATACTGAATGTTGTCGAGCAGCAATGTGAGAGCCGCAGCAGCAGCTCTGCATTTGCCGAACAGATGGTGGGCAGAGGGCAGTTCCTGGGCGGCACGGATTGCCGGGGCCTGTGAGCCCAGGTGGTCTTCTTCTCTTGAAGGGAAAGGGAACGCCAAGCGATCGTTCATCTAGAGTGGGAGACAGACACAACAGAAGAGAGAGAAGGAGAGGAGAGTCTCGACGGAGAAAAGAGTCTTCGACAACGTGACGAGTGTCCGATAGTATGACCGGAGTCTAGAGAACGATGGAGAACTCGTTGTCCCTCTCTGGGTGTCTCTTTGACTCCGTGTATATGTGCGTCTCCTTATGACTCTGCATCTGTGTCGCTATGTCCGCCTCTCAGTATATTTATGTGTCTGTCTTCTAGATCTATTGAGGATCTCTGTATATTAGTCGTATTTACGTCGTCTCTTTTCTGACTTAGCGAGAACGTGATTAGTAGAGTGATGTCCTGCTTGATTGTAGGGGGTCGTCCGATATCCACTCGTCCGTTCTACAAGGAATGATATCATGGCGGACTTCACGACGTGCGATCAGGGTGAACTCGACGTTACTTGGTTGTACTGAACCTGACGTATCTTCCTCTTCTCTATGACGTAAGAGCAATTCATCAATATGCTGCTTTGTTCACGATTGGACGATGAAGTTTATCCAAAGTACGGCGACCAAAAAAAAAATCAGAACTTTCAAATTGGTGACAAGCTGGTCTCGTGCAGCTAGGAATGTTTTTAAAACTCTTAGTCGACCTTTGATATTGGGATAGGGTATATAATATTAGACTCGCTTGGGTCGCGTGCACTACCCGACTCAATAAGTTTGTGCGTGGGAGGCGCACACAAGACCCACACGATGTGTCTCATCGGATAATTCATCTCCGTTATCTTGCCCCCACATCAAAGTTGATCTTACGGAACGAAGACCTCTGGACTTTTCTCAAGATGATTCTTCTTAAGAGGTAGGTGAAAATCCTGTGGACCCCGACAAACATATGTCTAGTAGAACAAATCTGATTCCATGTCTTTTCAATACAAGCTTCATATGTAGCTGTTGGGTTGGATCCGAAACATTATATTTTCTTCTGTACTTGACCAGAGAGGACAGGTGAGAGATCCCACTCCAAATACTTAAACAAAGTCCAACCAAAAGAACTTAAACTTGGCCTTAGGTAATGCAAATGATTATATTCGGACAAGCCGAGTATAGTAACTAATGGAAGCACTGTAGCTCCCAATATTATACACTTGAATCAGGTGCTGCCCATCCGTCTGCTCCAACGTCAGACATTGTTTGCTTTTTTTTTTTTTTTTTTGCCAAGGGTGATAATGAGGAGGGGAATAAGGGGACGGGATGATATATTAATGTTCCGAAAAACATGTACATCTCAACGTCTCTTCTCTTGAGAAGTGTATCTCCAGAGACGTTAGAAGACGTTTACACGTGCATCCCCTTAAATGTGCGATCGATCGATCACTAGGTTATCCGTTGCGGTCAATGCCGGACATTGTTTGCAAGTGAATTATGTGATCTCTGTCAATTTCCATCGTTAGGTGGAGAGTCACACTCTCAACTTTCGGACTAATTCCCACTAGCTTTCTCGGACCTTTGGGTCTTGGACTTTTGTTTTATTATAGGCTAAGCCAACGGCTATATTATTAGCGTATGTTAGTAGGGCGACAAAGCCACCAAACCCATCACAAGTACAAGTAATGATGCTGGCCCTCGGTAGATGTTTCCCTTTCCCCGCAAACGTCAGGGAGTCCTGATTCAGCTTCTGAGACAAGCACGAAGAGCATTCGACACAGTTTATCTCGTCAAAAGAAATCTTTTTTTATCCCCTCTTTAGCAGTACAATTCGGAAATTGTGGTGCCTTTTCCTTTCCCTAATCTAACGAATCTTAAATGTTTATATAATTCTCCATGACCATTTGAAGGGAAAAGAGAAATATCCAAATCCCCACCTGATGACATGCCGAAGGTGAGATGAAGTAATGTCTCAAAGTCACCTGGTGACATGCAATGATGTATACCCAACATCGTTTGTTGCATGCAGCAGGCATGAGAGTGAAGATGTTCACTGTCTGGTTCAATCAAAAAATCCAAGGCAAATCATATATATATTGATCCTTTTTATTCAATTCCACGTAGATTCATAGTTGGCTTAGTTAAGGTGTATATATGCATGCATGCGTTTCATCGTAAAGATACTTTTACATTCGTTTTTATTAAAAATCATTTAAAATATTGTTAAACAGTAAAAAAAAAAAGTTAACAAAACTATTCTCTTGTTTGGTTCATTAATATGACTGATTGGGTTGAGTTAAACGTGACAAAGATGTCTCCTACTCTGAATTAAACCCAACCAGCCCGTGGGCGCTCTTAAAACCGAGAGATGACTACATCTAATACTCTATGCTACTCGACGCGCGCAGCTACGTGTCCCGGAGAGACTCACATATTAAGGCTGTGGTCGAAAACACTTTTGGGTTATAAAGAATTTAAATTATATATATTTTTTTAAAAAGATATAAATTTTTTTGATTTAAAAATGATGATTCAATAATCTCGTACGAGAATGTAACCAAATGTGAATAAATTTTGTACGAAATTGTCTACAAAGTTCTTACCTTTTACCTTCAAATTTTAAATTTTGTGGATATCATTGTCCATTCACTCACTTTTATAGATTTTCTCTCCATTCTAATAATTGAAATCTATTATAATCATTGAAAAATTCAGAATAAAGAGATTTTAGATATTATCACTCCCTCCATCGATTTTTTGAGTCTATATATATATATATATATATATATATCTCTCTCTCTCTCTCTCTCTCTCTCTCTCTCTTCTCGGTCAAAATTCAGTTTTCAAGTTATCTATGATTAGTTTGAAAAAATATTATGTCGTCTCAAAAAATCTAATGATTGAAATCAATTTCACAATATTTTTCAAATTAAACCTACTTATTAAAAACCCCATATGATCAAACATTAGTTGACAAAATGCAGTAATCGGTGCCCAACATTGGACACTCTTTGGCTGCTACCTTAGACCGCGCTTCTGGCACGGACTAACTTTCTCTGGAAGGGATCATCCGGACACACACACACACACACACACACAGGCATCGATTGGCCCCATCCCATTTGTCCATTGATTAGTTGGAAGCTTTACGTGATATAAACATGGTAGACTATCCACCTCCCTTTGTCTCCTCTTCAGCTCCTCCCCTTTTCCTCCAACGGGACGGGAGATAAAAACAAAAAATTTTGAATTTGGTGGGCTCCCCCCCCCCCTCCCTTCCCTTGGGGGGAGGGGCTTGCAAGAACATTAATAATAGAGTGAGGTAAAAGGGTGGGGACCAATGGCGCTGTGCAGAGGAAGGAAAAGCCGCCTTGAAGGAACTCACGTATTCTCCCGCAAGACCCATAAATGCGAGCCTTTAACTGCCCTCGGTGGCAACCACGCAGGGATTGGCCCGCCCAAGTGCTGGGTAATCACGGCTCGCCCACGTCTACGCCTGTTGAGTTCTTAACGCCCGCGGCGGGCCGCGCTTGAGAACGCGGGGAGCGATGGGGGCGCGCCAGCGCCCGGCGTCGGGGGGCAGCGTGATGGGCGGTGGGGCTTTTGACTCCTTTTAACGGGCCCCGGCCCACCTTTTGACCCAACCTTTTGTGCATCTAATTGTTTTCTTTTAAAGTCGAGTGAGGCTTTTTGACCTCTCCTTGGAAGGGAGGTCTTTACTGCGCAGTACCACAGGGCCATGGCTTGGTTGCTAGTAGGTTAGAGTAGCGCCAGTCCCTCCGCTGTGTGGAGGACGAAGAGAAGACCCGATCATGGGCGAGGCAGATGACGAGTTAAAGCTTGACGCATACCAGATGTGAGGCCAGCGCCTTTAAGCACCTCACGCATCCGCAAAATGTGGCTCCCGCCACCCGGACGATCGAGGGCGGCACGTGCGGGGGAAGACGGGGTCGGCCGACACCCCAACGCCCACCCCCACCCCCACGGCCGGAACGGTTCCTTCCCTCCTCGACGTACTTCTCGCTCGCATGCACGTGGCGGCCAGCCAGGAGCAGCAGCAGCTGCTGCTGCAGTCGGCAGGGCGACGATCCAGAAGTTAGTACTTTATAACGTGGTTACTGGTTATAAGTGTTGCGAGGGGTGTGCGTGCGAAAGGAAGAGGAAGGGCTGGTGGGGGATCATGGATGATGGGAGGGCGAAGGGCCAACGAATCAGTAAAGCGCCGCGCCCCCCCCCCCCCCCACGAGAGCTGCAGATGCATGGGGCCATTGGCGTTGTACATCTTACTTAATTACCACTGACCACTCTCCTCCCGGGCACCAACTTTTAAGTGCAGAGGAAGCCGGGGGCTCATCTGGTGACGGGGGAAGGATGGGAGATGACGCAGTGCACGCAGACAGATCTCTGTTGCTGGCTGCCGGGGGACCTCGGCCCGGGCCATTCATAATCTCGGGTATACAAATGCGAGGTTCACGAACGAGCGTACGAGTCGTGCACGGTCCGCGGAGGGTAGTTCAGCTCAAGGTTCGCGGACTCGCTGATCCGTACCGAATCGGGATCCTCCTGATCCGGTATGGTACGTCCGAGTCACATCCGACTCACATCCGACTCGGTCTGACTCGGCCCTCTCTCTCCCCCTCCTCTATCTCTCTCTCACTGTGACTCAGGCCCAACTCGGCCGATCCTGGGGGTGAGTGCTCTCAAAAGTAAAGGGTGAGGAGCGGTATGAATGTTGAGGCCGGAGGGTGGCCTGGGTGTAACGACCCGAGAATCCGATTACCGGGAAGGCCCGATAACCCGAGACTCGCACCGCCACCCACGAGTCCGAAGACTCGGAAGGGTTAGGAGGATGGTGTGGAAGCTACACAAGTATCACAAATAATTACAAAATTAAACAGTTATATAAATAAGCAGGAAATGAATTAACATTTTACATGATCCATAATATAACAATAAAATAACAACAGTAGTCCACAACTAGTACAGAGACAAGAAAAGAAAGTACAGCTACACAGGGCATACCCCGACTCTGCCTCTGGCACTAACGCTGGGCACCTGAACCGCACTGAGCCTCAGACGAACTCCCCTGAAGCCTCGCCTCGCCTGAAACACGGTGAAAACACGCAGGGAATGAGTCTCGGAACAAGACTCAGTAGGGATCACTCGAACCCTACCTCGCAAACGGAGAAACTGCTACGCTAGCAGTAAGCGAGTACCTCAAAAAAGGGTAACCCTGTCGTCTACAAAGTACCGGTCTCACGGCAGGAAAACTGACACACGTGCCACGGCGAAATAATCGGAACACAACGGCCAACATGATAGAAACCCGAAGGTCGAAGTCGTACGACTGACAGTCTGACACTCCCGACTCGACAGGAGTACCTCTCACTAGAAGCACAGCCGGTATCGTCCCCTGACGACTTACACCGCACCGTAGGTGAACTGCCTGACGTGGTAGCATCTACCAGAGGCACGGACACCAAACAAGTACCACAAACAAGTGACTAGCTGGGGTCACGCTCGTCAGCGTGTGTCCAACTGCCCCCAACCACGTGTGCACACACAGACCGCACGTCCCTGGTCTGGCCCTCTGACTGGTTTTCCCCTTAGCTGGACTCTGGCTACAGACGTGGGGCCCGACGGAAACCAGTCTAAAAACCGTCTCTAAGAGTCGGCCCGTACACCACTCCCTGGTGAGACCAGCACCGCTTACTGGTGGGCTACGACTAGTGGAGGGTCATTGAAGGAGTAGACTCTCAAGTCAACGGAAAACCACGTCCGCATCCGACGACGTACGGGGACCACCCCACGTATCGGCACCGTCGCACGGTGACCACGGTCGGAACAGACACGGGGTTGCAAACCACCCGGGGCAACCCAGTGCCTGACGGTCTACCCTAGACGCGTCACAGGACTCAGACGGTCTAGGCGGGACCGTCACAGGCGCCTGACGGTCTTAGGCTGGACCGTCACAGGACCCTGACGGTCCAACGCAGGCCGTCACACTCTCAGTGTAAAATAGTGTGCAACACGGGGTGTAATGCACCTGCCCTGGTGCGTTACAGACTGTGACGCGCCTATGCAGGTGCATCACAGCGGAAAACAAGGGCAAGCCGTGACGCGTGCCACTCGGTGCGTCATAGCATGTGACGGTCCATTCCTGGAGCGTCACACGCATGTAACGGTCCAGCCCTGGAGCGTCACATGGCCTGGGGGTAAAACGACTTCTGACGCACCCACGCTGGGCCGTCACAAGGCTGTGACGCGTCAGTGCTGGTGCGTCACACCCCTTGACCCCCACGGTCAAACCAACGGTCGGATGCCAACGGTCGGGACGCTCTAACGGCCCACCCCAGGCGCGTCACACGCCTGTGGCGGTCTATCGTGGGACCGTCACACTCCCAGACCCCAGTTGGCTAAACAAGGGTTGTGACACACCCGCCCAGGTGCGTCACACGGTGTGACGGTCACTGGAAGGACCGCCACACCCGCCCGACGGTGAAACGGCGGGGAAAGCCCAAAAAACCCAACCACGCCCCCATGCCTCCACCGGAGAGGGGAAAATCAAAGGGGAAGACCCCTGGGGACCCCTAGCATGATACTAGGCCACCAAAACGTGAAATCGCGGGCTAAATACATAGATCGGGCGAGCTCTCCCCAAATCATGGAAAACCACAAACCCGCTTAATCAAGCCTCTCTCGGCCTCCCCTCGGCCTATAAAACACGGAAATGAATGGTAGGGAGCTAGGGAACGTCACCCTACCTCAATGGAGCGAATGCTCCGCCGAATCGTTACCGAGATCACGAAGAACGCTTTGAAAACCCTCGTCCCTTCATGGTTCCCCACAAACTTTACGCCGCCACGATCACCTCACTGTCGCCCACGCCGTCGCCCCGCACCGTCTGCAGCCGGAAGGGGACGTCGCCGCGGCCGAACGAGAGAGAAAGAGAGAGGGAGGGGCGGTGGTCACGGTGGGGAGAAGAGAAGGAAGAAGAAGAAGAAGAAGAAGAGGGTGGGGAGAGAGAGAGAGAAATGAGAGTATTTATAGAAAATTCAGAAATTCTAGAAAATATCAAAAAATAGAAAATTATATTTTCGGGATCCTCGAAACGCACCGATCGCAACGGTACCACTCATGCCCAGGTCAACGACCCGATTCAACCGCAGCGAGGTTCCGAAGGAATTACCGAAACACACACCGGTAATCAGAAAACACGCGCAGAAAAGTCGCGAAACGCTTCCGGGCCTCCGAAATAACTCCGGATCGCGCCGATCCGAAATGAAATTTCGGACACAACAGAGCCGGACACTCCGAGAAACCAGATCCGGAACCCGCGAAGAAGGATCCGAAAGGTCCGGGATATTACAGCCCTCCCCCCTTAAAGGAATTTCATCCTCGAAATTAAGGACAACCCTAAGGGGAAAGAAGAGGAAGACTCACTCAAACAAGTAAGGGAACTACCGACGCATCTCGTCCTCACGCTCCCAAGAAGCCTCACCACCAGAGTGCCGCTGCCACACCACCTTTACCAAGGGGATGACCTTGCTCCGCAGGCGCTGCTCTCACCTATCCTCAACGCGGATAGGAAACTCTGGGAGAGAAAGGTCTGGAGTCACCTCGGGCCAAACAGAATCCTCAAGAACATGAGAGTCGTCAGGCATATACTTCCACAACATCGAGACGTGGAACACGTCATGCACCGACGCCAACTCAGGGGGTAACTGCAACCGATAAGCTACCTCACCGATGCGCTCCATAATCACAAAGGGACCAACATAGCAAGGACTCAGCTTCCCACGCCGTCCAAAACGCATCACCCCCTTCATCAGAGAAACTCTCAAGAATACCCGATCACCCACGGCGAACGCGAGGGGTTGCCGCCTCCGGTCAGCATAGCTCTTCTGCCGACTCTGGGCCGCCAACATGTTCTGACGAACCACGTGCACAACATCCACACACTGTTGCACCAACTCCGGTCCCGTCAAAACACGCTCACAAACCTCAAACCAGTCAAGTGGAGTCCGACACGGACGCCCATACAACGCCTCATAAGGAGCTATGTCGATGCTTGAATGATAGCTGTTGTTGTAGGTAAACTCCACCAACGGCAGGTGGTGAATCCAACTCCCCTGTCACTCCAGGTAGCAGGATCTCAGCATATCCTCCAAGGTCTGGATGGTCCTCTCAGACTGACCATCTGACTGAGGATGGTACGCTGAACTAAACGCCAACTCCGTGCCAAGAGCCCGCTGGAAACTCCTCCAGAATCCAGAAGTGAAGCGCGGATCCCGATCCGACACGATAGAGATGGGAATCCCATGCAACGGAACGATCCGCTCCACATAAAGACGAGCCAACCTGGACACGCTCCAGCTGACCTTGACCGGTAACAACCAAGTCACCTTCGTCAGCCGATCCACCAGCAACCAAATACTATCCTGCCCACTCGGAGTCCTCGGCAAACCCACCACAAAATCCGTGGTCACGTGGTCCCACTTTCACGCGGGAACATCCAAGGGCTGAAGAGTACCTCTTGGTCGTTGATGCTCCACCTTCACCTGCTGACAGGTCAGGCACCTGGCCACAAATTCGGCAACATCTCTCTTCATGCTAGGCCACTAGAACTGCCTCCGCAAGTTCTGATACATCTTCGTCGCACCCGGGTGTACGGTGTACCTGCTCTCATGAGCCTCACGCAACACCGCACGACGAACCTACTCCTCGGCTGGGACGTACAGCCTGCCACGAAACTGCGCAGCACCGTCCTCGCCGAGTTCCACATCAGCTAAGGCCAAAATTTCGGGGTAATTCAGGGTCCGCATGCTGAGCCTCTATCACCTGACGGCGGATAGCTGGCGTGACAGTCAGACTCGCAAGCACTGCTAACCCTGACTCTTGGGGGAATCTTGAGCATGAAAGATACTTCGGACACTTGTTCCCAGAGCCTCCACTTCCTCAACATCAAGGCACTGACCGCGACCTTCCGACTCAAAGCATCGGCGATGACATTCATCCTGCCCGGCTGATAAGACAGGGTGAAGTCATAATCCTTCATAAACTCCATCCAACACCTCTGCCTGAGGTTAAGGTCCCTCTGCGTGAACACATACCTCAAACTCTGATGGTCAGTGAACACCTCGAACTTCTCACCGTACAGATAATGCCTCCAGATCTTCAGCGCGAAGATCACAGCCGCCAACTCAAGATCATGGGTAGGGTAGTTCTCCTCGTGGGGCTTCAGCTATCGGGATGCGTAAGCCACCACTCTACCATGCTGCATCAACACAGCACCCAGTCCGACCCCGGAAGCATCTGTACACACCACAAAACCTCCCGGCCCAGAAGGCAAAACCAACGCCGGAGCTGAGGTGAGCAATCTCTTCAGCTCCCTGAAACTCTGCTCACACTCCTCAGACCAAACGAAAGGCACATCCTTCCATGTGAGTCTAGTCATTGGGGTCGCAATGCGAGAAAAATCCTGGATAAACCGACGATAATAACCCGCAAGCCCCAAGAAGCTCCAGATCTCCGTCACCGACCTCGGCCTCGGCCACTGCATTACCGCCTCGACCTTGGCAGGGTCCACGGAAATACCATCACCAGAAATCACGTGTCCCAAAAGGTGCACCTCACGAAGCCAGAACTCGCACTTACTGAGCTTCGCATACAACTGGTGATCTCACAACGTCTGCAGCACCACACCCAAATGGTACGCGTGCTCCTCGGCAGACCGCGAATAGACAAGGATGTCGTCCACAAATACGACCATGAACTGGTCCAGATACAGACGAAACACACTCTGCATCAAGTCCATGAAGGTTGCGGGGGCATTGGTGAGCCCAAACGGCATCACCAGGAACTCATAATGCCCGTACCTCAAACTGAATGCAGTCTTCTCCACATCGGACTCGCGAATTCTCAGCTGATAGTAACCAGACCGTAAATCAATCCACGAGAACACTCGAGTAGACTGAAGCTGGTCGAACAAATCATCAGTCCGCGGCAGCGGATACTTGTTCTTAATGGTCACCTCATTCAGCTGCCGATAGTCAATGCACAGCCGCAAACTACCGTCCTTCTTCTTCACGAACAACACTGGCGCACCCCAAGGGGAAAAGCTGGGATGAATATACCCCTTGGCCAGCAAACTGCGCCCGCATCTCCCTCAACTCAGCGGGGGCCATACGGTAGGGGGCCTTCGCCAAAGGTCCCGTACCCAACACGACCTCGATCACAAAATCGATCTCTCGCTGGGGAGGCAATCCAAGTAAGTCCTCCGGAAAAACATCGAGAAACTCGCACACCACCGGAATGTCCTCGACACCCGGACGCGGCTGGTCTACCAAGACCACAGAAGCGAGAAAACCCTGACAACCCGCATCAAGCAAACGACGAGCTCGAATCGCCGAAATAAGGAATCAGGAAGAGGAAGACCTGATACCTTAGAAATAGAAGGTGGGTCCACGAAGTCACCGAAAATAAACTCTCTTCGAGCCACAATCCACCAACGCATGATGTGTCTCGAGCCAATCCATGCCTAAAATCACATCAAAGTCCTGAAGCGGCAACGCATAGAGCCTAGCCGGCAAACTCCGCCCTTCCACCCACACGGGAACCTCATCGAAGTAATACGGAGTGATCATAAAATCACCCGAAGGCAACTTCACTGCCAAATCGCAGGACAACTGGGTCACCGGCTCCTCGATGCTCAGCGCGAAATCCACCGAAATAAACGAATGAGACGCGCTAGAATCAAACAAAACCTGAGCCGCACGACCCAAAATCTGAACGGTACATTCCACGAGCTGCGACGCCACTGCCTCTGCCCTGGGCATGTGTGTAATCTGGCCCCGAGCTCTCTGCCTGCCTCCTATACTAGCTGACCTGGGTAGCGACGGATACTGTCCCAGCCGCTGCTGCTGCTGCGGCCTCTGCTGCTGGGGAACCTGCTGCTACTGAGGAAACTGCTGCTGCTGCTGCCTCTGAGGACAGTTGATGCGGGACGGGACCACGGACACGACAAGCTCGCGATCGTCCCTTAACGAGGGAAGCGTCGGATGTGCGCGGTTGAGAAACCGGCTGTGAGCTAGGGTGGTCGGCTCTCACTTGTGCCCGGATCGGGTCACGGGACGGCTTCGCTCTCTCTCGCAGCAGTGATATTATAAATTGAAGGCGAGCTAGGTATCCCTACACATGCTCTCTAGCAGCGGCATATAAAGCATATAAAGAATTAAGCTAATGCCAAGTGTAAGGGTGAAGGCGATACCTCCACGCTCTCGGCGTGGTGAAGATGGGACCCGGCCGGAACTCGTACCCCCGGGAACTTAATACATTATGGTTACAGCAATGTAATTAAGCCCACTCCACGCAGGGAGGTAAAGGGCGACACAAGTGGGCCCGGGAGGACCAGTTTCGGGTTGACGGGCGGTTCCGGACGATGCTTCGGCTTCACGCGTACTCGTGCTAGTGGGGGCCCACGTATTGACCGGAGGGGTCGTGTGGGGCCTGATGACTCCTCTATTGTGGAGACACCTGGAAAGCGTTCCCCTGGGATGGCGAGCTGCTGGAACGACCGCCGGACGTCGGGCGGCCCTCGGACGACGCTCGCTGGGAACTCGGCCACGAACCTGAAAGTTCTGTTTGCAGGCGCGCGACTCAGAGAAAACTGCTGCTGCGATCAGCCCCGTCGTCGGAATGCGACGAGATTAGCGCCGTTGGAAAGCTGACTCAGAATACTTCGACGTAGGGGTCTTAAAAAAAAATCAGATCTGTATTTCTGATCATGTATTTTACAAGCTTGCTGGAATCTGGCCAGAACTGCAGGGGCAGGTTCTGACTTCTCTGAAGATCGACGTTGACCGGGGAGAAGACCTCCGAATCTGGAAATGATTTCTTCAGAAAAGTTGAAGGTCTCTGAAAGAGGAATCCGGGACTATTTTTCGTTTTTTGATTGGATAAGAAATGGATTTTCTGGGATGTTTTTACTAGACCTGGGTCGGATCTGGGAAACTGTGGGCAGACTGTTCTTGGGAACTTGGACGAAATTTGAAAAATACCTAGAGACCTTATCAAAAATTAAGAAAATTCCTGGTGGTAGATATATGTGGACAGAACTCCCAATAAATTTGGACGACCCAAAAAAAATAAAAAGATGGTTCGAATGGGGTAAACTCAGAGCTGATGAACAGTAAACAGAACCAGGACAGATCTGGAACTTGGACTTGGACGAAAATCAAAAAATAGCTAAAGGATGAATTTTGACGTGATTTTTTTTGTGGGGATAAGGGTTCTAGAGGGGAACCAACTCTGAAATTTTGAGCTTCAGAAGATGAAGGGAGTGATAGCAGGAATTCGGAGAAGAAGGATCTATCCTGAGTGGACAGAACACCGAAACCGTTGGCAACGACGCGTCGGCGGCGAGACGATGGCGGCGGCGATCACCGGAGCTTCTTCAGATGAGAGAGGGGATCAAGGGGGAGGGGAATTGCACTCTAGAAGGGGGCTGGAGGTGGAGGAACCAGAGAGAAGGAGGGGGAGGGGCGCAAGATCCAATGGGGGGCAAATGCCTATTTTCTCTTCCTTAATTCATTCAATATGAAAAATACAACCTTATATAGGATGCCAATCAAACTCAACCTCAACCCTTGGATCTAGGGGTTTGGATTGAAGGGCTGGGATACAATGTGAATCACACATTTAATACATTAGTTTAATCTAATTTGACCATACGTATTCAACCTTGGACTAGATCCATTCAAACACCACCTACCAAGCCTAATAAGGCCAAAAGAGGGGGCGCCCCATTCATGGGCCTCTTCTTGGGCCAAGTGTGGTTAAAGACCATGTAACCAGCCCACCAACCATGCTAGACTCTTCCAACTTAGTTGGCCCATGAAGGAGTGTAACCCAATTTGGGCCTTAAGTGCATTAATGACCCATTAACAACCTAATGACCCAATATGACATAAGCTCCCTAATGGACTCTACTAATGGCAACCTAGCCTTGGACTTGACATAACAAATGGCCCATTGGCTTGATATAAGCCTTACAAGGAGCCCAAAAGAAAGAAAATACACAATTACAATCTCATACAAGCCATAACTCACAAATACACTCCACCCGTGTAATGAAATCGCCTTTGATGCCCCATCAATTCTCCCCGGGTGGGAGGAACTCGACCCCGTCGAGTAGGGGTATGGCTGCTCTGGTACTCCGGCGGATCTGTCACCGTGCCAAGTAACGTGGGTATGCTCCACTCCAAATGATCGGCACCTGCTCATTCCATATATACTTGATATGCGCACTGCTATGGCTAAAGGTGGTCACTCCGAAGGGGCACTCTCAAAAGGGAGGAAACAGCTCGAAGACTCACTAGGAATCACCGTTGAGTCCCTATAGGTGACTGATCCGGGTATAGAAGTAAAACCGATCCCATACTCATCAAGTGAGTCCACTCGCCTCTTACTCGTAAGAGACCGACAACGAGCTTGCACAAGACACATGCAGACTCACCATGCACAGACACACGAATGCAAACCACGCAAACAATCGACTCAAAATCACCACACAAACAAACCACATAAAGAAAACACACCGACTCATGCACGACTCTAGACTAAGGTGGTAGCATCAAGCCCACTAGGTGGCGGTATCCTGGGCGGCCGGAGGGTCGCCCAGCTCTTCCCCCATGGCATAGTACTCATCGGCCAGTGCCTCATCAGCCTCGTAATCGACACACTCAAGCTCGGGAGGTGTGGATCCTCCAACACCTAAGGCTAGGGTGGTGCGAGCGGGACACTCACTGGCGATGTGGCCATACCCGTGACAGTGGAAACACTGTATTCGCGACCGACTACTCTCTCCTAAAAAAGGGGCCTTACCCTTATCATCCCGTCGGGTAGGGGGTGTAGGCAGTAATGGGGGAGATGTAGGTGCTTTGGACAATAGTGGAGGGGGTGCCGGTGCCAGAGGACGGGCTATAGGAGCCGGGGAACGGGCAACGGGTGCCGGTGGTTGGGGTGGAAATAGATCCCGAGGTGGAGGAGGACTGGGCCGTGGAGCGAAGTGGTCCTGACGGGTGGACTCCTGAGGTCGAGCCATGGGAGGCCGCTGATGCGGGCCTATGGAGTGACGTGGCTCGGTACTACGGAGAGGGGTGGGGCCTAACCGATGGCTAGACTCGAACTCTCCCTCAAATTGCTCCATCTCGAGAGCAACCTGGTATGCCTCTTCCAACGTCTTGGCATTGCGACGGAAAAGCTCATACTGATAGTGTGGCGTCAAACCACGTCGAAAGCGGGAAACGGGCATGGTACTCTCCTCCGTGACACCACATCGTAGAAAGTACTCATCAAACTCCGTGATGTATTCGGAGACGGACCGGTCTCCCTGGCTAAGACTTTGCCATCTATCGATGAGTCGTTGGCGGTATGTGGGAGGAAGGTACTATTGCCGAAGTTTATTCTTCATTTCGGCCCATGTGTCGATCGGGGGTTCTAGCCGCTGAAGTAGCAGGCTCTCCACATTCTTCCAATAAGTTTGTGCCTGCCCCATAAGTTTCATGGTGGCAAATCGGACCCTTCGACGCTCCGACATATCATACCATTGAAAATAACGGTCCATGCCAAACTCCCAATCTAGGTAGACTTTCGGATCCAAAGACCCGTAAAAAGCGGGAGGATCCGCTCGCACGGTCTTAAGGACCCGATCATCATCCTCATCTCGTTGTGGCTGAAAACCACGACGGCGTTGACCATACCCCTCGTAGGCATTGTCGGACCCATAGTCCTCGAGACCAAGGTCACGGTGTGGTAGTTGGGGAACCCGAGGAGGGGCGGGTGGAGGAACCAGTGGTGGCTGGTTTTGGGCCGCGGGAGCGGCCTGGACTTGGGCCATGGGAGCGGGTTGGACTTGGGCCCCCGCGGGAGGAGGTGCGGGTGGACCTTGGGCTGCCCCAGGAGGGTCCCCGTGTGACATCCTATCTAACCGCCCAACGAGGTCTTGGACCGACCTATCGGAGGTCTCCATGCGTCCCTCCATGGCCCTAAGGCGACCATCCATATTCTCGGAGAAGGTCCGAAAGTTAGCATCGGATTGGTCCAACCTAGCCATAATGGCCATCATCGCCTCTTGTAGGGAGTGGAAGTCTCCCGAGGTATCCCGTGGGTTGGCCATAGGTGGTGGCGGTGGGGGTGAGTACTGAGTACCCCGACGAGTGGGCATGCAAACACACCGACTAGAAGACGCCGACTAAAGCAAAACACACTAATGCAAATGATGCGCCTAGACTTAACCAAAACTCGATACGTGGCGGAGGCAATCGATCCGAAGATCACTCGCGCAAATGTGCGGCCTTCCCGATAGGCGTAGCCTAATGTTCGGACAACACCTTTTGATATACCGAGTAAAGGGATGTATGCGACCCAAAAACGACTCTTTTTGTTGTTTTAAAAATATGATGATCTTAGACTCGACGTAGACAATGAATAATGACTAGACATAAATGACACACTCTTTTTTTTTTTTGACACCCTAGACTCAACTCTCTCCGATACCAAATTGATGCGGGACGGGACCACGGACACGACAAGCTCGCGATCGTCCCTTAACGAGGGAAGCGTCGGATGTGCGCGGTTGAGAAACCGGCTGTGAGCTAGGGTGGTCGGCTCTCACTTGTGCCCGGATCGGGTCACGGGACAGCTTCGCTCTCTCTCGCAGCAGTGATATTATAAATTGAAGGCGAGCTAGGTATCCCTACACATGCTCTCTAGCAGCGGCATATAAAGCATATAAAGAATTAAGCTAATGCCAAGTGTAAGGGTGAAGGTGATACCTCCACGCTCTCGGCGTGGCGAAGATGGGACCCGGCCGGAACTCGTACCCCCGGGAACTTAATACATTATGGTTACAGCAATGCAATTAAGCCCACTCCACGCAGGGAGGTAAAGGGCGACACAAGTGGGCCCGGGAGGACCAGTTTCGGGTTGACGGGCGGTTCCGGACGATGCTTCGGCTTCACGCGTACTCGTGCTAGTGGGGGCCCACGTATTGACCGGAGGGGTCGTGTGGGGCCTGATGACTCCTCTGTTGTGGAGACACCTGGAAAGCGTTCCCCTGGGATGGTGAGCTGCTGGAACGACCGCCGGACGCCGGGCGGCCCTCGGACGACGCTCGCTGGGAACTCGGCCACGAACCTGAAAGTTCTGTTTGCAGGCGCGCGACTCGGAGAAAACTGCTGCTGCGATCAGCCCCGTCGTCGGAATGTTACGAGATTAGCGCCGTTGGAAAGCTGACTCAGAATACTTCTACGTAGGGGTCTTAAAAAAAAAAATCAGATCTGTATTTCTGATCATGTATTTTACAAGCTTGCTGGAATCTGGCCAGAACTGCAGGGGCAGGTTCTGACTTCTCTGAAGATCGACGTTGACCGGGGAGAAGACCTCCGAATCTGGAAATGATTTCTTCAGCAAAGTTGAAGGTCTCTGAAAGAGGAATCCGGGACTATTTTTGGTTTTTTGATTGGATAAGAAATGGATTTTCTGGGATGTTTTTACTAGACCTGGATCGGATCTGGGAAACTGTGGGCAGACTGTTCTTGGGAACTTGGACGAAATTTGAAAAATACCTAGAGACCTTATCAAAAATTAAGAAAATTCCTGGTGGTAGATATATGTGGACAGAACTCCCAATAAATTTGGGCGACCCAACAAAAATAAAAAGATGGTTCGAATGGGATAAAATCAGAGCTGATGAACAGTAAATAGAACCAGGACAGATCTGGAACTTGGACTTGGACGAAATCAAAAAATAGCTAAAGGATGAATTTTGACGTGATTTTTTTTGTGGGGATAAGGGTTCTAGAGGGGAACCAACCCTGAAATTTTGAGCTTCAGAAGATGAAGGGAGTGATAGCAGGAATTCGGAGAAGAAGGATCTGTCCTGAGTGGACAGAACACCGAAACCGTTGGCAACGACGCGTCGGCGGCGAGACGATGGCGGCGGCGATCACCGGAGCTTCTTCAGATGAGAGAGGGGATCACGGGGGAGGGGAATTGCACTCTAGAACGGGGATGGAGGTGGAGGAACCAGAGAGAAGGAGGGGGAGGGGCGCAAGATCCAATGGGGGGCAAATGCCTATTTTCTCTTCCTTAATTCATTCAATATGAAAAATACAACCTTATATAGGATGCCAACCAAACTCAACCTCAACCCTTGGATCTAGGGGTTTGGATTGAAGGGCTGGGATACAATGTGAATCACACATTTAATACATTAGTTTAATCTAATTTGACCATACTTATTCAACCTCGGACTAGATCCATTCAAACACCACCTACCAAGCCTAATAAGGCCAAAAGAGGGGGCGCCCCATTCATGGGCCTCTTCTTGGGCCAAGTGTGGTTAAAGACCATGTAACCAGCCCACCAACCATGCTAGACTCTTCCAACTTAGTTGGCCCATGAAGGAGTGTAACCCAATTTGGGCCTTAAGTGCATTAATGACCCATTAACAACCTAATGACCCAATATGGCATAAGCTCCCTAATGGACTCTACTAATGGCAACCTAGCCTTGGACTTGACATAACAAATGGCCCATTGGCTTGATATAAGCCTTACAAGGAGCCCAAAAGAAAGAAAATACACAATTACAATCTCATACAAGCCATAACTCACAAATACACTCCACCCGTGTAATGAAATCGCCTTTGATGCCCCATCAACAGTCACGCGTCATATGCCCTAGTTGGTCACACCAAAAATAGATAATCGGCGCCGTACACTGCCTGCTCCGATGGAACTCGCTACACCGTGGACACGGCCCTCGCGATCCACCCACAGATCCCTGACGCTGAAACGGAACCGGCTGTTGTACACTGCCCGATGAAGCCTGCCCCTGACCCTTGGACTTATTCTTTGAGAAACCCTTCTTGAGAAACTTCTTGACCTTCGAACCGAAAGACACGGATCATGTCACTGACGCTGCCGGTGCCGACGCTCCTAGACCACCCGACGCATGCTGGAAGGAACCCTGCTGCTGGGTAGCCGACTGCTGGCTGCGACCTGACAAAGACTGCCCCTGGATAATCGGTCCTCGAGTCCTCTGCATATCCATCTCCAAAGAAGCCGCAACGCGAGACGCTGTCTCCAAATCGGTGGCAGCATTCGCGATCAAATGGTGCCTCAGCTCCTACCTCAAGCCCTGAACGAACTGTGCGGTCTTCACCCTCTCATTCTCCATGATATGAGGTGCATATTGACCCAGCTCGACAAACCGGGACATGTACTGCAACACGGACATGTCGCCCTGAACCAGCTCCAAAAACTGACGCATCCGCTGCGTAGCAATAAATTCTAGACAGTAGGTATGCTCGAAAGCACCGACAAAGTCGCCCCACACAATCTGCTCAAGTGGACGAAGCTGGAAAGACGTCTTCCACTCGGAAGACCACCACTCCCGAGCCGTACCCTGCAACTGGTTGGAGGCCAACATCACTCTATCCTCCGCAGTACTCCGCGCGGAACTGAACACCCGCTCCATCTCGTCGAGCCAACTCCGAGCCAAATCAGGGTCTGGCTGACCGCCATAGTAAGGTGGATGAAACTGCATAAAATCCCTCACTGCTCGGCCTGGCCCACCCCTAGTCGACGAGCCCTCACCAGCCTCTCCGCCGAACTGCTGAGACATAAGCTGGTACATGCCACGGAAGAAATCCTCGGCCCCCCGTGAATCTCGCAGTATCCACTATCTCGGTGGCCGCAGGTAGCACTCTACTCTGCTCCTCCTGCTCCTGCTGAACCTCCTGCTGGATCTCCTGACCTCCAGCCGACTGCCCCTGCTGAGAGCGAGTCGCCCGCCTCGGCGCCATACCCGCACCTGGAGCAAAGACAGAAAGCACGGAACAGCAAGGTTAAGAGAAACACACGATGCCCAATGCCAGCGTCAACTGTACTTCATCACTGTGGACTAGTGGACCACTACAATCACCTATGATTCCCGTATAATTCAACAATCGCGCTCTGATACCAGCTGTAACGACCCGAGAATCCGATTACCGGGAAGGCCCAATAACCCGAGACTCGCACCGCCACCCACGAGTCCGAAGACTCAGAAGGGTTAGAAGGATGGTGTGGAAGCTACACAAGTATCACAAATAATTTTAGAATTAAGCAGTTATATAAATAAGCAGGAAATGAATTAACATTTTACATGGTCCACAATATAACAATAAAATAACAACAGTAGTCCACAACTAGTACAGAGACAAGAAAAAAAAGTACAGCTACACGGGACATACCCCGGCTCTGACCTCTGGCACTAACGTTGGGCACCTGAACCGCGCTGAGCCACAGACGAACTCCCCTGAAGCCTCGCCTCGCCTGAAACACGGTGAAAATACGAAGGGAATGAGTCTCGGAACAAGACTCAGTAGGGATCACTCGAACCCTACCTCGCAAACGGAGATATAGCTACGCTAGCAGTAAGCGAGTACCTCAAAAAAGGGTAACCCTGTCGTCTACAAAGTACCGGTCTCACGGCACGAAAACTGACACACGTGCCACGGCGAAATAATCGGAACACAACGGCCAACATGATAGAAACCCGAAGGTCGAAGTCGTACGACTGACAGTCTGACACTCCCGACTCGACAGGAGTACCTCTCACTAGAAGCACAGCCGGTATCGTCCCCTGACGACTTACACCGCACCGTAGGTGAACTGCCTGACGTGGTAGCATCTACCAGAGGCACGGACACCAAACAAGTACCACAAACAAGTGACTAGCTGGGGTCACGCTCGTCAGCGTGTGTCCAACTGCCCCCAACCACGTGTGCACACACAGACCGCACGTCCCTGGTCTGGCCCTCTGACTGGTTTTCCCCTTAGCCGGACTCTGGCTACGGACGTGGGGCCCGACGGAAACCAGTTTAAAAATCATCTCTAAGGGTCGGCCCGTACACCACTCCCTGGTGAGACCAGCACCGCGTACTGGTGGGCTACGACTAGTGGAGGGTCACTGAAGGAGTAGACTCTCAAGTCAACGGAAAATCACGTCCGCATCCGACGACGTACGGGGACCACCCCACGTACCGGCACCGTCGCACGGTGACCACGGTCGGAACAGACACGGGGTTGCAAACCACCCGGGGCAACCTAGTGCCTGACGGTCTACCCTAGACGCGTCATAGGACTCTGACGGTCTAGGCGGGACCGTCACAGGCGCCTGACGGTCTTAGGCTGGAGCGTCACAGGACCCTGACGGTCCAACGCAGGCCATCACACTCTCAGTGTAAAACAGAGTGCAACACGGGGTGTAACGCACCTGCCCTGGTGTGTTACAGACTGTGACGTGCCTATGCAGGTGCGTCACAGCGGAAAACAAGGGCAAGCCATGACGCGTGCCACTCGGTGCGTCACAGCATGTCACGGTCCATTCCTGGAGCGTCACACGCATGTAACAGTCCAGCCCTGGAGCGTCACATGGCCTGGGGGTAAAACGACTTCTGACGCACCCACACTAGGCCGTCACAAGGTTGTGACGCGCCAGTGCTGGTGCGTCACCCGCCTTGACCCCCACGGTCAAACCAACGGTCGGATGCCAACGGTCGGGACGCTCTGACGGCCCACCCCAGGCACGTCACACGCCTGTGGCGGTCTATCGTGGGACCGTCACACTCCCACACCCCAGTTGGCTAAACAAGGGCTGTGACGCACCCGCCCAGGTGCGTCACACGGTGTGACGGTCACTGGAAGGACCGCCACACCCGCCCGACGACGAAACGGCGGGGAAAGCCCAAAAAACCCAACCACGCCCCCATGCCTCCACCGGAGAGGGGGAAATCAAAGGGGAAGACCCCTGGGGACCCCTAGCATGATACTAGGCCACCAAAACGTGAAATCGCGGGCTAAATCCATAGATCGGGGCGTGCTCTCCCCAAATCATGGAAAACCCAAAACCCGCTTAATCAAGCCTCTCTCGGCCTCCCCTCGGCCTATAAATCACGGAAATGAACGGTAGGGAGCTAGGGAACGTCACCCTACCTCAATCGAGCGAATGCTCTGCCGAAATGTTACCGAGATCACGAAGAACGCTTTGAAAACCCTCGTCCCTTCACGGTTCCCCACAAGTTTTACGCCGCCACGATCACCTCGCCGTCGCCCCGCACCATCTGCAGCCGGAAGGGGACGTCGCCACGGCCGAACGAGAGAGAAAGAGAGAGGGAGGGGCGGTGGTCACGGTGGGGAGAAGAGAAGGAAGAAGAAGAAGAAGAAGAAGAAGAGGGTGGGGAGAGAGAGAGAAATGAGAGTATTTATAGAAAATCCAGAAATTCTGGAAAATACTGAAAAATAGAAAATTATATTTTCAGGATCCTCGGAACGCACCGATCGCAATGGTAACACTCGTGCCCAGGTGAACGACCATGTTCACCCGCAGCGAGGTTCCGAAGGAATTACCGAAACACACACCGGTAATCGGAAAACACGCGCGGAAAAGCCACGGAACGATTCCGGGCCTCCGAAACAACTCCGGATCGCGCGAAGAAGGATCCGAAAGGTCCGGGATATTACACTGGTCATGGAAGCCGGAGGCCGTCAGGGCAACAGCTGGGGGCTATTGTGCGCTGGGGCACCGGTGCTGGGCTAGCAAGGCCGTCGGAGGGTGCCGTGTGAGCCCCCGAGGGTTATGATCGGGAAAAAATTGATTGCAATCAGAGTTAGCCATGAGACTGATCAAACTCTACTCGGTCAAAATTGAGGAGGAAAATTAACACACTTTAGGGTCAGCCCTAAAGCTTAGAAGATTACCCAGTTAAAATCGGGGAGAAGATTGATTTCACTCAAGGTCAGCCACGAGGCTTTGAATTAATGTACTTCAAGGTCAGCCCAGAAGTTTAGAAGACTCTACTCAATTAAGACATGAGAGGAAGATCGATTGCACTCAAGGTCACCCCTGAGACTTGGAAGTACTTCACTTTAGGGGTTGTCCTGAAGTTTAGAAGACTCTACCCGATTAAAATCGGAGAGGAAGATCGATTGCACTTAGGGTCGGCCTTAATTGAGGCTTAGAACTAATGCACTTCAGGGTCGCCCCTGAGACTTGAAGGACTCTACCTGGTAAAAACTGGGGAGGAAAATTAATGCGCTTCAGAGTCGGTCCTAAAGGTTATAAAACTCTATCCAGTTAAGACCGAGGAATTTAACATTAGTTTAGTTGAGATCAAGCTTTACCTTATTGAAATTAGGAGAAAGCGTACCTCAAGGTCATTAAGGGACTCTACTTGGTTAAGACCAAAGAGTTTAACTTTACCTTGATTGAGACCGAACTTTACCTGGTTAAGTCTAGGAGAAAAAATACCTCAAGGTCTTCCTTGAGGTTTAAGGAACTCTATCCGATTTGAACTAGAGAGTTTAACATTAGCTCAGTTGAGAACTAACTTTTTCCGACTACCTCAGGGTCGTCCTTGAGGTTTTAATATCTTTACCAGATTAGAACCAAGGAGTTAATGCTGACTTGGTTGAGATCGAGCTTCTTCCTAGTTAGCTCAAGGTTGTCCATGAGGTTTTAATATTCTACGCAATTAGAACTGAAGAATTAATGCTAGCTTGGTTGAGACCAAGCTTTTTTTATGGTTTAAGGCTAGGATGGAACGTACCTCAGGGTCATCCCTGAGGTTGAGGTTTAGGTGGAAAGATGCACTCCGGGGTTATCCCTAACACTTAAATGAAAGGATGCACTTTGGGGTTATCCTCGGGGCTCCAATGAAAGAATGCACTCCGGGATCGTCCCGGAGACTTAAATGAAAGAATTCACTTCGGGGTTGTGACGACCCGAGAATCCGGTTACCGAGAAGGCCCGATAACCCGAGACTCGGACCGCCGCCCACGAGCCGGGAGGGCTCGGAAGGGCTAAAAAGGAGTGTGGAGGTACAAAGAAATAGGAAATAAGGCAGGACAATTCAACAATTAACAGAAATAAATGAACAACTACAACAGAGTCCAGTCCAACAGAAAGTACAGTCCAAAGTAGTAAAACGTACCACATGCCAAGTGAACACTCGGTCCGACAAGCTGGCAACTAAGAACCTCCGCACAGCACCCTCGAACCTCGAGGCAGAACCGCCGCACCTGCAAAGCAGGGGTGAGCCTCCTGTCATTGGCCCAGTAGGGATCCCGCGGAACCCCAACTGAGAAACAACGGCGGCACAAAAGCAGTAACTACGAAAGCAGGAAAGTAACTATGGTGGCCGGTAAAACCTCGGCTCTACAGCTACTCCTACTGTACCAGAAAATACGACCTAGTCTCCTGTCGGGGGACAACCAAGCCACGCACCCGACCACCCGATCCCACGATCGGGGACCACCAGACATGAACCGCCCTAGCCACGCTACTAGGAAAACGCCACGATACCTCCGTAATGGAGGCCTACCCTCAAAAGGGCCCGAGCCAAAACCACACGGTCACGGAACACGGTCACGACCTCACCGTCGTGAATACGACGATGTCTGGGGAAAGGCCCTCGGTGAAGCTCACCGAAAACCCCAGACCTCGACTCCGGGAACACTCCCGAAAACACTCACGAAGTCCCGTCTCGCGGACGGAAACAGAACCCGGTACACAACACCTCATGTCGCGTGACAGGAGCACCACCCACTAGAAGAACGATCGGATGCGTCCCCTGACATCTTACACCGCGCCACAAGTGTCTAGCTACCACGCCCCAGGCGGAGACTCAGACACACTCAGTAACTAGTACCACAGAACAAGGACTAGTTGGGGTCGCACCTGCCGGCGCCGTCCGACGCCCCCAACCTCGTGTGCACACTCAGACCATACGCCCTAGGCCTGTCCTCTAGCTGGTAATTCCCCCTAAGCCCGGACTCGGCTGTACATGGGGGCCCTACGGTAACCAGCCTACTCACCGTCTCTCTTGGGTCAGCCGCTCCACCACTCCCGGGTGGGTCAGCACACGCGTGCCGTAAGAAGGCTACGACTAGTGGACGTGTCACAGAACGTGGACACAGGAAACCACACACGCACCCATTGCGAGTATCGTGAAGTAACAGGTGGCACGACGCCACCAGACTCTAGATGGTCCACTAGACCTACTAAACTCAACGTCTTTGAGTCACAAGACTCGGAGTCGAGACCGTTGCACATGACAGCACTAAGCCGTCAATCTGGCCTAATCCCTAGGTCCAAAACAACGATGGGAAGACTCACGAGGCAGTTCAAAACCGCCGAGACCCATCCCTCGAGGAGGGAACTTAAGAAAAACTCCAGCTCCAGGCTGGGAGACTGGACTCACCGTCCAATGCCACACGCTTGGCCCACTCGGAAGCCACCTTCCAGAGAAGCAACGACTTACGGGGAAACCTCACCGCACTCACACCGATACATGGTGACTCGATCTAGCAAGAACCCGGAAGCCCGGAACACCTGGGGTCACCCGGACCCGCCAAGATCACGGGCACGCTTATCGAGGTAACACGGTACTTCCAAACACCCCAAAACACGGTAACAAAACCCACGGGGTGTCTGGGACACTCACGAGGCCAAAGATCGACCACTGGGTCACAACCGGGTCGACCGGAGACCAACATAACACAATCAGAACGCTAGAGGGTCACCCAGACCCTTAAACTCACGGGGACACTAATCGAAGTAAACGGACCTCCGGACACCCAAAGACACGGTCACGGAACTCCACGGGGTGTCCGGGACACACACGGCCCAAGGGGAGCACGATCAGCCGCAGACCGCCCGCCCCGGGCAGCCCGGCTGGTCACCTCCAAGAACGCGCTATATGTCCATAGCGCGTTCAAGCATAACGCGCTAGGATCCTATAGCGCGACAGTAATGAACGCGCTATAAGTCCATAGCGCGACCAGGCCAGGTCGCACTATGATCCTATAGCGCGACAATCCAGAACGTGCCATAACCCTATAGCGCGACAGGAACCGCCATACTGTTCATCTTCTCCGATGAACACGCCCTATCGGGGCGGCGCGACCCTCAAGAACGCGCTAGCCGAGACTAGCGCGTTCTCAGTCCGCGCCCGAAAATAGTGGAAATCACGGGAAAAATCATTCCACGCCCCGTCCACCCCCAGGTGAAGGGGAAACAAAAGGGGAAACCATCCCCAAGTCCCTAGGCATGTATCTAAACCCCTGGATTACCCAAAAACACGGTAAAACGAGAGATCCGGCTCACACCCCAAAAATAAGCATTTTCCCCAAAACGCCCACACAAGCCCGCTTGGCTCACCACGGCCTACAAAACTCGCGAGAAATGAAGTACGCGGGTCGAGGGTCCATCTCCCTACCTCCACTGAAGATACGACGCGTCGTGGACGCCGATCCACGAAGAAAACGCCGTTGAAGCCTCGCCGTTCCACGAACCCACGGCCGAGCTTCACCGCGCCTCCACCGCCTCGATCCTCACCCATCCTCGCCCGTGCCTCGCCCGCGCCGTCCCCGCCTCGCCCGCACTCCACCCCGTCGGCCGCCGGAGAGAGAGGGAGAGAGGAGAGAGCGTGAGAAGAGAGAGGGAGAGAAGAGAGAAATGAGAGGGGAGAGAGAGAAAAGGGTTATATATATAGGGAAAATCCAAAAATTTTGGAAAATACCAAAAATAGGAAAATCACGTTTCCGCGATCTTCGGAACGCACCGATCACAACGGTACCACTCGCGCCTTGGTGAACGGCCCGGTTCACTCGCAACAAGGTTCCGAAGGAATTACCGAAACACACACCGGGAATCACAAAACACAGGCGGAAAGGTCGCGGAACGCTCCTGGGCCCCCGAAACAACTCCGGATCGTGCCGATCCGAACACGAAAGATGTCTGAAACAAAATTTTGAACAAAACGGAGTTGGACACTCCGAGAAACCAGATCCGGGACCCACGAACAAGGATCCAAAAAAATCCGGGGCATTACAGGGGTTGTCCCCGGACTTTAATGAAAGGATACACTCCGCGCTTATCCCTGGGGCTTAAATGAAAAAATGCACTCTAGGGTCATCCCTGGGCTTCAATGAAAGGAATGGACTTCGGGGTCGTCATTGGGGCTTAAATGAAATAATACACTCCGCGGTTGTCCCTGAAACTTAAAGGAAAGGATGCACTCCGGGGTTGTCCACGGGGTTTTAATGAAATGATGCACTCCGGGGTCATTGATGGGGGCATCTCTCGCCCTTCACATTTTTTCCACAGCTTTGATTGCTCGTCGGCATAGCTCTATTGTGTCCGTCATATTTTTCTGAATCGAGTCATGTAATTTTCATATTTTATTTGAGTCTTGTCATTATAATTTTCCTTTTATTTCAGTCAAGTACCTAGGTTATTGAGTCATCTACCTAAGTTTGAGTGTCATTAGGATTGATTAGGTTGTTATTGGGCCCAATTCATTGGGCTGGCCCATGGGCGCCCCCCACCTTCCTCGGTTATTCGTCATTAAGTCAAATGTCAGGGACTTTTTGTAAAATGTGGGTTGCCTATATATAGGACCCCATTCCCCTCATTTTGAACTAATGAATCAATGAATGAAAAACTTGCCATTTTGAGAGTTCAAACTTCTTATCTAGTGGAGAGATTCTATTATTTGGGTGAGAGACCCTAGGGGAGAGATTCCCCACCCATCCCTCTCTTAATTTCTCTCTTTCACTCTCCTTTCTCTCTCCTCCACACCCAATTTCGAAAATTTTCTCTCTCCTCCCTTCCCAACTACCACTCTCCCACCTACCCCCATTAAAGGCCACTCCCCTTCCCCACACATCCCATTACTCCACCCCCTAGTCCCAAGAGAGCTTCCACCAATCCTAGCTCCACCTCCCAACCCCCAACTACCCCACCCACTTCCCCAAGCACCCTTCCCACTACCCCAAGCACCCCTTCCCTTCCCCAACACAACCCCTCCCATCCCCAAGACCACCATTGAATACCCTCCATTAAGGAAAATTCAAACTCACCTTCCCTCCACCCACTTGTGCCCCCCTCATCTTCCCCTCTCCCTCCAAGCCCAAATTCGTAGCTCCTCCTCCCACCACCTGTTAGACCCCCTTCCAGACCCCATTCTTCTCTTCCCCCACCTTGGAACACCCCCTCCTAGACCCCCTCATAGCTCGGGCTTTCCCCACACTCATCCACCCCCATTTCCCCTCCCATATACCCCATTCCCCCCGTCATCTTCAACCTACAGCTCTCAACCAAAGATCTGCAGAAGAGTAGCAGCTTGCAAAGGCAACCACGGCTTCCTCCGGACGTTTCTGAAGGATCAAGAGCAATCTTTGGAAGCGTCTCCCAGTCCTCTTCGCAACGGCGGTGGTCCCATCCCGTTCTGAGTTCGTGATCGCCCAGGGGAGCTATTCTTCCCCGACTGCGCAAAGCCTCCCTGGAAGGAGACCAGAGCCGGAGTGGACGCCCGACTGCGACGATCCTGCTTGGAATCTGATCCAGAGTTCTTCTTCAAAAAGCTTCTGCTACGAGTCTTCTTTCTTCTCCAAAACACAGAGCTCAATTTGGCATCCGTAACCATGAGTTATCAATTTTCTCCCTCGGGTGCGCAGTTCTGCTTCCCCACAGTCTGCACCGACCTCTCATCAGTGATCAGAGCCCACCGGTCTTCTCCGACATCGTTTGTCTTCCCCGCCAGTTTTTCATCGAAGAGGACTTGTCAACGGTTCCAACGGCTCCAGAGGCACCTGATTCGGAGTTCGGGAGCGATCATGGCATCCTCTGCTTCCTACTGCTGAGATCCTGAGACAGTCAGAACTGTTAATCTACTCCCATGTTCAAGCTCCTACTCCGACCAGCACCGGTGCCTGACAAAATTATCAAAATTCAGACATCATCTCGGCTCAGCTACGAGCAATCTCCAAGTGGTTTCGTCATCGGCAAAATTCTGGAGTGTCCACAGCGTCCAGAGAACCAACTGTCTATCCTGAAGCGCAGAGAGTGGACAGCATCGGCATCGGCTACCGTTCTTTACTTCTAGCTTGGTTTCTCCCCTCCCCGCTTGGCCGGCTGAAGGCCCCTCCCTGCGTGGAGGTAGTGTTTGAGTGTAGTCACTGGCTTCCCTTCCCCAAGGTCCCCCCCTTGCATGGGGTGTAGTGCATGTAATATGAAATTCCAGGTTGAAGCTTCTCCGGCGCGGCGTGCGGGTAAGCCCACGCTTCCTCGCTCGCCCTCGTCTCCGGCCGGGATCGGTGTCTTCACACCGATCAGGTGAGCCACTAAACACTCCTCTTTGCTGGATTCCTTTGCTTAATTAGTATTCCATCTTAGTGCCGTCGGCGTTAAGAGAGTGCCCGAACCCGAATTAGCGTTTAATTGTGTGGCTACCGCGGGTGAGTTGTGAGAGTGATCATTCAACCCAAGCCTTCGGCGTGCTGACCGCCCGTGAATTTGGGCAACCCCTGACCCATAGGGGTCCTCCCCAAGCCAGCCGTACCCTTGGAAACCTCCGGTCCAACCTCGGACCCTCACCCCATCGCCGGTCCACCTGCGGACCCGAGTGTGCCAACGCGAGTGAGTCCGCTTATGTGACATGACCAAATCGTTGGGATGCTTACAATTTAGGTCTTAGGTTGTGTCACATCAAATTGGTATCAGAGCAAGTCATTGACTTGTCTCTATCAAGTCAAGTCCTAGGGCATGCTTGCATTCTTGTCCGAACCGTGCATTGTCAAACCATCATTGTTAACATTGAGTCTTGGGTCACATGGCCCCTCTCCCAATCATATCCCATGCATGCTTACCTAATGGAGAGCCCGTAGAAATTGATTTCATTGACCTAGAATCTGAAAATTGGGTGTCCCCCGATATCATTACCTCTCTTTGTAGGACCGGACAAATTGTGCACAATGGAGACCAAGTCTTTATTGAATTCCATAAATGGTTCGGGAAGACTAAGTATTTGGATGGGGCTTGGTGTCAAAAGGGAACATTGGCGGGTCCATGTATAATCCTAGGTAAGAAATGGTTAGATGAAAGGAATGCCGACATCGACCCAACACGTCGGACTTGCCTAGTGCATCCGCCACACCTTTCGGGAACCTTTAAATTCAACAACATTGTATTCTCCCACCTGCGGGAATCCAGCCCTTGTTCACCACCCCGGGTGCACCATACTCCGGCCATCATCACCTCACCATCAAAGAACCTTCCCACTCCATTAGCTTTGGAAGAAGTAGTCCACCCGCTTTGCCACATGAAGACAAATACCCCTCGGGAACCTATCCCCTCCATGGAGAGCACCCATGTCCCAATTGAAGAGGAAGCCTCGCACGAGGATCTTCACCCTACACCACCCCCTCTAGATAAGGCCGAAATCATCTTAGAAGAGTCCCTTGTTAGGTGGCTAAGGGAGAGCCAAATTAGAGAGATCTCGGCCCATGTTTGCCCTCCCATAGAATAAAATTTTCCCCTAGTGCCCTTCTTCTCCTATCACACCACAGTCCAAGCATCCTATCAAGTGGAGACCTTAGAGGATTTTCTTAGGGGCTTAGCATGGCAAATTGAGTTCACTAGCATGTTGACCCCTATGGCCGAACAACTTAGGAGCCTTGGCCTCCTACACCTATGCATTGGGTCTATCACCTCGATTTGTACCATTGGTTGCTACACTAGCGACCTTCTTTTCCTTCTCCCTATGGTGGAAGAACCCATCTTGGTCCACTCCCCTACCATTGAGATCCCAAGTGCTTTGGTCGGCCAACCCACTAACGACCATGGTCCAATTATCTTGGAGGAGGATGACCCATATTTTTGGGACTTTGAGGATGTGGAGTTCCTCTCTCTGGGTAACCATTTCCACAATCCCTTTGACCCCTTCATATACCCATGTGGCCCAACCATCTTACCCACCACCCACCCTTTCCTACCCCCACCCACCATATTGGGCCAAACCCACCTCATCCATGACCCGGGTTACACCTTGGGAGCCATGACCTTAGGCCACATATCCCTATGTAATGTGGTTGTTCCCCACCCCATGATGACCGCCTTCTTAGATCCATTCGATCCTTTCCAATGGGAGTTCAAAGGTTGTCCGACACCTATACACATGGAAGTCACATTTAGGAAAAGCATGTATGTGTCTAGGCTTACCACACCACTTGGCATGAACACTATGTTGGGTCCATTCATTCATATCACCCACATGTCAAGTAGAAAGCATGAGTGGTCCAAATTCAGATGTAATGGTCCACCTCCACTCATCATAAGTCTTAAGCATAATTGGAGCATTCTTGGATGTCCGGGTCCCCCGGCATTTGTCACCCCCATGTATGACCGGATCACCTACGGATGCCCCGGCCCTCCAACCTTTGTTAGAGAGTCTATGCATGATAGGGCCACATTTGGTTGCCTCGGCCCACCAAGTTTCATCAAGGTCTATATGGCATCATGGCATGATAGGTCCATCTATGGATGTCCTGGTCCACCTTTATCCACACACATTTTCACACACCCACCGTCCCGTAATACATGTCATGTGCATCCAAGCAAGCAAGCCGCAACGAGCGATGAGGTTCATAATGAGCGGGCAAAAACTCACGAGTGCCACTTGGGATTCCAAGTAGGCAAACATACGATGGTGGCTTTGGAATGGATCAATCTTAGGGTCACCTCCAAATCGAGGGCACGAGGACTTAAACCTTCCATGTTCCGAGTGGCTTTGGCAACCTGGCTTACGGGTTAGATTTACCGATGGGATTTTGGGATATACCCCACTTATCACGTGGCGGATCTTGCACCCTCTAAGGGCACCGCGGTGGATCCCAGTGAGCAGCTTGAGCCTACCCCAACCTTTATGAGTGACATCCTCGGAGGGCCTCCTTATATCAGCTTGAGAGTCCGACGTGTGCACACGGAGGCAATACTAAGCAAGCAGGGTACCATCACCAACAAGAGGGTGTGCCCGAGCCACCTTGAGAGGATGAAGAGCAGTCCCCGGCTAAGGACGCGAGGTTGAGTTTGGAGGTTGTGGCTCACCCGAAGCTGTATTGGAGGACCTCTTCCCCGGCGGACCTATACTCGACGGAGTCGAGTTCTTCGCACCCCGGGGGTATGATGGGGGCATCTCTCGCCCTTCACATTTTTTCCACAGCTTTGATTGCTCGTCGGCATAGCTCCATTGTGTCCATCATATTTTTCTGAATCGAGTCATGTAATTTTCATATTTTATTTGAGTCATGTCATTATAATTTTTCTTTTATTTGAGTCAAGTACCTAGGTCATTGAGTCATCTACCTAAGTTTGAGTGTCATTAGGATTGATTAGGTTGTTATTGGGCCCAATTCATTGGGCTGGCCCATGGGCGCCCCCCACCTTCCTCGGTTATTCGTCATTAAGTCAAATGTCAGGGACTTTTTGTAAAATGTGGGTTGCCTATATATAGGACCCCATTCCCCTCATTTTGAACTAATGAATCAATGAATGAAAAACTTGCCATTTTGAGAGTTCAAACTTCTTACCTAGTGGAGAGATTCTATTATTTGGGTGAGAGACCCTAGGGGAGAGATTCCCCACCCATGCCTCTCTTAATTTCTCTCTCTCACTCTCCTTTCTCTCTCCTCCACACCCAATTTCAAAAATTTTCTCTCTCCTCTCTTCCCAACTACCACTCTCTCACCTACCCCCATTAAAGGCCACTCCCCTTCCCCACACATCCCATTACTCCACCCCCTAGTCCCAAGAGAGCTTCCACCAATCCTAACTCCACCTCCCAACCCCCAACTACCCCACCAACTTCCCCAATTACCCTTCCCACTACCCCAAGCACCCCTTCCCTTCCCCAACACAACCCCTCCCATCCCCAAGACCACCATTGAATACCCTCCATTAAGGAAAATTCAAACTCACCTTCCCTCCACCCACTTGTGCCCCCCTCACCTTCCCCTCTCCCTCCAAGCCCAAATTCGTAGCTCCTCCTCCCACCACTTGTTAGACCCCCTTCCAGACCCCATTCTTCTCTTCCCCCACCTTGGAACACCCCCTCCTAGAACCCCTCACAGCCAGGGCTTTCCCCACACCCATCCACCCCCATTTCCCCTCCCATATACCCCATTCCCCCCGTCATCTTCAACCTACAGCTCTCAACTGAAGATCTGCAGAAGAGTAGTAGCTTGCAGAGGTGACCACGGCTTCCTCCGGATGTTTATGAAGGATCAATAGCAATCGTTGGAAGCGTCTCCCAGTCCTCTTCGCAACGGCGGTGGTCCCATCCCGTTCTGAGTTCGTGATCGCCCAGGGGAGCTATTCTTCCCCGACTGCGCAAAGCCTCCCTAGAAGGAGACCAGAGCCGGAGTGGACACCCGACTGCGACGATCCTGCTTGGAATCTGATCCAGAGTTCTTCTTCAAAAAGCTTCTGCTACGAGTCTTCTTTCTTCTCCAAAAAGCAGAGCTCAATTTGGCATCCGTAACCATGAGTTATCAATTTTCTCCCTCGGGTGCGCGGTTCTGCTTCCCCACAGTCTGCACCGACCTCTCATCAGTGATCAGAGCCCACCGGTCTTCTCCGACATCGTTTGGCTTCCCCACCAGTTTTTTGTCGAAGAGGACTCGTCAACGGTTCTAACGGCTCTAGAGGCACCTGATTCGGAGTTCGGGAGCGGTCATGGCATCCTCTGCTTCCTACTGCTGAGATCCTGAGACAGTCAGAACTGTTAATCTACTCCCATGTTCAAGCTCCTACTCCGACCAGCACCGGTGCCTGCCGAAATTATCAAAATTCAGACATCATCCCGGCTCAGCTACGAGCAATCTCCAAGTGGTTTCGTCATCGGAAAAATTCTGGAGTGTCCATAGCGTCCAGAGAACCAACTGTCTATCCTGAAGCGCAGAGAGTGGACAGCATCGGCATCGGCTACCATTCTTTACTTCTAGCTTGGTTTCTCCCCTCCCCGCTTGGCCGGCTGAAGGCCCCTCCCTGCGTGGAGGTAGTGTTTGAGTGTAGTCACTGGCTTCCCTTCCCCAAGGTCCCCCCCTTGCATGGGGTGTAGTGCATGTAATCTGAAATTCCAGGTTGAAGCTTCTCCGACGCGGCGTGCGGGTAAGCCCACGCTTCCTCGCTCGCCCTCGTCTCCGGCCGGGATCGGTGTCTTCACACCGATCAGGTGAGCCACTAAACACTTCTCTTTGCTGGATTCCTTTGCTTAATTAGTATTGCATTTTAGTGCCGTCGGCGTTAAGAGAGTGCCCGAACCCGAATTAGCGTTTAATTGTGTGGCTACCGCGGGTGAGTTGTGAGAGTGATCATTCAACCCAAGCCTTCGGCGTGCTGACCGCTCGTGAATTTGGGCAACCCCTGACCCATAGGGGTCCTCCCCAAGCCAGCCGTACCCTTGGAAACCTCCGGTCCAACCTCGGACCCTCACCCCATCGCCGGTCCACCTGCGGACCCGAGTGTGCCAACGCGAGTGAGTCCGCTTATGTGACATGACCAAATCGTTGGGATGCTTGCAATTTAGGTCTTAGGTTGTGTCACATCAGTCATCCTTGGGGATTAAATGAAAGAATGCACTCCGAGGTTGTTCTTGGGGTTTCAATAAAGGGATGCACTACGGGGTTATCTTTGGGGCTTTGATGAAAGGAATGCACTCCAAGGCCATCCTCGAGGCTTTGATGAAAGAATGCACTCCAGGGTTGGCATTGGGGCTTCAATGAAAGGATGCACTCCGGAGTCATCCCTGGGGCTTTGAGGAAAGGATGCACTCTGGAGTCATCACCCCGGGCTTCGATGAAAGGATGCACTATAGGGTCATCCTCAGGGCTTCGATGAAAGGATGCACTTTGGAGTCATCGCCATGAGCTTCAATGAAAGGATGCACTCTAGGGTCATCCTCGGTGCTTTGATGAAAGGATGCACTTCAGGGTCGTAAAAGATGGCTTCAATGAAAGGATGCACACCAGGGTCATAATGGATGCATTCTGGGGTTGTCCTCGGGGCTTTGATGAAAGGAATGCATTCTAAGGTCATCTCTGGGGTTTAGATGACTCTACTTGGTTAAGACTGGGGAGAAAGATTGTATACACTTTATGGTCATCCCTAATGGTTAAGGAACTTCACTCGGCCGCTTAAGAGCAGGTCGAGGGAAAACTATCGCACTCCAGGCTCCAGCCTAGGTTGAGAGAATTTTGCTCAGTTGTTTAAGAGCAGGTCGAGAGAAAGCTATCGTACTCTAGGCTCGGGTCTAAGGCTTAGAGAATTATGCCCGACTACTTAAGAGTAGACAAAGAGAAAACTATTGCACTCTAGACTCGGGCCTAGGGGATTTCTACTCGACTTCTTAAGAGTAGGCCGAGGGAAAACTACTATGCTCGGGGTTTAGCCCCGCGGCTCAAAAGAGTTCACTCGGTTAAGACCAAACTTTACTCGGTTGCCACCGGGAAAGAAGGCTCTACTCGGTTAACACCGAGGAGTTAAGCTATGCTCGGTTGAGGCTGATATTTACCTAGTTAAGGCCCGGAAAGAAGGCACTGCTCGGTTAATATTGAGGAGTTAAGCTACTGAGTTATTAAGGTTAAGGCGCAGCTGCTCACCTTGTGGTGGGCTTGACACATAGGGCTACTAGCTAGGGCTCTGGCACAACCACTTGTCTCGCAATGGGCTTCGCACTCTAGGCTACTAGGGCTTTGGTGCGACTGCATGCTTGTCTTGCAGTGGGCTTTGCACTCTAGGCAGCTAGGGCTTTTGCGTGACCGCTTGTCTCATAGCTGGCTTGGCACTCTAGCATCAGGACAGCTAGGTTACCAGGGCTATAACACTCTAGTTGCATAAAGGTGTGTGGCTTTGAGGATGGTCAGCATTAGGCACTGCTTTGGCACTTGGCCTTCCATGTGATACTCAGCGAGGCTAGGTGTAAATCTCACAAATTGAAATCAAATTCAATTTGTGGATGCACAAAGAAGATAAATCAGGAATAAGAATAAGGAGATGAAGAGATCGTGATCGTCAGAGGGTGAGAACCTCAAAGGAATAACAAAGGAAGTGATCATGTGATAAATATCTTTTCTTTGGATGCGGGAGACGTGAGGGTTCTACCTTCTCTTCCAATCGATTGGCCTATGGAGAGAACTTTCTTAATTGATTACCCTAGCAAGAAGCACACATAACCAACAAAGAAATAAGGATTAGAAACCTGGTGAGTGTAGTATCAAATTCTTAAAGAAATAGGCATGAAAAATATGATGAATAAGGTGAGTGTTGCATCAAATAGACACACAACTTGTTGGTGTTTAGGCTAAACCCCTAGGAAATGGGGAAGGAAAATAATATGATAAATGGAATAAGGAGGGTGCAAGTGTTGCACTAGAGGAGATTGTGCTAAAGTGCACAAAAGGAAGAAATCTCAATGATTGATATCAAAATAAGAAAAAAGAAGAATATGATGCATGAATTAAAAGAAAACAAATTAGTGAAATAAAGAGAATAAGAGAGATAGATTGGCTTATTGATTTTCTCCTAAGGGGCTTCAAGATCTTCAAAGGGGATGGAGCCCCTAAGGATGTAGCCTTCAAGTATAGGGAGGCCCCTCCTTTCTTCTTCTCCTTCTTCAAGTTCCACCACAAGCGCTTCAAAGTGATTAAGGGGCTCCATGCACACAAGAGGGGGGATATTTATAGAGTAAAAATTCGGAGCTCTAAATTCCCAAAAATAGAAAATAGAGTTTTACTAAGATTTAGAGAGGAAAATCCTTCCACATGTGTCCTTGTTGCCATAGAATGTCATAGGAATCATTTCCCAAGTTGAAAAGGAGGTTAAAATAGAGTAGAGAAGAGCTCGGTTCTAGAGAGGATGCAGAAGAAATTGACTTCCAATTAGAAAGAACATTTAAAATGACGTACAGATATTTGGACATCTTCAGGAAAATCAAATTACGGAAGGAAAAATTACCAAAGATTGATAAGAAAATGACATCATGTTGACTGGACGCCAATTAAAATTGCCGACCTCTCAACTAGGCGATGATTCAAGGAATTATGAATTTTGGTCAGAACTAAATGACAAAATCAGGAAATAGGATTCAAAATGGCGTCTTGGTGACATGACATCAATTAAAAATAGCTTCTTGATGACAAGGCACCAATTAGGAAATGGTGTCAAAATGGTTAGACGTGGATTTCAAGAACGCGGTTGGGTCCCTGACCGCGATTAGGAGAAAAACGATTGTCTTGGGCGACGCATTCAAGGAAAATACCTGGAAATTGGAAAAAGTTAGGAAAAATGGGAGAAAAGTCTAAAAAATTAAGAAAAATTGGGAAAAGAAAAATAATCAAGAAAAATATGAAAAATCACTTAAATAAGTTAATTTAAAAGTCACTTTAGGGTATTATAGTGTGATGTGATATGGGATTTACTCAACGTGATGTCAAATTTAGCGTGTTTACACTAGGGTGGAGCCTGTTGAGTCATGTAGTTGCACCCCAATCCAGGAGATGCAAAGAGCTTGATGAACCCGAAGCTCTTAACAGTATGAGGGGGGAGTTGACCATCGACATCGGTTGGCCTTGTAGGCATTATGGCTTCTTTTTGATTCCTACAGATGGTACCAAAGTGTTGCGTTTGCTACACTTGGATTTATGTATTGGAATCGAGCATATGAGCTAAGGTAGCAGAGAGCCATACTACAAGAAAAATCGCGGATAGCGACCGACCTAGCGGTCGCTATTCAGTCGTAGATCGGTCGCAAATATGCATTGCGACCGAACAGATACTATCTAGCGACCGAATATGTCGGTCGCTATATAATAGTCGCTATATAGCGACCGACATAATTCGGTCGCAGTATCAGTCGTTACCAGAGACCGATTATAATCGGTCGCCTGACCGGTCGCTAATAATTCGGTCGCCATTCAGTCTCTATTCGGTCGCTACATTTGTTGTATTTTAAAAAATAAAATTAACCTATCGGATTAAGTCGGTCTCAATTCGGTCGCTATTCGGTCTCGAATTATGTTGTATTTTTAAAAATAAAATTAACCTATCGGATTTATTCGGTCTCAATTCGGTCGCCAGTCGGTCGCTAAATTTGTTGTATTTTTAAAAATAAAATTAACCTATCGGATTGATTCGGTGGCTAGTCGGTCGCCAGTCGGTCGCCAAGTATAATTATTTAATAAAAGAAATATAACGTATAGTCGCTATTCGGTCGCAATTCAGTCTCCATGCGGTCGCTAATTTTGCATTATTTTTTTTTAAAAATTTATTTAAACTGATAAATAAATTACCTGATAAATAACAAATTCATAACATAAATATAAAATCAACTACACAGACAACAATATCGACAAATCTCAAATTCATCACATACAAATACCTGATAAATAACAATTTCATAAAACAATAATAAATCAACTACACGGATCACAATCTCCACGAACCTCAAATTACACACAATTAAAATAAAATCACAAATTAATCATACATCCATAATAATAAAATGACAACATACACAACTAAAATAAAATCACAAATCCTCCACATATGTCTCATCCTGGTCGTCGTCTCGTCCAACATCATCCTGGTCGTCGTCTCGTCCAACATCTCGCGACGGATGATCCTGTATATCATTTAAAAAAATTATAATCAAATCCTTAATAAAGAAATCAAGCATTAACAAGACTTAATAAAGAAATCAAGCATTAACAAGAGTATGCCAATAGTTTAAGCCAGCTCATTTTCATATATATAAATACACACACACAATATAAGTTCAAATTTCATCTTGTATTTTAAAAATGAAGTTTGAGCGCCGAGCTCAAACCGGGCATCCGATTTGGATTCCGTCAGTTCTGACAAGTCACTTTCATCTCCCCGGTCGTATTGGAATGATCGGCACGGCCATCCGACCGGTATTTCGAATTTTAGACCCCCGGACCCGTCCTAACAGTTCATTTGAACTAAGTGTATTTTAAAAATGAAGTTTGAGCGCCGAGCTCAAACCGGGCATCCGATTTGGATTCCGTCAGTTCTGACAAGTCACTTTCATCTCCCCGGTCGTATTGGAATGATCGGCACGGCCATCCGACCGGTATTTCAGATTTTAGAACCAAATGCCCCGTCCTAACAGTTCATTTGAACTAAGTGTATTTTAAAAATGAAGTTTGAGCGCCGAGCTCAAACCGGGCATCCGATTTGGATTCCGTCAGTTCTGACAAGTCACTTTCATCTCCCCGGTCGTATTGGAATGACCGGCACGGCCATCCGACCGGTATTTCAGATTTTAGACCCCCGGACCCGTCCTAACAGTTCATTTGAAATAAGTGTATTTTAAAAATGAAGTTTGAGCGCCGAGCTCAAACCGGGCATCCGATTTGGATTCCGTCAGTTCTGACAAGTCACTTTCATCTCCCCGGTCGTATTGGAATGACCGGCACGGCCATCCGACTGGTATTTCAGATTTTAGAACCAAATGCATAAGTTGCTGCTTCTCGCTGCCTCCATTCAGGTTTGTTAATGTTTTCTTCTATGAATGGCATAACAAGAGGCACAATGTCATCTCCCACGGTCCGTGCAACCAAACCCAAGCATGTTCCTCCAGCCATTGCAAGATTCCAAACTCCTTCATCCTGATCTTGGTCGTCTTCTTGCTTAAGGAGTGTCTCCAACAGCATAGGGACAAGCGCAGGTAGTGCCTGCTTGATAAAATAAAAGCAAGGGGTGTCAGAATCAGCAGAAAAATCCCCTCCATATTCATCTAAGATGTCAATCTCTTCATCGCATATTGAGCTCCAGAATTCAATAGCTTGTAGAGCAACAGGTTCCTCATCTTCCCTCACAGCTTTTGCAGTGATGTTAAATATGTCCTGCATATACGATGCAAGCTTCTCATAATACATGGAGGATATGGAGACCAAGCATTCGAATGCAGCCTGCCGTATCTTCACCTCAGGGGACAGAGTAGCTTCACAAATGACTCTCATGATATAATCGCTCTCCATATCATTCCCGAAGTTTGCCTGAGCAAATCCCAAAGAATTATGCAGAGCTCGAGTTGCAGCCAGCCTAACATCAATGTTTCCCTCAGAAGCACTCATGCCTTGAACAACCGCTGTCAATATCTTATTGACTTGCTCTTGATCAACTTCATCAGGGGAGACTTCTTCACACATGTAACCTAGGGTGTCCAAAGTTGCTTGCTTAACATCTGGCTGAAGTTGGTGAATATTTGACAAGAGAGAACTGATAAGTTCAGGCCATTGATTTTGAGGCAACTCAATACCAGCAATCTTTGCAACAACTTGAGATGCAGTAGATCTTGCATCAATCACCGGTGAAGAGAGAGTCTGTAGTAAACATCCTTTGACCTGGGCCCTAACAGCTACATCCAATGATAACCATCTCTGCACATGCTCAAATTTTCTGTGTTGCTCCTTTGCATCCAGGGCATTTTTGAGAATCAAGCCTGCCAATTTACGGCTAACAACAGGCTTGTCATTATTTGCTAATTCACTCGAAAGAGATAGCAAGAACCCAGTAACATTTTGATCCTGAAATTGTTTTAAACTTTCCTCAGCATGCTTGCGAACCGCTGAATCTATTGACTGTGCATTCAAAAGAACTTGGGTAACTTCCATAGCCATTTCTGTATGGTATCTTCTCCGCCTTTCCCTTGCAGGGATACGCCCCAATGGCGGCCGCCGCCGACTATATATAATATCCTTCACTTCTTGTAACTTATGACCTATGCTCCTTTGTATGAACTGCCCTTCCTTTGCTTAGAGGTGCTGTTCCTGGCTTCCTGCCATGACAGTTACCAGACTTTGGGGAGATCTTTTCACCTAAATTGACATATTTTATTCATGTCTACATGTTACTTTCCTTATATTATTCTAGCTTTATGAATATTTATAGATCTGTATCCTCCCCCACTCAAGTGAATAGAATTTATACATATCTTTTCACTTTCAGTTCTAACCAAAATCTCTATACACCTATGGAAAATCCTGCAGAACAGTCTGCCTGTTGATTCTAATATCCAGAGGATAGGTGTAAGATGATATTTAGAGTTAAGAAAATGATATTTTCCCCTCCTCAATCTAAATTCTTATATTTTGTAAGATGATATTTAGAGTTAACAAATAGAAAATCAATCAAATAAAATACTTACCGGAGGCTGCTGTGCAGGAGGTGCAGGAGGTGCTCTACTACTATCAATTCCCAAGGATGTGAGCATCTGGGAGACGGTCTGAGCGACGATGGTTGAGATATTCTGAGAGATATTCTGAGAGACGGTCTCGTTGACGATCTGCCTAAACATATCTGGAGTCATGGTCGGGGCGGCACTGGAAGAACCATCTGGGGCTGCTGGTGTGGTAAATGGAGAGGTCGCATGTGAGACCGAACTCGAGCATGATGATAACACCCTAGTCGTGCCCAAGCTATGTCCAAAACCATAAACATGTCCTTTCTTGGGTGCCCCAGATGCTGCAACCCAAATGGCAGGATCCAACTCTGGACGCTGACTGTCATCCCCGTACCTCTCATCCATTCGTCTACTATATGAGTCCTGCAAAAACCAAAAAAAAACAAAACCAAATTATTCTACAATTTAATCTTAAATGAAAACTATTAATGTATACACTTACCGCTACCTCCCGAGCTTTCTCACTAATGTAAGCATTTGTCCCTTTCTTCTTATGAGTTCGATCAAAAAGTTCATGAAATTGAGCTGGCCGCTTTAACTGTGCTTCCTGTTATTCAAATAAATCACAGTTTCATAATAGAAACAAAAAATTTATATATGTAGAAGTGTACTTACTAATCTCGCTTTATGTGTTGCAAAGGAGACAGAGCCACCCGTGTGTAAATTCGCTTCAGGATGCGCTGCTCTGTTTTGCTTTGCTTTGTTTGAATTGGCATTCCATTTCTCCGCTTCCCAAATGTTGCACAGCTCTGTCCAATACTCCTTTCTCATCCACACAGGCCCATGCTCCTTCCATATGTTCTTATCAGTACTTGCACATGCTTTTTTTGCATATCTTCGGGCATTGTACATAAGATGTTTGAAATTATCTCTTGCAGTAGCTGTCCATGCAAATCTAGCACGTAACTCATCTGAATGTTCTGTGAATCGATGATTCCTCTATATATTAACAACAACAAAAATTTATATGTTACATAACAAAGTGGGTTAAAATAATAATTGAAAATGACTTAATATGATAAAATAAGATAAATACCAAGAACATAGAGAACAATAAATCCTGAACACCCATCGGAAAATCAGCAAAGCGATGGATGGGGCCTGGAAAATGTGCTTGAATTGTCTTTGTAATAAATTGTGATGCTTGGGCTGGCTCTATTTTATTCCTGAAATTAAAAATATTAATACCACAATGACGAATAAATAACAAAAATAATGCATTACGTACCCTTCATTTATCCACACTGCCCGCATCGTCTCATTACAACAGCCCTCCCCCTCATGATGACTCGCCTCGTCATCAGCACGTACTATACGAATTAAATAGTATAAATAAAACAAACTATCAAAAAAACATAAATATGCAAATGAACATACCTGACTCAGCTGGGGGAGGTGTAGATCCACTCGCCATGTGTGATGGCGGTGCATAGGCCGTCAATGTACCCGTTGTCAGTGGTAACGGTGCAGAGGCCGTGGGTCCTGTAAGGATAAGAATCAGATAACACAAAAACATAAAGAATTATTTTAAACAAATACTCAAATGAATTATACATGAAAGTATACATACCTACTACCGGTGGTAGCGGTGCATCCCTCGGTGGTAACGGTGCAGAGGTCGTGGGTCCTGTGAAAATAAGAATCAGATAACACAAAAACATAAAGAATTATTTTAAACAAATACTCAAATGAATTATACATGAAAGTATACATACCTACTACCGGTGGTAGCGGTGCATCCCTCGGTGGTAACGGTGCAGAGGTCGTGGGTCCTGTGAAAATAGGACCTAGAACAACAAACTCGGGTCAACAGGCCTCCGATATGAGACTGATTGTGACAGAGGTGGCGATAGAGGGGGGACGTTGGCTGAGTGGGAGGCCGCGGCGGTGAGGGTGGAGACCGGTAGAGGAGCTCCGACGTAAATTCGACCGCACGATCCCCCTCAAATCAATCCTCTACGAGATGGACGGTGAGCTCGTGGAGTGACCCGACAGTATATGTCCAATCTCGCTAGTTTTAAATCCGACTTTATCATAAATGCAACATCTTGCTAATTTTTAATCACCAGTAACTTAATTTTAATTATTATTCTAAATGAAAATTTGGGTTCCTCGTTATTTTTTGTCTCCTTAATGTCGTTTCTAGGTTAAGGACTGCCTTAGAACTGGTCTAACTTAATTAACAGGTAAATCCGTAGTTATTCTCGTGTGATCAAAGTACATAAATAAGTGTTTTTTAGAAGAATGGTAGTACAATAATCTCTTTTATAATATTAGAAATATGCAAGTGTTTGCCTCTTGATTGCCATTGCTTCACAAACTGGACTGTTTTGCAAATACAAAGTCACTAAATAGAGGCATAAACTTGCAGGAGTTAGAATTCTTAAAAACATATCAATTTAAATAATCATGTTAGACAAAATTATTGCACTCTCCCTCGGCTCAGACGACCGATAGTAACTGGAGGAGGAGCTGCGATGGTCTGCAGGGGGAGGGGTTCCAGCACTGCAGAGGGAGGGGGAGGGGATTCCTGCAACCTACAAGGGGGAGGGGGGTCTAACACCCAGCAGCACATGGGGATTGGGAGGGGGGTTTTCACTCGACAAGGAGATGGGGGGTTGCATTGGCCCGCAGTACTGGGGGGATGGGGAGGGGGCTTCCGATGGCATTGGGAGGGTGAGACGATTCCGGTGGTGCAGCACAAAGGGGAGTTGGTGGGGGGTTTCCAGAGGTGGAGGGGGACGGGAAGGGGAGGGGGAGGCAGAGGGGGACACGGGAAGGGGAGGAAGGGAGGAGACCGTCGGAGGCAGAGGGGGAGGCGGAGTGGGACGGGAAGGGGAGGGGGATCAGAGGGGTCAGGCCGGAGGGGGAGGGGCATGGGGATGGGAAGGAGATCTGAGGGGGACGGGGGCGCAGGCCGCAGGGGGGAGGGGGGGAGGGGAGGGGAGCAAGCCGGCGACGGGGCCGCAGGGGGGAGGGGAGTAGGCCGGCGGGGGAGGGGCGCAGGCCGGTGACGGCGGGGGAAGGGAGAGAGAGAGAGAGAGAGAGAGAGAGAGAGAGAGAGAGAGAGAGAGAGAGAGAGAGGTACCTGCGGAGGGCGACGACGGCAGGGCGAGCGGCGACGGCGACTCGACGCGAGCGGCGCGGCGACGGGCTCCGGCGGAGGGGGGCTCGGGCGGGAGGCAGCACGGGGAGGGGGGCTCCGGCGGAGGAGGGGGGCTCGGGCGGGAGGGCTCGGGCGGAGGGGGGGCTCCGGCGGAGGGGGCTCGGGCGGGAGCGGGGAGGGGGGCTAGGGCGGAGAGGGGGCCGCAGGGGAAGGGGGCTCGGGAGGGGGGGCTCGGGCGGGAGGGGGGGGGCTCGGGCGGGAGGGCTCGGGCGGGCGGGGGTCGTAGTAGGAAGTATAACGGCATCAGCGACCGACTGGAGACCGAAGTTAATTCGGTCGCAATAATAGCGACCGATTAGCGACCGATATACATGCGGTCGCTGAAACGGTCTCGGTTATGCGACCGATTATTTCGGTCTCCGAATTGGTCTCTATTTGGGACCGACTAGCGACCGATTTAATCGGTCGCTAATTCGGTCGCTATAGCCACTTTTTCTTGTAGTCATATCGGGCATCAGAACCTAATGCTGAGGGAGGCATCCGCAATGGTTGAGAGCTGCTGATGGGGACATTAGAGCAAGAGTACTAACATTTTATTTTTACATTTGTATCCTTTAGTTTATTTTTATATCCTTGAGAAAGTATATTTACAATTGTAAGGTTTTGTAAGCCAATGTGTCATTCCCTAAGATTCTTTGGGTTTTTATGCAAAATGTCAGTAGGTCCAGTAAGGTGGCCCTCACTCCTTCCCCATTGGTCCACCTAAGCCATAGGGGTCCATGTGGGGCTGATCAACTATCCTAGGTGGCTTCTAGATGGTTGGACCATTCAAAGGAGACAATTGGACCAAAATGTCCAAGATACCTCCCCTTAAGTCAAGGGGGTGCCCTCCCATTAAAATGACATTTTATATTTTATATTTTTAGGTCAATTGACCACATGGGGGAAGAATATGCTACCCCTCCCCTCTCTCCCACGAATTCCAACCCCCTCCCCCTTCCTCCCCTTCTATATAAACCTATGTATAGTGTTTTGTAAGGATTAATGAAGAGAAAATTGTCAATTTGGTTGGAGCCAAAGAAGGATGTGCCCTCCTCCTCTCTCTCTCCCCCCTCTTGCAGATGGATTTCTACCATTCCAGGGTGTGAGACCCTTTCTACCTCCCCCTCTGGTCCTCTGAGTTCTATTTCTGCCGCCGCCGCCATCGCACCGCCGTCGCGCCGCCGCCATCAACGTCGAAATTCTGTCCAAATCAGGATAGAACCTCATCTCTGGAATTTTTTCTTTGGTTCTTGTTGTCTGATCGAGCCCAAACTTTGAGGGCTTGTTCTATCTGTCTCCCTTAACCTCCGGTTCAAATTTCGTGTCATTTGGACATCGTTTAGTATTTTTCCCTTATTTCTTGTTTTCCCCCTGTAATCTGCCATTCTGCAGATCCACGGGACAGTGTCACCTATTCATATTTTTCCCACCCCCTTAGAAATTTCCAAAAAATCCAAAAAAATTTCTCAGTGTTCCACACGTTCCCCCTACCTCCCATAATTTTTTCAGCCCCTGAAAAAATCATTTACCCCTCGGTCAAAGGTCAGTTTCAGGCAGATCCTCTTCTGTCCTAAGTGTCAATAATCCGACCCACAGGAAAAACACAATCTTGCATAGCTTCCCAATTCTCATCCTTTCGTTGGATCGAACTTAAAAAAATATATGGTGTAAATCTGGGAGTCCTCTTTCCAACGATACCAGTCTTGCCTAGATCAGATTTCAGATCTGAGAGAATTAATTCTTGCCGTCGAGGCATGCAGATCTGTTCCCTGTGCAGGTCTGAAATTACAGTCCGGGAAAAATTCACAAATAAATATCAAAAATCAACTTCAGGAGCCGCCACTCCTAGGAGTCGATCAGGGACGTCCTGCCAACGTTCCAGCCAAGCGGCGCCTCCAGAAGATCTCAGGAAGGCGACGTTCCTTTGGAGGCCACGGCTTGCTGTCCAGCGAGTTAGAACTGAGTCGGCGCAGCACCGAGTCGGCGCAGTACCGAGTTGGACCAGCAGGCCGAGTTCGCCCCAAACGCCCGTCCAACTTGCTGCCCGTCAACCCAGGGTCGGTCCTCCCGGGCCCACTTGTAGCCTTTACCTCCCTGCGTGGAGTGGGCAATAAAATTCACTGTTGTAATTAAGTTTTTACCATTGTACCGGGAGTTACCGTAACTGGCCGGGGTCGTCTTCCCCACGCCCGGAGCGTGGAGGTATCGTGTTCGCTCTCTTACTCGGCGTTTGCTTTACGCGTATTTATTCGTATATCCCGCTGCATGTGATAGGTAACTAGCTCGATATCTATTTTTATCACCGCTGCGAAAGAGCGAGAGTGATCCGTCCCATGACTCGATCCGAGTTAACGCGGAAAGCCGATTCCCGAGACTCACTGCCGATTTCTCAATCGCGCACGGTCCACGTCTTCCCTCGTTTAGGGGCGATCGCGAGCTAGAGTCCCAGGTCGCGTGTCCGTCCCGCATCAATTTGGTATCAGAGCGCCAGTTGAGTCTAGGGTGTTTAAAACACACAAAAAAGTGTCTAAGTCTAGGTGTCTCATTTACATACCATTGTTCGGTATATAAAAAGGTGTCGCTCAACCGTTAGGTTACGCCTATCAGAGAGGTGATTCACTCACGTGAGAGGATCTTCGGATCCCCGGACTCTGCTAGGTACCGGATCTTGGTTGTGTCTAGGTGTGTAGTCGAGTCTCATTCCAACTTTGCATTAGTTAGGATCGTGTCTAGTGTTTGTCACCAACTGTCGGCATGGCCATCCACTAGCTTCCCTGTGTCCCATAGATTACCAAATGCCCGGATCTTATCCATGGTGGCGATACTACCTAAGATGGGAGAACCACCCGGACCACCCCCGTAGACCCGTAGCCCGGGACTTCTATGGCTCTGAAAACATGAGTGACTACCTAGAGTGGGAATCCGTTATGGACGACTACTTTGAGTGTTACCTTATGTCCGGGCCCATGCAAGTCAACTTTGCCAAAAGGTGACTTTTTTATGAAGCTGCCGAAACATGGAGGGACATCAAATACTTCCAGGAGGATAGGAGATTAAGGCCCATCGAGTCATGGTGGGATATGAAGAGAGCGCTTAGGAGGGTCTACCTTCCCCGCCCACCTACCTCCAACTACGGGGGTCATACTACTAGCCAACCCCACCAACTCACCCGCAATCAAGTGGGCCACACCTCCAACCAACCCCACCCCTTCACCCCCATCCAAGTCCACCAAAGCACTCCCAATCAAGTGGCCCGCCCAGTCGCCCCCAACCAACCTCCCCTTGGCACCTCCATCCAATCCCACCCAAGCGCCTCCAACCAAGTGGAAGCCCCGCTTCTAGCCGAGCCTAGGTCCACACCCGAGCCGAGAGACGAGGAGCGAGTCCACCACGAGGTCTCTACTCTAACCCGCACCTTTGATGAAATCAAGAAAATGTTTTCGGATTGGTTAGAAAGGACACGTGCCTCTTCACCACCCGTGAGTGCTCCTTTGCCACCCTCTACTTTCGAACTTTATTCGGAACCCTCTTGTTTGGAGCCACTAAAGCCCGAGCCACCCGTGTTTCTAACGGGTACACTTTTTATGGCCGAGCCACTTCTTAGTTGGCTCAAAGATGGCTTGGTCCCACTTCCTTACCTATCCATCGACCCCACCCTACCATTGGTGCCTGTCAACTCCTTCTACACTACATTCCGGTCTAGTCACCATGTTGATACCTTGGATGACCTTGTTATGGGATTAGACTCGCAATGACAGTTGACGCACTTATTGGCCCGAGGCTTCGACCAACCCATTAGTCTTACCTTCACCCATTCGGCCTTAGGGTCCATTACCTCCGTGTGCACCGTGGGTTGTGTCACCTCGAAGATTCTCTTATTCCTCCCCATGTCGGCCGAGCCTGACTTCATACCCTTTTGCCCGAGGGAGGAACCATGCATCCTACCTATGATCACCGTCCCACTTACCACAATGCATGAAGGTGACCATCTACACCTTCAAGACTTCCATACGTGGGACCGTGACTTGTGGGAACCCACCACAAGGGGTCATACATTCTTTGATCTCTTTGACCCATTCCCTAGTGGGCCCCTTGAGCCACCATATATACTTCAATTCTTCGAGGGAGTCCACTACCACACCCCTACCCCACGGGCCGGGTCATCTACACCCACCAAGCCCAATCTCGATACACCCACACCCGGTTCTCCTAGCCCTCTCAAGTCCCCCAAATCCAAAGGGCCGTCCATGCATGACTGGGTCATACTTGGACGTCTAGGTGTTCCCCATGCCATCAACCGCCGGTTGCATAACATGCATGCATGGCACATATTCGGGTGTCCTCGTCCACCATCGCCTATGCGTAGGTCGGACTAACATTAGGTTTGTTTAGGGTCTTTGTGAGTTTTTACTTCGTTTGTCTGTCGTGTGTTTGTGCATACATCGAGTCAAGTCGATTTGTATGCTTGCGTTGTTAGTCCCTTTCGAGTACGAGACTTGTCGGACTTTGGGATCGGTTCTACTTCACATATCAGATCTAGTCACATAAGGGACAAGCGGTGATTCCTAGTGAGTCTTCGAGCCGCCTTCCTTCATTTGAGAGTGACCCCACCCCGGAGTGTCCACCTCTAGCCTCCTCCCCAGCAGCGTGTGCATATCGAATCTATACGGGATGAGCAGATGTCGATTACTTGGAGTGGAGCGTACTCCGCACTTCCAGGTTCGGTGACGCATCCGCCGGAGCTACTCGAGCAGCCGCACCCCTTACTCGACGGGGTCGAGTTCTTCCCACCCGGAGAGAATTGATGTGGACATCAGAGCAAGAGCACTAACATTTTATTTTTACATTTATGTCCTTTAGTTTATTTTTATATCCTTGGGAAAGTATGTTTACAATTGTAAGATTTTGTAAGCCAATGTGTCATTCCCTAGGATTCTTTGGGTTTTTGTGTAAAATATTAGTAGGTCCAGCAAAGGGGCCCTTACTCCTTTCCCATTGGTCCACCTAAGCCATACGGGTCCATGTGGGGCTGGTCAACTATCCTAGGTGGCTCATAGATGGTTGGACCATTCAAAGGAGACAATTGGACCAAAATGTCCAAGATGCCTCCCCTTAAGTCAAGGGGGGGCCCTCCCATTAAAATGACATTTTGTATTTTATATTTTTAGGCCAATTGACCACATGAGGGAAGAATATGCTACCCCTCCCCTCTCTCCCACGAATTCCAACCCCCCCTCCCCATTCCTCCCCTTCTATATAAACCCATGTATAGTGTTTTGTAAGGATTAATGAAGAGAAAATTATGAATTTGGTTGGAGCCAAAGAAGGGTGTGCCCTCCTCCTCTCTCTCTCTCCCCTCTTGCAGATGGATTTCTGCCATTCCAGGGTGTGAGACCCTTTCTACCTACCCCTCTCATCCTCTGAGTTTTATTTCTGTCGCTGCCGCCGCCGCCATCGCACCGCCGTTGCGCCGCCGCCATCAACGCCGGAATTCTGTCCAAATCAGGACAAAACCTCATCTCCGGAATTTTATCTTTGGTTCTTGTTGTCTGATCGAGCCCAAACTTTGAGTTCTTGTTCTATCTGTCTCCTTTAACCTCCGGTTCAAATTTCAAGTCATTTGGACATCGTTTAGTATTTTCCCCTTATTTCTTATTTCCCCCCAGTAATCTGTCGTTCTGCAGATCCACGGGACAGTGTCACATGTTCGTATTTTTCCCATCCCCTTAGAAATTTTCAGAAAATTCACAAAAATTCCTCAGTGTTCCACACGTTCTTCCCTACCTCCCATAATTTTTTCAGCCCCTGAAAAAATCATTTACCCCTCGGTCAAAGGTCAGTTTCAGGTAGATCTCCTTCTGTCCTAAGTGTCAATAATCCGACCCATAGAAAAAACACAGTCTTGCAGAGCTTCCCAATTCTCATCCTTTCGTTGTATCGAGCTGAAATAAATATATGTTGGAGATCTGGGAGTCCTCTTTCCAACGCCACTAGTCTTGCCTCGATCGGATTTCAGATCTGAGAGAATTAATTCTTGTCGCCGAGGCGTGAAGATCTATTCCCTGTGCAGGTCCGAAATTACAGTACGGGAAAAATTCACAAATAAATATCAAAAATCAACTTCAGGAGCCGCCACTCCTAGGAGTCGACCAGGGACATCCTGCCAACCTTCCAGCCAAGCGGCGCCTCCAGAAGATCTCAGGAAGGTGACGTTCCTTTGGAGGCCACGGCTTGGTGTTCAGCGAGTTAGAACCGAGTCGGCGCAGCACCGAGTCGGCGTAGTACCGAGTCGGACCAGCAGGCCGAGTTCGCCCCAAATGCCCGTCCAACTTGCTGCCCGTTAACCCAGGGTCGGTCCTCCCGGGCCCACTTGTAGCCTTTACCTCCCTGCGTGGAGTGGGCAATAAAATTCACTATTGTAATTAAGTTTTTACCATTGTACCGGGAGTTACCGTAACTGGCCGGGGTCGTCTTCCCCACGCCGGGAGCGTGGAGGTATCGTGTTCCCTCTCTTACTCGGCGTTTGCTTTACGCGTATTTATTCGTATATGCCGTTGCATGTGATAGGTAACTAGCTCGATATCTATTTTTATCACCGCTGTGAAAGAGCGAGAGTGATCTCTCCCGTGACTCGATCCGAGTTAACGCGGAAAGCCGATACCTGAGACTCACTGCCGGTTTCTCAACCGCGCACGGTCCACGTCTTCCCTCGCTTAGAGGCGATCGCGAGCTAAAGTCCCAGGTCGCGTGTCCGTCCCGCATCAGCTGCCAATTATTGTCAGGGTTGACCTTTCTTGCAAAAGGTCCTCACTTGGGTGGCAGCTCCCCAGGAGGATCCTCTGATGCTTAAGTTAGGATGCATGTAAGAAAAAGGAGGGAGTGCTCTCAAAAGTAATGGGTGAGGAGCAGCCTAAACGTGGAGGCCAGAGGGTGCCTGAGTGTGGAAGCCAGAGGTGGTTAGGGCATCGACTGGAGGCGGTGGTGCTGGGCGAGTAGGGCTGCTAGAGGGGGCCGAAGGAGCTAAGGTTGCTCGAGGGGTCGCTGAGGCACCGGACTGGGGTGAGAAGAACCACTAGAGGGCTCTAGGGCGCCATTGGGGGAGCAGAGTCGCTGGAGGGTGCTAGGGAGTCGAATTGGGGTGAGCAGGATGCCAGAGGGCGCTAGGGAGTTGGATTAGGGCTAGTAGGCCACCGAAGGGTTCTAGGGTTTGGATTGAGGCGAGCAGGGCGTCGAAGGGTGCTAGGGTACTAGTTCGGGGAAGCAAAGCCACCGGAGGGTAGTAGGGCGCCATATGGGGGGAGTAGAGCTGGGCGCTAAGGCACTAGATCTGGGTGAGCAGGGCCGTCAGAGGGCACTGGGGAGCCAGGCTAGATCTAGGCAAGTAGGGCTATCGGAGGGTGATAGGGTGTCAGATCGGGGAAGTAAAGCCGTCGGAGGGTGCTAGGGCACTAGATCAGGGGAGCAGAGGTGCCGAAGGGAGCTATGGCAATGGATATGGTAGAGCTTGGGTCGCTTGGAGGGCGGAGTAGGTCGCGTAGTGGCAGAGCAGGGCCACCGGAGGGCAGATCTGGCTGAGCTTAAGCTGCTTAGTGAGGAGTCACCTCTCTTTTATTTTCCCCTCGTTATAAAATCTGTGAAAAAACCCTCTTTAGTTTGGCCTTTCCCTTTTCTTTTATGCCTTCTTGGTTGGGCACAATTGGGGAGAGGTAGGACGTGGCTTAGACGTGTTTGGGAAGGTGACTCCATTGGTGGGCCGATAACAGGGGTGTTCATCGTAACAACTAAATAGGTAATCCTTGCCGTCCTCTAATGCTTTCTGTAGAGGTTAAAAAGTGTTACTTGGACCTTGTACCATACCTTCAAGATTTATTTGAGGGGAAGAGCATCTGACTATCCTGAGGAAACTTGTAGACACTAAACAGCGTGTCAGAAGGAGTCCTCGGAGTGATCCCAGGGGATAACCTTCCAATGTTTAAGTCAGAGACGAGCGTAAGAGTAAAGAGAAGAGTAGAGAGGGAAGGAGAGGAGAGCCTTGAGGGAGAAACGAGTGCTTGACAGTGTGGCCGAGGCCTGGAGAATGATGGAGAACTCATTGTCTCTCTCTGAGACAAGGGAGTTGGAGTGATATGGAGTTCTGTCACCGTCGTGCGTGTGGATCTCTCTTTAGGTGTCTCTCTGTCTTTGTGTATATGCGTGTCTCCTTATAGCTCTGTAGCTGTGTCGCTGTGTTATTGTCCTTTCTAGGTCCGTTGAGGACCTATTTATACTAGTCATAGTGACGTCGTCTCTCTTCTGACTTAGCGAGAGCATGGTTAGTGGAGTAATGCCTTGTTTGATCGTGGGGGGTCGTTCGTTATCCACTCGCCCATTCTCTGAGGAAGGGCATCGTGGGGGGCTTCACGGCGCTGTGGGCGTGATCTGGCATTTGTCAGGGTAAGCCCCGTAATCATAGCCTCTACGCTCTCCTGTTGACAAATCTCACGACGTCCGGGGCACACGTGTGCAGGGATCATACTTGTGGGCTAATCAGTCTTGAGCATGCCTCATTATGCTTCATTCTTGTACTGTGGGTCAGTTGGAGATGACCGTTACGGGCTTGTCGACATCGGGCCTTGATGGGTCTCTCGTTATTGGGCCTTGCTAGGCTTGACGTATTTCCCCCCCTCCTCACTTTCAAAGAAAGATGTTGATCCATAATAAATGAATATACTAAAGATTGTTAATGTTAAAGTAGTAAGATATTTAGGTAGTAACGTAATAACATAATAAAATAATACAACAATGTAATGTAATTATGTAATAACATATTAAAATAATAAAATAATGTAATAACATAGTGTCGTGTAACACTTAGGGCGAGTTTGACAAAGGGGTTGTCCCCCGGTTAGCCGACACCGGCTAACCGGTGGGCCCCGCCTCCTCTCGCCCTCCCCCTCACACAACTCGGTTAACTGACCCCGAGTATCTCAATCGACCCTTCGGGGTCGGTTAGCCGCCCCCCCTTACGCCGCTGTCAAACACGCCCTTAAAGAATAGGAACCAAGTAAGAGAGCAAATAATGGCTAAAGAAAAGATCTCTCGGACACAGAAAAGGTTTTTGAGAAGCAAATCGAGCGAAGATGTCAAGCCTTCTTTGAGCAAAAGTGGGTTCAATCATTCTCCTACATAGAGGAAGAAGTTCTCAACGAGGGGTGAGAGGATGCCAGGAGAATTTTCCGATGTTTAAATTAGTAAAAAATAGAGAAAGAAAAGAAAAGCATAGGGTAGATTTTTCGTACCTTGACGTTGTTTTAACGTACCTTTTATAGCCCATGGAGATGTACATCATTAATGATGATAGAGCTATTGAGGAGATCGTGCCCTCGGGGGTTACGTCCCTTAATCGCAATCTAACATGTGACTTCTGTCGTGATGAGATCGTGAGACGTGTCAAGGGATGATTATAGAGAGGCAATGATGCTCAATCCTACGCCATTCGTATTTTGAGCCTATTGATTAATCGTGATTTAAATTCTAGCGAGAAACACCGATGTCATGTAGGAATAAATATAATGCGTAATAAGATAATAAGATAATGACACAGTAATGTGCTAATGTAATAAGAATAAGGTAGTAACAAATATAATAACATGGTATTAATGTAACAAGATAATAAACTAGTACCACATTAAACATAGTAATGTAATATATTATTATAATGCTTTACTATATTACTTCATTATTACAAATTTTGATAGATTACAAGTTTACTATTCGTTACATTGTTACATTACTACGTTACGACGTTGTTATGTTATCACCATAATGTATTATTATCTTATTACATTATTACTTTAATATATTATTACGTTATTACCTTATTATCTTTTACTTAATGTTATCTTACTATCTTACTGAGTTATTACGTTACTACCGTACGCAGCTCAGGAAGTAAGGTGGTCAGAGATCTAATTAAATTTTGATTCATATTTTAGTATTTAACGGAAGATTAATGCCAGCAAAAGTTAAGCTTGGACGTGTCATTTTCGTAAAATATTCCATATAAAATGGCAGAAAACTTGATTAATAGGAACATAGGATTAATCCTAAGGCCCTGGGTCTTCTTCAGAGAAAATTCCCAATTTTCCATAAGCAGGAAAGGCTGCGAGCCTGTGACCGGCGCCACGCGGGGACGGTACTTTCGTAAATAACGGGAACATTACGACTCATCTTTCAATGCCAACGGTACTTTGCTCTTTTGCTTTTTACCCCCCTTCTCTTTTTTTTCTTCTCTAAAAAAAACTCTGCCTTCTCTCTTCTCACGCTGTCACGCACACAGAGAAGCCGTTGCCCGTTTAAGCTCACTTCCACTGCAAGCCTCCTCCTCCTCCTCTTCCAAATCACCTTTCCAACACCGAGGCGACGTGAGCGACACAGCGTCCCCTTCCCACGGCGACCGCTGCGTCCGGAGAGCTGCCAGCCAGATCCTCCCCCGGCAATGGGCGTCGGTGAGACCAAGCGCGTCGGCGCCGTGCTCGCCCGCAAGCTCCTCAACGGCGGCAGCCCGTCGCTGCTGGGGCTCAGGTTCCCCGTGCTGGTCGGCATCGGCGCCGGCGGCGTCCTTGTCGGCTGCGTCCTCTTCGTCCTCCTCCTGGTGCGTTCCAGCTGCCGATCGAAGCGGTGGCAGTGGAGCCGTAGGCGGGGGAAGAACGCTCCTGGCGCGGTCCCGGTCGTCACCAGGGAGATCGCCGTGGTGAAGACGGTGAACGGCGAGATCGGTGCGGATGACAGGTCCTGCGGCGGATGCCCCGGGGAGGAGAAGAAGGGCGGGTTGGGCACGGGTGGCGACTGGAGCTCGGAGAGGTCGGGGAAGGCGGTGTCGGGGGGGCCGCCGCCTTCGGTGGCGTCGACTTCGTCGGCCGAGATGAAGGGGAACATAGGGTGGGGGCGTTGGTATACTCTGGCGGAGCTCGAGGCGGCGACAGGGGGGTTCGGGACGGAGAATGTGGTGGGGGAGGGGGGCTACGGGATCGTCTACAGGGGCGTCTTGCCGGATTCGTCCGTGGTCGCCGTGAAGAATCTCCTCGACAACAAGTGTGTACAACTCTCAGAAACGAAAACTACAGTAGTACTTTCTTTAACAAATATCTTGCTAACCAAAGCAAACTGGCATTGCTACTCATATTTTTCGCATGCGATTCTCGATTTTCCTGGATATTTGTCGCCGTTATGATGGACTCGTTTTGAGGAAGAAAGCAGAAGCGGGGATAAATTATGGTGAACATAGAGCACTTGAATCTTTTTCTTCTCTTCTTAGTTTGTGATCCACAACATACTTGTTTTGAACTGTTAATGTTTAATGCTTTTTCACACCCACATGAAACAGAGGATAGCAGGTAAGAACATGATTCATGTATTTGTATGCATTGTATGGAACATGGCTTCTCCCATTTTCTAGTCCTTTTCCTGAATTCTTCGTTTGAAATCAACTGTCTCACCATCAATATGTTTTCTTCCATATTTGAAATTTTCTTAAAGATGTACTCATTATCTTGGTAGCTTGTATGCAAATGTTGCAATTCATGTTTTTTCTTTCTAATAAATCATACTTTTAGTTTGAATTTTCCATATGCCTTGATTGTTCTCCTGTTTGAGTCTATTTCGGATGCTTCCATTTCTACTGCACACTTTTGGGCGCAAGACCTCCTTTTCTTTCTCGGAAGCTTCCATGTTCTGCTTATTTCTATGGACGTGGTCGTGTTTCCATCCTGTTTGGGGTTCTGTGAGATAAGTAACAAACATCATGATTCTACGAAATATCGGATCTAACATTGCGTTCCTATTTGAGGGACCAGATTAGATCTTGATTTGGATAAAACCCACTCCTGTCATTTTTACAGTCTTGAGGTAACAGGCATTGTTGCAAACGATCTCTTTTTTCTCATGTTACTGATCGGTAATGGATAATAATTCAAGCAGGGTAATTTAACTCATATACGCTACTCTTTGATGATGCGGGAGGCTATACAGTTGAAACTATATCTACAATTCCTTTATTCTACAGAATATCATTCAATATAGACAGAGCTTTCTTAAATGCCTGTCAAACCCTGCAACTCCTTCGCATTGCATGGCAAGGTTACTGTGTACTTTTGATGATATATAGTATTTTTGCTGTCTGCAGACTGTAGTCATGTCAGAACTATAAATACTTTGTTTCTTGTTTCCCATTTATTTCCTTTTTTTTTCTAGTCCATACTGCTTTACACATCTTTGTGTTTTCTATCATAATTACAAGTTGAAACCCTTGCTTTACCCGCGTAAGGTGAGCTGGAATAATTGCACCCAGTGATGAACACATCTTCAGAGAACCTTGTGTTCAATTTCATGGTTTTACCCCAGCAATTACTTTTTTATCTTGTCTTGTTCCTTTTGCTTTTTTTTTTCTGTATCCATGCCACTTCATCTGTCACGCCCCGAGCCTTTATTACAGCGGGAGACAATCTCGGGATACGTGAACAGCCGACATGGTAAGCCTCTTGCGAGCAAGAACGATCAGAGCGCAAGACAATCACACATAAAAATGCAATTGCACAATAAGTTACTCAAACTTCCACTTTCATTAATAATATCAAACGATAAAATCTTACTACATCATTTCGTTTCAACCTTCTCCAATCCATTAGACTCAAGAAAAGGAAAATTACAAAGACTCGATCTAAACAAGATTGACTTTCACAAGTCTTCACTCTCATTTTGATACGACTTTTATTCGCTCTCGGACCCGCTACTTGTATAACTCGAATCCGAATTCGAATCACTTCCATCACCTGAAAAGGTTGGAAAATAGGTAATGAGCACACTTGCCCAGTAGGTATCTTCGCATCAACATGAAGGCAGTGTTAAAGTAATTAACATTTTTGCTATAAAGAATAAGGTAAAATCATGCGAATGCGATAAATCACGTGTATAACTAAAATAACAAGATGATCATGTGATATAGGAATAAGCAAGTATGATTAAGCAAGAATGTAACAAGAATGTAATTATGGCCTTTCATGAACAAGAATGTACTAGAATGTCATGTAACAAGCAATAATGTACTCTTCACTTAGTAACAAGTACTTCGTGAATTTTTGTGGAATATCACTTTATGGATAAACCCGTGGATATTTGTGATTGCCGTGGATATTTCACTTATTTATAAAGAAAGTACTCCCAGCGCAATGCGACGCCAGTAGCATCGTACCCCATGGTTTATAATAGTATGTTTCGACAATCAGCCGAGGGGACTAGTATAGAGCCCTTGAACACAATCAGTGCTCGATCCACATCTTCAAGTATAAATCAAGCTACTTCCACGCATGTAAATAATGTGGCCAAGAATGTACAATGATAAATTCAAGATAAAGTAACCAAAAATACGAACGCTTGTACAAGGAAATAAGGAATTTCAATAAAATACCTTAATTAACTAGGTTATGCCATGGAAATAAATCGGCAGCATAACGGTACGTTCTTTGATTTCCATAATTTACCTTAGATGTTTCGAATAAGGTTACAAGTCCTAGACTATCATTAGTCCATCTAGGATCATAGAAATATTAACCCCTTTGGGTCAAAAACTCAGGAAATTTAGTGGTCTATAACTGGGCCGTCACATGACTGTAGCGGTCTAGTATTGAGCCGTTAAGCACAAGACTGTTCGATATTTGAAAACAGGTTCTCTGGAGTCTTTGGCGGTCAAGGGTAGATCCGTCAAGGTCCCTTTAGCGGTCTATATAAGGCGCGCTATCAGGCTATGGCGGTCAATTATTGGGCCGCTAAGATCCAGAAATACAAAACATCGGTAGTGTTTTTTAGACAATTGGGCTTTAATGGTACAACCAACTCGGCGTCCTAGTGGGAATCTCAGGCTCGCGGAGAATTACGGAGGCCTTGAAACAAGATTTCCTAGTCCATTGGAAGGAATATCCAATAGAGAGGTCCTCAAGTCCAAGAATGCGTTCCAGTGCAAAAGTGCAACTAATGGTCATATACCGGGATATATGCCATGAACTTACAGAAAATGACTCTATAGGTGAGGGAGATTATGTGCAGAAATTAAATCCACGTTGAAACCTCATCAATGTAGCATTTAAACCATAAAGTTAGTACAAAATTACATGGTTTTGGCTTGAAATTATCATATGCTTAAAATAACCTCAAAGTATCATAAAACATGCAATTACTGTCATGAATCAGTAAATAAACTTAGAGTCATGAAAACAGGTTAAAACTTAGATAACTAGGCTTATTTATAAGCTAATTTGACTGTTCTCAATTCTGTCTCGGGTTGACAGAACACAGCACTTTGGCGGTCTAAGACAGGCGCGTCACAGGGATGTGGCGGTTTATCGTGGGGCCGCCAGAAGATTTGTGGCACTCTACTTATGGTCCGCCAGAGATTACATAGAAATCACGTTGCAGAGTGTCTGGCGGTTTATCGTAAGGCCTCTAGATGATTCTGGCGGTCGAACCTTAAGCCGCTAGAACACGTCTGATAGTAAATAAAATAAGAAGATCCTAAGGTTTTTAACTCACATCATGTCTGGAAATCATATAAAAACTTTCCTATCATGATAGAACGAAGGTTAAGCTAACAATATGCATGGGTTTTCTGTGAATTGACAAGAAAGTTCATTTTACTTGGTTAGGGTTAAGAATATGCATGCATGATATACAAGTGCATAGGTCCTATTAAAACATGAAATTCTCCACTTATAAAGCATGAAATCGAGCAAAACAAGAGGGCTTTTAATCTTAACATGATATTCTTGCCGTTCATGAGATGACCTACCTTTGCTTAGGCTTTGAAACTTCGAATTTGTTGTTAGAAGGGAGCCCTAGTTTCTGCTCCTTTAAATGACAAATCAGCAAGTTCACGTCCTGATATCTCTTGATCCACTTGTTCTAATGATGTGAAATTTGGAGAGTAAGAAGATGATACTACTGGGAACAAAAAGTTCTAAAGAACCAAACTCTAAATACCTCGTTTAGACGCCCTAATTTCCTGATCTTCACCGGACTTCTGCTTAATTTCTTGGGTCGCTATAGTAGGATCAGTAACTTTGGAAGCTCCTAACTCCTTGGATACTGGATCTCCTAGCACGAAATTTTGGGAGATGTTAGTCCTATGTATTAACAATAAAAAGTTTTAAAGAACTTTTCCAAAATACTATCTCCTTACCTTGATTCTACGTAAGCCAAAGTAAGGGGTCGCTCAGGTCAAAACTAGGTCCTATTTATAGGGTTTTGGCTAGGGTTTGAGGATTAGAATGATCCTAGAGTCCTTGTTAAACCTTAGATCGACTTTTGAGAGTCCTCTAGATGTTTACTAGTCCATCTATCTCGATCTCTAAGAGATAGAGTCTTAAAAATCTCATCTTTTTGCTCGTTCTTTCACTCACGGATCTGACAGAATGTAGCGGTCGAAGCCTGGAGCGCCAGAGTCAATTGGCGGTTGCACGATAGACCGCTAGAGCTACTGTGCGCTGAAGTTTGAATTTATTCAAACTCTTTTATTGTATTATCCAATTAATTATCCATATAAGGTATATTTATCCTTATATTCCGAGGATAAGTTAATTAACCTTCTAGAATATGGGTCAAACTTCATGGGCTTGGTTTTTAAACCTTTTGGGCTTATGTTAATTGGGCTAGGTTAATTGATTACCTTATTTTGGGCTTTAATAATGATTTATTTAACCCACTATTTATTTATTAATTCATTTGGACCTTTAATAATTCCAGAAATTTACTAAATATTCCAGAAATACTTTATAAAAATTCCGGGGCATTACATCATCAATCTTCGTACTTTTTATAGCACGATTTAAAGTGAAACTTGTTGCATACCTGCATAAGGTGGCTACATACAATATACGGATACTTGAGCTATCAACGGACATCTTTTGTTATTATCTTGTGTTTAATCTAGTTTGCTGAGTTAAGCTTTGTGAGGACTACACACATGATTCTGAAACTATTCTAGATGTTTAGTGCTTTCTGGGATATGATTCACTCTGGATGATAACCCATTTATGCAGGGGTCAAGCAGAAAAGGAATTCAAGGTTGAGGTTGAAGCAATTGGGAAAGTAAGGCACAAGAACCTTGTGGGGCTGATAGGATATTGTGCTGAAGGACGTCAAAGGTAAAGCTTCATACATACTGGACCATTTGGTAGCAAAGCTGCATCCTTTGACATAATTTATACATTTCAGGATGCTTGTGTATGAGTATGTAGATAACGGCAATCTAGAGCAGTGGCTACATGGAGATGTTGGGCCTGTCAGCCCCCTGACATGGGACATTAGAATGAAAATCGCAATTGGGACAGCCAAAGGGTAAATATTTCTGTCTCTTCTGTTGCATCAGGTTGTTAATGAATGCTAGAGAATAAATGATGTTCTGCTTAAACTAATTGTGCTTATTTAGCTGTGGAGGTAAGGGGTTAATTTGGACTAGTTCCAGCATAAATAGAGGTTCCCTCGGACACCGAAATGAACCATTCTCGGAGAAATGTAACTGTATTATGCTCCTGTGTCCTATTCCTGCAAAATTATCAAAAACGTATTCTTTTTGGGATAGTGGTTAGATCATATTTTCCTTGCCCATTTCTCTTAATTTAATATTAGGTCCCACCTTATTTCGAAAATGAGGGAAAGAAGAATAAAGCATGGATGACAGATTATTTTATTTTTTTATTCAAAAAGAAAAAACTTGAATTCTAGTCCTTTTCAGGGGGAAAAACTTTTCTGAAGGGGTTTCTACTGAGTAATGCATACAACCATACCACACTGTATCACTGTTGATGAAAAACTTGAACATTGTGGGCCTTTCACCTGTAAAACCTGTATGTGTAGAACTCACTAAATTGATGTACCACAAAATTTGTTCTTTTACTGTTCACATTATAATTTACTTTTTAATGCAAGCTTTATGGACCCATGCGAGCTCTATAATTGCTTTAAATTGAAGTGTGATGTTGTTGCAGTTTAGCTTACCTGCATGAAGGTTTGGAGCCCAAGGTTGTGCATCGGGATATCAAGTCCAGTAACATACTTCTGGATAAGAAATGGAATCCAAAAGTTTCTGACTTTGGGCTAGCTAAGCTCTTAGGTTCAGGATCAAGCTATGTGACAACGCGTGTAATGGGAACGTTTGGGTATGTTTCTTTCTATCTTTCATGTATTTAGATCTGCTTTTCCTTTCTATAGCTACTTTCCAAAATCAGCTATTCTATGAAGACCCATCCTTCCCGGTTGATGCATATGAACCTAAAAGTAAAAAGATGCTGCACGTAGATAATTCATTGTTTAATGGACCATCCTACTATTTTTGAACTGAGATAAGGTAACATAAGTTTCTCTTCCATGTGTTTATGCAGGTATGTTGCTCCTGAATATGCGAGCACTGGCATGCTTAATGAGGGCAGTGATGTGTATAGTTTTGGTGTTCTTCTCATGGAAATAATTACTGGAAGAAGCCCAGTTGATTATAGTAGACCTCCTCGAGAAGTAATTCAGCCCTTTTCTTTTTTCCAGCGAATGTTTCTGTTATTCTCACACCTATGACCTATCATGTTTATTTGTATGGCCTTCCAGGTAAACCTAGTAGAATGGTTCAAGGGAATGGTAGGAAGTCGACGAGGAGAAGAAGTGGTAGATCCATTAATTGAAACACAACCCTCTCCAAGAGCACTTAAGAGAGTTCTCCTGGTTTGTCTTCGCTGTATTGATGTTGATGCTCAAAATCGTCCAAAAATGGGCCAAATCATACACATGCTTGAAGGAGATGAGTTTCCTTTTCGACCAGTAAGCAAATACTGTCCCGTTACTTGACTTGATTCCGTAATATTGCCAACATAATTTTGTTGCCCTCTCTCTTTATATTATGTTTCTTGCATCATGACATATTGGAATTATTCCCTGTTGAGAAGTGAGAGAAAACAGAAAGTTACCATAATGTTTGATGTTGCATCATGCAAATTTATGGTAAAAGGACTGGGTAGATGTTCTATGATTGAAAACGCGTGACTCTTTTATATACTGCACAAATAACTTTCATATTTTGGTGTCAACTTATTCATGAGATCCGAATGCAAGTGAAGAAACCAAGCTACCAAGTATCAACAATCCTGTGCAAATCTATATAATTATTCATTTTCATGTTTATGCTTGAGATTCTTTCTTCCAAAAGATCATGGTAAAGATTTGGTTGGTTCATTGCAGACAAACTGAGATCCATTTTACCTTCTGAAACCCTTAAGCTTCCATGATGGGCAAAATATTGTTACCTTGGCAACTTTCAAGTGTAGATGCTTCGTTAGGTGATATTTTGTGATCAGATTCACAAGGGATTTTCTTTTGCAACATGCCTTTTTTATGATATAAGGTTTTTTAAAGATAATTTAGTTAAAAAAATTCAAATCTCATGCTAAATTTGATCAACTTTTTAGGTTATCATATTGGTATGCAACTGGGATTCAGAGTATGCACTGTATCTTGAACTCAATGATGTGCGTATATTACCTTTTAGCTTTTGATAAATTTTATTCAATAAAGTTTCCTCCGCCAAAAAAGAAAAAAAAGAAAACGTAATTATTTCAAAACAAGGATGGTCATGAAACATGAAAATCGGTCCCAGGCACTGACATGCAAGACCATTGAAAAGATGCACCTGAGAAACATGGAATGCATGACCCTTTAGAAGATGTGTCTAAGATGCAAGTGTTGAAATCCCATTTCTGTCTAGACTGGTGTAAGGCCCTTGGTGAAGATGAGTAATTGCACGTGCACCATCAAGAATGCGATCCCACTAGTGTATGTCCTATTGTTCTTTCTAGGCTTAAGCTTATCTTTTCTTGCCATCCTATAAAACAATCACTGTGGTCATCGTCATCCCACTTTGATCATCATATCATTCTGTATGTTCAGGACATTTATCCGATCATTAACCTTATACTTAACATCACGATATTACCATTAAAAAAAACCAACTTTGTGACAAAGATGGGTAGCCTGCTCAGTAATGCAGTCAAGAGATTACTTGCAAAACAGAGCTCTGATATGCAGATTATCACTGACATACATCATTATTCATATCAATGTATTCGCTTATGGATCCAGTTAATGGCATGCTCTTGAGCCAGTGTTCCCCGTCAAGAGAACCTTATGTTGGACTGAGTGTCCAGAAAATATAAATGAGACCAATCGTCAGATGGACAAACTGCTTCATTCCCAGTGCAGTGAGAACATACAATAATCAGTGATGAATATAGCCGCTGTATGATACAGAACTGTAGGTTTATCACACTGGTTGAGCCTGCCCTTGCAACCTGTTCAGGTGACGCATTGGAGTACTATTTATGGTTTCATTTTACATACTCACTGGGTTGTGCCACTGAAATGTACATTGTCGCTGAGTCCTGAGTGAGATGATTCTTCTTTAACATCAACGCATGTCCGTTCATTTTTTGCCTCAAGTGGCATTCATGACACTGTCCTCCTGCTATTTGACGGATGCAGCTCGCTTTCTCTTCTTGGGAACTTACAACAACAGCATTATAGGCTATCAGCCACCTTCATCAATACTGTCATGGATATTATTGTTTAGATTTGAGTCCCTGAATTACATTAAGCAGCATATTGCTGCATACCAGCTAAAATAAACACTCTTATTTTCATTAGTAATATATAAAAGAAAAGCTGCCTCAATAATGTCTTTTCTGGGTCTCATGTCCACCTTTTCCTTGTCTCTCCCAATTTTCTTGGTACTAGTAATATAAAGCCCCAATATCTGTCTGAGCTTTTGTTGTACAGGAGCGGAGATCTGTTGAAGAAACAGCAAAAAGCTCCCAAGGAACGGCTCTAGAAACAATCAGCAGGAGCCCTTTTGAGAAGGTTGCTGGTGCCGATTCAGAGAGGTCGATATCGAGATGAAGCATCAACTCAAAGTAAATACGCGATCAATTCCCAGCTTGTAAAAAAAGGTCACTGATTTATAAGGAAATGGTAGAACCATCCTCCCCCGTGTTTCTACAATCTTGTAAATGCAGTTCATCTCCTCTATCTTGATGCTTTTGAACTATAGATTTTACTCATTGTAGCGCTGTCATAGTACCTGAACATTGTCCTTGAGCTCATCAGGAAAACAAAACTGGCTCTAATATCTTTCATAAACAAATTTTTGCATGATTCTATGACCAAAAGCTGAACACATTCGAGGTGATGAATAGAGCGCTTATTTGAGATGCTGCTTCATCGACCTCTTTGCGAGACATTACATTTGCAACCATTGTGGTATCCATCATCATATCTAAGTATCTGATTGGCGAGCAAAGGTGGAGAACTGGAGATCTGGCTAACTCCACAACCCTTCGATTCTATCTGTCATACCTCTCGAGGAAAGTTACCTTCCTCCAGTCATAATAAATTGATAGCTTGGTTGCTATATTTTTTACTGTCAAATTACAAGTCTGAAGATCTTTGAGGGTGAGAATTTTCTCTTAATCCAATGCGCAGGAGTACTTCTCTAATAATAATTTCAAATCCAAACTATCGTCTTAATATATATATGGAGTACGTGTCATTACATCTAAACATCATCTTAATTGGGGAGGAGGGTTAGTGAGATGTGTAATTGGATTCAATTTATGATCGGATTTCAAATTGTGAATGTATTTATTGGGCTTTGGTTGAATTCTGTTTGGAGACTGAATTCTTGAGTTAGTGAGTTCAATGAGAGTTTTGACCATGAAATCAGCTCATGGGCTAGTGAACATGAGTTTGTCTTAATAAACGAAGAGAGTTTGGCCACTCCACCGGCCCCAGACATGCGAACCCATCTGGGACCGTATCATTTCCTCCGTGATCTGCTAATGTGAGTGGATTTGTTTTTTCCCCTTCTGAGCACCAAAAAATGGGAGATTAAGCCTGTTTAAGTGACAACCGATATCAGTAGTCCCAATGTGACTAGGAGTTTAATTCCAAATTGAACGGACGGTATTGCAATTCATCAATTCGTAAAAGTACAAGGGTATTTCTATCTAGTTTGAAATCAGTTTTTTTTTTTTTTTCAAATTTCATGATGTTCGCAAAAACAGATGACAAAATCTGAAAGAGTATAAAGCAAGAAGTCGAAAATATTTTGAGCTAGTTTTGAGTTCGGAGGTCAGACCAATTAGTATGCAAAAGAGTTCATTTTTTTAAGTGTATTTTGTGGTATTAGGCTAACTAAATGGCCTAATTTTAAAAACTGGCAAGCGTAAAAGTTGTTGATTACTTTAAAGACCTTTGAGTGACCCAAAAAAAAGAGAGGATCATTTGTCCTGAAAAGATATGATCTTCGAATGGATTTTGATCGTATGAAGTTTTTTTTTCTTCTAGAAAGTCAGTTCAGTAGCTTTTTAGGCTGCAGCAAATCGACATATTGTTGTTATTAATTCGACAACCAATGCTGGACTATCCATTTGATCATCAATGTTGCCTTCTGCTTGTTATAGAAGATTCTTTGGTGAGCCAAGCATTAGCGTATACGGGTATATATAGTTTCACTGTAATCTCTGCCTATAGGCAATGTAAAACCTAATGGGCCTGTTTGATAATCGGGCAGGGTCGGGCAGATTACGCCGTTCGACCCCCCACTCGAATGCGGTATTCGACCTCTCCCGTCGGAATACCTTGTTAGACCAAGACAACATGTATTTGCATGTTCGCCCCGTGCGAGGTCAAGTTATGAAAGCCGATTTGCATTGTTACCGACGAATACGTCATCTACCGGTGCATACAACGCGCGAACTGGCGAATACGGTATTCCGGTGTGTACACATCTACCAAAGTTTGTGTTGAATCGGGCGGGTCTACCACGTCGGGTACAAGGAACCGAGTAGGTTCATGGTATGCCCTTTCATGGGCCAGAGATAACGGCCTCTTCCATTTGTGATTACGAAATGGTCTATACCAAGGCCGAAGTGTCCACTGTTTGAGTAAAGAGTAAAACTTATTATAAATCTAAATTTGTAGCAAGTATTATAAATTCAACCTCAATTAGGACGTGTTTGGTTTTGTCTCACGGGGGAGATTCTTTCCATAATCTAGTAGAGAGGGAGATAAAGTTGAGAATTTTTAAAATCTCATTTTTTTCTCTCTAGGTCTCTCACCCTTCCATACTCTCGTGTTTTAAAAATTTGAAGTGATATAAACCTATTCGAGAACAAGTATGCGAGGTGAGGATTAGAATGATGAAAATTGTTTCCATAAGTAGAACCAAACGTGCCTTTATTTCATGTGATATTTACTCCATGTCCGTCGCCATATGGTGACGTCTCATGTGGATTAATGAGGTGTGAATCAACCGCGGTTGGGTTTACTAATAGATCAAAGAAGTTTTGATTTACAATAAAGATTTTCCTATAAGGGTCTATTTGGTTGAAATTATTAGAGATTTCAATCATTAGAATCCCATGCATAATCTCATCCCAATTAAATAATTTAAAGTTATCTCGATTTTTATGTTAGGTGATTTTTTAAAACGGAGAGATAAAGACACGAGAGGAGGTGGGTTAAATAATCTACAAAAACTCTTCTCATAGAGTTTCGGAGTCCGAAATCTCTACACTTTGACATTTGTCCTATGTAGAAATTTTTCAAAAAAATCTATCTCAATAATCCCAATCAAATGAACTTTGAGAGAGAGAGAGAGAGAGAGAGAGAGAGAGAGAGAGAGAGAGAGAGAGAGAGAGAGAGAGAGAGAGAGAGAGAGAGAGAGAGAGAGGATAGTATTTTTAATATTTTAAGTTGTACGGGGAAACTCCCACCCCGGTGCACTCACTTCTTCCTAGTTGTGCGAATGCAACGTTTGGCCGGTCTTCTCTAATTCGGGCTAAAAGACCAAAAGGCAGAGGTGACGCCAAGCTCTTCCCTATGCTTTAGAAGATACTGTGGAATCCAGATTGCTCGTGGCCCCGGTGGATGGGACAAATTCCAACCGGGTGTTAAAATGTCATCACGTAGTACCCTTGTCGCGGTCATCCATTACTACTTTACTATCATCTGTTGTCTGTCTGATCATGTGAATTTGAACAATTGTGAATTTGTGATGGTGGAAGACAGCAAAAGATAATTGACAATAAAAGTATATAGAAGTGCATAATTATGAAGTTTTAAGAACTTCTTATTGATAAACCGGGTCTGATCCTCCAGGCCAAAGAACAGCTGGGAACGGTTTTGCTTTCAATGTTGTGACGCTGGACGCCCACCGGTTTGGCCACAGTGCCTGAAGTCGAGGTGTAGAAACAGCCATGTCAAGTAGTACACTTCTGGCAACAAACAAGCGAACGGCTGCCATGCCATCGCAGCACCTCCTCCGCACCTGGCTGGATTGGAATTCAACTTAAACAGCTTGATTTGTATACTTTGATTTTTTTTGTAAACATAACTTACCCTGCATTATACATGTGGGATTTTTGTATATATACCCTTGTAAAATTCGATTTTATCAAATATATCTTTTATCATAACATATTATCGTGAATATCTTCGAAATATAGATAATGCCACGATTATGCCCTCGTCGTAACTTCCGTATGTTTAATCCGAGTTAAGTGCAAGTCAAAGAGTAATATTTATATATATATATTCCTATAAAATTTGATTTTGTCAAATATATCATAATTTAATGATCATAGATGTCATAGTTCACGGAATATTCTCCTCCGTCGATGACAGTAAACTAAAGTGGTATAATCGTAATATTTTTATCTAAACGAAGGCTATTCATGATAATATGTTCGAGACGAGAGATATAGATGAGACGTATATATACAAAAAAATTAAATTTTACGAGAATATGTAAAAATCTCTATGGACCTCTTTGACAATCGAATTATCGGGGAATAACATATACGATGAGAGATAAATAGGGGTGGGGCTCACATCCCTCCTTCACACAAACGTGATATTCGATTTTGGGTGAAGCGTTCGATCTTCCGAGGTCGAATACCCTATTCTTAACCGAAAAATAAAGAAGGCCTATGCGTTTTTATAATTTTCTAAATTGAAATCTTTTTCCCTAACCAACAACTGGACTGGACAACATTAGTTAGAGTAACGCTCGGTGTGTAGTGTGATTCGTGCACCGCGTTGGAGATGGTCACCGAAGGACGACAGGACGTGTGACGCGACAGAAATAACGTAGACCAATGATTTCAGTCCCATCGTGTTTTTGATCTCACCACGGGGACCCGTAGTCCTGGTGCAACGCCGATGTACATCGCTCAGACACTGCTCAAGCTTATTGTTCACGTGATTTGCATTCTCACAGTACTGTTCACTGTCAAAATTCCCAAAACATTAATGCTGGCAATGGTTAAAAGGGGCGTAACAACGATAAGGTCCAAGGTCTCTCAGGATTTTTAAAATTATCACACCATCGATCAAATGAGATTGGGATTTTGAAAAAAATCCCTTTAATATTGTTGACAGGTGAGATTTTAGAAAATCTCTCGCCCCCCAAGGTGTTCCCAAACGAGAGCCTATAAATCACTACAAATATCTTTTTCCACTACAAGAAAAAGTAGATTTAGCGACGAAAATTTTCGACGTATAATATTTCGTCTGATGAAAATCTGTCTGTATTTTCAACAGAAAAATATTGGTCGGAAAGAAACTCTATCGGAATATCCGTCGGAATTATCGACTATCTTTCTCACGGATTAATATCCGTCGGTAATTAGAACGACTATTTTAGATTATATTTGAAAATTTTTGATGGAATAAATTACTGTCAGAATATCCGTCTGAAATTTTTGACGTAATTTGTTCCGTCGGAAATCCGTCTGAAACTATTTCATTTCCCTCCATCGAATCTCGCCGTCTCCATCGCTCTCACTCTCCGCGCGCCCTCTCCCTCCCTCTCGCTCTCATCTCTGCCTGACGGTGGATGGCGGCATCGCCGTCGACTATGGTGTCACCCTCTCTCTCTCTTTCTCACCGGCGTGGGTCTACGGCGGCGCCTTCCTCTCTCTCTCTTTCTCTCTGGCAAGCGACAACATAAGAGGATATACCTACCTTCCTGAAAACGTAGGTATTACCTTTGGCCACTATTGTACCTAGATATTTTCCTAGAGAAAATAATGAGAAATGAGGGCTCGAGAATTTTCCCGAACACCTTCAAAGCCCCATATACCCGGCCCCTTCTATGACGTACCGGGCCCAACCAAGGGTCCTAACCAATTAGCCGTGACTCACGGCGACATCAACAATTGACTGGGGCCACCCCCGATCACCCAGCTTGTAATGTCCCGGATCTTTTAGATCCTTCCTTGTGAGTCCCAGATCTGGTTTATCGGGGTGTCCGACCCTGTTGTGTCCGAAATTTCGTTTCGGACATCTTTCGTGTTCGGATCGGCGCGATCCGGAGTTGTTTCGGAGGCCCGGAGTGTGTCCACGGCTTTTCCGTGCGTGTTTTCCGATTTCCGCGTACGGGTTTCGGCGAATCCTTCGGAACCCTGTAGCGGGTGATCTGGGTCGTTCACCAACCCGCGAGTGGTGCCGTTGGGATCAGCGCGTCGAGACGGTCGAGGAGGTGTATTTTTCTATTTTTCAAGATTTTTCCGATTTTCTGGATTTTCTATATATATCAATTCTTTTTCTTTTCTTTTTACCTTTTTCTTTTCTTCTTCTTCCTCCTTCCTTCAACCGTGAGAGCTCCCCCTCCCCCGCGGCTTATCTTCTTCTCCCCGGGCGACCGAGACGCGGCTCCCCTCACTCCGGCAACGGCGGCGGCGGCAAGGCGGTCCCGGTGGCGTGCTTTTCGCGGCGAGAGGCGGGGCGTTCGTGGGAGTAAAAGCTGTTGGGAATAAACAGTGTAATGGGGTGACATCATGGCAACAACCGGACCACAATACATACAAGGCAAACCAGAGCATACATGCATATGGGGTTGATTCAACAAAGAACGGCCAAGAAACAAGATTAATAAACATGATTATAGTGTAAAACATGGTTGTAGAACAATTAAATATGTAGTAGAAGCGTCTCAAAGAGACTCCCCTTAGAGAAGATATCACCCCTCACAAGAACGGTGCGATGAGTATGGCGGTCTTCCCCCAGGATACGACTACTAACACAAGACCCTTAAGCGCACTCTTAAGAATCTAGTAAAAAATGCTATGCGAGAAACCTAGATCTCTTCTTAAAGGAAAAATATGTAGGTCGAAGAACATGCACCGATCACCGACGAAAGACAGCAGCGAACACCGACGAAGAAGACGTCGACGGCCGAACGATGTTGGTGATATGCAAGGGAGGCAGAGCAACGGAGCAGCGGCTGCAACCGACGGAGAGACGAGAGATAGAGAGCGGAGCGCGAGCGGTTCCTCGGGGAAGTAAAAAAAATAGCAGAACAGGATAACCCGTGATTAGGGTAATGCTAATCACTCCTGTTATACACACGCCCGCGACGGTCCGCCTCCAAACAAAAACCGTTCGGAGACCCCTCTTTCTCTCCAAGAAAGGGCAAAACAGTAAAAAGAAATCCAAAAGAGTGCCAGGACAAGCCGGCTGGACCCGCACTTCACACACACGCGCGCCCGCCCAGCCCAGCCCGGCCCGGCGCGTGCGTGCGTGTGATAGGTCCTAGCTTACCCCCACTATTGTCTATAAGACATAGTCCAGGGGGCCCTAGGAACTATAAGGTCCCCTCACCTCTTTGTGTTTTCCAATGTGGGACAAAAGTCCCCATACAAAACACAACACTTGAGGTAGCACCCTTTGGATAAACCTTTGAGTTTCCCTTTCTTAAGAACACTCTCAATCTAATCCACTTCAACCCAACATTCCCCCACAAACTCAAGGTTTGAGAAAGGGAACACACAGAAGAGACTTAAACATATCATGCTTTCAGTAAAGGTACCTTTCGGGTTTGAACCTTCACCTAAGTGTTCTAATTTTCACCCCTCACAGAATCGAAGTGAACTAAATCTTGAACTTGATTCTTGATGTGAAGGTTACTTATAGGAAAACAACATGGTATAAGGTTTCATTGATAGCAAAAAGAGTAACCGGCGCTTTTAAAGGCCATACGCCCTGTCCTGATTCATGAGCATTTTCAAGAATAACCCAATTCTTTAACTGCGGCCACACAGTAGTGCTCACTTAGGTGGGCTTCTCCAAGGATGCACTGCTGACATCCTGCCTTGCCAGGCTTGAACCCATTAAGAGTGTATAACTCAACCTTAACTTGCAGTAACAGGCACTAGCTTGTTTAGGATTACAGGGGAGGAACTCAGATACAAAGTATCTGTCTAAATTAAGTGCCTTCCAGTCCTCTCAGCAACTTGTTATTACCACATTGAACCTACTTTGTAGGATCTCTACTCAGATAGGTTGGGTTGCCACTGCAGGAGAACAACTGATGGGTTTCAGTCTCATCCCCATCCTAAATTTTTGGACTTGACTTTTATTAAGTCCTTTAGTCAGAGGATCAGCTATATTGTCCTTGGTACCAACAAAGTCCACAGCTATCACTCCCTGAGACACTAATTCCCTTACAGACTTAAGTCTGAGATGAATGTGTCTCCTTTCTTTTTGATTGTACTTTGAACTTTTGACCTTTGCAATTGTGGTCATATTGTCACAATGCACAGAGATCGCAGGTATAGGCTGACTCATCAGAGGGAGTTCAGACAGAAGACCTCTGATCCATTCAGCCTCCAAGCCAGTTGTGTCCAAAGCACACAATTCAACCTCAAAAGTAGACCGAGACAAGATGGTTTGTTTAGTCGACCTCCAGGCGACTGCACCACCTCCCAGAGTAAAAACATACCCTGTGACACCATTGCTCCCTGAGTTTTCAGCTATCCAGCTTGCATCACTATATCCCTCAAGGACAACATGGAATCTTTGAAAATGCAAGCCCAGGGTCATGGTACCTTTTAGGTACCTCAGAACCCTATCTAAGCCTTCCCAGTGAGTATGGTCAGGACAGCTCGTGTATCTACTGAGTTTAGACACAGCATATGAAATGTCTGGTCTAGTACAGTTTGCAAGATACATTAAGCTCCCTATAACCTGAGAATACCGTAATTGAGACACAGGATCACCACTCTTGTTCTTGCAGAAAATTCTAGAAGGATCATAGGGTGTACAGACAGCTTTACAATTCTGATAGCCAAATTTCTCCAAAATTTTCTCAACATAGTGAGATTGAGAAATTGCTATCCCTTCAGCTGATCTAATAAGAGTCAGCCCTAGAATTATATTTGCCTCACCCATATCCTTCATTTCAAATCTGCTACTTAAGAATGATTTAGTCTCAATTATAATTCTCAAATTGCTTCCAAACAACAAGATATCATCTACATATAGGCATAAGATTACATATTCATTTCCCTTAACTTTGTGATAGATACACTTGTCAAACTCATTGACTACAAATCCAAATGACATGATAGTTATGTCAAACTTTTCATGCCATTGCTTAGGGCTTGTTTCAAACCATATAGAGACTTAATAAGTCTACAAACTTGGTTTTCACTACCTGGAGCCACAAATCCTTCAGGCTGATCCATATAAATCTCTTCATCAAGATCACCATTAAGGAAGGCAGTCTTGACATCCATTTGATGGACAGTCAGATTATATAAGGAAGCCAGTGCTACAAGCACTCTGATTGTGGTCATCCTAGTGACAGGAGAATAGGTATCAAAGTAATCTATCCCCTCCAATTTTTTGAAACCCTTAGCCACAAGCCTGGCTTTATACTTGTCAATGGTTCCATCTGGCTTTAGTTTCTTCTTAAAGACCCATTTGCATCCTATGGTCTTTGAACCAGGAGGAGGATCAACTAACACCCAAGTGCCATTAGCAAGAATGGAATCTATCTCACTCTTAATGGCATCCTTCCAATGCCTTGCTTCCGGTGAAGCCATGGCATCTCGAAAGGTTGGGGGGTCACCCGTGATCTGGAAAGTAACAAAATCACTTCCATAATCCTTGGCTACCCTTTGTCTTTTACTCCTTCTTGGTTCAACCTCTTCTTGATCACAAGTATCAGGATAAGGTTCGGACGCATCAGCCCCCACATTTGTCATTCTTTCCACATGTTCTGGAATAGAATCAGATGTAGAGGCTACAGTCTCAGAAGTGAAATGTTGAGGCAAACCAGTCTTCATGGGAAAAGTATTTTCGAAGAACGTGGCATCTCGAAACTCGACTATGGTGTTAATATCTATGCCAGGAATTTCTGATTTAATAACCAGAAACTTGTATGCATAGCTATTTTCAGCATAGCCTAGAAAGACGGCGTCAACTATCTTAGGCCCTAGTTTCTTTCTCTTGTGCTCAGGAACAAGTACCTTTGCAAGGCACCCCCACACTTTGAGAAATTTCAAACTAGGTTTCCTATCTCTCAAAGTTCAATTGGACTACTATCTCTATGTTTCAGGGGAATATGATTCAGAATAAGGCAAGCCGTATTCAAAGCTTCCCCCCACATATACTTTGGTAGTCCCGAACTCTGCAGGAGAGAGTTGACCATGTCTATGAATACCTGGTTCTTCCTTTCTGCTATCCCATTAGACTGAGGAGAGTATGGGGCGGTTGTTTCATGAATAATGCCATGATCTTGGCAATATTCCACAAACAGACTAGAAGTATACTCTCCTCCTCTGTCTGACCTCAACTTCTTAAAAACTCTGCCAGATTGTGTTTCTGCTTCCTTCTTAAAGATGATAAACTTTTGCAAAGCCTCATCCTTAGATCTAAGCAAATACACATAACAATATCTACTACAGTCATCAATAAAGGTAATGAAATATTTTTTATGATCCCTAGTCAACACACCATTAAACTCACAAATATCTGAATGCATCAGATCCAGAATATCTGAATCTCTAACCACAGAATGAAAAGGTTTTCTGGGTTGTTTAGCCTGTACACAGATATCACATTTCTTAGTTTTATCAACAGTATGCTCAGGAATCAATTTCAGGTTCATCATACGTTTCAAAGAATTGAAATTAAGATGACCTAGACGGGCATGCCATAATTCAGATGAATCTATAACATTATAAGCAACAGGAACAGAAGTAGAAATTGAAGCACTATCATTCACATTTCTGTTCATCACATGATCCACAAAGATTTTAAACAAACCATCAGAAAGATAACCTTTCGCAATAAAAGTCTTCAGATAGAGTATAACAACTTTATTACATTTAAAGTTCAGTTCATAACCCTCCCTTACTAAAACAGAACCAGATAAAATATTCCTCTTAACACTAGGAACATGGTACACTAAGGAAAGAGTAAGAACACGCCCTGAAGTAAACTTCAGGTTCACACGTCCAACTCCTAGCATCCTAGCTGTACTTCCATTTCCCATTGTCACGGAGCGATCATGGGTTGCCTGATAAGACACAAAATTAGCCCTGTCAGCACATAGATGCACATTGGCTCCAGTGTCCACCAACCACTCATTTGGTTCATAAATAGTAAATAATTGAGGATTTAGAGAAACATACTCCATACCAGAAGAAGATCCCCCAGTCACCACATGGACCTGTGCTGGAATTTCATGGGTCAGCATGGCTTTATTCAGCAATTTTTCCTTCTTTTTAGGACAGTCATTGCGCATGTGACCCTTGTCACCACAATTCCAACACTGTCCCAGTACCTTCTTCTTCTTTATCTTTCCCTTAGGTTTCATCTGAATAGTGGAATCAACCTTGGCCTTGCCTTTTGGATCTTTACCCTTATGCTTCATCACTAGGTTTGCACTTGCATCCACATGCATATTGGGCTTTTCCTTCCTATGTTCCTCTTCAATGGCTACAGCCCTCATCAAATCATCAAGAGAGATAGCCCCTTTGCGGTGCTTGAGGCCCATGCCAAAATCCTCCCAGGATCTAGGCAATTTCTCTATGATGCACATGACTTGGAGCTTTTCAGGCATTTTCATGTCTGCCTCAGCCAAACCATGGAACATAAGTAGAAGCTCATGTGCCTGCTCCCCTATAGACTTATTCTCGACCATCTGGAATTTAAGGAACTTGCCCACGGAGTACTTTTCCAGACCTTGGTCCTCGGTATTGTACTTCCGATCAAGTTCATTCCACAGAGCTTTAGTAGTGTTGAAGGTGGAAGTACTATAGACATCAAACAGGACATCCGACAGTGCAGTTAGAATGCACACATGTCCTAACCTGTCTCTAGTATTCCACTCTTCAGCCTTCTTAGCACTCTCGGGGTCGTTTTCATCTATCACAGGGGGGTCCGACTCTAACAATGAGATTAGACCAACCATGGTGAACCACATCTTCATGCGTTGTTGCCAACGCTTAAAGTGTTGCCCGGCAAATTTCGCGGGCATCCCAGACATGTCCACCCTGGTTCCAAAACTCATTGAAGATGACGATGCCATGAACGATATCTTCTCTAAGACTGTTGGGAATAAACAGTGTAATGGGGTGACATCATGGCAATAACCGGACCACAATACATACAAGGCAAACCAGAGCATACATGCATATGGGGTTGATTCAACAAAGAACGGCCAAGAAACAAGATTAATAAACATGATTATAGTGTAAAACATGGTTGTAGAACAATTAAATATGTAGTAGAAGTGTCTCAAAGAGACTCCCCTTAGAGAAGATATCACCCCTCACAAGAACGGTGCGATGAGTATGGCGGTCTTCCCCCAGGATACGACTACTAACACAAGACCCTTAAGCGCACTCTTAAGAATCTAGTAAAAAATGCTATGCGAGAAACCTAGATCTCTTCTTAAAGGAAAAATATGTAGGTCGAAGAACATGCACCGATCACCGACGAAAGACAGCAGCGAACACCGACGAAGAAGACGTCGACGGCCGAACGATGTTGGTGATATGCAAGGGAGGCAGAGCAACGGAGCAGCGGCTGCAACCGACGGAGAGACGAGAGATAGAGAGCGGAGTGCGAGCGGTTCCTCGGGGAAGTAAAAAAAATAGCAGAACAGGATAACCCGTGATTAGGGTAATGCTAATCACTCCTGTTATACACATGCCCGTGACGGTCCGCCTCCAAACAAAAACCGTTCGGAGACCCCTCTTTCTCTCCAAGAAAGGGTAAAACAGTAAAAAGAAATCCAAAAGAGTGCCAGGACAAGCCGGCTGGACCCGCACTTCACACACACGCGCGCCCGCCCAGCCCAGCCCGGCCCGGCGCGTGCGTGCGTGTGATAGGTCCTAGCTTACCCCCACTATTGTCTATAAGACATAGTCCAGGGGGCCCTAGGAACTATAAGGTCCCCTCACCTCTTTGTGTTTTCCAATGTGGGACAAAAGTCCCCATACAAAACACAACACTTGAGGTAGCACCTTTGGATAAACCTTTGAGTTTCCCTTTCTTAAGAACACTCTCAATCTAATCCACTTCAACCCAACAAAAGCTTCATCCTTGATTTCGGCGGTGATTCGGTGGATTTCGAGCTTCCTTGAGGTAGGGGGACGGATCCTTGCCCTCTTCATAGCATTCCCCGTGATTTCTAGGCCGTGGAGAGGCCGAGTGGGGTTAAATCCATGCCGGGAGGGTCGTTTTCATGCTTGGGGTTTGAGCGCCGGATCCGTCGATTCGTGGAGTTTTTGATCGATTTGGGGGCTCTAGATGCATGCTAGGGCGTTGTGGGGTGATCCCCCGTTGTTTTCCCTTCACCAGGGGTGGTGAATGGGCGTGGTTTTACGTATTCTGGGCGTATTTCGCGAACCGGGCTCGGCCCGTTGTCGCGCTATAGTCCAGTGGCGCGTTCTTGATGAACGCGCCGTGTCGTCCGAGCGTGTCCGTCTGAGAAGACGAACAGTAAGGCGATGGGGAACGCGCCTGGTTCTGGTAGCGCGATCTCCAGATCACGCTATCCAAGACTAGCGCGTTCAGGTGTGAACGCGCTAGCTTTGGGCAGCGTGACTTGGAAGATCGCGCTAGCCATAGCTAGCGCGTTCTTCGGTGTCGCGCTAGGGATACCTAGCGCGACCACCCCCCTCTCCCGAACCGTGTTCTTGAGGGCAGCGTGACCTCCAGTTGGGTGAGTTATGGACCCGGTTGTGGCGTGTGGCCCTAGGGATGCCGTGGGCACCCAGTGAGAGCCACAGGGGTGCCCGGGGTTCCCCGGAGAATCAGTTACCTCGGTAGGGGTGCCGCGTGACTTGAGGGACGGTTGGACCTCATGCGTGTCCCCGGCATCCGTGCCTATCGTATGGTCATCGAGAGTCTGTGCTAGTGCTTGGTCGGTGGTTTCCGTGGATTAGTCCTTACTTCCAGTGACCCTACCACTAGTCGTAGCTTTCCCACGGCACGCGTGTGCTGGCTTGCCTGGGAGTGGCTGAGCGGCGTACCTGAGAGAGGCGGTGAGTAGGCTGGTTACCGCAGGGCCTCCGCGTACTTCCGAGTCCGGGTTTAGGGGGAAATACCAGCTAGAGGACAGGCCTAGGGCGTATGGTCTGAGTGTGCACACGAGGCTGAGGGTTCGGACCCGCGCTGACGAGCGTGACCTCAGCTAGTCCTTGTTTTGCGGTTACTTCTGGTTACTGAGTGTGTCTGAGTCTCACGCTCGGGGCGTAGTAGCTAGACACTTGTGACGCGGTATAAGACGTCAGGGGACGCATCTGGTCGTTCTTCTAGTGGGTGGTGCTCTGTTCACTGGCAGGTGTGGACTCGCGTTTTGTTGGACCGAGGTTCCGTAGTGCGGTACTGTTAGAGTAGTCGGCTTTTCCATTTATTTACTTTAGCTTGTCGGTTCTACCGTACTCTTGTTTGGTAGGGTTATCTTCTTCTTTCTCGTTTTCCGTGCGAGGTGGGGATTCGCGGGATCCCTACTGGGCCAATGAGATGAGGCTCACCCCTGCTCTTCAGGTGAGGCGGAGTCGACGGGAGGCGCGGTCGAGTTTCAGCGTGATTCTTCTAGCCAGGGTTAGTCGCCAGTCTGCCAGAGCCGGGGGATGCCCCGTGTAGTTGTACTCCGGGGGATGCCCCGTGTAGTTGTACTCCGGGGAATGCCCCGTGTTGTTGTACTTTCTTTCCTGTTGACTGTACTTTCCTTTGGACATGAGACACTGTGGACCTTGTAGCAGTTTATTTATTTATATTATTATGTGCATTTTATTTTAGATTATTGTGCTATCTCTGTGGTCGTTGCAACTTCTCTTGTACCCCCACACCACTCTTTCTACCCTTCCGAGTCTTCGGGCTCGTGGGTTGGCGGACCGAGATTCGAGACGCGTCGGTTCCTTTCCGGTACTCGGACCCTCGGGTCGTCACAGCTGGTATCAGAGCCTAGGTTGTGGAGGTATATCGGAACTTGGAACGATTTGCAGTGGTCCAGAAGGTCCATGAATGTCCTGTACAGTCGGTGACTGGCTTAGGGTCGTGTGTTTTATTGATTTCCGGTTGATTTTCTTTGATGCCAGGTGTGTTATGGCGCCACGGAGGAGGACTCGTGGCCAGCAGGGAGAGTCTAGTGGTGGTCCAGAGGAGCAGAGCAGGGCTTCAGTTTCCGAGGGTGTATCTGGAGATGCGAGAGCTCCAGGGATGGACGACTTCTTCCGAGGCATGTTTGAGTATGCGTTTCAGCGGCAGCAGGGAGGTCAGCAGCATGGAGATCATCAGCAGCAGGGTGGCGATGCTGGTGAGGACCGGGCTCGTGGTGGTCATGGTCGTGTGCTGAAGGAGTTTTTGCTGTTCCAGCCTCCTTCTTTCAGTGGGCAGCCAGATCCTGAGGTAGCCAGAGAGTGGCTGGATGATGTTCGGCGGATTTTCAGTGCGATGGAGTGTTCCGAGGAGGAGCAGGTGGCGCTGGCTACTCATCGTCTTCAGGGATCGGCCCGTACTTGGTGGACGTCAGAGTGGGGTTCAGCGTTCCGATCTCGTCCTCTTCGACAGATTGCTTGGCAGGAGTTCGTCACGGCTTTCGAGTGTGCCTTCTGCCCGTCTTTTGTCAGGTCGCAGAGGTTGCGTGAGTTTATGGAGTTGACTCAGGGCGACATGACGGTGATGCAGTACCGTGCCAGGTTTATTGAGTTGGGCCGTTATGCTCCTCATATCATGGCAGATGAGGAGGTGAAGACCGATCAATTTGTTGGTGGTCTGAGGCTAGAGTTGAGGCATCATCTTCTTGCGTCGGGTTTGACCAGTTTGGACGCGGCATGTAAGGCAGCGGCAGCGCTGGAGAGAGATTTACAGAAGGTTCGAGGGCAGGGCAGTGCTAGTCAGGTGCAGGCAGATTTCAGCCAGCCGGCAGGGATGCAACAGCAAAGTACCGTCCAGCTCTCAACAGGTGGTTCAGTGGCGACGCAGTCTGTGGCTCCTGTGCCAGAGTCTTCATCCTTTGACTCGAGGCTCAAGAAGTTACTCAAAGAGGCGGGCCTTGGCGGGAGACGCCGGGGTAAGAAGGGGCAGTCACAGCAGGAGTCGTCGGCCAGTGATCAGCAGTCTGTGGCTTTGCAGCGTCAGGGTTCGGTGTCAGGTGCTCGGGGCGGTTGTCCCAAGTGCGGTGGTTCTCATCCAGGCAGACCGTGTACGGCGCCCGTGATTTGCTTCAGGTGCGACCAGCCAGGGCACATGGCACGTGACTGTCCGCAGAGACCTCACCAGCCGCACGAGTTTCAGCAGCAGCAGCAGTTTCGGCCCCAGCAGTCACCAGCACAGCCGCAGCAGTACCATCAGCAGGGACAGTTTCCTCAGTTGTTACGGTCAGCTACTGTGGGAGGCAGAGATCCCGAGGCAGAGTGACTCACATGACCAGGGCGGAGGCTGAGGCGTCGCATTTGGTGGAAGGTACTCTTTCGATTTTGGGTAGTGCGGCTCGTGTTTTGTTTGATTCAGGTGCTTCTCATTCGTTCATCTCGGAAGATTTTGCTCAGAGCGTGGAGGACCCAGTGACCGAGGTGTCCTGTGACTTGGCGGTAGAGTTGCCTACCGGTGACTTCATGATCACCCCGTACTACTTTGAGAAGGTACCTGTGTGGGTGGAAGGGCGGAGTTTGCCGGCTAGACTCTATGCGTTACCGCTTCAGGACTTCGATGTGATTTTGGGCATGGATTGGCTCGAGGCTCATCATGCCTTGGTGGATTGCGGCTCGAAGAAGGTCTACTTCCGACAGCTTCGTGGACCCACCTTCTATTTCCAAGGTATTCGGTCTTCCTCTTCCCGCTTGCTTATTTCGGCTATCCGTGCGCGTCGTTTGCTTGATGCAGGTTGTCAGGGCTTTCTCGCATCCGTGGTTTTGGTCGAGCGGCAGGGTCCTGAGGTAGAGGATGTTCCTGTCGTGTGCGAGTTCCCCGATGTTTTTCCCGAGGAGCTACTAAGGTTGCCATCGCAGCGAGAGATTGATTTCGTGATTGAGTTGGTGCCAGGTACGGCACCTATGTCAAAGGCCCCTTATCGGATGGCGCCTGCCGAGTTGCGAGAGCTGAAGTCGCAATTACAGGAGTTGCTGGCCAAGGGGTATATCCGTCCTAGTTATTCCCCGTGGGGTGCGCCGGTGTTGTTTGTGAAGAAGAAGGATGGTAGTTTGAGACTGTGCATCGACTACCGTCAGTTGAACCAGGTGACTGTTAAGAACAAGTATCCGTTGCCGCGGATTGATGACTTGTTCGATCAGCTTCAGTCGGCCCAGGTGTTTTCGAGGATCGATTTGAGATCGAGTTATTACCAGCTGCGATCCGAGAGTCGGACGTGGAGAAGATGACGTTTCGGTCGAGGTATGGGCATTATGAGTTCTTGGTGATGCCGTTCGGGCTCACCAATGCCCCCGCAGCATTCATGGATTTGATGCATAGGGTGTTTCGTCCGTACTTGGACCAGTTTGTGGTCGTGTTTGTGGACGATATCCTTGTGTATTCGCGGTCTGCTGAGGAGCATGTGCAGCATTTGAGAGCGGTGTTGCAGACCCTGCGCGATCACCAGTTGTATGCCAAGTACAGCAAGTGCGAGTTCTGGCTCCGAGAGGTGCACTTTCTGGGGCATGTTATTTCTGGTGATGGTGTTTCCGTGGACCCGGCCAAGGTCGAGGCGGTGGTGCAGTGGCCGAGGCCGAGTTCTGTCACGAGATTCGGAGTTTCTTGGGGCTTGCAGGTTATTATCGGAGGTTTATTCAGGATTTCTCTCGTATTACGGCCCCGATGACCAGGCTTACGCGGAAAGAGGTGCAGTTCGTCTGGACGGAGGAGTGTGAGCGGAGCTTCATGGAGCTGAAGAGATTGCTTACCACTGCTCCGGTTTTGGTGTTGCCATCTGGCTCGGGTGGTTTTGTGGTGTGTACGGATGCTTCCGGGGTAGGCCTCGGTGCTGTGTGTATGCAGCATGGGAGAGTTGTGGCATATGCGTCGCGGCAGTTGAAGCCACATGAGGCAAACTACCCTACTCATGATCTCGAGTTGGCAGCGGTGATCTTCGCTCTGAAGATCTGGAGGCATTATTTGTACGGCAAGAGGTTTGAGCTTTTCACTGACCATCAGAGTTTGAGGTATGTGTTTACGCAGAAGGACCTTAACCTCAGACAGAGGAGGTGGATGGAGTACATGAAGGATTATGACGTTACTCTGTCTTATCAGCCTGGCAGGATGAACGTCGTGGCTGATGCTCTGAGCAGGAGGGTAACGGTCAGTCAGATGTTGTTGAGGAAGTGGAGGCTTTGGGAGCAGGTTCCGGCCATGACTTTTAGGCTCAAGGTCCCTCAGAACCAGGGTTCGGCTGTCCTTGCGAGTCTGACTGTCACGCCCGCGGTGCGTTGACAGGTGACTGAGGCCCAGCGATCAGACCCCGAGCTACCTCGTATTTTGTCGATGGCCGAGGTGGAGTTTGGCGAGGATGGAGCTGTGAGGTTCAGAGGTAGATTGTATGTGCCAGCCGAGGGATAGGTGCGGCGTAATGTTTTGCGTGAGGCTCATGGGAGTCGGTATGCCGTGCACCCCGGATCGGCCAAGATGTACCAGAACTTGAAGAGGCAGTTTTGGTGGCCTGGCATGAAGAGAGATGTTGCGGAATTTGTGGCCAGGTGTTTGACCTGTCAGCAGGTGAAGGCTGAGCACCAGCGACCAGGAGGCACACTTCAGCCCTTGGACATTCCCGCGTGGAAGTGGAACCACGTGACCACCGATTTTGTGGTCGGATTGCCGAGGACGTCCAGCGGGGAGGATAGTATCTGGTTGCTTGTGGATAGACTGACGAAGACGGCGCGGTTGCTTCCAGTCAAGGTCAGTTGGAGCGTGCAGCGTTTGGCTCGTCTGTACGTGGAGCGGATCGTCCCGTTGCATGGAGTTCCTATCTCCATCGTGTCTGATCGTGACCCCCGTTTCACTTCTGGATTCTGGAGGAGTTTCCAGAGGGCTCTAGGCACTGAGTTGGCATTCAGCTCGGCCTATCATCCTCAGTCGGACGGTCAGTCTGAGCGGACCATCCAGACTTTGGAGGACATGTTGCGAGCGTGTTGCTTAGAATGGCAGGGGAGTTGGACCCACCATCTGCCATTAGTGGAGTTTGCCTACAACAATAGCTATCATTCGAGCATCGGTATGGCTCCCTATGAGGCGCTGTATGGGCGACCTTGTCGGACTCCGCTTGATTGGTTCGAGGTAGGCGAGTGTGCCTTGACCGGACCAGATTTGGTGCAACAGTGTGTTGAGGTGGTACATCTTGTTCGGCAGAAGATGTTGGCAGCTCAGAGCCGATAGAAGAGTTATGCCGATCGTAGGAGGCGACCTCTCAGCTTTGCTGTTGGAGATCGAGTTTTCTTGAGAGTGTCTCCCATGAAGGGCGTGATGCGCTTCGGTAGGCGTGGGAAGCTGAGTCCCCGCTACATTGGTCCCTTTCCCATCATTGAGCGCGTTGGGGAAGTTACTTATCGGTTGCAGCTACCTCCGGAGCTTTCCACCGTGCATGATGTATTCCATGTGTCGATGCTTCGGAAGTACATGCCCGATGATTCTCATGTTCTCGAGGATGCCGTTTGGCCTGAGGTGACCCCAGATCTGTCCCTTCCGGAGTTTCCTGTTCGCATTGGGGATCGGCGGGAGCAGCGCCTGCGGAACAAGGTTATTCCTTTGGTTAAGGTGGTCTGGCAGCGTCATTCTGGTTATTCCTGCGAGGTGTCTTGGGAGCGCGAGGATGAGATGCGGGAGCTGTATCCTTATTTGTTTGGGTGAGTCTTCCCCCGTCCTTGTGCCTTGTCCTTGAATTTCGAGGATGAAATTCGTTTAAGGGGGGAGGGCTGTAATGTCCCGGATCTTTCGGATCCTTCCTTGTGAGTCTTGGATCTGGTTTATCGGGGTGTCCAACCTGTTGTGTCCGAAATTTCGTTTCGGACATCTTTCGTGTTCGGATCGGCGCGATCCGGAGTTGTTTCGGAGGCCCGGAGTGTGTCCGCGGCTTTTCCGTGCGTGTTTTCCGATTTCCGCGTACGGGTTTTGACGAATCCTTCGGAACCTTGTAGCGGGTGATCTGGGTCGTTCACCAACCCACGAGTGGTGCCGTTGCGATCAGCGCGTCGAGACGGTCGAGGAGGTGTATTTTTCTATTTTTCAGGATTTTTCTGATTTTCTGGATTTTCTATATATATCAATTCTTTTTCTTTTCTTTTTACCTTTTTCTTTTCTTCTTCTTCCTCCTTCCTTCGACCGTGAGAGCTCCCCCTCCCCCGCGGCCGATCTTCTTCTCCCCGGGCGACCGAGACGCGGCCCCCCTCACTCCGGCAACGGCGTGGCAGCGGCGGCGGCGGCAAGGCGGTCCCGGTGGCGTGCTTTTCGCGGCGAGAGGCGGGGCGTTCGTGGGAGTAAAAGCTTCATCCTTGATTTCGGCGGTGATTCGGTGGATTTCGAGCTTCCTTGAGGTAGGGGGACGGATCCTTGCCCTCTTCATAGCATTCCCCGTGATTTCTAGGCCGTGGAGAGGCCGAGTGGGGTTAAATCCATGCCGGGAGGGTCGTTTTCATGCTTGGGGTTTGAGCGCCGGATCCGTCGATTCGTGGAGTTTTTGATCGATTTGGGGGCTCTAGATGCATGCTAGGGCGTTGTGGGGTGATCCCCCGTTGTTTTCCCTTCACCAAGGGTGGTGAATGGGCGTGGTTTTGCATTTTCTGGGCGTATTTCGCGAACTGGGCTCGGCCCGTTGTCGCGCTATAGTCCAATGGCGCGTTCTTGATGAACGCGCCGTGTCGTCCGAGCGTGTCCGTCTGAGAAGACGAACAGTAAGGCGGTGGGGAACGCGCCTGGTTCTGGTAGCGCGATCTCCAGATCGCGCTATCCAAGACTAGCGCGTTCAGGTGTGAACACGCGAGCTTTGGGCAGCGCGACTTGGAAGATCACGCTAGCCATAGCTAGCGCGTTCTTCGGTGTCGCGCTAGGGATACCTAGCGCGACCACCCCCTCCCCGAACCGTGTTCTTGAGGGCAGCGTGACCTCCGGTTGGATGAGTTATGGACCCGGTTGTGGCGTGTGGCCCTAGGGATGCCGTGGGCACCCATTGAGAGCCACAGGGGCGCCCGGGGTTCCTCGGAGAATCAGTTACCTCGGTAGGGGTGCCGCGTGACTTGAGGGACGGTTGGACCTCATGCGTGTCCCCGGCATCCGTGCCTATCGTATGGTCATCGAGAGTCTGTGCTAGTGCTTGGTCGGTGGTTTCCGTGGATTAGTCCTTACTTCCAGTGACCCTACCACTAGTCGTAGCTTTCCCACGGCACGTGTGTGCTGGCTCGCCTGGGAGTGGCTGAGCGGCGTACCCGAGAGAGGCGGTGAGTAGGCTGGTTACCGCAGGGCCCCCGCGTACTTCCGAGTCCAGGTTTAGGGGGAAATACCAGCTAGAGGACAAGCCTAGGGCGTACGGTCTGAGTGTGCACACGAGGCTGAGGGTTCAGACCCGCGCTGACGAGCGTGGCCTCAGCTAGTCCTTATTTTGCGGTTACTTCTGGTTACTGAGTGTGTCTAAGTCTCACGCCCGGGGCGTAGTAGCTAGACACTTGTGACGCGGTATAAGACGTCAGGGGACGCATCCGGTCGTTCTTCTAGTGGGTGGTGCTCCTGTTCACTGGTAGGTGTGGACTCGCATTTTGTTGGACCGAGGTTCCGTAGTGCGGTACTGTTAGAGTAGACGGCTTTTCCGTTTATTTACTTTAGCTTGTCGGTTCTACCGTACTCTTGTGTGGTAGGGTTGTCTTCTTCTTTCTCGTTTTCCGTATGAGGTGGGGATTCACGGGATCCCTACTGGGCCAATGAGATGAGGCTCACCCCTGCTCTTCAGGTGAGGCGGGGTCGACGGGAGGCGCGGCCGAGTTTCAGCGTGGTTCTTCTAGCCAGGGTTAGTCGCCAGTCTGCCAGAGCCGGGGGATGCCCCGTGTAGTTGTACTCCGGGGGATGCCCCGTGTAGTTGTACTCCGGGGAATGCCCCGTGTTGTTGTACTTTCTTTCCCGTTGACTGTACTTTCCTTTGGACATGAGACACTGTGGACCTTGTAGCAGTTTATTTATTTATATTATTATGTGTATTTTATTTTAGATTATTGTGCTATCTCTGTGGTCGTTGCAACTTCTCTTGTACCCCCACACCACTCCTTTCTACCCTTCCGAGTCTTCGGGCTCGTGGGTTGGCGGACCGAGATTCGAGACGCGCCGGTTCCTTTCCGGTACTCGGACCCTCGGGTCGTCACACAGCTTGCGGGTTTACCCGCCTTCAATTGAGCCACCCGGGCCAACCTGGGGGCGCCCTGACCACAAGCCACAACACGTGGCATCCAGCAACGAGGCCGGGGTCTATCCCCAAAATGCCTCCCTTCAACCTTCTAAAGTCAAAGGAAGACTTTTCCCAGTCATGTATGTGTTGTGCCCCTGTGGTCATTTGAGTTATCCTATGGTCACTGGGGTCATTCGACATCATCCTATAGTCATATGAGTTCTGTGGTATTCTTGGTTTTGATAATGGCTAAACACTATTAGTCATTGATATTTCCACTCTCATGTGACTAACATATATGATGTTCTGTTCATGACAGATATGCCAATGAATGGACAAGGCATTTAGTGAGGATGGCAAAAGTGAAAGCTCATTGATCGCGCCCAAGCAAGGATGCGAACACAAGTAAAAGTTGACACGTGATATTCCGCTCGTCACACTTCCAAGGTCAATGCACAAAGAAGTACAGCCAAGAGAATCCAAGGCCAGAGACTCAGTTGATACCTTTTAGACTATCAAGGGAGATGCCACAGATATGAACGGGTTTCTAAAGGACTCAAGCGACGGAGCTAAAGCGGTTAACGGACCGACCTGGATGAACCGGGGTCTGCCCAGCTGGCGGTCGACCGCCAGCACAGGGGCGGTTGACCGCCCCAGCCAGTAGCTCCCAGTCTGCACGAGTCTCAGTGGCGATCGATCGCCAGCTAGTGGCGGTCGATCGCCAACCAGTAGCGGTCGATCGGAATTCCCAGGGATCATCCATTTGCAAGTTTTTCAGTAGCGGTCGACCGCCACCTACCTCCAGTCGACCGCCGGCCCTGATGCAGCCATGTTTGACTTCGATTTCCACCTCGAGGCCATCCCCTTTCCTTATATTTATTTAACCCCAAAGTCACCCAATCTTCCATAGATTGTGGATCTGGTCTGGGGGATCTCTAAGGACCATTCAAAGGTTATAAAACACATGCAAGAGGGTTAGAAACCATAGTTGATCATTTGTGAATCCAAGGGAGATCAAAGGAGGCTACAAGGGTGAGAGCAGTTCGAGTACTATAGCTGTGAACAGTACTCCGGGAAGAAGTTCTTCATCCATTCAAGGGATTCAAGCCTAGATCTGAAGCCATCTCAACCTCCAAGGAAGCAAGAAGCAATCAAGGCTCTCAAGGGTGATCTAAACTGTATCAAACTCTTCATCAACTCAAGGAGATCAAAAGGAAGATCAAAGCTACATCCATAGTCTTCTTCATCAACTCAAGGAAGATCATCTCTCAAGGAAGAAGACACCATTGAAGCATCCAACTCAAGCTCCAGCAATCTCAGACAAGATTTTTCTTCTTGAGCATATTCTATATCTTGTTTGATGATTGAGTGTTTTCATATTTGTTCTTTTTCATTTCATACAAACGATTGAGACTGAAGATCGTCCCTACCGGTGGTTAGTAGGAAGGCAATCGGAAGTTATCCGATCTGCGGTGTTGACGTCCCTACCTGTGGTTAGTAGGAAGGCAATCGGAGGTCTTTCCGATTTGCGGTTCAGTGCGTGGCACTAGTGGAGCCTCACCGGATTTGGTGAGGGGTGGACGTAGGACTGGGGATTCAGTCCGAACCACCTTAAAATCCTTTGTGTTGTGGTTTGATTGTGTGATTGATTTATTTTAGATGCATGCTTAGGTTCAATATCCATATTGTGAAATCATATTTCTAAGCAAATCATTTTATACGTCGCTAAGCTAGTTGTATTCCGCTGCAATTATTTTTAACTAGCTATATAGAGGGTTGCATTTCGGAAAGAGGGACATATCTATTCACCCCTCCCCTCTAGATCCGATGTCCACTACACAACAAGTGATATCAGAGCCTAATCTCTCATTATGGGGTCCAACGACCTTGAGGGAATTGGTGGATCAGCGTCTAAGGGTTATTTACCTGAAGGACATTCTGTGAATAGGCCTCCGTATTTCACTGGATATAATTATCCTTATTGGAAACATCGCATGCAGGTGTTCATTCGCACCCAAAACTACGAACTCTGGCGAGTGATCAGCAAAGATTCGTATGAGCTGCCGGATGACGAGGACTTGTGGACCAAAGAACAGATAAGGCAATCCACTGTCAACTGGAGTGCTAAACATATCATGCAATGCTCACTCCATCCAGTTGAATTCTCAAGAGTGGCTACTTGCGCATCTGCAAAACTAATGTGGGACAAGCTAGAGGTAATCTACGAAGGAACCTCTCAAGTACGAGAAACAAAAGCCAACATTTTAGTTTCTGAATATGAAATGTTCCGCATGAAGCCTGATGAGTCAATTCAAGATATGTACGCTCGATTGACGGTGCTCACTAATAGTTTAACTGATTTTGGAAAGAAATATTCAGAGCAAGAAATTGTAAGAAAAATTCGTAGATCATTAACTCCAGCATGGCACACGAAGGCGACCGTTGTTGAAGAATCCAGAGATCTCGCAACGACTAAGGTAGACGAACTCATTGGGTCATTGATGACCTATGAGATCAACCTTAAGAACAAAGAGGCTGAGGCACCTAAGAAGAAATCCCTAGCTCTTAAAGCAGGACCCAGCAGTCAAGGTACTTCTGATGAAGGTGGGGATTCGGCAAGTGAGTGAGATTAGGATGACGTAGCCATGCTCACACGTAAGTTAAAGGTAAGAGCTTCATGAGAGGAAGGTCAAAGGTAAGAAATGGTTTCAAATCTAATTCTGAAAACTCTAAGAAATCTGATAAAATCATTTGCTACTCTTGCAACAAATCAGGGCATTTCAAGAATGATTGTCCCGACAGATTCAGAAAAGCTGACAAATGGAAGGGCAAGAAGAAGAACAAGGCCATGGTGTCCACATGGAGCGATGAAGAGGAAAGTGATGACGGAACTAGCTCCGAGGTCGAATACCCTGCTCTTAACTGAAAAATAAAGAAGGCCTATGCATTTTTATAATTTTCTAAATTGAAATCTTTTCCCCTAACCAACAACTGGACTGGACAACATTAGTTAGAGTAACGCTCGGTGTGTAGTGTGATTCGTGCACCGCGTTGGAGATGGTCCCCGAAGGACGACAGGACGTGTGACGCGACAGAAATAACGTAGACCAATGATTTCAGTCCCATCGTGTTTTTGATCTCACCACGGGGACCCGTAGTCCTGGTGCAACGCCGATGTACATCGCTCAGACACTGTTCAAGCGTATTGTTCACGTGATTTGCATTCTCACAGTACTGTTCACTGTCAAAATTCCCAAAACATTAATGTTGGCAATGGTTAAAAGGGGCGTAACAATGATAAGGTCCAAGGTCTCTCAGGATTTTTAAAATTATCACACCATCGATCAAATGAGATTGGGATTTTGAAAAAAAACCCTTTAATATTGTTGACTGGTGAGATTTTAGAAAATCTCTCGCCCCCTAAAGTGTTCCCAAACGAGGCCTATAAATCACTACAAATATCTTTTTCCACTACAAGAAAAAGTAGATTTAGCGACGAAAATTTTCGACGTATAATATTTTGTCCGAAAATCTGTCTGTATTTTCAACAGAAAAATATTGGTCGGAAAGAAACTCTGTTGGAATATCAGTCGGAATTACCGACTATCTTTCTCACGGATTAATATCCGTCGGTAATTAGAACGACTATTTTAGATTATATTTGAAAATTTTTGATGGAATAAATTACTGTCAGAATATCCGTCTGAAATTTTTGACGTAATTTGTTCTGTCAGAAATTCGTCTGAAACTATTTCATTTCCCTCCATCGAATCTCGCCGTCTCCCTCGCTCTCACTCTCCGCGCGCCCTCTCCCTCCCTCTCGCTCTCATCTCTGCCTGACGGTGGATGGCGGCATCGCCGTCGACTGTGGTGTCACCCTCTCTCTCTCTTTCTCTCCGGCGTGCGTCTACGGCGGCGCCTTCCTCTCTCTCTCTCTTTCTCTCCGGCAAGCGGCAACATAAGAGGATATACCTACCTTTCTGAAAACGTAGGTATTACCTTTGGCCACTATTGTACCTAGATATTTTCCTAGAGAAAATAATGAGAAATGAGGGCTCGAGAATTTTCCCGAACACCTTCAAAGCCCCATTTACCCGGCCCCTTCTATGACGTACCGGGCCTAACCAAGGGTCCTAACTAATTAGCCGTGACTCACGGCGACATCAACAATTGACTGGGGCCACCCCCGATCACCCAGCTTGCGGGTTTACCCGCCTTCAATTGAGCCACCCGGGCCAACCTGGGGGCGCCCTGACCACAAGCCACAACACGTGGCATCCAGCAACGAGGCCGGGGTCTATCCCCAAAACGCCTCCCTTCAGCCTTCTAAAGTCAAAGGAAGACTTTTCCCAGTCATGCACGGGCTTCGGAAGCCCTTAGCACACCCATACTACCCACACTCGCGTAGCGGGAATTTCCCCGAGCACAGCATAGGCACGTATGTTCCAGCCCTTCTATAGCAAGCCTGGGGCCAACCCACGGCTCGAACACTCTAGCCGTATCCTACGGCAACCCTTCAGCAAGTCGGGGCCACCCTCGACCCTCAGACACGCAGCGATGAGCCGCTTACATTCAACACCCGGGCCAACCCGGGGCTATCCCATCAACCCGCCATGCAACGTGGCTCAACCCACCAAGGCCGGGCCCACACGCCCAAGACGCCTTCCCTCGACTCCTATGAGCTCTCACCCTCATCTCGGGGCCAAATCTAGGACCCGCTGGCCAGTTACCCGAGCCGTTCAACAAAATGAAGTGTCTGTGTCTCGAGGATTTCCCCGAACACCTTGCCAGCGGCAACAACGACACCAAATCATTGACCCCCGTGGGCCAATTCCAGCACCTCGGGACTGATAGCGTGAAAATGTATGACGTTAATACGCCCGCTACCAAATTTAAAATTTTGATCCATAATAAATTTAAAAAAATAGTTAAGTAGTGAGACCGAGTCAAATCCACGAGGAAGTTTAGATTTTAGAGTTGAAAATCTTGAGTTCAAAGATTTAAAACCGTGAGAGTTTGGTTGAAAAACTTCAAATTAAAGTTGAAAATTTAAAATTAAATAAACAAAATGTAGGATCAATGAAAACTTAGGCTAAAAGAATTAATGAGGCAAATGAAAAAGAAAATGACAATCACCATAATCACCAAACTTGTAAGGAAATAGATTGAGGGAAATAATTAAATAACACTTGCACAAAATATAAAAGACGAGTCTACATAGAACTTAGCGAAGAGAATTAAACAAAAGATGAATGATGTTTGTGAAAGAACAAAAATGATGTCTGAATTAAATAACTAAGAGAAGGAATCACAAAATTGTAACAAATAACAAGGAGGCCTTCACTTGCTCCCTGCTATGTAGAACAACACCAAAAAAAAACACAGAAGAAAGCCCCCCTTCCTAAATCATCTCCTGTCTCGTAGATCCCCAAATACACTCTCCAAAGCACTCAAAACAACAACAACAGAACCCTCAAAATAACATAAACATAAGGCACTCTCCCAAAAACTATGCAAAAGGAACCCAAACAAGCTCCCAAAAGAACTCAAAAGATCAACAACACAACGAACTCTCAAAAACTATCCCCCACCAGACTATCAAAAACTATCAAAAAGCACCCCAAACAACAACAACAAAAGCCCCTTTTATAGGGCCAACCTAAGCCCTCCCTGTCATATTTCTTCCTCTCTCCCTTGGGAACATGTTTATGCCTCTTGTGTCAACATTTTCAGTGTGACGCCGCTCTTCTGTGTCTGTTGCCGTCAATGACGCAGCGCCGTAGCCCACCTACATCTCTCGTCGCCCGCGTCCGCCTTGGCCCGCGCTGCATGCATGGGGCCCACTCACGTGAAGACTTCTGTCAGCGTGAGACTTACGGAGGTCTTGAAACAAGATCACCTAGTCCGGCAGAAGGAATATCCGACGGAGAGGCTCTCAAGTCCAAGAGGTGTTCCTATCAAGTGCAAGTGATCTAATAGCGTCGTACCGGATTACGAGCCATACGTGAAGTAATAAAACATGTTGGACTCCCTTATTGATTTTGGGCATATGGTTTTGATGATTCCAAAACATGTGTGACTTGGTGTTAATTTCATTCATTCTTGGTTTGTGAGTAGCAACATGAGTCGACTTGTATGGTGTGTGAGTATTGCAATATTGATGGATTTGTATTGTGCAAGTCTTATATGTTTGTCAAATCTTCATCCTTGAGTTAATAGTAAGAAAATGTGGATGATTGTGCTCAAGCTTGAATTGCATACTTATGTAAGGTTTGATGTAGTGAGTTTATGCCTTTTCAATTAAGCAATTCTAACTACAAAGGAGGAGGTTATTTGAAATCTAAACTCCATACTAACTTGGTATTTTTTGTGGTTTGTAGGCTCATATCATTATAATAAATCCTTCGAAGTCAATGGACATTTGTCTCACTTATTTCATTGGGCACGGCCTTAAGGCTTCCTTCTAAGTCTTCCATTTCTAAAAAAATTCTTATGTTACAGAGTTCGGTCGACCAATCAAAGGGTTTCAGTCGACTATTTATCCCAAAATTGAAAATTTTATAGAGTTACAGGGTTCGGTCGACCGACTCCCAGAACCTGTCGACCGACGCGTTTGTAACCCCTTCGCACGTGAATTCCGTATCACTTCGAAACCCACTCATGTGAGGCCTATTTGGGCTGATCTTTTACCCCATTACCCCTAGACCATTTGCACACATGTTAGGGTGTTCTTGGAGGGTTCTAGAAGGGGTATCCATGTCTTTTAGCCCCTCTCCTTAATGTATATACACATGTTACGAATTTGGGGTTTTTCATCAAGGAGTTTTATGTTTTCTTGTGTAGGAAGAAGAAGGAGGAGAAAGAAGAATGTGGCCATCCTTCCAGCCCTTCTTCCCTTCATTTCAAGCCCTTAGATCCAAGATCTGAGTCCGTTTTTCCTCCAGCCATGGATCCTCTGTCAGCGAATCCGTCAGGGCTGCATCGTTCTTTTGCTGAAGTCCTCGTCTCCACTATGAAGCCGCCTGTTGTCCAGGGTAGTGTTCATGAACCTGCGGTGACAGACGGCGGAGAGCCTGCCATTTTTTTCAGCCATGATGAGATTGTGTTGTCCTTGCAACCGTTCGCTTACGCTTTGGTGGCTCGTACTACACGTGGTAGGCCACCATTCCCTGAAATCAGAGATCATCTTTCTAAGCGATGTGGATTCAAAGAAGACTTCTTGATTAGTGCCCTTGATCCTCGGCACCTTCTTCTTCGATTTCGAAATCATGAAGACTTCATGCAGCTGCTCCTACAGGAGTCCTTGTTTGTTCATGGTCGGCTCTTCAAGTTTTTCAAATGGACTATGCAGTTCTCTCCTTCGACGGATTCGCCAATTCTTCCGGTGTGGATTGCATTCCCTGGCCTTCCGGTGAACTTCTTCATTGAGCCCTTCATTCGCTCTATTGCAGGGAACATTGGAAAGGTATTGAAAATTGATCCCTCTACTTTGAATCTGTCCAATACCTCAGTAGCGCGGGTTTGTGTAGAGTTGGATGTCTCTAAACCTTTCCCGCATAGAGTCTAGATTGGCTTCCCTTGTGGCGCCCCCTTCCCGCAATCCCGTATTGGGTCCGGGGACATCACAGCGGATGTACGGAAGTGATGTGGGCCGAATATTTACAAGGCGTTAAAGGCCAAACCGTCACATATTCTAAAAGCACAACCATACCATTTCCATAAGATAAAACACTCATAATTTACATCGTATACAGAGTACTACATATCTCTACTTAAAAGTCACATTTACATTCATTATTCAAAAGAAAACTATTTATTCTACGCAGCGGAATCCAAATTCAACCCGGGATCAACTTCCGACCTACTGTCCGAAGGAGCCAAGACGCACATTGGTCAATTTCCTGAAATGGTTAGGCAACAGAAATGAGTCCAAAGACTCAGTAGGCATTAAAACCAATCACATGCTTATCATATACTAAACTGTGCAAATCCATGATATATAAAGCTAAGTACAATTTCATTGGATTATACATATACTATGAATGTAAAGGAAATATAATAGAGCAAAATAATTCTCATATCTATAAGCAAATGTGTATAACAAATTTTATCTGACTTATATATAAATGGCATAGTACATATCTTAGCTAAATCAGAGCTTATACAGATGAACTTATTTTCAGATCATATCAAAGTCATATATCAAATCTGAACTTCATATTATTTGGCAGCATATATTGGACAGACATCCCGTCACTAAAAGCAGTAGCAAACACATACCTAGGCATCCATACGTCGACATAAAGACAAAAGGTCTAAACGCTGGAGCCTGTCGGCCTTGATCAACCACGCAGGATCGGGAGTTAATACTCCACCATTCCCCAGATAATTTTCTTATTCTGGGTTCCGGATTTTTCAAAAGTCCGATTGTCCTCGGAAATGGGCCTAATCCCGTAGCGGAAGCTAACTACGGTTTGTCGCCCCACACCTCCTTAAAGTGACACAGTCCATATGCTTAATCAAATTTTTATTCTTATTATGATGCTTATTACATAGTCGTCTCAATACTTAAAACTTGCCATTGAACTTTACAAAATAACTGGATCGTATTTTAATATTATTAACTAAATATATATAACATTTGAAGAGATTAGAGTAGAGAGAGAGTAGAGAGAGAGTAGAGAGAGAAAATAGAGGGAGAAAGTAGAAAGAGATTAGAGAGAAGTTAGAGAGAGATTAGAGAGAAAATAATATTTTTACAGAATGGTAACTAAATAAATAACTGATTCTAAACATAGATCATCGGATTAAATAAATAACTGACTTAAGTCTGAATAATTATATTTCAAATAAAATCAAATCAAAGAAATATAAATACCAAATAACATGCATTCGGTTTATCATGTGCCTACCTTTAGAATGGACTTCCGAATTGACTTTAGTATTTCACCCGAGCTCCCGTAAAAGTCCTTGCGTAGGAATAGATAATTTTTACGTCCAAGATACGCAAATAAGGGTGAAATTGTCCAAAGTAAGCTTCAAATCCTCCGTCCAAATTTTTATCAAATATTTTTATTATTCTGATGTATTATCTTATCTGTTTATTAATAAGAGAATGCGAGTGGGAAGAGAGATGAGAGAGAAAGTACAGAGAGAAACTAGAGAGAGAAAGTGGAGAGGGTAGAGAAAGAGAGTGGGAAGAGAGTAGAGAGAGAAAAACTAGATAGAGAAACTAGAGAGAAAGTAGAGATAGAGAGGGAAAATAGAGAGAGAAAGTAGAGAGAGAAGGTATAGAGTGGAGAGAGAAAGTGGAGAGAGAAAATAGAGAGAGAAAATAGAGATAGTAGAAAGAGAGAGAGTAGAGAGAAAAGTAGAGAGAGATTAGGGAGAGAGAGAGAGAATAGAAAATAAAAATATAAGAAGAGAGAGATTAGAGAGATGAGAGATAAAAATAAAATAAAAGAAAAATGGAGGGAGGGGGAGTTAGAACGTAAGAGTGAGAGAGAGAGAGAGGTGGGAGGTGAAAGTGGTGGGAATAGGGTTTACGTAGGAGGTGGGTGGAATAAGAAGGTGAGGGGGGGTATTTATAGGTGGAGGTGGGAGGGGGATTAGAAGAAGAAGAGGAGGAGGATTAGGATGGGAGTGGATAAGAAGGAAGGAGGGGGAGACACGTGGGGGGGTGTGAAGATATTTTGGGGAGGAGGAGGTGAGGATAAGGAGGAATGAGGGGGAGGGTTAATTATGTGGGGGAGGGTTACGTGGGGAATGGGGGTGAGATTTTTTTTTTTTGTGGGAAGCTTCTATCGGATGAGAAGAGAGGGTGATAAGAGAGTGTGTGGTAATTTTCATAAAAACCCCGTAAAAATTGACAATAACATATTTTCAAGATATTAATTCATTCTATCTCATATTTGACCTACCAAATGTCAAAATTTGCAGATATGCTCAACATGAAAGTTGTAGATCTTTGAGTTCTCTTTTCAACGGGCCTAATATTGACCCTAGTCTGACATTCTTATGAAAAGTTACACATTATTAAAAGGAGATATCTATTTAATTTGCTTAATAAAATTCGTTAAACTATACCATTCAAGGTATTAGACTTTAATTAAGATAACATTAAATTTATATGAACTTTAATTATAAAATATTTAACTATCTTTAAGTTTCGGACGAATTCGGGTGTTACAAATCTCTCCCCCTTAAATAAATTTCATACTCGAAATTTAAAGATTTACTTAATATGTACCGAATAGCTGTGGATATCTCTTCCGCATTTCATCTTTCATCTCCCAAGTAGCTTCTTCTGTTGAGATACTTTTCCACAATACCTTCACCAATGGAATTATCTTCGTTCTCAGCACTTGTTCCTTCCGATCGAGAATGCGAACTGGCTTTCCCTCATATGTAAGATCCGACTGAATTTCTAACTGTTTATGATCTATAATGTGTGATGAGTCTGGCATGTATTTTCTTAACATGGACACATGGAATACATCATGAACTCCTGACAATGATTGTGGTAATGCTAGCTGATATGTTACTTCTCCAATCCTTCTTAAGATTTCAAATGGTCCAACATACCTTGGACTGAGCTTGCCTTTCTTGCCAAATCTCATTACTCCTCTAGTTGGCGAAACTTTCAGAAATACGTGATCCCCGACAGCAAATTGTAGATCTCTCCTTCTTTGATCAGCATAACTTTTCTGCCTACTCTGGGCTGTAAGTAATCTTTTTCTAATCAACTCAACCTTTTCTACACAATCCTGAACAATCTGTGGCCCAATCAATTTTCGCTCACCAACATCATCCCAACAAATAGGTGATCTACACGGTCTACCATATAACGCTTCATATGGTACCATTCCTATACTTGCATGATGGCTGTTGTTATATGCAAACTCAATTAACTGTAAATGTTCATCCCAACTATCTTTCCAATCTAAACTACATGCCCTCAACATATCTTCTAGGGTTTGAATGGTTCTCTCTAATTGTCCATCTGTTTGAGGGTGAAAAGCTGAACTAAATTTCAATTGTATACCAAGTGCTTGTTGTAAGCTCCTCCAAAGTTTTACTGTAAATTTTGCATCCCGATCTGAAATAATAGACATAGGCACACCATGAAGTCTCACAATTTCTCTGATATACAAATGGGCTAAATCCTCTAACGATTGTCTTTGTGATTGCCAGAAAATGAGCTGACTTAGTAAGTCTGTCAACAATTATTCAAATGGAATCATGTTTTCTCCTAGTCATTGGTAATCCCATCACAAAATCCATAGTGATATGCTCCCATTTCCACTGTGGAATTTTCATCAACTGTAATGGTCCTGCTTGTCTTTGATGCTCTGCCTTTACTTGTTGACAAGTAAGACATTTGCTGACAAAATCTGCTATATCTTTCTTCATGCCAATCCACCAAAACTGTCTTTTCATATTTTTGTACATTTTTGTACTGCCTGGGTGAATAGAATATAGTGATTTATGTGCCTCAGTTAATAGGTCTTTCTTTATTTCTTCATTCCAAGGTACACATAATCTTCCCTGAAATCTGATTGCCCCGTCTGCACTTTGAGTAAATCTCGGTGTGCCAATCAATTTTTGTAACTGCTGATCATTTAGTTGTGCTTGCACAATTCGCTCAACCATTACAGACTGAATAGTTAGTTGGGCCAGAAATAAGTTTCTCCCTTTGCATATCGGAGAATACTCCACTACATCAGATGTCATTCTCCAAGTTTGGCGTAACTGGATTGCCATTAGCCTCTTCCTGCTGAGTGCATCTGCTACCACATTTACTTTTCCTGGGTGGTAATTTAAGGTGAAATCATAATCCTTCAAAAATTCAATCCACCGTCTTTGCCTTAAATTTAATTCTTTCTGAGAGAAAATATATTTTAAACTCTGATGGTCTGTAAATACTTCAAATTGCTCACCATACAAATAATGGTGTCAAATCTTCAGAGCATGTACCACCGCTGCCAACTCCAAATCATGTGTTGGATAATTCATCTCATGGGTCTTTAATTGTCTGGATGCATAAGCTACTACTTTGTCATTCTGCATCAGAACACATCCTAGTCCTTTTCTAGAGGCATCTGTATATATCACAAATCCTCCTGACCCACAAGGTAAAGTAAGCACTGGGGCTGTTGTTAACCTTGTTTTTAATTCCTGAAAACTTATTTCACATTTATCTGACCATTCAAAAGGAACTCCTTTCCTAGTCAATTTGGTCATAGGAGCTGCAATAGAAGAAAAGCCTTCAATAAACCTGCGATAGTAACCCACAAGACCCAAAAAATCCTAATCTTACTGACATTCTTCGGCCTTTCCCAATGCAAAACTGCCTCAACCTTAGCTGGATCAACAGATACTCCATCTCCAGAAATGATATGCCCTAAAAATTGAACACAGTCTAACCAAAATTTGCATTGACTGAATTTTGCATAGAGTTGATGTTTCCTTAAAGTTTCCAACACAACTCTCAAATGTTCTTGATGGGTTTCAATAGTAGGAGAATAGATTAACACATCATCGATAAACACCACTACAAATGTATCCAGATATGGTTGAAAAACTCTATTCATCAAATCCATAAATGTTGCTGGTGCATTAGTTAACCCAAATGGCATAACCAAAAATTCATAATGCCCATATCGTGTTCTAAAGCAGTTTTTGAAATATCTTCTTCCCTTATCCTTAATTGGTGGTATCCAGATCTGAGATCAATCTTTGAAAATACTGTCGCAGCTCGTAACTGATCAAATAAATCATCAATTCTTGGCAAAGGGTACTTATTCTTAATGGTCACTTGATTCAATTTTCTATAGTCAATGCATAATCTAAGTGACCCATCTTTCTTTCTAACAAACAGAACAGGAGTACCCCAAGGTGACACACTTGGTCGAATAAACCCCTTATCTAGTAGTTCTTGTAATTGTTTCTTCAATTCTGCCAATTCAGCTGGTGCCATTCTGTAGGGAGGGATGAAAATGGGTAAAGTACCCGGTGAGAGTTCAATAGTGAACTCCACCTCTCGAAGTGGTGGTAAACTCAGAAGTTCATCAGGAAACACATCTGGAAATTCCCTGACAACATCAATATCTGAGGTGGTTTTCTTATTTTCATTAGAAGGAATAACCACTATGCTAGCCAAATAACCTTGACATTCACTTCTAAGCAATTTCAAAGCTTTAAGTGCTGAAACTAGTGTTTTACTAGAACGGTGCCTCGGACATTGATAGTGAAATGTCTGCTCCCCAGGTTTTTGAAAAATTACTTTCTTTCCATGATAATCTAGAAGGGCAAAATTTGTATCTAACCAATCTATTCCCAAGATGACATCAAAATCAGTCATTTCCAGCAGATACCCACATGCTGGCATAATCCTCCCCTGAATAACCACATCAATGCTAGGAATAACAGAAGTCGTTCTAGCTATCTCCCCAGTTGGTGTGTTAATGGACATCTTATTAGTGTTCACAATTTGTTTATCTTTCAATAATTCAGCAAATCTTAGAGAAATAAAGGAATGTGTAGCACCCGGATCAAATAAAACTTTTGCATGCATATCATCGATAAGAAGAATACCTTCAGCTACTGCATTGGCATCTCAGGTGTCTTCCCTTGTTAGTGCATATACTCTGGCTTGAACTCTCCGCTGCTGTTGTGGTTGCTGATCTTGTCTTGACCTTGTGGGACAATCCCTTATCATATGCCCTGTCTGACCACATGAAAAATATTTACCTGCAGCCCGCCAACATTCATTACCTCTATGCTGCATCCCGCACTGTTGACAAGCTCGCATATTATCTCTCCTAACTGGTTGAACTCTCTCTGGAAAAGTCATCTTTGACTTCTTATATCTTTCTCACAATTGAACCAAGATTACCCCTCTTTGCATTATCCCTTTATCTTTCACTAAGAATTCCTCATACTCAGTTTCTGCAATAAAAGCAGTCCTCAAAGCTGTTGCCATAGTCTGAGGCTCAAGGATTGCAACTCTACTTCTAATGTTACTTCTCAAACCTCTAACAAATTTCTTCACCCTTCTAAGCTCATCTGAACAAATATGAGGGGCATACTTTCTCAATTCAGTAAATTTTACTTCATAATCGGTAACTGACATACCTCATTGAGTCAGATTTAAAAATTCAACTTCTTTCCTGTCCTTCACATGCTGAGGGAGAAATTTTGCATGAAGACATCAAGAAATTCATTCCAGCCAATCTCAGTCTCTCTATTCTGAAAGTGGTTCTAAGTGCAGACCTCCACCACTCGTCCGCACGGTCCTTTAGCATAAATGTAGCTAATATCACCTTATCCTGCTCTGCACATCTAATGGCCGTAAAATCTTCTCAATTTCTCTCACCCAGTTTTCCACAATCTCCGGGTGACTCTCCCCCTTAAAAGAAGGAGGACTCATATGTCTGAATTTCTCCATCAGGGTAGCGCCTGCTGCCCTATTCGGTTGTTCTTGCACACGGGTTTGTAACTGGACTTGCATCATTGCATGAGTTTGGGCCTGTAACTGCATAGTCTGCACTAACCCTTGAAAAGCTTGTGTGAACCCTCCTAAATCTGGCACACCCTGAATAGGTAACGCACCTTGCCCACCGGGAGCAAGCTCGCCATGAATTGTTTCCCCGACAACTCCTTGTGATGTCCCATTTGAGGGCGCAGACTCCTCGGGAGAAGTATTAACCTCAACCCTATCACTCCCTGCCATCTCCTGCGAGGGAGAACTAATCCGAATTAGTATGATTCTAGGTTTGACATCAAATTCTAAAATAAATTCCTACGATCTTATGGTATGGTATATAAATTCAGATGGCTGCAAATAATTTCAAGCCTCACAACTTGCTCTGATACCACTCTCTGTGGCGCCCCCTTCCCGCGATCCCGTATCGGGTCCGGGGACGTCACAACGGATGTACGGAAGTGTTGTGGGCCGAATATTTGCAAGGCGTTAAAGGCCAAACCTGTCACATATTCCAAAAACATAACCATACCATTTCATAAGATAAAACACTCATAATTTACATCGTATACAGAGTACTGCATATCTCTACTTAAAAGTCACATTTACATTCATTATTCAAAAGAAAACTAAAACTATTTATTCTACGCAGCGGAATCCAAATTCAACCCGGGATCAACTTCCGACCTACTGTCCGAAGGAGCAAGACGCACACTGGTCAATTTCCTGAAATGGTTAGGCAACAAAAATGAGTCCAAAGACTCAGTAGGCATTAAAACCAATCACATGCTTATCATATACTAAACTGTGCAAATCCATGATATATAAAGCTAAGTACAATTTCATTGGATTGTACATATACTATGAATGCGAAGGAAATATAATAGAGCAAAATAATTTTCATATTTATAAGCAAATGCGTATAACAAATCTTATCTGACTTATATATAAATGGCATAATACATATCTTAGCTAAATCAGAGCTTATACAGATGAACTTATTTTCAGATCATATCAAAGTCATATATCAAATCTGAACTTCATATTATTTGGCAGCATATATTGGACAGGCATCCCGTCACTAAAAGCAGTAGCAAACACATACCTAGGCATCCATACGTCGACATAAAGATAAAAGGTCTAAACGCTGGAGCCTGTCGGCCTTGATCAACACGCAGGATCGGGAGTTAATACTCCACCATTCCCCAGATAATTTTCTTATTCTGGGTTCCGGATTTTTTAAAAGTCTGATTTTTCTCGGAAATGGGCCTAATCCCGTAGCGGAAGCTAACTACGGTTTGTCGCCCCACACCTCCTTAAAGTGACACAGTTCATATGCTTAATCAAATTTTTATTCTTATTATGATGCTTATTACATAGTCGTCTCAATACTTAAAACTTGCCATTGAACTTTACAAAATAACTGGATCGTATTTTAATATTATTAACTAAATATATATAACATTCGAAGAGATTAGAGTAGAGAGAGTAGAGAGAGAGAGTAGAGAGAGAAAATAGAGGGAGAAAGTAGAAAGAGATTAGAGAAAAGTTAGAGAGAGATTAGAGAGAAAATAATATTTTTACAGAATGGTAACTAAACAAATAACTGATTCTAAACATATATCATCGGATTAAATAAATAACTGACTTAAGTCTGAATAATTACATTTCAAATAAAATCAAATCAAATCAAAGAAATATAAATACTAAATAACATGCACTCGGTTTATCATGTGCCTACCTTTAGAATGGACTTCCGAATTGACTTTAGTATTTCACCCGAGCTCCCGTAAAAGTCCTTGCGTAGGAATAGATAATTTTTCCGTCCAAGATACGCAAATAAGGGTGAAATTGTCCAAAGTAAGCTTCAAATCCTCCGTCCAAACTTTTGTCAAATATTTATATTATTCTGATGTATTATCTTCTCCGTTTATTAATAAGAGAATGAGAGTGAGAAGAGAGATGAGAGAGAAAGTAGAGAGAGAAACTAGAGAGAGAAAGTGGAGAGGGTAGAGAAAGAAAGTGGGGAGAGAGTAGAGAGAGAAAAACTAGATAGAGAAACTAGAGAGAAAGTAGAGATAGAGAGGGAAAATAGAGAGAGAAGGTATAGAGTGGAGAGAGAAAGTGGAGAGAGAAAATAGAGAGAGAAAGTAGAGATAGTAGAAAGAGAGAGAGTAGAGAGAAAAGTAGAGAGATATTAGGGAGAGAGAGAGAATAGAAAATAAAAATATAAGAAGAGAGAGATTAGAGAGATGAGAGATAAAAATAAAATAAAAGAAAAATGGAGGGAGGGGGAGTTAGAACGTAAGAGTGAGAGAGAGAGAGAGGTGGGAGGTGAAAGTGGTGGGAATAGGGTTTACGTAGGAGGTGGGTGGAATAAGAAGGTGAGGGGGGGTATTTATAGGTGGAGGTGGGAGGGGGATTAGAAGAAGAAGAGGAGGAGGATTAGGATGGGAGTGGATAAGAAGGAAGGAGGGGGAGACACGTGGGGGGGGGGGTGTGAAGATATTTTGGGGAGGAGGAGGTGAGGATAAGGAGGAAGGAGGGGGAGGGTTAATTATGTGGGGGAGGGTTACGTGGGGAAGGGGGGTGAGATTTTTTTTTTTGTGGGAAGCTTCTATCGGATGAGAGGAGAGGGTGATAAGAGAGTGTGTGGTAATTTTCATAAAAACCCCGTAAAAATTGACAATAACATATTTTCAAGATATTAATTCATTCTATCTCATATTTGACCTACCAAATGTCAAAATTTGAAGATATGCTCAACATGAAAGTTGTAGATCTTTGAGTTCTCTTTTCAACGGGCCTAATATTGACCCTATTCTGACATTCTTATGAAAAGTTACACATTATTAAAAGGAGATATCTATTTAATTTGCTTAATAAAGTTCGTTAAACTATACCATTCAATGTATTAGACTTTAATTAAGATAACATAAAATTTATATGAACTCTAATTATAAAATATTTAACTATCTTTAAGTTTCGGACGAATTCGGGTGTTACATCCCTGGTGGTGGAGCATGGCAGGAAATCCAATACCCCTAAGTCCCTGCTTTTTGTTCAGGTTACTCTCGACTTGGTCACAGGTTGGAGGATTGTAAAGGTAAGAGGATCCTGCTCCCCTCGACTTCTGTTATGGACACTGTCCCGGCAAGATATCTCCTTAAACCCAAGTCTCGTTGGCAACCTGTCATCTCCAAAAAGGATGAGAAAAACAATCCCACTACTTCTTCAAATCTTGCTGGATTTTATTTAGACAAAAGTGACTCCGACAAGGCAGGTTTGATCCCATAGGATAACATCCTCTCATTCAACCCTCTGGAAGATCCAGCTATTGTCACTGCTGATGTCAGTGATGTGGCATTGGTATCCTGTCAGCAACCTTCTGTGGTTCCTACTCAAGCTGGTGATGACAGGATTGCAAGGAATTCCAACCTGGATCATGCTCAGGCTCTGAATATTCCGTCGGGTA